>BTPG01000006.1:6688216-6743116 GCA_036245525.1 Semisulcospira habei
CATCTCCCCTGTAGTGGCGTCAGGGCTGATTGGGTAAATTGTGCACACACCAGTCAAGCAAAAAATCGGCTACAGTGTGGGCATGGTTATCCCGTTTAGCGCCCCCCCCAACCCCCCCCACCCGCGTCCCCACTACCGCCCGGGAGGTAATTTCCAAACTTGTAAAACATGACACATGCTAATTTGCCAATTGAACTTGAAACAATAGGATTGCTTTCAAGGTCATGTGATAGGCTGTCACTATCCACAGGTAGAAAGTGACTCACTGCTTTTGTGTATAGGCATACAAGAGATCGACTTAAATCACGTGTCATTAGTGAAGCAATGTGGTTTTCATATTTAGAATGAAGCTTGATTAGCTCGTCAGCGGTGAGAGATTCAATATCCTCTGTCATGTATTGTTTTCCGAGATAAGTCTTTGATTTGCCTGACACAACTACAGAAAGAAGGCGCTGTTTTTTTTAGTCTAAGTCTTTGTTTTCTACAGCATTGATATCATTTAGAAGAAGTAATTCGTCTTGATTCATTTTATAATAAAAAATATTAATTTTAATGACATTGAATTTGGAAACCTTTATTTTACTGAAAAAAATAAGGAGAAACATAGAAAAACGTGCGGCGTTAGGGTATGGGAGTAAGCGGTCAAAAAATCCTGGAAATTCGGGATAGATATAAATTGTCCATTTCCACCCATAGTTACTATCTCTCAAGTAGGGACCAAGTGAACTTTTAAACACACACACACAAACACATGAACACACACATATACACACATATACACACACACAAACACATGAATAAACATACACGTACACACACACAAACACATGAACACACACACAAACACACACACATATACACACATACATACATATACACAAACACATATATACACTAACACAGACACAAACACATGAACACACATACATACAGCCAACTGCTAACCGGTATGACAGAGCTGCCGCCATTGCTCAGCCGGATAAATTTGAAATTCCTTGAATGGATTATAAGAACCGATCCGGTTTTTTCTGAGCTGAAAAAGTTTTCTGACTTTTCAGAACGTGAAATTTCTTTTTTTAGCGCTCCAACACGTAGACTCGTAGAACAGGTTCTGTGTGGTGTCTCGGTATCGGTATTAGTATCGGTAGCGTACACGCGCACACGCACACGCACACGCGCGCACACACACGCACGCACACACACACACGCACACACGCGCACACACGCACACGCGCACACACGCGCACACACGCGCACACACGCACGCACACACACAGACGCACGCACGCATGCACACACACACACACGCATGCACGCATGCACGCACGCACACACACACACACAGACGCACTTACAGACACTCATGTCAGTATAATTGTACCGTAAGCCTGAGTCTAAAGACCTCACACCGCTATTCAATAGCAGGAGTCACATTCCATTCTTTTCAATTCAGTCCCGTTGCGGCTTGCGCCTGAATTGAAAAGCTCTCAGCCGTCAAAGGTCTTTTCATAAATACAGCCGTTTAAATTGCTTGATAATGTCAAAGATCAACAGGGGGACATCATAATTTGAAAGAAGGGGTGATTTTGTACAAGTGGTTATGTACTCATGACTGGTATGTGAGGAAAATCAAATGGTGATTTCTCTCTCTCTCTCTCTCTTTTTTTTCTCTCTCTCTCTCTCTCTCTCTCTCTCTCTCTCTCTCTCTCTCTCTCTCTCTCTCTCTCTCTCTCTCTCTCTCTCTCTCTCTCTCTCTCTCACACACACACACACACACACACACAAGGTTTGTACACCGACTTACTCCAGTGCAATATTATTGTAAGATTTTACTTCCGGGGTGTATACTGTTTATACATGACTGAAAAGAGCCTACCCCTACATGACTGTAGGCTTTTTACAACAGATCCTCAAGACCCCCCACCCCCACCCCCCAACACAGACACACACTGACACACACACACACACACACACACACACACACACACACACACACACACACACACATACACCAAGAGTTTTCGGTTGATTGATTTGTGAAAAATCATTGTGAATTATTTTTCCTTGCGCCACAACACAAATTATTGTCTTGTTATTGCACCCTGTGTCTAGAGGTTCTCAACTATAACCCAGTGCCCAGCAACCTCTCAGCTAGTCAGAGTGGTGGGGTTGTTTCTTAAATCTGTATGTCATTTATAGTCTAAGGGAAACAACTTTTGTATAGTGGATGTCTCTCGAGTGATTATGTCCCATGAGCAGAAAATAAAGTGTGTTTTCTGCTATGGTTTTAATCTAAATCTATCTAGCTTACATAAAGTGGTAACACGTCTGAGGTAAACTAAAAAACTATTGATTACATTTGCTGAATGGTGCAAACGTATAAAGTTACTATTAATGTACTTCCTAGAAAACATGATTTTGCTTGATAACAATTTTTGTTTTTTGTTTTTATTTTTTTTTAATTACATTATAAATGAACCCTGATGAACTCCTTCTATTGAATGATATCAATGCTGTAGAGAACAAAGACTTAGACTCCAAAAAACAGCGGCTTTTGTCTGTGATTGTCTCAGGCAAGTCAAAGACTTATCTCGGAAAACAATACATGACAGACGATATTGAATCTTTAACCTCTGACGAACTAATCAAGCTTCATTCAAAATATGAGAACCACATCGCTTCACTAATGACTCGTGATTTGAGTCGATCACTTGTATGTCTATACACAAAAGCAGTGAGTCACTTTCTACCTGTGGATAGTGACAGTCTTTCACACGACCTTGAAAGCAATCCTATTGTTTCAAGTTCAATTGGCAAATTAGCATGTGTCATGTTTTACAAGTTCGGAAATTACCTTGCACCTGTCGTAACATTGCTTGTCACTGGGAGTCACATTGATTTTTCAAAAATAAATTTTCTAGAGAAAGAAAAAGAAGGATCAAATGGACGAGAACAAGATGACTACACAACTGAACCCCGACCCTGTTTTGACACAGGTTCAAACTGTGACTAAGGCTAAAAGCCCAGGTCGAATAGAGGCAGGGAAAAAATTAGCCGAATGGAACAGGCAAAAAAAATTACAGCTTCAAACACAAACAGAAAAGACTAATGTAACTGATCCACCGTCAACAGCACCAGTGTCAATACAGTCAGGGCCGTCACTCCCTCATCAAAGTGACAGACAAACAACTAAGTCTGACCCTGACCCCGACCCCGAACCTCAAACAACAAAATATATAGTTGCCGGATTTGTTGTTGGATTTGGTTACGTAGGTTATCAATTATACAAAAAATACAAACCACAAACTTGTACAGTGACCAAAAAATCAGACACTCCAAAAACAAAACCAGAAGTCGCCACATTACCAGTAACACCCAAAGCCGTTGACCCATTTTATATGCAGTAAATAAAAATATTATTTTAATTTTTCTTGCCTAAGAAATGAATGACACAAAGAACATGATGAACCTTGTCTATCACTCTGCCGTAATCAGTGGATTAGCAGTAGCTTATTCTATGCTGGGAAAAAGTCTACTCAAAATGAAATCAGCAGACTTGAGTAGATTAGATTTCGAAGACAGCGCTAAGCTAATTGTAGTTGTAACAGCATCGATTGCGACAAAAGATTTTCTTGTCAAGCAGGGAATTATTCCCGAAAATGTTTCTATGTAAATAAAATAAATATGGCGACGATAGCTATTATGATTGGTGGGGCAGTTGTTAACGCCCTCGCATTTAGTGGCTCTAATTATCTCTTTTCAAAAATGTGTAGAGAGGAATCTGCAGAAGAAATGAAACGTCATAATGAAGCGTCAGAAAAATTAGCACAGGCAGAACAGGCGTATGAAAAGAATAGAATTGAGAAACTTGATTTTATCAATGAAAAACTGAGGCTTGAAGGCCACGCACAACATACATTTTCAAATACAGACGAAGCAATCAGGGAATATTTTCTTGTCACGGGTGAAGACATGTCTATCCCAAAACCGAAACTCAGTGACTATTACAAACCGAGTACAGAACAAAGAAATGGAGAGATAATCTTTGTTCTAGTGGGAATGACATTTGTTTATTTTACAGGAGTTTTCATTGCTAGAAAAAATGGCAGCCGAAAATAAACTATCGAAAATATATTACTCTCCATCAGGCTATTGGAAAGGGCAAACAGCTATTCAGAAATTACATGCCGCTGTGGGCGGAGATATATCACTCAATCAGGTCAAGCAATGGTTACAGAGACAGGCAATTTGGCAGATATATCTCCCTGCTCCAAGAAAAATAACAAGACCCCATTTTGAAAACACATCACCAAATGACACGCACCAAATGGACCTCCTGTTTCTTCCACACGATACAATAAGAAAGAAACGATACAAGTATGCACTGACTGTTGTAGACATTGCTTCAAGGTACAAAGACGCTGAACCCATATCTGACAAAACTGCTAACACTGTTGCGACTGCTTTATCTAGTATCTATAAAAGAGGCCCTTTAAGATACCCCAGACTAGTGCAGGTTGATGACGGATCAGAATTTAAAGGTGCAGTTAATCAGTTATTTGCTAAGCATGGTGTACTGGTCAGACGAGGCATTCCAGGTGTACACAGATCACAGGCAATTGTAGAGAACTTTAACAAACAGTTATCAGAGAGACTTTTCAGTTACCAGTATTCAAAGGAACTCATGCATGACACACGTAACACTGAGTGGGTAAAGAGATTACCACATGTGATAAAAGCAATGAACAATGAAGGTCACCCTAAACCTGCTGATGCTATTAAATTGAAAACAATTACAGACCCATAAACAGGACCAACCCCAGCACCAGACACAAGTTTGTTTACTAAACAGGTAAGATATTTATATCAACCCGGAGAGGCCGAGAACGACGACAGACGCAGGGCAACAGACCCCATCTGGTCAACGTCCGTTCATAATATAAAAAAAATAACTCCTGGTGCTGACGGTCCTGGCGCAACAATATATTATCTGTATGACCCTGCACCCCAGAGGGCATTTGTCAGAGAAGAATTACAGATTATTCCCCCAGACACCGTTACTCATTTCAGTAACTAACTCATCAATTAATTCATCAACCAGTTCATCACAAATGTCTTCAGATAACTTGAGCCTGTAATGTCCAGGTGCATATGCTTTTTCCTTACTATGAAACACACGTTTTGTGTCTCCAACTGCCAGTGACTTTTTGTGTGTTTGAATCATTTCAAGATTATGTTTGTTTGATCTCAGTGACTTGTTTGGATAATCAGGCATTAATGCACCATCTAACACTTGCTTGTAATGTTCATGACAAATGTCTTTATTTTTTATTGCTGTTTTTTTTTATTCCTTTGGCTTTTGACTGACTACCCTTCTGATGCAGTATAGAATACATTTTGGATCTCAATACAACATACTCAACTATTGGCACACCATTTAGTTCATCCTTAAACTTTCCAGGTACTTTTTTGTTTTGTGTGCTAAACAGTGGATGGTCTTTAGGGTAGTCAGACGTGTCATACATGTGTAACTCTGTTTTCATGTCTTCATAAAAGTCTTCAGTACACACATCAATGATCATAGAGTCAGTGTCAGTGTATAGCAGACGACACTCAGGATACTTTGGTTTGAAGTAATCATAGTAGAATTCAAGCATCAACAGTTTTGACAACTCAAGTATTGCCATACCAATGAATACTGGCTTGTCCAGTTTGACAATCCTTTTTTTGAGTGACACTGCATACAATGATGAATGAAATTTTTTGTACCCTGTGTACTGAGGCTTACCTGTAAGTTTAATTGCACCCAATTCAGTTGTGACCAGTCTCACATCTTTACGGTGATGAGGATTTTCCATTGTCTTGCCAAAACAGGCATTGTTCATAAGCTTAAAGAAGACTTTGTCAAATGCAGTGTTGCCGTCCCTGGCACGCAATGTTGTGTTCTTCATTATGTAATCTTTCATGAAAGCACTCTGATCAAATTGAATTCCTCTGTGAACTTTCTTTAGTACTAACCCGTGTCTGATGTAAAACTGCAGCAATCGATAGTGACAAACATAATTGAATTTGTCATTTAAATTTGGCACAAGTTTAGTGTCTTCTTTTTTCCCTGTCATACTCATTTTCTCAACAGCTAAGGGATAATCATTATGGTAATCATGTAGGTGGTGTGGGTACTCCAGGTCGACTTCAAAGATCCAACCCTTCGCGTCGTTTCGATCAAGAGTCATAATATAGTTTGTTAACCCTGACTCTGTTACATCATACTGTGACAAATCATACAGACAAAAGTTTTTCAAGGGCAATAACTCACACATCACCCAGCCATACAAATTGTTAGCATCTACATAGGTAATAAATGACCTTGACCTCGAGGGGTCAAAGTCAAGGTCACCATGTCCGTCCAGATATTTGTTGTTGGCCTTGGCATAGTTATTTGCTGCAATACTAATGCCTCCCCTCAATCCACGTTCCACCATTTCACCCATCGTACGATCAGACAACAGGTCTATAAATATCTTACTAGATTTCAAAAATGCATCCCATGTCATGCCAGGACTAGTTATGTAACAGGCAGGGTCAAGCTTGTAGTGTAACAAACCCTTTTCACGGTAACTTTCAAATACGTCTGCTAGCAAACAAACGTCTGCTTTCAAGTACTGGTCATGATAGTCACCGATCATTTGACATCCTAATTTACCCCACGCATCAAGTGCATGTTGGTATTCAGAGTCAGAAATACCTTTTCCAGTTAGTGTGGAATAAAATTTCTCTTTTGGTGGCAGTCTTGTTTCTTCAAACACAACCCAGTGATCAATGTACTCATACGGATAGACACCTTTCTTAATCAAGTCTGGTTCAAAATATTTACTCGTTATTGGATACTCAGTCAGTCCTTCTGCCAGACTAGCAAGCCCTAAAGACAAATGTTGCATAGAGTCATAAAATGCTAATTTGTCTAACCTAAAAGTCAAGTACTTTTCAGTTGTCTGCGCAATACAATTAATGTTTTTGAAAGATTCATCTACAGCCTGCATGATAATGTGTGAATCATACCCTTTGAGATTGTGGAAAAAGATTGGTAACTTATATGTCTTTGGATCTATTTTTAATAATAAGTTACAATTGTTATGTGCAGCGCTTCTGTAACATCCAGTTATGTGATCATGGTCACGAACTTTATCACCCCCTAAAGGTTGTTCACAAATCCAACACGTTTCTGCTGTGTCAAATTTCAGTTTGTCTTCTTCTGTCATCACCAGAGGCATCTGGCATGTTGTGAGATACTGTACTACCTGACTATACAGGTGTCTCATTTCTGTTAAAAACAAACATGCTGCATTTTCACCCCTGTAGATAACAGGATCTGAATGAAGGCCGTCTGACCTAACAAGAATGTATCCAAAAGAACACACCACTTGATCACTGAGTTTTATAGTCTTTGGTAATGACTCTGGAACAGGACCTTCATATGGAACAACTAATGATTCGAAATCTGCATACACTACAAACGGCAACTTTTGCTGATTCCCATAGTTCTTAAAATAAACCTTGCTGCCAGGATCTGGATACTTAAGTACAGTTTGTATGTCATCAGGTGACCTACAATGTAGGATGTGATTATGTGCCACTGAAATAGAAGAAAATCATTGTAAACATTTTTTACACACTTCCTGTTTGCCCTTGTGTTTTGTTGTATGCCCATGAATTAGACGTGACATATTTCTGATAATTGTGTAGTGAAAGTTATCATTATCACCGGCAGGGCCGATTAGCAACATGTCAACATGTCTATCTTCTGACTGACCATAGGTTGGGGCAATTGGGGATACTCTAATTGGTTGTAACTTGTTCTCAGATTCATTATCCCACACATACACATTTACAGATATACCAGGATTTAGTTTTTCAAACAAATCTATGTCCTCTATTTTAACAGGAAACTCAATGCCACTAAAATCGAGTTCATTTACAAATTTGGTGTAGTTAGATACACGTTCAGGTTTTGACTTTACAAAGTGTAGTTTAGCAAGCACACACCACATGAAACAATAGTTGTCATTGTTCTGTATGTTGATGACAGCCTTTTTGTTTGCAACCTCAGTTGGCAGTGGCAACCATGATTTACCTAATATAGGATGATACCTAGACTGCTTTAGTTGTAGTTCATGTACATGTCCTTCATGCCAGCCAGACCCCTTCATTTTTGCACTGTCAATCGCCTGGAGAAAGTCTGGTAATAGTCTGTCTCTAAACACGTTCTCCAATTCTCTTCTTGTGTTAACAGTGTGTTGTGTTGTTGATATATACGATACAATCACCTCACCGTCCACTCTAGTGAATTCTATTTTCGCAACAACCTGAATTTTAACACTACCTGTCAGAAGATTTTGTTGTATGACAGAAAAAGAGTTTTCTATTGATTCATAAACATTATTAGTATTGGATATAGGTAAGTTTGTTGTGTGAAACACATTTCTTAAACCTGATGGGCCAGGGCTTTGTGAATTGTCCGTCATTTTTATTTGACCGACAAAATAATAAAATAAAAAATATTACCACTGACTCTGCTTGCTCACCTTGTGTAATACCACTTTATTAACTGTATACTGTCAATATAAACATTTAGTTTGCGTAGTTGCTTAAATATGCTATAACAAACTTCTCCTAACCAACCATAGTTGGTATCATTAACTTTAAAAGTAGGTGTCTTTAAATCAACTGTCATACGCTCCACATCTGGATGCTCATCGACATAATCCAAAGTCACACTATATGTAGCATATATTTCTGATGGTGCTGAAAGGCTTATGTAAGTCTGTTTGGGTGATATTAAGTCAGTAAAGTGCATAACATCTTTGAAAAGGTGTGAGATATCAAGCACCTGTATGATTTGTCCGTCTGTCATTTTTATTGGACAAACAAATGTATAAATTAATTTACATCAATTTACTAACCCATACCCTGTGGGCTGATCTGTCTTTAAAATGAGCTTTAGATGCTTAGTTGATTTCAGTTTATTTTTTACATCATCACGTTCATGTTTATTTGGGATGACATCATTCTCTCTGAGACAGTCTTCAAAGCTGTCACGGTCCTTACAGTAAAACAAACAGATAAACTTTAACTGTTCTCGAAAATCTTTCAGTACAGCATTATATTTTTGAGTGAGAATCCATACACTGACGTTTGCATGTCTGCCACTGAAGGCAAGTTCTGCTAGAGTGTTTCTCTTTTTGACAATGTCTTTCTCTGCTGAGCAGTCATCAACAATAAACAATGTAGACTGTCCTTCAAATTGCTTGTAAAAATATTGTAGGTAGTCATTCAGTTTTTTTCTCAGGGTCGACTAAGTATATGTTGTTGTCAGTCCAAATGAATAAACGATTGTGATAAGCTTTGTTGTGTTTGATTGTAGGACAAAATATTACAATGTTTTCAAAGTGGTGTATGTATCTTGTTTGTAAGAGGTTAAGTACAAATTCAGTTTTACCACACCCTGTGGCACCACAAAACAATCCACAGTGTGGATCAAGGGTCATCAAGCTACGGTTCATTTTAATACACAATATAATTTTAATATATGTGTCCACTCAGTCTGCACTCTTGTATATTGAGTTGTGCGTCATATATCAGGTACAAATATATATTTATGGCTTCGGCTTTTTCAACATTCTTTTGTATCTGAATTGTAATTCCATCACTGCCATTCTCAACAGTTCGACCTGACCCATGAAGGTAATCATCATCTGTACTACGAAGGTCTAGCCAAAGAGCATACTTATTTGTAAGGTATTGTCCGATCCTAACATCATACAGATGTAGATCTTTGCACGCAATGTTTGCTGGTTTATCTCTAATCCTTCCACCCGCAAAATACTTTGTGATCTCATCGTAGTGCTGATAAGGCAGCATTCCAGATGCATACACTTGATTAGGGCGGCCTTCGATTGTACAGGACAAATGTGTACTCTTAGGATTGTAGAATTTTTCTGAATCCCGTTTGTATGGATCTGCTGGTTCAACAAACAACATAAGAATACCTTTCAGTGACCTAGCAGGTGTGTTTAAGTTTATGTTCCACATTGGGTCACTCTTGTCTTTTTGCATTAAACTATGTCTAATTACCCTGTCATAATAAATTGGAAGTCTTGACTGATACTGATTTTGAATGAGTCTGGCTAGATCAGTGTGTGTGACAATTTCATATTCCAAGGAAATGTTAGAGATCTTGTATGTTGCATCTGTGGCACATGATTTAATAACTTTGGAGTAGTCATTGAAGGTTAGTTCAAAACTCAGACGGTCATTCAGTGCCCCTTGATAATAAGGCAAATGTGCTGTTAGGATTTCAAACTCAAGTGGAATGTAAAACCTGGTTCCATATGTTTCAGCTATAATAACTTCCTTTGGTACCCCAGTAGTTGTTTTGTCTCCGGCATTGATTCGAAGTTTACCAACATTATCTGGCTGTATGCCTTGATAAATACGATCTTCTCGTTCTTCTCTTGTAAGCCAAAGGTCTTTGTAACAGTAGAACACATCTGAGTCATCAAGACTAAACACTTCCTGCCCTTCAAGTTTTACTTTAATAGTTCTAACAATTACTCTACCAAGATTGTTAACTAGTGTTCTGTTTACATCTGTGTCTGATGAAAGTTCAATATTAAATGCTAGGTGTGCAGTGCCAGGAACAATAACGTCACTGGGACCTAGGTTTGGAAACTTGACAGTAAGTGTTTGGTTCTGGTCTATGGTACTTGGATTGTTTGTGATGACTATTGTTTGTCGAATGCCTTTAACACCCAGGGGCTCACGTAGTTTTCTGTATGGGTCTAACTTTGATCCGTAAGACTGTATCATTTTTATTATGCACAATAAAAAATAATAAATTAATAAAACAATGGCCGCTGGAGGATTTAATCATGAAGATTTTGAAATGGATGACACGTATGATTTTGGTAATACAACAGATATGACAGATATGACAGGTATGACTGGTACAAGAAATATTTACAGTTTACGTCATGAACTTTTAGAAACCAAAGTGAACTCGTTTTATGATCATGTTGGTGGCCGCCCAGACAACATAGACCCTAACCAGTTTGAACTTGATGGCAAGGGTCATTTATATTTAAATACTGTTGACAAAGGAAAAGTACTATTGACTAACAAAAAAGACCCTAGTAGGTTTAGGGCTTTAAGTACAATAAAAAATGAAGGTGGTGTTGGTGCCTTGCGTCAACTTGGTATTGGAGGGTCTCCTGTCACGCCAAGACTGGCTAGTGTGCTTCATGACACGCAAACAAAGTTGCCAACAGGGCAACAAATTGAAATGGCACCAGTAACAAGCCTACCAGAAATAGCAAACACAGTGATACAAGAAACCTCATTTACTGAAGGACAAATAAATGACGCTTTGAAAACAATAGATGATCCACCTTTGTCAATAAGAGAGATTATAGGGTTGGATAAATCACTGCAGACAATAAGAGGTGAGATGGTAAACAATGTTGCCAAACTAGGTGAGCTTGATAAACACATAGAACGTGAAAAAGAAAAACTGGCTATCGCAGACAATGGGAATCTTGACACAGAAATGAAAGAAAGAATCCAACACAGATTAAATGATTTGCAGATAGAAAGATCAGGAAGGTTAGAAGTGATTAGTATTGGGAGACAAAAACTGAAATCACAGGTCAACAGAATTAGAGAAACTATTCAGAAAATACTTCACGAAGACACTACTCTGGCTGAGAGACTTAAAACACTTTTCAGAGAGCAGGGTATCACAATTGCTAGTTTAATTACAGCTCTTGGATTTATTATCAGTACTGTTGTGTTTGCTGTCTCCGGTGCTGGTGGACCCGGTGGTTCTCCACCTCCAGCACCACCACCAACCCCTGACCCCCCGACTCCAACAGACCCAAAAGATTTACAGTCATGGGTAAAGAAACAACTGTCTCACATATCAGACTTGCTTAAGAAATTGGCTGTGAAAGCAGTGGACGCGTTGCCTGGCATAATTGGCACTGTTGTCAGTTGGCTGATTACTACTACAGCAAAGGCAGTAGGGTTTATGGCAGAGCATGTGTGGATCTTTCTGGTTACAGTAGGTGGGTTGATGGTGGGTTATTTAATGAAACAGATAAAGAAGTAAAACCCCTAACTCTGTTAGACCTATTACCAATGCAGTTCTTTCTGACTCATGTGTGTCAGGGGTTGACTGTACTGGTTGTATGAGTGCCGGTGTTGGGGCTCGGGCCGGGGCCGGGGCTGGGGGTGTTACTGTCTGTAATGGTTTTAACAACTGTACGTGTGTGGTTGTGGCCCCCAAGTTTACAGATTGATTGAGTCCTAATTTCTGACCAACACCTGCAACAATGATTTCATTATTATAATTTGTTATTGTCCCCATTTGGAGTTGAAGGTCAGATGGTAACATGTATAACCCGATACCAACTACAAAGTCAACTTTTGATCTGGCATATCTTAAAACGTCTTGGTAGCGTTGTATGCTTGATGGGAGATCTACTGTTGAATTAATTGAATCTTCAAGATTTGCAAGAAATTGTTTTTGTGCTTCAAATTTACCACTTCCATTCAAAATGTTTGATTTTGTTAGTGATTGTGCTCCTAGTAAACACCAGACATATGTTCTGATAGACTCATTGACGCGCTCGACTCCTGCTTGAGTAAACCCGTCAGTTTTATCTAAAATAAATGTGGTCCAGGCGTTAGACTGTTTCTGTTCAATGGAACCTATCCAGACTTGTGATTTTGATGAGAATGAAGTGTACCCAGGGTAGTAATCTTGATGGTATTGTCTGTGACTCATAGCATAAAACAATGTACCCATGCCGTTGTGATCATCAAGTTTTTGTGTAAAGTCATATCGGGGGCTGATGTTAAATTCATTACAGATGCGTTCAAATGCTTTCATATCCATGGGATTGTTAAACCTGTTGAAACTGGATTCAGTGGGTAATGGTGTATGCAGTTCTGACAGTATACGTCTAAGCTGGTAATAAACATGGAAACGATAGACAGACCTAATCAGTTTGTTTGAGTGATTCAAGTGGTCTGTAAATGAAACACCACAGCCTGTAGTTGAACATAGTATGGCAAAGTTGAGTTGATTTTGAAACATCTGTAGTGGACTTGAAGACCACTTTCTTGCAGTAGAGTCATCTGTTATTGGAGGATTTAGGTAATGGTCAAATGGGTTTGGTACTTTGACTTGGAATAGATCTTGTTCAGACACAGCTATGTCAAGCTGGTTTAGCTGATTATTTTCTGTTCATAAGTAGGTGCAACATTATATTTGGCATCCATATTAAATTGAAATGCGTTTGTTGTGGTAATGGTTGGTGATTTAAATTCCATCCTTTTTATATGAGATAATAAAAATGTTTATCACTTTAACAAACCTCGACACAAGCAAACCAGTGTGTTTAACTAATGGTATTGATAATCGTGATGGTAGCAAGGCTGTAGCTATCCATGAATTGTTCTACACAGTAAAATGGTTTAATGTAGAGGATGATATATATAATAAAGTAAATTTAGATGGTAAGACTGAAGCTTTACCGCCTGGTTATTATGACTTTTGTACTATAGCTGAATGGTTTCAAAGTAATTTTAAAATTAAAGCAACTTTAAATCCAGCTAACCTACTTGTTACATTAGAATTTCCGACACAAAATTGGTTAAGGATCTCAGACAGATTTGCATATTTATTTGGATTTTATATTGACGAAGATTGGTATAGAACAGATGATTTAGATAGAGCTATGTTTGGTATTATAACAATGAAGACAAAAAAACTTAAAATAACTGGAAAACGTCCTGTCAATTTGTCAGTACACACAGTGCTAAATGTTTATTTGAAAGAACTAAACACATCTGAGAATGTTCACAATGGAAAGCCTTCAACTTTGTTGAGATGCTTACCTACTGGAACTGCTCCGTATTGTGAAAGTGTAGTTGTTAGATTTCCTAATTTGCAGTTTAAGAAATTAGGTTCTAGTTTCTTTGAGTCACTGAGTATATATGTAACTAATCAGGATGACAAACCAGTTCTTATGCATGATTTTAGTGTAGTGTTAGAAGTTAAATAATTTTATTTTTGTTTATAAAAATGAGTGGTCTTGGTCCAAAGCGAACAATCATACCAGTTGCCTGTCCGGTTACAGAGTTGAAAGATTTGGCAGACGTCCAGGATTTTGAGAAGGAAGGGGATGTTGGAGAAATATATGGTTTTGAACTTGATTCAAATGGCATGTACAAGAGGAAAGTAATTGTCGACATGAAAGACGGTGAAAGACAGATTCCTAAACTTGGTCAGCTGCGTGATGTTACTGTACCTACTCCACCTGTAAATAATGCGCCTTACAACTTAATACATGTGGGTAATAAGTGGGTTGTTTCACCTGTACCGCCTGCGCCTACGCCAGCACCCACAATTGACTGGGACATAAAGATTGAATTTATTAGTCCTTATGTATACACTGATGATGAAGGCGCCTTAGTGTTTAGGAAGGTTGTTAATTCTGGGCCGCTTATTGTAAGCCTTGTTCCAAGTTTTGCTTCAGACGACAATAGCAGAGAAAAACTGAAAGTTGAAAATTATGAGAGACGGAGATATCTTCTTACACATAGGAAGGGTAGGTCTGATGCGAAGGTCGTGTTTGCACCAATAAACTTTCCCATCGCAAGAGAAGCGACAATAGTATTTGAAATTATCATGAGATCAGTAACTACTGCTAAAGAGGCTCAAATTGCACAAGGAATTAAACTTACATGGAATGAAACAGTAACAGAATCATCAAAGGTCTTTATTGCCATTACAAAAAATAATGATGTTATTAATGTTTCAAGCAGTATTCCCGCTGTCAAGGTGGTGGTTGACAAAACAACTTTTGTTCGTCTAACTTACATAAACCTTGAACACATTGATCTTGTTGCATTTTATTATGCCAGCAAATTGTATACTTTTGAAGAGTTGCAAAATGTAATTGCTGATTAAATAAAATAAAAAAAATATTTGTCAATAAAAAAAATGGTAATCTTCTATCCGCAACTACCGACGCTTGAGCCGACTGAAACAAATGTGATGACTAAAACAACACTTGCGCCTGATCCACAGGTGACAGCTGTGCCAATTGCTTCAGATAAAACATTACAGGCAGATGCATTCAGATTAATAAATATTACAGAAGCTTTAAAATATTTGGAAAGTGAAGAGGCTAAGTACTCACGGTGCAAAAGGAGGTATAAGTCAGTATTTAATTCTGTTCAAAACACTTTTATGGCTATTGGTTCAGTTTCAGCTGGATGTTCTGTAGGAGGTATTGTTCTGTTTGCCATGGGAATTGGAAGTTTGGCTGGAATAGCAGTTGAGGGTGTTAGCGTTGCTACATGCCTGGCTTGCTTTGGTTTGGAGGCCTTGAACAAGAGGTTTCACACGAAATTACAAAAACATGAAGCATTGAGTACGCTTGCTGGCGCAAAGCTGAGCAGTATGAAACTTATTATCAGTAAGGCATTGAACGATAATTTTATTGATGATGATGAATTTAAGCGAGTCCAGGATGATTTAAATAATTACAAAAAACAGAAGTCAGAAATACAGAATAAAATGCGTAGTCAATCACCCGTGAATGTTGAAGAACTAAAGGCTAGTTTTTTAGCAGAGGGAAAAAGGATAAGGGTACAGGAAACCACAGAAAAGCTACACAATCTTTTAAACAAATAAAAATCAGATTTGGTAATCAATCAATATTTTTGTCATATGCTTCGCAGAGAGATGACACGTCATTTACATCACTTGTGCCTGATTGTTTAGCCCCATCAGCACCACCGCCAGAGTACTACTGAGAAAAAAAAGTTTTTTTTTTGTCCTTGTATCTTGTCAAATCTGTCTCAGTGTCTTGGGACTTGAGTCAAGTTGTTGTAAGAACTTAGGGTAAGTACTTGTAAGAACTTAGGGTAAGTACTTGTAAGAACTTAGGGTAAGTAATTAATAAGTTCTTATGGCAACACACTTAAAGGTTACCTCTGCAGGTTCCTAAAAGTTAGTTGCAACTTGTTAATAAGTATTAAGTTTCACTTGGCATCACTTGATCAGGTAAATGATTAGGTATTGTCAGAGACAATAGTTATAGAGAAAGTCAATATGAGTCCCGATAGATAATCAGATCAATGAGGCCGCATCAGTCATGCTTGTCACTTTTTTAAAATCAAAAGGTTGATTGGGTAATAACGGGGGTGTAATAAAGGTCAAATTTTTTATATTAAAAATAACGTAATTTAATGACCTATGCGGCTTTATTGAATTCATTGTCTATCGGGACTCATATTGACTTTCTCTGTAGTAGGATCTCTCTTCCTGGGTGACTGTCTCTTTGCCGTCACTTTTTGGGGTGGGTTGGACATAGAAAACGAAGTTGGCACAGCATCCCACAAGAGACTGTGCCTTTCCGTGACACAAGTAAACTGGCTGTCTTCAAAATGGACACTACATAACCTGTAGGCCCGTGAATCATAGTGCAGCTTTGCAGGTGACAGTCTCAACAAACCTTCCCTTCAAGTGTTCTGCACTTATTTCTTACATCTGTTTGGGAAGTAACAAACACTCAATAAAATCGAAGTATTAAAACATCACCTAAACGCTTTATTCTGTAGTCCTAGTTCGTGAGAACAGTTCAGGTTGCAACGTCTCCCCCCCCCCCCCCACCCACACCCCCTCTCCCTCTTTTCTAAAGTAATATTAGCTGTGCACAAGCGCACACATGATTAGATCTATCTTGCGTTAATCCAACATTAGTGGAGAGGATAATTATTCTATGTACAGGCGGATCACTTCTACGTTTGAAAGAAAATACTAAGAACGCGTAATTTCTTTGGATCTAAATGTTAGTTAGACCGCTTTCCAACTGATAACATTTCTTGGAATTCGTGGAGAGCTAGGGTCTAACTGCAGTCAGACCAGTTTTCCACTTCAGACCAAAAAGGTGACTGCCAAGCGTGTCAAATGCAGAGAAAACCCGAAAGGAGAAATTCCCAGATTCAAACCCAAAGATAATTAACTGTATTTGTAACGGTTATCCGTTCACATATCACTCATGTACCTTCGTCACATGCGAGACCTATGCTTGCGTATCGCCCGGCACCAAAATCGATTTTTTTCCCCCCTCAGATAGACCACTCATCCTGTACGCCATTCAATTATTCTAAAGTCGTACGTGTATGCAAAAATAAGAGCTAAAAGTGATTAGCTTACCTTTTTTTCTTCCTTCCGAAAGCGGAAGAATGGTATGCCGATACAACTTGGCTTGTTGCGTTTGAGAAAGAAATTGCTTTGCGAGTCTCCCCCATGCTTTGCTTTGTTCGGTCAGCCCGTCGCAGCACGTTTATAAGGGAAATAACTCTCACAACGCGTCCTCGCACTCCCGGGTCGAGGGCTTTGTCTTATAATGTACTGTCTTTGCTTTAGCTAGCTACATAATATACTAAGTAAACGGGTCACCTGCATGCTCTTCTGAAAGCGCGTAGATGTGTGTGTGCGTGTTATTACGTGCGTGCGCACACGCTCCAAACGTCTCCAAGAGGCATAGATCCTCATGCGCCTGCAGGGCACATGAGGATTTATTCCTCCTGGAGATGCGCGCATGTTTGTGTGTGTGTGTGTGTGTGAGAGAGAGAGAGAGAGAGAGAGAGAGAGAGAGAGAGAGAGAGAGAGAGAGAGAGAGAGAGAGAGAGAGAGAGAGACGCGCGCGAGAGAGAGAATGACGTCATATTTGGAGTATTATGTCAGTGTCTGCGTGATGACGGAGTTGCCTCTTTTACGTCACCGCCACTGTCTGACTTTCTCTAGAAGTAAAGTGTTTTTAGTGTTTTAATTCTTTACTGAGAGTCCGAAATAGCTCAGGCGGTTAAGCGTTGGAGCAGGAGAGCTAAGGGAATCGCCGGGTCGTGGGTTCGAATCTCCGTCCCGCCCCGGTAGCTGGACTCGCAATCCAGGGGGGAAAGACGGGCTTGTTCAATAGCATGTCCCTTGAAAGGTCCTGGTAAATAAAAGTGGCACAGTTGGCGTGCGTCTGAGTTGATCAGTGTTCAGGTCGTACTCCATAGGCAATAGATTTCCCTGTCCCCCATAACCCGCCCGTCAGGGCCGTCCATTATCACTTCCGTGCCGTGGACGTTAAACCCGAACGAATCAACCAACCAATTCTTTGCTGAAAAGAATTAATTTTTACTAAAGAAGTTGAAAGGATACAAAGCTGGCTAACGAACTCATCCAATGTCTTTCTCCAAACTAGCTATATGCAAAAGTTCAAGTAAATATGACAACAATTACGGACTCTAATCTGGATCAACCGATTTCTTATAAACGATTGTTTATGTCTTAAATGAGACATTCAATTACAATATGCTCGCAGGCTCTCTTAGCCACCCACTTAAGAAAGCATTTCGCCAAGTTTCAAGCTTGTGTGTACAGAAATATCGGAGATTCTCTTGTTTACATACATACGCACACACATACATACATACGCGCATACATACATACATACGCACATACGGCGCATCGCGCCAAATGTACGTTCAGCAGCGAGGTTAGCGTAACTAAACATGACGTAATGTTTGTCTTGTTACTTCAATTGTTAGAGGTTTAGCCTGCCCGCCTTTGACATCATGGACATGCTATTAAATTTGCCCCACCGCGACCCGTCATAAAAAGTCCCTTTTATAAATAGATGGGGCTTAAAAAGTATAACGCAGTGGAGGCATTAGAGCGGTCTGCTCTAGGGCGGGGTTTGATGGCTTTGATAAAACGTGTTGTCAGTGTTGTCTTGCCTCAGCGGAGACTGTCACTTCTATTCTTCTTTTGCATGTGAGTGTGCACACGTAACACAGGTCTTCTAGTGGCCCTGGTGAACGTCTTTGCAACTCTCCTACGTACAACGGAGAACTGAGTAGAGTAGAGAAGTTTTCTATTTCATTGCATTACATTCAGACTTCAAAAGCTGTTAGCCTTTTTATTATAAAGACATACTGAGAACATCTGAATAAAGTAGGTATTGCCAGCTATTGATCCTCACTTGTCGCTAACAAAAGTAACTGGTTGGCATTTGTACCTGCGAAATCCACGTTTTCTGAAATATGTATGTACTTTTCATACTTTGACAACCTCCCCTGACCCTTGACCTTTGCAAATAATTAACCAAAATAATTTGCATGCAAAGTTTTTTTTAAATCAGATACCTTTCTGCCAAATTTGGTTGAAAAGTGTTGCTGATTAAAACTAAATTTTAAACAAAAATACACATTTTTCACATCATTTTGCCGACCTCTTGTCACCCTTTAACATGTATAGGAAGGTCTTACCATCAGGTACTTCTGTACTAGGTTTGGGATGGAAGTTGTAAACAGTATCCGAAAAGAATTTGTATAAAAATGGCCATTAGTTACTTATTTCCTGATCTCTATTGATTCTTGACCTTTCCAAGGGGTCATCCAAATTAGTATACATAAGAAGGTCATACCATCAGGTATCAATGAATCAATGAAACTTATTTTACAACGGTTAAGGCATTGACATCGTCATCGACACAGCCATTTTACAAACCTGCCGTTGGTAACAACTACACGACTATCTACAAATGTACATACATAAAACATAATACTTGCAGACAATTGACAACACTGTTCACATAGACAGATATACTCACAGACTCTCAGACACCCCCACTCTCGCCCCCCCCCCCCCCCCTTACCCTTACCCTCCTCCCCCTCCCCCCCCCCCCCTGCCCTCCACAAACACACACAGAGCGAAGTAGTTCAAAGGATAAATGAAAAGGATAGCAGGCTTAATTGGAAATAAACTGGTTCCAGCATAGAAAGAGACATATTACATCTCTACAAAGGTTGGGTTTGAAATTGTGAATAGTATTCTAGAAAAACAAATCCTTTGTCAAAATATGGCAATTTTTTTCTTTCTATTTCCTTTTCTCGTGTGACCCTGAACCTTTCCGAGGGGTCAACCAAATTTGTATGCATAGAAAGGTCTTAATATCAGGTATCTTTGTACCACGTTTGTGTTGGAGTTGTTAATAGTAAACAAAACAAAAACAAACAAAATAACTAATTTTGTCAAAATATGGCTATGTTGGACTTATTTCCTGATCCCCTATGACCTTGACCTTTGAGAGAGGTTACTGAAATTTGTATGTTTAGGAAAGTCTTGCCAGAAAGTATCATTGGGGGAAAGAAGTACCCAACGGAGAAAGAAACACGCTTAGAAAAAACGGTACAACACAATTTATTAATATTTCGGGTAAATACCCTTTGTCAAAATAGACAAACAAACAGAGACATTAGCCGCTACTTATCTTCATATGCAGAAGGAATGTGGCAACTGAAGGTGACGTAAACATAAAAAGAAAAAAGAAAAAGAAAAGAAAAAGAAGAACAAAAGTAAAAATGACGTCAAAGAAAAAAAATCGTAAGAGAAAGACTCCGAGAGAAACTAAACACGAGAGACAAGAGTGTGTGTAAGCGCGCGCAGGAGCGAGCAAAAGTAAATGCGCGTGTGTGAGGCCGGGGAGAGAGAGAGAGAGAGAGAGAGAGAGAGAGAGAGAGAGAGAGAGAGAGAGAGAGAGAGAGAGAGAGAGAGAGAGAGAGAGAGAGAGAAGAGAGAGAGACCGCGAGAGAGAGAGAGAGAGAGAGAGAGAGAGAAAGAGAGAGAGAGAGAGGGGGGGAAAGAGAGAATGAGAGAGAGAGAGAGATAGAGAGAGAGAGAGGGGGGGGGAAAGAGAGAGAGAGAGAGAGAGAGAGAGAGAGAGAGAGAGAGAGAGAGAGAGAGAGAGAGAGAGAGAGAGAGAGAGAGAGAGAGAGAGAGAGAGAACGAACGGGGAGTACCCTTGGGCACGAAGTAGGCTGAGTGTCTAATACACAAAGCTTGCTAAACGCCAACCCGAAGGCAAACTTTATATCACCATCAAGTTGAGGACTACCTCGGGGAAAAACGGGAGAACCCCGGGAAAAAAAAACCCCAGCATTTAGCATGGTACACAACAAGGAATATCGATGAAACAAAGCAAATAATCAAAATCAGTAAGAGAATAATGGTATAAGAGGAGAGTAGGTAGTTGTGAAACCATCTTCAAGGGTAACTCAAAAAAAAAAAAAAAAAAAAAAAAAAAAAAAAAAAAAAAAAAAAAAAAACCGGGTGTGGGGGGAGAGAAAGACAAAAGGGGCGGGGGAAGGGGAGGAGGAAAGGGGAGAGAGAGAGAGAGAGAGAGAGAGAGAGAGAGAGAGAGAGAGAGAGAGAGAGAGAGGGGGGAGGGGAGGGGGGGGGGGGGGGGGGGAGGGGGAAGTCAAACAACCAGAGCCACCAGCCCCACCCAACAGGCACCCACCAGCCCACGGACGAACGCACAGGCATGCGAACAAGACGACCACATACATCCCCAAGGGAATGCACACGATCGTTCCCCGCACCCGCGCATAAATCCAAGGACCGGCGACCAGGCGCCCGACAGGGAAGGGCAAGGGATCCAACGAAACGTACGACCAGCGCTGAAAAAGTCCCCATGGGAGTCACAAAGTACATATCAATCAGCGCCAGCCTCACCTATCTGGTTAGTGAGTAGTCATACAGAAGCGACTCAGTAAGTGAAATGACAGTTAGCAGATAAAAAAGACACAGGCAAGGTCAAAAAAGTTAATCTTTCATATTCATCCCGAGTGGCGCCACAGTGCCCAGTTTATTAATCAAAAAATTTTCTCGGTCTTTCATGGCCCAGACATTACTGGCTTGCATAAGCCAGAGGCCTTTAACACGAATGTCCGAGACGGAGTGGTCGGCCTGGTTGAAATGTCGCCCGACCGGTCTATTGTAATGGTAATTGACCGACTGAAGATGTTCTTTAAAACGGTCGTTGATGGTTCTTTCCGTCTCTCCAACATAGAGTTGGCCGCATTTCACACAGGAGATGACATAAATCACGTTGGTGGTTTGACATGTGAAGTATCTGTCTATGTTGAATTTGTAACGAGGACCATTCACCACTGTAGAAGGGCAAATAAAAGGACATGTCTTGCAATTTGGAACATTGCACGGTGTGGAGCCAAAGGGTCTGGTGGTAGAACAAGGCTTAAGAGTAGAGCGAACAAGCATGTCTCGTAAATTAATATCCCTCTTGAAAGCCACCAACGGAGGTTCAGAAAAGATAGCAGCGGACTCTTTACTGGATGACAAAAGACCCCAGTTAGAAAGAAGTATTTTACGAACCGGATTGGTGTGCGGATGGTAAATCATGGTTACGATGGGCCTGTCACTCTCAGCGGTAGGTTTAGTCTGCAGTATACTCGCGCGACTAAGTTTTTGTACTGTTTGGAGAGAACCTTGAACAACAGTATGTGGGTAATGTCTGTCGATGAAAAATCCAGCCATTTCTTTGGATTGAACATCAAAATCTGATTTTTCGGAACAGAGTCTTTTAAGCCGAAGAAACTGAGAATATGGGATGCTGTTCTTACATTTGGGGTTGTGCGAAGAGCGGTAGTCGAGGTATGAATGTGAATCGGTAGGCTTGTAATGTATTGAAGTTTTCAACATTCCGCAGTCAATACTGATGCTCATGTCCAGAAAGTCGACTGAAGTAGCTGATATATTGTATGTGAACTTGATGGATGGGTGGAAGTCCTGCACGAAGTGAATGAATTTTAAAAGTGCAGCGTGGGTCATGTGTGTAGCTCCGATACCATCATCGACTCTGTTCCGAAAAATCAGATTTTGATGTTCAATCCAAAGAAATGGCTGGATTTTTCATCGACAGACATTACCCACATACTGTTGTTCAAGGTTCTCTCCAAAAAGTACAAAAACTTAGTCGCGCGAGTATACTGCAGACTAAACCTACCGCTGAGAGTGACAGGCCCATCGTAACCATGATTTATCATCCGCACACCAATCCGGTTCGTAAAATACTTCTTTCTAACTGGGGTCTTTTGTCATCCAGTAAAGAGTCCGCTGCTATCTTTTCTGAACCTCCGTTGGTGGCTTTCAAGAGGGATATTAATTTACGAGACATGCTTGTTCGCTCTACTCTTAAGCCTTGTTCTACCACCAGACCCTTTGGCTCCACAACGTGCAATGTTCCAAATTACAAGACATGTCCTTTTATTTGCCCTTCTACAGTGGTGAATGGTCCTCGTTACAAATTCAACATAGACAGATACTTCACATGTCAAACCACCAACGTGATTTATGTCATCTCCTGTGTGAAATGCGGCCAACTCTATGTTGGAGTGACGGAAAGAACTATCAAAAACCGTTTTAAAGAACATCTTCAGTCGGTCAAGTACCATTACAATAGACCGGTCGGGCGAGATTTCAACCAGGCCGACCACTCCGTCTCGGACATTCGTGTTAAAGGCCTCTGGCTTATGCAAGCCAGTAATGTCTGGGCCAGGAAAGACCGAGAAAATTTTTTGATTAATAAACTGGGCACTGTGGCGCCACTCGGGATGAATATGAAAGATTAACTTTTTTGACCTTGCCTGTGTCTTTTTTTATCTGCTAACTGTCATTTCACTTACTGAGTCGCTTCTGTATGACTACTCACTAACCAGATAGGTGCGGCTGGCGCTGATTGATATGTACTTTGTGACTCCCATGGGGACTTTTTCAGCGCTGGTCGTACGTTTCGTTGGATCCCTTGCCCTTCCCTGTCGGGCGCCTGGTCGCCGGTCCTTGGATTTATGCGCGGGTGCGGGGGGCGATCGTGTGCATTCCCTTGGGGATGTATGTGGTCGTCTTGTTCGCATGCCTGTGCGTTCGTCCGTGGGCTGGTGGGTGCCTGTTTGGTGGGGCTGGTGGCTCTGGTTGTTTGACTTCCCCCTCCCCCCCCCCGCCCCCCTCCCCTCCCCCTTTTTTTTTTTTTCTCTCTCTCTCTCTCTCTCTCTCTCTCTCTCTCTCTCTCTCTCTCTCTCTCTCTCTCTCTCTCTCTCTCTCTCTTCCCTTTCCTCCTCCCCTTCCCCCGCCCCTTTTGTCTTTCTCTCCCCCCACACCCGGGTTTTTTTTTTTTTTTTTTTTTTTTTTGAGTTACCCTTGAAGATGGTTTCACAACTACCTACTCTCCTCTTATACCATTATTCTCTTACTGATTTTGATTATTTGCTTTGTTTCATCGATATTCCTTGTTGTGTACCATGCTAAATGCTGGGGGTTTTTTCCCGGGGTTCTCCCGTTTTTCCCCGAGGTAGTCCTCAACTTGATGGTGATATAAAGTTTGCCTTCGGGCTGGCGTTTAGCAGGCTTTGTGTATTAGACACTCAGCCTACTTCGTGCCCAAGGGTACTCCCCGTTCGTTCTCTCTCTCTCTCTCTCTCTCTCTCTCTCTCTCTCTCTCTCTCTCTCTCTCTCTCTCTCTCTCTCTCTCTCTCTCTCTCTCTCTCTCTCTCTCTCTCTCTCTCTCTCTCTCTCTCTCTCTTCCCCCCCTCTCTCTCTCTATCTCTCTCTCTCTCTCTTTCTCTCTTTCCCCCCCCCTCCCTCTCTCTCTCTCTCTCTCTCTCTCTCTCTCTCTCTCTCTCTCTCTCTCTCGCGGTCTCTCTCTTCTCTCTCTCTCTCCCCGGCCTCACACACGCGCATTTACTTTTGCTCGCTCCTGCGCGCGCTTACACACACTCTTGTCTCTCGTGTTTAGTTTCTCTCGGAGTCTTTCTCTTACGATTTTTTTCTTTGACGTCATTTTTACTTTTGTTCTTCCTTTTCTTTTCTTTTTCTTTTTTCTTTTTATGTTTACGTCACTTTCAGTTGCCACATTCCTTCTGAAAATGAAGATAAGTAGCGGCTAATGTCTCTGTTTGTTTGTCTATTTTGACAAAGGGTATTTACCCGAAATATTATTAAATTGTGTTGTACCGTTTTTTCTAAGCGTGTTTCTTTCTCCGTTGGGTACTTCTTTGCATTTCACACGCTTGGCAGTCACCTTTTTGGTCTGGATTGCTTATTTCTCATTGACTGCATCTCCATGTTTGTCTCGTTTTTCTTGTCCTAGCATGCCTTCGTCAACTTTTTTCACTAGCTTGCATTCATGTTTGGTTTCACGTTTTGCTTTTTTGCCACCGATCCTTTTCTTTTTGTCATTTTCTTATTCTAAGACTATTTTTTCTAAAACTAAATGCTCCAGTCATCTTGCTTTTCTCAAAAAATGTATTCGCCTTTGCATAATTCCTGTTGGTTTTCAGCTTAAACATTCTCCTTCCGATCTGAATAATTCTTCTCTTTTGCAGGCAACTAACACAATTCTTGAGAAAACTAGCTTTAAGTTAATGACGTGCCACATTCAGTCATTAAATCACAAAATCTCAGATCTTGATTCGACTCTTGTTATCTTGAAGAGACAGCTGATTCAGCTGTGTGATCTTCATACTGCCTTGTTAATCAAATCCGTTGTGCATGATTTTAATACTCTTGTGCATGCTCATGTCACTAAAACTAAAGATCATAAGCTATCCAAATTCAACACTAATCGCGGCAAAAACTCTGCTTCATCGGCCCCTCTTCCTACCCAATGTGATACCCGGCGTCTGGTTGTGCCTACTGTCCATCCGCTTACCACGCTTGGTGCTGACTGTGGTTCTGGTGTTGGTGCCGTGCTCCCCACATCGGCTTCATTTTCTGGACTGGACGGTTGTGCCCCAGCGCTGACGGTGACCCATGGAGCTGCCCTTGATGCCACATCTTTGACCTCCTCCGGGCCGGAGCCTGTTGAGGGAGACACATCTTCCAGTGACGATAACTCTACCCAGGATGGTTGCGCTGCTCACGCACCTGTTTTGGTCGTTGGAGCTGCCCGTCCTCTGCCATTGTCCACAGTTGAGTATGGTGTTGCAGTTCACGTGCCTACGTCGGACGTTGCCGCCGCCCCATCTCTTCCTTCATCCGGAGAGGTGAACTCCGATGCTTACGGAGAGATTGCTGTTGCCGCTTGCGCACCCACATTGGACGTTAGCGGCACCCCTCCTTCGACTTCCGTTTTACATGACGTTGAGGCCACTTGCACTCCGTTGCTTACTGCGATACAAGACCCCTCTAGTCCTTTGTCTGACGCTGTAACCACTACGCATCTCCACTGCGCCTTGGTCGGTGCTACTACACCTCACAGGAATCTAGTACAATGTATTCCTGAAGATTTAACCCTGACACACGATGAAAGAGCTGTCCTCTCCAGAGGTCTGCAGTTTGTTCCGAGACAGCCTACTATAAATAAATACGAACTTATCAGAGATCTGCAGATTTTCTATAGGTCTCTTCGATGGATGGCTGTCCTGGGCCACCGACCAAGAACTCAGAAGGTTGGTGACATCTTCGTTGATCGTTTTGCCACGCCTGTCCGCAGAGAACCACCTCATGGTAAACTTCCTGAACTAGAATGCTACATTAAAAAAACCATGTCTGACATTGGAAAACTCAAGTTCAATTCAATTCCTCACTCCAATCTCACAAAAGCTGAACTCGACGCTCTCACAAATCTTCGTAACAGAAGCGACATCGTCATCAAACCAGCCGATAAAGGTGGCGCCGTCGTTGTATGGGACAGAGATCTGTACATCAAAGAGGCCTACAGACAGTTAGAGAACCCAGAACACTACCAACACCTTGACGAAAGCTCCCTCCAAGCTGATCAAAAGCGCATCTCCAAGACAGTCAAAGAGATGATTCTTCATGGAGAGCTTCCTTCAACAGCTAATCTCCTCATAAAAAAGCGGCCTAAGCAACCTAACTTTTACCTTCTCCCCAAAATTCACAAACTCAACAATCCCGGCCGCCCCATAGTGTCAGCTTGCAGCTGTCCCACAGAACACATCTCCGAATACCTGGACATCATCTTCCAACCCTTTGTCCAGTCTCTACCTACCTACATTAAAGACACCAACCATGCTCTAGAGATCATAGACCAAGTCAACCAGAAACAACTTTTCAAACCTGAACTGTTGTTTACACTTGATGTCACTTCACTATATACTGTCATACCGCACAATGACGGCCTCAATGCACTTTCGTACTTCCTCAACCAAAGAAGTCATAAACAACCTCCTACTCATACTCTTATCCGTCTGGCTGAATTGGTTCTCTCTCTCAACAGTTTCACCTTTGATGGCGTCACCTTCGCTCAGTGCAGTGGCGTAGCGATGGGCACTAAAATGGGATCCAGCTATGCCTGCCTCTTCATGGGTTTCCTTGAGAACCAAATACTTCAGAAATACACCGGGCCTGTCCCTGAGATGTATAAACGCTACATCGATGATGGTATCGGAGCTACACACATGACCCACGCTGCACTTTTAGAATTCATTCACTTCGTGCAGGACTTCCACCCATCCATCAAGTTCACATACAATATATCAGCTACTTCAGTCGACTTTCTGGACATGAGCATCAGTATTGACTGCGGAATGTTGAAAACTTCAATACATTACAGGCCTACCGATTCACATTCATACCTCGACTACCGCTCTTCGCACAACCCCAAATGTAAGAACAGCATCCCATATTCTCAGTTTCTTCGGCTTAAAAGACTCTGTTCCGAAAAATCAGATTTTGATGTTCAGTCCAAAGAAATGGCTGAATTTTTCATCGACAGACATTACCCACATACTGTTGTTCAAGGTTCTCTCCAAACAGTACAAAAACTTAGTCGCGCGAGTATACTGCAGACTAAACCTACCGCTGAGAGTGACAGGCCCATCGTAACCATGATTTACCATCCGCACACCAATCCGGTTCGTAAAATACTTCTTTCTAACTGGGGTCTTTTGTCATCCAGTAAAGAGTCCGCTGCTATCTTTTCTGAACCTCCGTTGGTGGCTTTCAAGAGGGATATTAATTTACGAGACATGCTTGTTCGCTCTACTCTTAAGCCTTGTTCTACCACCAGACCCTTTGGCTCCACACCGTGCAATGTTCCAAATTGCAAAACATGTCCTTTTATTTGCCCTTCTACAGTGGTGAATGGTCCTCGTTACAAATTCAACATAGACAGATACTTCACATGTCAAACCACCAACGTGATTTATGTCATCTCCTGTGTGAAATGCGGCCAACTCTATGTTGGAGAGACGGAAAGAACCATCAACGACCGTTTTAAAGAACATCTTCAGTCGGTCAAGTACCATTACAATAGACCGGTCGGGCGACATTTCAACCAGGCCGACCACTCCGTCTCGGACATTCGTGTTAAAGGCCTCTGGCTTATGCAAGCCAGTAATGTCTGGGCCAGGAAAGACCGAAAAAATTTTTTGATTAATAAACTGGGCACTGTGGCGCCACTCGGGATGAATATGAAAGATTAACGTTTTTGACCTTGCCTGTGTCTGTTTTATCTGCTAACTGTCATTTCACTTACTGAGTCGCTTCTGTATGACTACTCACTAACCAGATAGGTGCGGCTGGCGCTGATTGATATGTACTTTGTGCCTCCCATGGGGACTTTTTCAGCGCTGGCCATACGTTAAGTTGGATCCCTTGCCCTTCCCTGTCGGGCGCCTGGTCGCCGGTCCTTGGATTTATGCGCGGGTGCGGGGGGCGATCGTGTGCATTCCCTTGGGGATGTATGTGGTCGTCTTGTTCGCATGCCTGTGCGTTCGTCCGTGGGCTGGTGGGTGCCTGTTGGGTGGGGCTGGTGGCTCTGGTTGTTTGACTTCCCCCTCCCCCCCCCCGCCCCCTCCCCTCCCCTCCCCTCTCTCTCTCTCTCTCTCTCTCTCTCTCTTCCCTTTCCTCCTCCCCTTCCCCCGCCCCTTTTGTCTTTCTCTCCCCCCACACCCGGGTTTTTTTTTTTTTTTTTTTTTTTGAGTTACCCTTGAAGATGGTTTCACAACTACCTACTCTCCTCTTATACCATTATTCTCTTACTGATTTTGATTATTTGCTTTGTTTCATCGATATTCCTTGTTGTGTACCATGCTAAATGCTGGAGTTTTTTTCCCGGGGTTCTCCCGTTTTTCCCCGAGGTAGTCCTCAACTTGATGGTGATATAAAGTTTGCCTTCGGGCTGGCGTTTAGCAGGCTTTGTGTATTAGACACTCAGCCTACTTCGTGCCCAAGGGTACTCCCCGTTCGTTCTCTCTCTCTCTCTCTCTCTCTCTCTCTCTCTCTCTCTCTCTCTCTCTTCCCCCACTCTCTCTCTCTCTCTCTCTCTATCTCTCTCTCTTTCCCCCCCCCCCCTCTCTCTTTCTCTCTCTCTCTCTCTCTCTCTCGCGGTCTCTCTCTTCTCTCTCTCTCTCTCTCTCTCTCTCTCTCTCTCTCTCTCTCTCTCTCTCTCTCTCTCTCCCCGGCCTCACACACGCGCATTTACTTTTGCTCGCTCCTGCGCGCGCTTACACACACTCTTGTCTCTCGTGTTTAGTTTCTCTCGGAGTCTTTTTCTTACGATTTTTTTCTTTGACGTCATTTTTACTTTTGTTCTTCCTTTTCTTTTCTTTTCTTTTTCTTTTTTCTTTTTCTTTTTACGTCACCTTCAGTTGCCACATTCCTTCTGCATATGAAGATAAGTAGCGGCTAATGTCTCTGTTTGTTTGTCTATTTTGACAAAGGGTATTTACCCGAAATATTAATAAATTGTGTTGTACCGTTTTTTCTAAGCGTGTTTCTTTCTCCGTTGGGTACTTCTTTGCATTTCACACGCTTGGCAGTCACCTTTTTGGTCTGGATTGATTATTCATTGGGGGAAGTTTTAAGACTGGGTTGAATAGTTTTTTTTTTGTTTTTTGTTGGGTTTTTTTTTTTTGGTGGGGGGGGGGGGGGCGGTGGGGGGAAGAAAAAATGCCAACGTTAACCCGGACGACGGACGGACGACCTGGCCACAACATAGTTACTTACTTTTGCTTCGCACGTTTGAAAACAATAACATCCTTAAAAAGAGGCGAAACACAGAAACGAATAAAATACATGATTTATTTAATTTTCACAACACATTGCGATGAGACATTCAATTACAATATGCTGGGAGGCTCTCTTAGCCAACTATTTAAGAAAGTATTTCGCCACGTTTCAAGCTTGTGTGTACAGAAATATCGGAGATTCTCTTATTTACATACATACGCAAGCACATACATACATACGTACAAGCATACATACACACATACAGCGCTTCGCGCCAAATGTACGTTCAGCAGCGAGGTTATCGCAACTACACATGACGTAATTTTTATCTTGTTACTTCAATTGTTAGAGGTTTAGCCTGCCCTCCTTTGACAGCAGAGACATGCTATTAAATTCGCCCCACCGCGACCCATCCTAAAAAGTCCCTTCTATAAATAGAAGGGACTTAAAATTTGTCGTTTATACGAAGTCGGTTAATCCGCATTTTGAGGCCGTAATTTGTGTTATGTTCATTTAAAATTTTTAATACAGCTAGCTTCGAGGAAGATATTATTGTATGAGTTCGTTAACCAACTTTGTATCTATTCAACGTTTAAAAAAAAAAAAAAAAAATAATCGCAGAAAAAAATTTCGACACGAAGAATTCTCGACTTCAGACAGTGACCGTTTGACGTAAAAGCGCTAGCCACATTATACATTATTGCTGTTGTTATACATTGTCGCTGAACTGACGCAAAGCATCAGACACGTCATTGTTAAACATGAATTGACATAAAGAAAAGCTCTCTCTCTCTCTCCGAGTCTCTCTCTCTCTCTCTCTCAGTGACAGTTTGATTTAGAAAGACCGCTTATAGAATGTCGGTTGACCCACATTTGAGTCCGTAATTTCGTTCCATTCACTTTGAAATAGACATTGGATGAGTTCGTAATCCAGCGTTGTCAGTACCTCTTCAGCTTTTTGAATAATAATTTATTTATTTTTGCAAGTTTTCGGGTCCAGTATATACTCTGATCAAAGAGTCAGCCCTGGCAGAGGCTGTGTGGAAGAAAACAGGCCCTGGAAGATTGCGTGCCTTTCGGATGAGTGACGTGAAACATCAAATGCGTCACGTGTACACAGCGTCGTGAGACTAGCGATGCCATGACGTCAAGCTTTTAGTGGCGTCATTTTGCTGCTCGTGCTATTATTCTTCAGAATTCCTGTCGCAACACGAACCCACAGAGCGTACTAATGGCGGAAAGCGCCCTGTGCCCGTCTTTATTTGTGTGCTCCGGCAACGGTGTGTTGATCAGAGGTTGGCTTAGAGAGAAGGGAAATGGATCAGAAGGATAAGCGTAAAAATATAAACAACTCTTAATGTTCCTAAACGAAAAACGCATGTGAGCTCCAAACAATAAGGTAGACTTTGGGATGAAATCCTCATCTTGTTTCATAGTCAGACGAAATCTTCGCGCTCAGTCGATAGTCCAAAGCGCCAGTCACTTGTCTGCCAGTCACTTGTTTTGTCTGAACATCGCAATCAGCCGCAAACTGAAGAACGTGAGGTAAAGTTTTGTTTTGGACTGGTACATAAATTACATCGAGTCAAATTTTGCTGGATATAGTGCCGATAACCGACGGATGTGATTACTTGACCCGAATCAAAATGTCCTCGTCTAACGACTTGGACATTTTGATTCGGGTCTCGCAATCATATCTGCAAGTTATCGGCACTGTATCAAGCATACCGAGTCTCAATATAATATAATATTAATGACCTTCGGTGTTACGTTTGTGGTTGTGTTATCTTTGTAGGGCATGTGTATTGAAAATAAGAAACATCCCGTGTTCAGAGGAGTTATTTTAGATCAGAATCACGTACTTTTTTATAGTATGATTCGTTTTCTTTTCCATGGAGGATTGCGATCGATTTTTTTGCCGTTCAAGTAGTGACACGCGCCTTTTCAGAGTACCGCTCTTCAAATACAAAACCAGAGGTGACCGTTGTTTTGCGCACGTTGGACCTGTTGTCTGGATACCTATAGACATTTGACATTCTCCCTCATTCACTGCCTTTAAATCTGTCCTAAAAACCCACCTGTTCGATACCCCAATGTAGCTCAGTTCTTTGTCATTATGTACCTCTGTGTGTGTGTGTGTGTGTGTGTGTGCGTGTGCCATTGCAGAATCCGTTGTTTCCCTGGTTTTATGACCCCCTCCACTCCCACTCTTTATTTGTAAAGCGCTTAGAGCGTATTTAAGGATAAGCGCTATATAAGTAGCCATTATTATTATTATTGTGTGTGTGACTAGAATGTTGCACATTTCCCTAAATGTGTTGTAAAGTCCGACCTGAAGCTGGAAGGTTCAGGAAAAGGCGCGATTGTTCTAGTGACCTCCGACATGACGTCAAAGTTTTGTGGTACACATGTTGGCTTCATTTCGTAACATTTACGTAATGCACCTAGATTTTAGTGGAAGGTACTAGAGAAATCTAGAGGTTTTTTTTAATAAAATGAATATTCATGATTTTGGTTACGTTTTCCTTTCTGATTGGCTGAGTCGTGTAATTTGCCGGATTATTCTGGAAATTTGTGATAGTATAAAAGAGAGTGTTAGGGAATATGTGCGTGCATTGTTTAAGAGACAGTGTATCAAGGTTTGGATGCATTGTGAGAGATAGTGCATCAAAGTGTGGATGCATTGTGCTTGGAGTGCATCGTGAGAATACTGTTGGAACTGTTACTCCAGTGTAGTCTTGTGCCACGTGTGACGAGTTGCAACTGAGTCAGTGAAGTTTTTCCACAAAAACCCTACGTGTGTCTGGTTGATTTCAGCATACTACGACGACGACTACCACGTAACAGTCCGGGCAGCTTTCAAAAGGCGTCCGTATAGAGTGTGTGCCAGGATCTATCAGGCTGTGGGAGAAGGACCATTCCTGACTGTTCAACGATAATTCAGGCGCCACTACAAGCTAATCTGACACTACCCTCTCCCACAGCCTGATAGATCAAGTTCAGCAGGAGATGGCTTGACCATGATAATTCAAGGGTAGTACCAGATTAGCTTGGCGCCTTTAGGCGCCAAGCTAATCTGGCACTACCCTTGAACTATCATGGTCAATACATCGAGTGACTTGAGTTGCGCCAAGTTATCCTGGCATTGTCACTGCCGCGCTCTTGAACTATTTCCCGCCGCCAATCACTTTTCCACACTCACGTCTGCGCTTCATGCGAATTCTGATACACTGACGTACTGACGCGGCTTTATGTCATGGATTCGGTTGAGGCCCGTCTCACATGAGTTAACAGTGAATGCGGTAATGTGCACGCATGATTTTATAAGTGTCGCCCCCCACCCAGGTCTGCCCTGGGGGACTTGGGTGGGGTTAACTACTTTTTAGTTCCCAGGGTCACCCTGGTCAGCCGGCCCCACAGGGTGGGTTTTCTCCTCTATTCTGGGGCACGTGTTTCTGTCTACCCTTGGTGCATTCAAATGTATTTGCCTTTTTTAAACTCTCCCTACTGTCTGCGCTGCCTGTAGCTCTTGATATTGGATGTGTGTTGCTGAATGGCCTTAGCTTTATTTAGGCCCCCCACCCGGGTCTGCCCTGGGGGACTTGGGTGGGGTTAGGTATTTTTTAGTTCCCAGGGTCACCCTGGTCAGCCCCACAGGGTGGGTTTTTCTCTCTATTCTGAGGCATGTGTTTCTGTCTACCCTTTGTCCATTCACCTGTATTTGCCTTTTTAAAACTCTCCCTACTGTCTGCACTGCCTGTAGCTCTTGATATTGGATGTGTGTTGCTAAATGGTCTTAGCTTTATTTATGCCCCATGTTGTAGGTTTATTTAATGTATTTGACCGGCTGGCGACATACATTCAATTTTCTGTTTAGTTTTTTTTTCACAAGCAGTGCAGGCACGTCCTGAGAAAGCCTTGTTGCTGTCGGGACGTTAAGCAATGTACAATCAATCAATTTATTTAGGCCCCATGTTGTAGGTTTACTTAACGTATTGGACCGGCTGGCGACATACATTCAATATTCTGTTGGGTTTTTTTTCACTAGCAGTGCGGGCACGTCCTGAGAAAGCATTGTTGCTGTCGGGACGTTAAGCAATGTACAATCAATCATTATAAGTGTCGCCCCGGCTGCATCGTAACAGGCCTGACAAACAATTATTGTGTAGGCCTAGACAGTCAAGTGCCCGCCTATCACGAAAGTGTTTGCCGGAAGACGACATACGATGGGTCACTTCCGGTGCACTTCTCTGCCAATCCTCGCACCTATGAAAGCCGGAAACACTTATTGTGATGCGTATTTCAGGAACTCGCAAAGATGTGAACTTTGTGCTAGCAAACATCCGAGTCCTGTTAGGATCATCATATCACGAGTTCGTTTGTAGAGAAAGTTTTGTGCAGTGCGGACGCCCTTCACTACAAATTTCTTCACTAGAATCCGGGTCAGATACTAGTGACCGCTCGGACTCGACACCTGTTGGCGGCAATGAGGCAGGGCTCATCACCGACGACCAATAAATGTCTTCAGCATTCAGGCATCCCAGTTTACATTTACATCTTTGTTGCTCGAACTGACAGTCATCAGAGTTTCAAGGAAAGTATGAAGTTGTGACTTCCTGTTCTGAGTAGAGCTCGACAGTCAGTTTCCGTTATGTAATGGTTTACAGTAACAGCCCAATATGTGTGCCCTGGTCTGTGATTTTGGACCTTACGGTCACAGGCCGTAAGGTCCAAAATCACAGACCAGCATCCATGTACTTTAGCCGGTGGCAAGTCATCGTCTGCGCAGAGTTGATCTAATTGTGGACTTATTGTCCCTCAACGTACGAGGAAGGTCCGTCTGCCCGTAAACTGTATAGTGGCGCGACAAACAAACAAACAACAACCTGCATTTTGCAAACATATCAGCCCGCACGCAGTTTTCTATGCGTTTGCTATACGCAAACAGGTGTTTTTTTTAGTTAGAATAAATGCAGCTTTAAACACTGCCGGCTAAACTCTGATGAACAGTTTCCATAAAAGTCGATCAAAACGAAAATGTTTGGGAACTGAACGCAGTCAAGAGCGGAGGCGAGGTAAAGAGGCGTTTGGCTGTCGTAACTTACTGCCGATTAGCCAAGACAGAGACTGTCACAGTAACTGTTATATTATCATGATCTTTTATCACGGGCTTTGCTTCCAGCACTAAATAAACACATCATCATGAGTCCATAAGCGTAGCATTTTGGAAGGGTGACTTTATAGATTGTTTAAAGAGTGGCGTTCTATTTTTGTTTTTAATACTTTTGTAAATTGCGTTTTTGTAATTAGTTATTTTTGTACGTGTGTGTGTGTGTGATGAGTGGTAAATAACAGTTGCACATCCTCAGCCCAGCTTTGGGGGTCAGTGACCTTCAGTGACAACTGACGAGTTGAATAAATCAAAATAATTGATTGATTGTACATTGCTTAACGTCCCGACAGCAACAAGACTTTCTCAGGACGGGCCTGCACTGCTTGTGAAAAAACAACACCCCCACCCCCCTCACCTAGAATATTGAATGTATATCGCCAGCCGGTCCAATACTTTAAATAAACCTACGACATGGGGCCTAAATAAAGCTAAGACCATTTAGCAACACACATCCAATATCAAGAGCTACAGGCAGCGCAGACAGTAGGGACAGTTTAAAAAAGGAAAATACAGGTGAATGGACCATGGGTAGATAGAAACACATGCCCCAGAATAGAGGGGAAAACCAAGAGGGGAATAAATCAAAATAAATAAATCAGCGCATTAAATAGGCGCTTTACCCAAATGAATATCGGCTCAAAGCGCCGCCGCGAACTGAACCCAACAAGCACGCGCACGTGAATCACGCGCATTCACTCACACACTGTACATAAACACAGAACATTCACGTGGTGCTAAGGCTAAGGGCAAGATCAAGCCAGCTACTGAAGTTTTTTGGAAATTCAAATCGTTTTATATTTGAAATTTGATGGGTCTACCTAATGTTCATCTCACGGTGAACTAAAAATCGAAACTGATCATCGTGAGAAAATGTTCACCCGGAACTGATGCTGTTCATGTTCTTGAAGCCAGTACAGTAATCATTCAGTACACCACACACAACAACAGTCAATCACTCAAGTCTAAAATGATCATTCCTTGCCCAAATCACGTTAGGACTCGTTCGGCATGTACGTCTACAACAGAACACAAGCTGGATTTCAACAGATGGGACTGCAGGGGAGGCCCACTGTGTCGTTGGCCTTTAGTTGTGCCGCGCGTGCCTCGACGTGACCATATCCGCCCCGCCCTTAACTGATCGTACCCCAGACACACCACAGGAAGATAAGGATCGACCATGATAGTTCAAGGGTGATGCCAGAATAGCTTGGCGCCCATAGGCGCCAAGCTATTCTGGCATCACCCTTAAACTATCATGGTCGATCTGTGTCCCGGCTGCACTGCCAAAGCAGTCTTCAGAGGACAACGGCAACAGGTGGGGAGTTCGGTGTTAGGGTAGAACGAGTTAAGAAACTCCACTGGCTGCCCGTACAAGAACGCATTCTGTACAAACTGTCCTGCGTGTGCTTCAACTCTATCAACCTGACTTCTCCTGCCTATATCTCTGACTTGTTTCATCTGTATGCTCCATCTCACACCCTCCGCTCCTCCTCTGACACACGTAAATTTCGCCTTCCGAAATTTCAAATGTAAAACACGTGGCGGTCGTGCCGCCTTCTCCAATCTTGTCCCCGCCACTTAACTGAACAGCCTCCCCGCCCCTGTCCGTAACTGTCAAACGCTCTCCCCGTCTTTAAATCACTTCTCAAAACCCACTTCTACAACCCTGCCTGTTACTAGTCCATTTCCCCAACAATATAAAATTCATCACCACTTACCACTATCACGTGTTGTGCGTGTGTGTGTGCGTGTGTTATCTCTTAGTTTTCTCTTTGTATCAGCGCTTAGAGCTACTTTTAGAATAAGCACTTAACAAATCTTCATTATTATTATTATTATTATTAATGTATCTCAAATTATAGCGTATCAAGGCCTGACTTAAAAACACAGACCATTAACCCTTGTAGCCCCGAATCCCTACAGCAGGAGATGGCTTGACCATGATAATTCAAGGGTTGTGAAGGCGCCAAGCTAATCTGGCACTACCCTTGAATTATCATGGTCAAACCATCTCCTGCGACTGGTACATAGTCCAAAAATTTGAGAAATGGGACCTTCATACTATTGTGGCACCACCCTTGAACTATCATGTTCGATCCATGTCTTGCTATGGTGTGTCCGGGCTGAATGAGTTAAATCGCCACAAAACGTTAGCCTGAAACTCCTCATCCAGTCAGGTTACGAATGAGTTAAATCGCCACAAAACGTTAGCCTGAAACTCCTCATCCAGTCATGTTACGCTAAGCTGTGTGAGAAAAAAAACCCAACCACTTTCATAATACACACAAAAACATTTTTTTTTCTCTCAAATATCTCCAAAACTTCAAATATTCCCAAAATACTACTAAATGACAAATAATGGCGAGGTTGTCATGAAATGCCTGAATCAAAACCTACCATGCCATACAAGGACTGAGGTAAAAAGACTGTACAAGAAGATCAAGACCCAATACAATATTAATTATGCAACAAAAAAGGCATATACTTAATATTAGTACACCTCATAATAACCGTTACATGGCACACCAAATCACATGCACAAAAACGATCACAAAAATCAAGAACTGAAGCCTCGAAGCAAAATATGTACAGTGATATTGTATTATTACTGTCCTTTTACATGTGTCTTGAGAGTAGTGTCCGCACTGGTGGTGAATGACTCCCTTGATTCGCTACCCCTCAACCACAGGGGCTTGAAGAGTAATGCAAATCTGCTGCGCCACCGCGTTTGTTAGTTCGGGGTTTAACGTCCACGGCACCGAAGTGATAATGGACGGCCCTGACGGGCGGGTTATGGGGGACAGGGAAATCTATTTCCTATGGAGTACGACCTGAACAATGATCAATTCAGGTGCACTGCAACTGTGCCACTTTGACTTACCAGGACCTTTCAACGGACATGTTATGGAACAAGCCCGTCCTTTTTCCCTGGATTGTGAGTCCAGCTACTGGGGCCGGAACGGGGACTCGAACCCACGACCTGGCGATTCCCTGCGCTCTCTTGCTCCGTCGCTTAGCCGCCTGAGCTATTTCGGACCCGTGCGCCACTGTGTGTGCGCGACCACCGCTTAAATAGATCAAGTCAGAATACTGACTTGAGTTTGAGTCCGAAATAACTCAGGCGGTTAAGCGTCAGAGCAGGAGAGCGAAGGGAATCGCCGGGTCGTGGGTTCGAATCCCCGTCCTGGCCCTGGTAGCTGGACTCGCAATCAAGGGGGAAAAGACGGGCTTGTTCAATAGCATGTCCGTTGAAAGGTCCTGGTAAATCAAAGTGGCACAGTTGGAGTGCGCCTGAGTTGATCAGTGTTTAGGTCGTACTCCATATATAATAGATTTCCCTGTCCCCCAAAACCCGCCCATCAGGGCCGTCCATTATCACTTCGGTGAGATGGACGTTAAACCCGAACTAACCTAACTGACTTGAGCTTAGAAGGTGATGGCGCGCACGCGGTGGCGCAGCGGATTTGCATTAGTCAAAGCACCATCATCAGGACCCTGCGCCCTCAACGGGATGGGGGGAGGGGGGGGGGGGGCGGGCAAACTGAGGGATACAACCAAGCGTGAGTGGTGCCCTGACTAGTCAGCACGCATCAACCCTTTTCATCCTGAAACACTGCTGCTCCAAAAATCGTTTGACTATGATAGTTCAAGGCTGGTGCCAGAATAGCCTCAGGCGCAAAGCTATTCTGGCACCACCCTTGAACTAAATGGTTGGTCTATCTCATAATCTGTAATGTAGCCTTCATAGGGCAATAAGCAAACAGCTTCCGGATGCAATGGGTTAACCCATTCAGCTCGGCGCACGTATTTCCCAAATTTTGGAGGCGTCATCTAACGACTATGCACCTGCTGTAGTGCGTCAGGTCTGAATGGGTTAAGTAGATACGCTCAAATCACAGGCACCGTGATACATAGTGCAAAATGAACATTGTATCGCATTTCAGAGAAAAAAGACTCATTACCAGAATGAAAAAGGAAGCGTTGGACACGTCAATAGGCTACCACGGTTCAGTCCACTCAACTCCAAGGCCGCATTTCTCAAATTTTGGAGGTGCCACCTAAGGACCATGTACCAATTTCAGGAGATGGATCGACCACGGTAAGTCAAGGGTAGTGCCAGATTAGCTTGGCACCATCAGGTACCAAAGCTAACCTGGCACCACCCTTGAATTATCATGGTCGATTCCTCTCCGCCCGTAGTGAATGGGAGGGAAGGGGGGGGAGGGGGGGGGGGTAAAATGGGTTAACCCGGGACCCTGCAGCAGGAGATGGATTGATCATGATAATTCAAGGGTAATTCAAGGGTAGTGCCAGGTGAGCTTGGCGCCTGAAGGCGCCAAGCTCATCTGGCACTACCCTTGAATTATGATCAATTCATCTCCTACAACTGGTACATAGTCGTTAGGCAACACCTCCAAAATTTGAGAAATGGGACCCTGGGGCTGAAAGGGTTAAACGGCGCAGATGCTGCATGTGTACAGAAAAGCAAAACGCATCAAGCAACACACAGATTATGTAACCCCCTCAATGCAGATAATTACAAACCGAACAACACCTACTGCTAGAGGTGCAGATCCTAATGAGCCCTCCCCCCCCCCCTCCACCCCCTCCTCCCTCCCCCACCCCCCAGGTGCTGGGGCTTACGAACTGACTGAAGCCACCTCGTATTCACAGCCTGTGGATCTTCGACGTTCAATTTAGAATGATTAAAAAAAAAAACACAATCACAAGTCCACTGGCCGTGAAGCGGTGAACACTGCCCACGACATGTACCGCAGGAAGACTGGACAACAGCACAAACACACGTCAACTTTCACAGGTTGAAGAAAATCTGAAAGCCGACGTCCACGGTTGTCCGCGAAGCAGTGGACAGTCAACTTTCACTCAAAACTGACCATAAAAGCAGCTGTATTTTAAATGTTAACCCTTTTGGCAGTCAGTAGCAGTTTTTGTCACGAGGATTCCGGCAAAACTGCTACCGACGGCCAAAGGGTTAGATCAACGTCAGTCAAAAAGTCAACGTCAAAAGGTATGGGTATAATTATAAACATCCTGATTAGCCCCAGCAGCAAAACCATTGCTGTCAACTGATTTACATAACATTATTTCACTTATAGTCCAGGTCCAAACCCAAAATAACACTGGTTGTCTCCCTCCATTCGCCACCGCTGACTAGTGGTGAAAAACAGAGGGAGACGAGCAGTGTAGCAAAAGCTAAGAGAACAAAAGTTCAGTTCATGCCAGTTATGTACAGGTAATGTGCTGCGTACAGTGTTGATGGCTGTCTCCTTGTATGCAAGGATCCTGTGAAATTATGCTGACAAGCAACAAAAAAGCAATCATGAACACTATAAGTGTTTGCTATTAATGGTTCCAAAAATGTCGCATTTCTTTTGCTCATCAGTATAAATACAATGTACCAGTACATCCAAACTCAACTTGGAGGAAAACAGAAAGTAACTACACAATTTGCACACTATGCCAGAATCAAAACAAATTTTAATATATTTACAAGTCCAAGCTCTGTCTACCAGCAGATGGATCGATTTAAGCAAACACACAAAATGCAATCACCGGGAAAAACAACAACAACCACCAACATTACATTGAGTTCTTACCCCATATCATACTGAGGCTAAAAGCTTCACATCTGTACACTGCCATTATGCAAGCTACATTTTAGTACTTACAGATGAGGATATAGACAAATGGCTTTAGTTCAAGGGTGGTGTCAGAATAGCTTGGCGCCTAGAGGCGCCAAGCTATTCTGGCACTACCCTTGAACTATTTTAGTCAAACTTATTTCACACACTGGTGTATTCCGAATGATAAGGGTAAAGGGCACAATCAATCGGACTAGACTATGTTCCATGACCCGCCACCACGAAATGAGTCGTAATGTCCCTGACCCGATTTCCCGCTATTGGTGAAAATTGTCGGGTGGCGTGGTCGGGTACCGGCGTGGGGTCCCCAGTTTCTATAAACCATAACTCAGTGACCAATCGTCTGATTCACATGTTATTGGGCACCATTGAAAAGGGTTTTCTTTCTAGTTTCTGCTGATATCAATATCTCAAAATGTCCAAAAAGTGACTTAATTAAGACTCATTTTGTGGTGGCGGTATTTTGTCAGGTAGGTATACACAAAGCAGCGCATACATTTTCCACCTAGGTTTTGGTACATAGTGAAGTAAGACAAAAGTGAACACGTCAATGACTCTTTGAATGACTCCTTGAATGACTCTTTGAATGACTGATTGAACCCACACAATGATAAACACCTGCAAGAGGCATAGATCCTCATGAGCCCCCGCATTTGCGGGGGCTCATGAGGATCTATGCCTCTTGTTGACTACACATACAGTGACTACATTTTGTTCGACATTCACACTGAACTTGCAGCCAGGTTGCAAAGTTTCACTTAATACAGGCAAACCTGCTCCAGCGGCAACCTTTCTGCAGTGGTTGCCTGTCTATAGCAGCCTTATAGGAAGTATACCTCTCCTTTATTTTCAATATAAAGAACGTTAATAAAACATATGTCCTGTTCCTTGGGTAAACATTATCTGCAGGTTTGAACGTACCTTTCACACACTGTGTAGAGACAGAATCATTTCTGATATTTTCAGTCCAAACCTGCCTTGTTAGCGACCTCAGTAAGGCAACCACCTGTCTAGTGTGGCCGTTAGTTGACAGTGCATGCACCAAGGAGAATTACTTAGTGGTGGACAAACGGTTAGCCCCCCTGCCCGTTCCTTCCTGGCACCCAATTGCCAGCCCAAAGAAACAATACACCCAGGGTTCATTTTTGGAGCACGCCCTGCGCCACTGGCGCATAATTTCCATAAAATGACCCATAACATTTTGAGCTGAGGGGTCAATGACTGATAGGCTTCTGTAGGCAACGGGCCCTTCTTTTCATGTCTTCCTAAAGGGCCACCCATTTTTTTTACTCTCATGCTTGCTGCCTCCCCTTCTCCACAAGTTTTCGATATTTCTGTGGCTGGCAAGAAGGCCCGCATATCCCGCATTCCCCCCCCCCCCCTTCCTTTCATAGTTCATAGTCAAACTGTTGTGTACTCCTGGTGTTTGAAGGCGCCAAGCTAAGCTGGCACTACCCCTTGAATTATCATGGTCAATCCATCTCCTGCAACTGGTACAGTCTTTTGGCAACACCTCCAAAATAAATTTGAGAAATTGGACCTTAGGGCTAAAAGGGTCCACACGTTCCCCCTTGAAACAAGACAGAGGAAGACGGATCAGTCCTCATAGAGCAGTGTAGCGCCAGACAAGCCTGGCACAGTGACCAACCTTGTGAGAGATCGTCTGTTACTGAAGACCATCCATTAAGTGACTGTAGCTGTGACTGTGACTATGGCTGTAGCTGTGACTGTAGCTGTGACTGTGACTATGGCTGTAGCTGTAGCTGTAGCTGTGACTGTGGCTGTAGCTGTGACTGTGGCTGTAGCTGTGGCTGAAGCTGTGACCGTGGCTGCAGCAATCTAAATGATGGCCTTTACTGACAGGTGGCACTTTTCGCCCCTTCGAGACTTCTCTTGAGAGCGCTAAAAACGGGTTCTACGGTACATGGGACAGCCCCACGCTCCGCAAGCAATACCCTCCTAGAAAGCAAAGGCCTTTGGGCCCACGACGGCCACAGTGAGCCCGCGCGCGGGCTCACTGCGGCCGTCGTGGGCCCGAAAACATTATGCTACCAGGGCATGCAGTGTCTCCAGCAACTAATACCTGGCTTCATAAACGACTCCTGAAGTTACAGAGCAACAGAAACGCGGCATCACAGGAATCATCAGAAACACTACACACCTACACTGCCCAGAAAACATGAACGCAATCCAAATGCAAGAGACACGGATCCTCATGAGCCCCTGCGACAGCAGGGGCTCATGAGGATCTGTGTCTCTTGCAGTTGGATTGTGTCATCTGTCATTAAAAATCATCATGAGGATCTGTGTCTCTTAAAGTTGGATTGTGTCATCTGTCATTAAAAATATCATGAGGATCTGTGCCTCTTGCTGAGACCAATTTGTATCCCTGTTCTCTGGGCGGGTGCGGCTTTTCATCATTGAATGAACGAAGATTTCAGAAACAAAATATGTGCCCAGCGGCAGGGACAGGATCAAGCGTTTCCGATGATTCCAGTGATGTTGCGTGTCTTCTGTTCACCAGCATATTATCTTCCAAAGCATTAAAATACACTGGATGAAAGTGTGTTGCCTGCTAAGCACTACAGCTCACAAGCTGAGCTAACAAAGCACAACCATTGAGCTAAATAAGTCCATACTCCACCTCCCAATAGTGGCACTGAAGCTACACAATCATGCGAGAAGCGGCATGCGTTCACTAGGGATTCCTTGGATCGGCTCCTCGTCCAAGTGCCGAACCAGAGGTCGAGTGTTCACTTCAAGGTCAAACTTGTGCAGCTCTCCAACGTAGCTGAAGAAAAATCCCAAGAAGGTCAAGGCCGTCACCCACTCCCCCACCGTGCTGACAATGTGGGCGTTATATCCCTAGAATAGTATAAAAAGAAAAACAACTTAATTACAAAAAAGGCAATGTCTTCCATGTATGCATGACCGATTCGCATGATCTGTCTGACCTTCTGTGACTTTGACCTTAGCAATGCCAGCAAAGAGATCAACTCAGTTTACACGCAAGCTGTAGAATGGATGCCACTGTCCACATGAAAATCATATTACCGCCTCTGTACAAGACGCCACCAGAACCGTCCACAGTACCGGTCAGCTGCATGCACAAGGGAGTCTACCCTGTCACTGTCAGAAGCGACTTGTAGCAATGATTCCTGCAAGAAGCATGGCGACACACAGTGCTACCCACAGCCAAAGGGTTCACCCATGAAGCTTTCCCAAATCTGGGAGTGACCCTCTAAAACTACATAATACTACACTCCAGCAGACAGATTGAACAAGTGAGTTCAAGAGGTCCCACCAAAACAGTTTCTCATCTTTGGGCGCCAAGCTATTCTGGCATCACCTCTGCACTCACACAAGCCGTAACACGTTGTCTTAGTGTGGAATGGATTAACCTATTTAACTCATTCAGACCGACGGGCCGTATTTCCCAAATATTGGAGGCGTCATCTAATGACTATGCACCAGTTGCAGGAGATGGATCGACCATGATAATTCAAGGGCAGTGCCAGATTAGCTTGGCGCCGACAGGCACCAAGCTAATCTGGCACTACCCTTGAATTATCATGGTCGACCCATCTCCTGCTGTAGTGCGTCAGGGCTGAGTGGGGTAACTCCAGTCTCATTTCCCAATTTCTGGAGGTGTCATCTAGAGACCGTGGACCAGTTGCAGGAGATGAATCATGTTGATTCAAGGGTGGTGCCAGATTAGCTTGGCACCATCAGGCGCCAAGCTAATCTGGCACTACCCTTGATTATTATGGGCAATTGATCTCCTGCTGTAGTGCGTCAGGGCTAAAAGAGTTAAACACACACACTCACTCCAGTGAGCACGACGTTGGGCCGACATCAGCTATCACTGGCTGTGTGGGAAAATGGCAGCCAACATTGGCATGTATTGCACACACACACACACACGCACACACACACACACACACACACACACACAGACTTACAGGCTGATCCGGTCTCCATTTGAATTTATCCTTGTTCCCAAAGCCATAGTTTGCCCAGTCTTTCAGTGCCACACCCGCAGAAATTAATGCTGTGATGTGCTGTCAAGGAAATGTACGCTGCAAATGACATGCGTTACAAGGCATATTCCTTCTTTTCCTATCAATATAATAATAATAATAATAATGACTACTTATATAGTGCTTATCCTAAAATAAGCTCTAAGCACTTTACAAATAAACGGTGGGGGTGGAGGGGGTCATAAAGCCAGAGAAACAAAGGATTCTGCATTACACATGGACACACACTGACAAACACACGCGTACATAATCACGAAGAACTAAGCTACTTGGGGTATCGAACATGTGGATATTGTATGAAACTCGTTGTCTGACTGGCAGCCAATGAAGTTGTCTTAGGATGGGAGTGATCTAAATGCTCACAATGGAGTGATCAGTAAATACAGCTAAGTCACTCAACTGTTATCAGATTGTTGTTGTACAATTCACAAAGTCAACTGTCTTTTTTGACTTTTACAACAAAAAACAAAAAAAAGAAAGAAAAAAAAAAAAGAACACACAAGTGCAAGGATACTGGTGATGAGAGCGATGAGCGAGACGATGGTAATGGCCAGGCGAACACGACACACGCGCAGTCCGTTATAGTCAGGGTACATGTGATAAGACATGGACGTCTGCAGAGAGCAGTAGATCAGGCCGCCGATGAACGTCAAGGCCGCTCCAATGATATGGACTGGCTCCATCACCGTCCCTTCCTGCACCACAATTAACCCACTACAAGCTGAAGGTGATTTTTTTTTTTCAGATTTGTGAGTTGTCCTATGATAGCTAGATTACAGCTCCAGCGACAGACTGACCATGATAGTTCAAGGGTGGTGCCAGGACAGCTTGGCGCCCATGGATGCCAAGCTGTCCTGGCACCACCCTTGAACCATCATGGTCAAATTTACCTCAAGATTGAGCGTTTCAGGACAAAGGGTTAACTCGTTAAACCCTAAGGCCGCATTTCCCAAATTTTGGGAGGCGTCACCTAAAGACTATGTACCAGTTGCAGGAGATGGATCCACCATGACAATTCAAGGGTAGTGCCAGATTAGCATGGTGCCATCAGGCACCAAGCTAATCTGGCACTACCCTTGAATGATCATGGTCGATCCATCTCCTGCTGCAGTGTGTCAGGGTCTGAGTTGTCCCCTGAATACTACACTTCTGCTCAAGACATGAACACAACATGAAAGCTCAATGGTGGTGCCAGAACAACATAGTGCTTTGAGGTGCCAAGCTATTCTGTAACCACCCTTCAGCTACGATGGGCAATCCATATTTTCTCATCGTGTCAGGTGTGAAGGGACCTTGGTAAATTGACAAATTATTTTCACATCTTTCATTATCATTATTTATTTAAATTATTATCTACAAAGTACTTATTTTATCTCTGACTTGGCACACACACACACACACACACACACACACACACACACACACACACACACACACACACACACACACACACACCCACACACATCACACGTGTATACAACAGGCTTAATGTTCACAGAACATTTTCTGCATTTGACAAACAAATTTACACAGGGATGGAAAAAAAATGGATAGCCATCTGTCACCAGGACAAATCTTGAGAAAATAAACTTATCTGTGCCATATTTCAAGTACGCGCCGGACTGTAGAGCGCCTTGGACTGATTTTGTCATGCTGTCCGTCCTGATGACAGACAATATAAAATCCTAGCGGAAAGCCCGATACAACTGTATTACATGTACTATGTCACTGCTAGCATCAGTTCAAACATTGATTCACCTAAAGTTTGCCACATGTATGCCACCAATCCTCATTCATTTTCTTTGGACAAACCCAGTATTTTAACAAAGGTCCTCGGATCCACGATGGCCACAGTGGGCCTACGCATGGCTGTGTGCAGGCCCACTGCAGCCATCGTGGGCCCGAAAACGTTTTGCTACTGGGGAAAGCCTGATACAACTATAACACAAGCACTACCTCACTTCCAGCATCAGTTCACACATCAACTCACCTGAAAGTTTGCCACAAGCGAACATCCAGTGGCGGATATGATGCCCAGCAACATGCTGATCAAGTTCATTCTCCGCAGCCACCGGTCCTCTTCCCCGGCCAGAGCTTGTACTGCCTTGAAGCGCACGTACATGGTGCAGAATGCTGCAACACACACGCTCACAAGTCAGCCGTTTTGTTTGGGCAGAATCATCATGTATCATTTATTTTCCCCGGCAAAACTGTTGAAAAAAATACATGTCTTCTGGGAAATGGCAGCTGTCTATGATATAACACAAATGCAAAGACCCAACTAGGCAGGGTTAATAATAAATAAAATAATAATAATAATTATGGTATTTATAATGCGCTTATCTTATAATAATTATAACTCTAAGCGCGCACTCACAACTCGTGCACGCATGCGCACGCTTTAGACAATGACTCACGTACCACAAATAGTGAAATACATTATGACGGTCAGCTTGCGGTGGGCAGTGTGGTGATATAGTGCTAGAACTGTTGAAAGAGGTGAGTATTGAGGGCGGACTGGAAGGAGAAGAGAGAGTGTTTCTGACGGAGAGAGAGTGGGAGAGTGTTCCAGGTGGATGGACCGTATACTGAGAAGAGGCGGGGGCCGAAAGTGCTGAGTTTGGTGCGGGGGATGTGGAGGCAGAGAGGGTCGGAGGCGGAGTGGAGGGAGCGGGGAGGAGTGTAGGGGTGCAGTAAGTTTGAGAGATAGGTGGAAGCGCAGTTTTTCAGGGATTTGTAGCAGAGAGACAGAATCTTGTATTGGATGCATTGGGGGATGGGAAGCCTGTGAAGGAGTTTGAGCAGGGGAGTGATGTGGTCGGATTTTTTCTTTCTGAGGACGAGGCGGGCAGCATTGTTCTGGATGCGCTGGACAGTGAAAGTGGTGGAGTGAGCGAGGCCGGAAAGGAGAGAGTTGCAGTAGTCGATGTGAGATAGGATGAGAGAGACAGCAAGTTTGGTGGCAGCTTCGGTAGTGAGGTATTTTCTGATCTGACTGATGCGGCGGAGGTGGAAGTAGCATGCCTGGGCCGTGGCGGAGACGAAGCTGGTCATGGAAAGAGAGGAATCGAGAATAACGCCGAGGTTTTTGGCCGAGTCAGAGAGGGAGATGGGGTGCTGTCGAGTTGAAGGTGGAGGGAGGGAGGGAGCTGGGAAAGTTTCTGGCGAGTGCCTACCAGCATGGCTTCCGTTTTGTCGTCATTCAGTTTAAGTTTGTTTGCTGTCATCCAGTTTTTCACATCTTCTTAGCAGTCAGCCGTGCGAGTCAGTATTGCCTGAGTGTTGTCGAGTTTGTCTTTGTCTAGTAGTTGTGAGTCGTCAGCATAGAGGTGGTGGTGTATGTGTTAAGAAGTACATGAGATCATTTAAAACTCATTTGAGACGTGGCGCCTCCGGATACGTGGCTTAAGCCGCATATCTGGAGGCGGCATGTCTCAAATGAGTTAACCCTTTGGCTGATGGTAGCACTGTTTGTTGTGATGATTTATGCAGGAATCATCGCAACAAAAAACACTGCTGACAGCCAAAGTGTTAAAAAAAAGTTGTTATTTTGATATCAGCTGTAACTAACTTTATAAAAGTTTAACGAACTACTTACAAAGGAATGATGCAATATTCAGCAACTGGCCAAAAATACACCTTTCTGGTGCGTAGACCCCAGAATCACTGTGCAAAATAAGCAGAAAATAAGTCACATTTACTTCATAAAGGTACAAACTCAGTTAAAAGTATGTATCATGTATATGTCCAACTTCAGAATCCTGTGAGATCTATCCCAACATCTAAAGAGCACGTCCCCTGCTATTTGTGGTGTCGGTAGCACATAACATCTTTGGGCTCTCAATGGCCTAAGTGGGCTCACTGTGGCCGTCGTGGGCCCAGCGACCTCTGCTAACTGGGTTAGCCTTGGCTCACTACAGCAAGAGATGATCGACCAAGATAATTTGAAGATGGTGCCAGATTAGCTTGGCACTATCAGATGCGAGGCCAATCTGGCACTACCTATGAATTATCATAGATGATCCATCTCCTGCAACTGGTAGTGGTACATATTCATTAACTCATTCTACCCCAACACCGAAATCCTTAAATTTTGCCGTTGTTCTCTAAAGACTGCATTGCAGTGCAGGACACAGCTCGACCATGATAGTTCAAGGGTGATGCAAGAATAGCTTGGCGCCCATAGGCGCCAAGCTATTCTGGCATCACCCTTGAACTATCATGGTCGATCCTTATCTTCCTGTGGTGTGTCTGGGGTAGAATGAGTTAAGTAACACCTCCGAATTCAAGGAAATGCGGCCTTGGCCCCGCATTAAATGGGTTAAACATCTAAGCCCTGTGATCAAAATTCCCAAATGTGTGCTCTGTCGACTGAAGACTACTATATCAGTTCTTGAGACAGAACGTCCATATAGTTTGTGGGTGGTGCCCAGAAACGCTTGGTACCTAGCTAGTTTGAATCAATCATCTTTCAATTATTCAGGTCCTACCATGCCTTCCAGATCAAAAAGGTGACTGCCAAGCGTGTAATATGCAAAGAAGTACCCAACGGAGAAAGAAACACGCTTAGAAAAGACGGGTAAAAAGATTGTGTTGTACCCATCTTTTCTAAGCGTGTTTCTTTCTCCGTTGGGTACTTCTTTCCTACCATGCCTTGTTGTAGTGTGTCGAGGCTGTACACGTGCCAACACAATCTGCCCCAGGACCGAAATCTCCAGAATTTGAAGGTGCACTCTGTATTACAATTCTAGAGACTATTCAAGCGTGATAGTTCAAGGGTGGTGCCAGAATAGCTCGATCCATGTCTTGCTGTGGTGTGACAGGGCTGAATGAGTTAAACATGCGCACACATGTATATAAACTGAGTGTACCTGATGTAAGGGAAGGCAGCAGAGACGTCCCCCTCCACAACAGCGATAACATAGGACAGGATAAATCCTGCAGCCGCCACCAGCACTAGCCCAATAGGCAGGTAGCCCAGGTACGACATTCTCACTCTACGTCGTTGTCGTCTTGAGCAAGATCTGTTAATATCATAATATTAATTAATATCATTCTAATAAACAATACTAAGAATGATGTGGGTTTACACTTGCAGGACCGCCAAAAACAATCATCACCTGATCATGTGTGAAAAGATTTTTTGCTTCACAAATATATATTGCAAATCTAATATTCTAAGTGTCATTAGAACGTTAACGTTATGGGTAATCAAATATGTTGTAGTGGCGTTTAGATCTGCAGTGCACTTGTCCTTGGATCAAAGGGATGATAATGTGCAGGAAATATCAGCAAGCCTGCTGGCCTTACACAGATCCAAGCTCAAATTTAGGATGTATTTCAGTGCACTTTTCCTGCATTACTATCAGCTGGCAAAAGCAGACGACAAAAAATGTTAAACACCAAAAAAATGGTTCACTGCCTTTATATGTTACACAACAAAATAATCGTGAATTACTCACACTGTACTGTTGCTGCGTCAGTCACTCTGGTCAGATGACACTGACTCTAAAGATAACGATCTTTGAGATCGAGCCACTTAATTAGGTCTTCTACTTCAGTTTTCAGGTTCGGAGGTGTACCATCAGACTCACACCTGCATGCACGTCGTGCAAGGTAAAGAAGACGACAATCTGGAACCAGCCGCGCTAATAACGGGCGATCATATCGATAACACTCAGTTTAAAACATTATCCTGTTTTTCTTTGTTTTCAGTGGCATCATTCATGTGACCATTTGTTTTGCTAAATTAGCACTAACTGTGTTTCTCGAACACGAGAGTTCCTCAAGGAGTTTGTTCCCTTGACGTGGAGAGGGGGGGGGGGGGGGTTGGGGGGGGGGGGGGGGGGTTGGGTTCCATGTCGAGTATGCGTCATCAATACAAAGACCACATTTTGGTATAGTTGACAAATGTACTTAATATATGAATAAAACGTTATTTAGTTGTTTTCATCCGGTATAATGTACGAAAGTCACACTTAAAGTATGTTATCTCCTTTTTCCAAATATAAATTTAGCCGGCTGCAGATTGGGTCAGATGTATACCCAGTACATAAAATTATATCTCTGATAAGGTGTTCCATTTCTTTCTCTGCAGTGTGAATGCACGTGATAGTAAGCACGGATGTGTGTCTGTGTAGAAATCCAGACCAAAGGAAAACGAGACAAACTACATACTGGAGATGCAGTCAAAGAGAAATAATCAATCCAGACCAAAGAGGTGACTACCAAGCGTGTAATACCCAACGGAGAAAGAAACACGCTTAGAAAAGACGGGTACAACACAATTTATTAATGCAAGCCAGTGAAAAAAGCTGACGAAGGCATGCTAGTACAAGGAAAACGAGTGAGACAAACATGGAGATGCAGTCAAAGAGAAATACTATCCAGACCAAAAAGGTGACTGCCAAGCGTGTAATACCCAACGGAGAAAGAAACACGCTTAGAAAAGACGGGTACAACACAATTTATTAATGCAAGCCAGTGAAAGAAGCTCAGACGAAGGCATGCTAGTACAAGGAAAACGAGACAAACATGGAGATGCAGTCAAAGCGTGAGAAATAAGCAATCCAGACCAGATGAAAAGGTGACTGCCAAGCGTGTAATACCCAACGGAGAAAGAAACATGCTTAGAAAAGACGGGTACAACACAATTTATTAATGCAAGCCAGTGAAAAAAGCTGACGAAGGCATGCTAGTACAAGGAAAACTTATTCCTAGTTGTGTACCGTGCTAAATGCTGTTGTTTTTTCCCCCCGGGGTCCTCCCGTTTTTCCCCCGAGGTAGTCCTCAACTTGAAGGTGATATAAAGTTTGCCTTCGGGTTGGTGTTTAGCAGGCTTTGTGTATTAGACACTCAGCCTACTTCGTGCCCAAGGGTAATCCCCGTTCGTTCTCTCTCTGGCCTCATCTACACGCCTTTTCTTTCGCTCGCTCCTGCACGTGCTTACACATACTCTTGTCTCTCGTGTTCAGGTTCTTTCCGAGTCTCTCTCACGATTTTTTCGTTGACGTCATTTTTACTTTTTCCGCACTTTTGTTCTTCCTTTTCTTTTATTTTACGTCACCTCCTTCAGTTGCCACATTCCTTCTGCCAATGAAGATAAGTAGCGGCTAATCTCTCTGTTTGTTTGTCTATTAGTTTTGACAAAGGGTATTTACCCGAAATATTAATAAATTGTGTTGTACCCGTCTTTTCTAAGCGTGTTTCTTTCTCCGTTGGGTACTTCTGTGTATAGAGCATGTATGCGGCATCGTCGCATTCAGTTCATAAAAGACGTTTATGTGTGAGATGTGTAAGAGCTATGTGTAAAGATTTTGTAGTGTTTGTGTCCATTTGGAATTTGTAGCTGTGCAAGTGCAGGGAGAAATGTTCATAATTATGCTATGTTTTTGTTTGTACTATTTGTTATAAATGTACCACAACCGAATTTCTCTCTCCCAGATAATAAAGTACTCTTATTCTTATATGCTGACTGCCATGATGCGTGTCACGTTTGCAAACTGAGAACTAACTCTTTCCATCCCAAGGCCGGATGACATGATCAACACCCTTTGAGGTCTATGTCATAATTCTGATTGAGCACAACTGTTCAAGGGAAGTATCAGAATAGCTTGGCGCCGACAGGCAGCAAATGTCATAACTCTGATTGAGCACAACTGTTCAAGGGAAGTATCAGAATAGCTTGGCGCCGACAGGCAGCAAAATAAGCTATTCTGACACCACCCTTGTGAACTATCATGGTCAATCCACATACTCCTGTTAAAGCACGTCAGAGTGGGAAACATAGATACTCATATATCCAGTTTGCAAGGAATCGTACATTTCACACACTGTCTTCCTCCTACCATTCACTACTGCTTTTCAGCAGAGACGAATCAAGGTTACACACACACACGCGCATATCAAACCTTTCTCCCAGGCAATAGGGCTCAGGAAGCCGACGTCATCACGCCAGTCGTGGCGGCCATCTTGTGAGGATACGGAACTAAGCGCTCTATATCTATAGGGAAATCGCTGTTTTTGTAATGTCAGGAAAGTCCTGAATAACAGCAAGTCTTGCCATCACTGTAGGGAACCGCTCACCAGAATCTGTTTTTGTTTCCAAAGGGGAAGAAAAACTGATTAAGAAAAAGGTGTTGAAACACAATTTTGCTACTATACGATGACTATGGTATCCTCTTAAGATGGCGGATGACGCGCCGACAGTGCTAGGCAACACGGGGAACTTCCCGAGCCCTATACTCCAAAGGGGAATGAAAAGAAAAAGGACAGAAATATTGAATTTAGATCTGTTTACACAACCACTCACCCAGACAAGAAAGTGTGGCCAACATAGCATCAGCATCGTACAGTTACATCTGTGGTTATCACCATGTCTTGGCAAATAGAATTTTGTATACGATACATAATTTAAACAGATGGAAAAAAAGGCAGAAACATTACAATCGTTAGCTTCATTCAGTTGTAATTTTTACAATCTCCAAGATACATTTATGTACAAGCAAAGGTTGTTTACATGGTAAACAATATTCTGTGAAAATACACCGTAGTCTGAAAAAACAATAATGTGCTGGAGATGAATTCAAATGTGTGCAGGTGACATGTTGCAGTGAACGTTTGATGGAACAAAAATGACACGGGACTTCATTTTTTTAATCCAAAGTTTATGAGAGATGAGGTAATTTAACTCATTCAGCCCTGACACACAACAGGAGATGGATCAACCATAAGAATTCAAGGGTAGTGCCAGATTAGCTTGGCGCCTAAGGCGCCAAGCTAATCTGGCACTACCCTTGAATTCTCATGGTTGATCCATCTCCTGCAACGTGTACAGCGTTGTAAATGGGTTAACCTACGGACTTCTACTAAAGATATTGCTCGTCAGAAAAGATGCGTCTTTTGTTGCGAACAATGTCGTCAGTACAGTCGAGGGTTTAATATACAATCTGGCACCCAGCACCATCCATCTGCAAGACACAGACAGATACGAGTCCTTACAGCTGCAGGGGCTCATGAAATCCATCTTGCCGACTGACTGGTCAGCTGCCACGGCCCATGCGAGTCTGTTCTTCTTCATGCCAGACTGGGTCTAGCTGCTCTTTACTGAAAAGCTGGACATTGTCAAATAAACTTTATTTTATTTATTTTTTTTTTTTCAGGGGGGGGGGGGGGGGGGGGGGGGGGTAATGACGCTAAAGCAAAGGATAACTGACTGAACACGTGGAGTCAAACTGAAACCAAGACACTACAATTACATCCGCTGTTATATGGCATAAGCCAAGCAAGTATATTTTGGAGAAAAGCAAGATTGTCATTGATATACAAGGAAAATCCTGCTTTTCTCAAAAGCAGACATACTGACTTTTGCCATATAATGGAGGACATAGAATAAAGGTATGCACAAGGCATCGGTCACCGTCGGACCGGCCCATGGCTGTGCCGGACATTGGCCCGATGACCTCGTGTGCAGAATCATGATAAGTTTCAGGATATCGACAATTCTCTTCCCACCACACAGGGCTGTGTTCAAATATACAATGCTGGAAACTGACAAAGACACGCATCCACAGTGAAACACACACACCTGTAAATGGATCTAAGTAAGCAAAGGGCACTCGGGACGCTGTCCACCCAATAACCATTTGGGATATGCATTAACCCTTTGGATCCTGGCAGCGTTTTTTGTCACGATGATTTCTGCAGTATGTCAGGTTGTTACTCCTTCACGAATCATTGCAGCAAAACCCGCTATCGACAGCAAAAGGGTTGATAAACAGGCTACATCAAACGGAAACTACATGTACCTGATAAACTAAACATCTTAAGTCAACAATCTACTGTCAGACTAAAGTCTGTCGCAAGTCTGACAGCTTGCTTGTTCAGAACCATTAAAATAACTTACGTTTAGCATTCCATAAACTTTTCACTGCCTGTGTGATTTAACTCAAAATGCCACTCCCCCCCCCCCTCCCCCTCTTAAAAAACAACAATAAAGGTACAATATTCTCAGTACCTATCACTACAAACAAAACGAATAGACAAGTATCACCTGGACATCTGTAAAAAGAGAAATAATTGAAAGTACACCTGGTACGTGCAAACTTTACTTCATGCACAAAGAAAAAT
>BTPG01000006.1:6743616-6759578 GCA_036245525.1 Semisulcospira habei
CCGTTTATAGAAAGTCGGTTAACCCAGATCTGAGCCCGTAATTTTTGTCATATTCCCTTGAAATGTTGGATATAGCTAGTTTGGAGAAAGACATTGGATGAGTTCGTTAGCCATCTTTGTACCCTTTTAACTTCTTCAGTAAAAATTAATTCTTTTCAGAAAAAAAATTAAAACAGTAAAAAACCTTGACATGTGGACAAAGTCAGACAGTGGCGGTGACGTAAAAGAAGCAACTCCGTCACCATAATTCTCTCTCTCGCTGCTTTCTCTCCCTTTCACACACATATCCGCGCATCTTCAAGAGGTATAGATCCTCATGCGCCCGGAGGGTGCATGAACATCTATGCCTCTTGAGGATGTTTTAATCGCGGGCGCACGCACACACACGCACACGCATACACACACATCGACACATATAATAATATATACTTACGTGATATGAGTTTCGCTTTTGCTTCAAGACTTGAGAAAATGGTTACAGAAATAGAATTTCACGGTACAATTTCAGTCTTGCTATAATTTGTGTAAAATTAGGTTGACTTTACCTACTACTTGATATACTAAGTACACATGCATGCTCTTGTGAAAGCGCGTCGATGTGTGTGTATGCGTGTGCGTGTGTGTGCGTGCGCCCGCGATTAAAACATCCTCAAGAGGCATAGATGTTCATGCACCCTCCGGGCGCATGAGGATCTATACCTCTTGAAGATGCGCGGATATGTGTGTGAAAGGGAGAGAAAGCAGCGAGAGAGAGAATTATGGTGACGGAGTTGCTTCTTTTACGTCACCGCCACTGTCTGACTTTGTCCACATGTCAAGGTTTTTTACTGTTTTAATTTTTTTTCTGAAAAGAATTAATTTTTACTGAAGAAGTTAAAAGGGTACAAAGCTGGCTAACGAACTCATCCAATGTCTTTCTCCAAGGTCTTTTACTGTTTTAATTTTTTTTCTGAAAAGAATTAATTTTTACTGAAGAAGTTGAAAGGGTACAAAGTTGGCAAACGAATATATATATATATATATATATATATATATATATATATATATATATATATATATATATATATATATATATATATATATATATATATATATATAATATATATATATATATATATATATATATATATATATATATATATATATATAATATATATATACATATATATATATATATATATATATATATATATAATATATATATATATATATATATATATATATATATATATATATATATATAACGTCATGACAAATGATGTTTGACAAACCAATGACGCGTATGCACTGCGCGCGCCCCTTATAGAGTTCACTATGTCGAATTGGCACATCTGCGAAGCTTTTTCAAAAGGAGATATTTCAACATCAGAATCAAGTCACAGACAAAAGGTAGAGACCCTTGACAGCGAATACAGCTCTTATATAAAAGGGACTTTGTGGGTTATGGTTCATCCCATCTTGTTTAAACAAAAACCGGAAGCGACTAAGGCACATTTTAAGAGTAAAATTTAAATGAAAACTGTACAGTGAAGCTTTGCTAATACAGCCATACCTTTATCAGGCGAACGCTCAGTGGACTGTCAAAGAGTGGTCGGTTCAGACAGGTTTACACAGGGTTAACAGAAAGAAGATCATGGGCCCAATATGGGTGGCCCGCTTAGACAAGTGGTTGTCATACTCAGGCGGTTTCCTTGACAGGTTTGGCTGAAGAACAGAAGTCTGGAGGACCGCAAATCTATTTTGATTTATTACATGGTATTTATATGGAACATTTCTCATATTTATAATATAACTCAATGCGCAGAATGTAGCCGCGAACTGAACCCAACAAGCACGCTCACGTGAATTACGCGCATTCACTCACACACTGTACGTAAACACAGAACATTCACGTGGCGCTAAGAAGCTGGGCCCACGCTACCAGAATTTGCCACTGAGCAATGTGTGGTAAGCAACAATTTGCCCCCTGCCACATCGGCTTCGTGGCACACGTTTCAATGTACGCGCAATGTTTTGTACTGACTGACCTGCCATTACTATATATGGAACAGCTCTCACGGCGCGCCCGGTTGAAATATTCAGAGCTGCAGGAGTCCCATATGCCTGGGAACTCTCGGACAAGGTTGATCAATTTACTCACTGGAGACGTGCCGCATACGGATACGCAGCTGTTTAGCAGCGGTTTCACATGCGGCGCGTCTCCAATGAATATTACAGTCTCAAAGCCGTCGGCCGTCGCTCAGCTTCTCCGCCATTTTTTTCGGCTCGCCGGAAGATGAAGAAACGGGAAGTGGCGCAAGAACACCGCTGATTGGCTGAGAGGCGGCAACATTGCTCGAGCCTTGCCGGCTACCACAAATGAATAGACTCGGTTTGTATCGGGTCGCAATTTGTGGCGGCAATATTGTAGGCGCCCCTAATTGAGGCGGCAACATTGCCGCCACAAAATTGCGCCCGGCAATAGGTGTTTGTGGTCGTGGGCCAAGCTTCTAAGGGCAAGCTCAAGCGAGCTACTGAAGTTGTTTTTGAAAATTCAAATCGTTTGTATTTGAAATTTGGTTAAGTTGGCTGAAACTGATACCAAAGTCGTGGGGGAGGAAGAACCGGAGTACCCGGAGAAAGAACCCCCTATGGTCCGCCCGAATTAATGGTGACACTTACCAGAGGAGAAAAGTCCGACGCCGGAACCCGTAATCGGACCTCGCACCTTTGGCATTGGTGGCAGGCGCCTTAACCACTGCGCCACGGACCGCCCCATTCTGTATGCCTGTTTGGTTGTTGTGAATTTGACACTAGTTTTGAACGCAAAAACTGACGTACAAAAAGAGAAACGTTAAAAAGTATAGGGCTTAACTCATTCAGTCCCGACACACCACAGCAAGCCATGGATCGGGCATGATCGTTCAAGGGTGGTGCCAGAATAGCTTGGCGCCCATAGGCGCCAAGCTATTCTGGCACCACCCTTGAACTATCATGCTCGATCTGTCTCTAGAATTGTCATACAGTCCTTCTGAGGGCAACTTCGAAATCTGGGGATTTCGGTCCTGGGGCAGAATGTGTTATCGTCTTTTGTCCACCACGAAGGTGATCGCAAAGACGAAATAGGGTCTGAACAATTATTGGCCTCAGCTGGATTTGAACCCAGGACCTTTCGGCCGAGAGTCGAACGCTCTACCCAGCTCCCCCGTACAAAAAAAAAAAAAAAAAAAAAAAAAAAAAAAAAAAAAAAAAAAAAAAAAACCCTTGAGAGAGAGTGAACCACCTGAAACATTCAGCCTGACAGTTGCAACGGACTTTCATCGTCCGATGAGCAAGGTCGTTTATAGTCAGGTCACCGTTAACCACTTGTTAGCGCTTGAAGTGATTCATTGAATACTACTACTACTACTACTACTACTAATTGCTATTGCAGCATCATTATTATTATTATTATTATTATTATTATTATTATTATTATTATTATTATTATTATTATTATTATTATTATTATTATTATTATTATTATTATTATTATTATTATTATTATTATTTTGTTGTTGTTATCGATATTATCATTATTATTAGCATAATAATAATTATTATTATTATTACGAGTGTGTGTGTGTGCGTGTGTGCTTGCGTTGCGTGTGTGTGTATGAGCGTGTGTTTGTGTGTGTGTGTGTGTGTGTGTGTGTGTGTGCGCGTGTGTGTGTGTGTGTGTGCGTGCGTGCGTGTGTGTGTGTGTGTGTGTGTGTGTGTGTGAGCGTGTGTGTGTGTGTGTGTGTGTGTGTGTGTGTGTGTGTGTGTGTGTGTGTGTGTGTGTGTGTGAAGCTAATGTGCGGTCTGTTTCCAAGGGACTGCACAAATTATTTTTATCAAAAGCGACTTCATTGTAACCAGAATTCTGTCCCTTGGACTGTTAAGTTCTGTCATAGGCCTGTTACTACTAGTATACAGTAATAGACGTATGGTTCTTTGAATCACACCAATGCAACAGTTGTTAACACATTCATTTGGCAGTCACCCGTGAGACAACAGAGCCGGAGGTGAATCGGTCAAGGCAGTAAAAGGGTAGTGCAGTAAGTTTACCTGGCACTGAACATATGTTATCATGGTCAATCCATCTCCTGCAACTGGTACATAGTCGTTAGGCAACACCTCCAATATGTGAGAAATGGGACCTTGTGGGTAAAAGAGTTAATTAGCACTTCATTTGAACAGAAGTGTACTTGCCGCGTAATTAGCATCTGGTTTGAAAAGAGGTGTACTTGCGTGTACTTCTCATCTCATCTAACAGAAGTGTACTTGCCCTACTCACATCTCATTTCAACAGACATGTACTTCTGGTGTACTCCCCGAGTGGGCCTGTCTTGGGAGTGCACCCGCAAACGAGAATGGCTGCCTCGCAAAATGCAGAAGTGTGAGACAGTTGACCACTTTTTCATGGTGTATAGCAAGTGAAGTGTTTGATGAGTGAAAATGTGTGGTTTTGTGAGGAGGCAGCTTTAAGTTTGTGTACAATATGCTAGAAAAGAAGATGCGAAAAAAGAAACACAGCATACAGATTGAAACAACGACAAACCCATACCCGTAACTATAAGCAAATGTTCCTCTGACCCACGGCCAGCTCTTTTGGCCATCGTAGAACTGTGAATGGGTCACCTATGGCTCATTGACGCCAGCCCATATACTTTTGTCTCTCTAAAAATTACTTATTTTTGTTAAACTTTTATAAAGTAGATAAATAAATACATATATAAATAAATAAATAAATAAATAAATATATCGATTAATTGATTTAATCAGGGGTTCCGCCCACCCCCCCCCCCCCCCCCAAAAAAAAAAAAAAAAAAAAAAAAAAAAAAAAAAAAAAAAAAGATCCCCACAAAAAACAAGAAAAATAAAGAAAATCTTTAAAATGCTGTAACAAAGTTCCTGTTTGGTCCCACTCCCTGCTCCCCCCCCCCCCCGGACCACCGCCTGTTGTCAACTCACCGCCCACAACGCCCACCCACCCCCTCCGCCCCCCCCCCGTCCCCCCCCCCTGCCCTCCCCCCCCCCGCCCACCTCCCGCCTCCCCCCACGCCTCCCCCTCCCCATCTCCCCCTCCCCCCTCCCGTTCTTTTCTCTTTTTTACGGTATATGTCGGATCCGCCCCTGTTTTGAAATCTTCGTTCACTCTGCTCCAAAAGGATTTCATCCACCCAAGAAACCTGGATTCGATGCGAGATCTGTGTGTGGTTCAATCAAGCATGACCACTTTAGACCGTACGATCAGGTCGGTGATATTCAGGGGACGTAAACTCATCTCCAAATACTAAGACTTAAATAAACGGGCTTGCGTCCCTTGGGTTCTTGAACGTCTGCAGCAGTGCCGGTATAAGCATTGTGTGTGAGATCACTCAGTAAGGCTAAACAAATGACAGGATGTACCAACTGCAGGTAACGGAGTGACTATGAAAATTCAAGGGTATTGCTTGATAAGCATGGCGCCGCCAGGCGCCAAGATAATCAGGCAATACCCTTGAATTATCATCATCACATAGATTTAACTCCCGCTACGGTAGTGCGGCGGGCCTGAATGGGTTAAAATGATCACAAAACACAAACTGCGACAAGCAGTACTCAAAGGGTTAATGTATCTAATCCCACCGTCTGGAAATGATATCTCGGATGCCGTCACAGGGGGAGAAAACTGAAGTTATGGCAAGAGTTGTGCCTCTGACTCGGAGTGTCAAAAGAAAATGCTAAGAAGGTCAGTATTCTATATTTGTGGGGCACAACTCAGGGGCACAACTCTTCACATGACTGCCATAACTTCGGTTTTCTCCCCCCCCCCCCCCCCCCCCTGTGGTGCCATCGCAGATTCTTAGCACTACAAGCTTAGCTGACCGCATACTACTACAACTATCCTGATATAAATAAAGACAACAAAATGCATAGACATCTCAAGAGATCTGGCAATTGTTTTGGCCTATTAGGACCTAGGTCTTCTGCATTTGGTTTTTGTCTGTAGCGTGTTGTCCTTAATGGGGTTTACCCTTTTCATCCTGATACACCCTTTGCTTGAAATAAATTTGACTATGATAGTTTAAGGGTGGTGCCAGCATAGCTTGGCGCCTGAGGCGCCAAGCTATGCTGGCACCACCCTTGAACTAAAATGGTTGATCTATCTCATAATCTGTAATGTAGCCTTTATAGGACAATAAGCAAATTAAAAAATTAAACAACTTCAGGATGATATGGTTTAAATAAAGTCTATTTTTTATAATTTATTGCAGAGCAGAAATACTTTACATCATGGGGCACAGAGACATGCTATTAAGCAGTGTTGGAGGCAAGCAGTTAATTGTTTAGTTAGTTAATTAGTGATTAATTAGTTGCTTTGTTATTTTTTTCTTATTGCAGAGCAGGAATATTTTACGTCATGGGGCACAAGGACATGGTATTAAGCAGTGTTGGAGGTTAGCAGTTAATTGTTTAGTTAATTACTGATTTAGTTTGTTTGATATTTAGTTGTTAAGTTGTGCTGTTATTGAGTTATTGAGTTTTTAGATAATATTTATTAGTTGTATAGTTATTGTGTAATACAGGTACTGAGGTATTTAGATATTTTAATATTTAGTTAGTTATAAGAATAAGAAGAATAAGAGTACTTTATTATCTCGAAAAGAGAAATTCGCTTGTGGTACATTTATCAGTAACAAATAGTACAAACAAGACATAAAAACATTATAGCATAATTATGAACATTTTCTCCCTGCACTTGCACAGCTACAAATTCCAAATGGATATAAAGTAAACACTACAAAATCTTTACACATAACTCTTACACATCTCACACAAACATCTTTTATGGACTGAACTGAGCGGCACTTATACATTCACACCCACCTCTACATATGCATACATAATACGCGTGTTTCAACCTAGTCCTAACCCTCACTACTTATTATACAAACATCTCAGTACATTATTACACATTATTACACAAGCTGCATAATTAAAGTCTACCATAGTAAAATAATTAGTGGGTAAACACTCAGTAACAACAATCCCAGTATGTCCATGTTCACCACCAAATGAAACGCAATATAATCACTTCTCTAAAATCAAAAAAACTCCATTCCTACTGATTGCACAGGTAAAGGGGGATAGGGGGAGGAGTTAGGTTTGGGTATGCGTGGATGTACCTACAGATTGCTTAGAGTGATGGATTTGGGGATGAAACTGTGCTGTAGTCTAAGTGTTCTAGCTTTGTGCGTGCGGAGTCTGCGGCCAGAGGGGAGGAGTTCATAGAGGTGGGCAAGGACATGGGATCTGTCTGAAGCTATCCGCCTACCCTTTCTCACCACACGCTGTTCATACAGGGACTCCACACTGTTTTGCTTACTGCCAGTCACTTTGCTGCAGATGTTTACCATTCGTGCCAGGGTGTTCTTGTTCTTCACACTCAGACCTCCATACCAGCACACAGAACCGAAAGTGATGACAGACTCAATAAAAGAGCAGTAAAAAGTTTGAAGGACAGAGGGGTTCACATTCAGCTTCCTGAGTTTCTGGAGGCAGTAGATGCGTGACTGACATTTCTTGTGTATGAGGGAGGTGTTTGCGTTAAAGGACAACTTATCATCTATGACTGTTCCAAGATACTTATACTCAGTCACACGCTCAACAGACACATCATCGATCATCAGAACAGGGACAGGGGCAGGGTTTCTTCGAAAGTCTATCAGTAGTTCCTTGGTCTTACTCACATTTAGGTCTAGAAAATTATCTTTACACCAAACACTAAAACGTTCTACTTCTGCAAAGTAAGTCGCATCATTATTATTATTTATGTAGCATTTAGTTATTTATTCTTTAGTTATTTAGATATTGTAGTTAATTATTTACTTATTATATTTGTCATTGATTGACTGAATAATTGATTAATTAATGGACTGCTGTGTTGATTTATTAATGTATTTAATTGTTCGGTGGGGCGAATTCAAAGGAGCAACGCAGTGATAATACAACGAAACCACAGTGAGTATTACAACGGAATCAACGCATGCAGCATCGTACAGCTCTCTACACTTTCGGGTAGGCAGTTACCCACCGCGTTCAGGAACATGAGAAGTGAGTGCCGGCGTCTTTAGTACTTTTGTGCTGAGCTGTGACTTTCCACCTTGAGGATTTATCCGTAAGGTCCCAAATCACAGACCAGCGCTCATTGATGTTAACTTTGTCAGTTTGCGACATTACGTCAGTTTTACCGGGTATTTGGAAATTCAGCAAACAAACAAACGAACACATGCAATGCGTCCTGCATCAATAGCTGCGAAGGTGTTATACAGCGTTGCCGCCGCAAAATCTACCTCAAATGAAATGGAATGGAGGGATGCTGGGTAGTTAGCGGCAGGGGGTCGTTTAATGTACACGGTTTTCTCAGGACGTGAAATTAGAAATAGACTTAAGATGCTGGTTTTAAACTATTCCATGCTTTTGCACAGAAAAGGCCAGGATAGTTTTATATATATCTAATCTTGTTCTTGGGAGATGGAGCGACCTGTTTCTCGTGTTTTGTCTATAAATATCTGAGAACAAAGTTCGCAAATGAAGTGGGGCTCTCTCGTGTAGAATCTTGTACAGAATACACACGGATTAAATTCGAATTGTTTGTTTAATGCCAGCAATTTAAGAGATTTGAATTTTTTTCTGTGGGGGCGGGTCCAGGAAGTATGAGTTTAACACCTCGACGATACAGAGAATTTACTTTTTTCATATGAACTTCGCTGCAACCGTCCCAGACAGAGGAACTGTAATTACAGTGCGTTTTGATAATTATGTACGTGGAAAAAAGTTTGCAACCGTCAGGATTAACTATACGGCTGAGCTTAGACAAAAGGAACAAGTTTTTGGACAGAGTTTTGCCTACGTTTTCAACATGAGGTTTCCAGTTTAACTGGTTGTCTACTGTTACACCCAGCACGCGATGCTTAGTTACTTGTTCTATAGGTTGGCCATCTAAGGTAAGTGTTAAAGTTGGTAGTCTGCGCTGGTGTTTCTGTCGTGTTGTAACCAACATGCTCTTTGTCTTTGGAATGCTAATTATCATGTGATTTGTAATGCACCAGTCAACTACTTCGTCCAGGCTCTGCTGGAGTACCTCATTGATGTTAGCTAGCTCCTCGTTAGATGTGTGTACGGTTGTGTCGTCAGCGAACAAATCACAGTTAGCCTCTGGATGAGATATGTACAGCGGCAGATCATTAATAAATAATAGAAACAATAAAGGCCCTAGAATAAATCCCTGTGGAAAACCACAAGTCACTACACCGTCAGATAAAAGATTGCCATTTAGGAGTACTTTCTGTGTTTTGTTTTTAAGATATGAAGACAAGAGGGAAATAATGTGATAAAGATGTAGTTTTTTCAGGAGGATGGAATGATTGACTAGATCGAATGCCTTTATAAGGTCAAGAAAGTTTGCGCCTGATACTTTATTGTCATTAATGGCAGACAACCACTTATCAATAATGTGATTTAGAGTAGTCTGGCAGGAATGTAAAGGTCGAAAACCGGATTGTGCAACACTAATCAGATGATTTTGTTTAAGGAAATTTAGGAGATGAGTATGTTTATGTCTTTCAAGTGGTTTCGAAATTGATGATATAGGTCTGTACTAAGTTAAATCGATGAAGTCTTTGTTTTTGGGAAGAGGAATTACCTTAGCTTTTTTTAATTCGTTAGGAAATACATTATGCTGAATGACTAGATTGTAGATGAATGTCAGTGACTCAATGATGAATGGCAAAGATAATTTTAAAAACTGAGTACTGATGCCGTCTGGTCCGCAAGATGATTTGTTTTTTAAACTAGAAAAAGATTTACCAACATCCAGAACACACATAAGAGGCACAAAAAATGTGTGACCCGCTCTCTGCTGACTATAGTGACGCAGTTGATCCGAGCATGTGTAGTTGTCAGGGTCATTGGTATTGGTCTGTGCCAGAGTTTTAGCAAGAGTTAGGAAATAAGCGTTAAACGCATCCGCAGTGAGATCGGGTGGAATATTAGGCGAGCGTTTACTGTGAGCTTTGGTGAAATTGTTTATCACTTGCCAGACTGAGCGGATGTAGTTTCCGCCGGCAATGACACGTTCAGCATTTTGTCTTAGGGCGTTTCGAAATAAGGATTTGACTTGGTTTCTCTGCTTTTTGTACTCATTAAATTTCTTAGCTTTTTTTTAACAGGTCTCTAACTGCCATCGCTTGTTTGATTTCATCCGAGAGCCATTCTGGCATAATATGATGTTTGACACGTTTGGTAAGCTTAGGGGCGTGTCTATCCAGAACAGCAAGAAACAGCTCATACCAGCGGGCCAGGGCCTCATTAGGGTCATTGAAATTATAAACGTCACCGAATGACACTTGAGACAGGTCATGTAAAAACGCAGCTTGATCGAATTTTTTAAAGGATCTATGAATCATAGTAGTGTGTCCTTTAGCTGGTTGTTTCGGTAATCGAGCAGGTAATGAAAAGCAAACTGGAAAATGATCACTAATGGAAATATTAGGTACATTAATATTTTGTACAACATTGACATTTGTGGTGTATATATGGTCTATCAGTGTAGAAGATGATGGGGCAGTGGGCAGATGTTCACATCTGCACGGGACATAGACGACCCCGCCCTCCACGAGTCGCCTGCTGCCTTGCAGGCCTGGCCGCTTGGCTGCGGAAAGGCTAAGGGAGGTAACCCCTGACATCAAAGCCCCCGTGTCTCCGGGGAAGGCTTTTGAGCCAGAGACTAGGACAAGGACAGTCTGATATAAAACCTACGACCCGAGGACCTCGATGTCATCGTCCCAGCTTGCTAGGCCATGGCAGATGAACCAAGGGTTTAAAGGGTGGGGCCAGTACTGCGCACACTGCACTCCACCAAAAAGCTCCACCGCGCAGGCTTTAGGAAATGTCCACGGACCATGACACTGACCATTCCAAGTCCTGTAGCGACGGGCGAGGGGCGAAACGGCAGGTGAAAGATGTCACTGGAAGCCGCAGTCTCAAACCTGCATGCAGGCGGTTCAGGATATTGGTCGCCTGATGTTGACCTGGGGATGACAACATCACTCGGCACACCCTGAACGACCAAGCAGCCTTCTCTAGGGACAGCACTGCTTGCTCCACACGGAGAGGGGCCTAGAAAAGGTGGCCTAACCAAAGCTCGTCCCCTCGCAACCCCAGTTGGCTAGCCGCGGTCAACGGGCATCTTCTCCTGCGGTCAAAAAACAAGAAAGAATAACGGATCCACTCTCATGACGACCACGACCGGACTCAACGTAGCATGCTGGAACGTCCGAACCATGCTCGACAAAGCAGACAGCGGACGCCCTGAACGTCGCTCCGCCCTCATTGCCCATGAATTGCGGAGGTTAAACATCGACATCGCCGCGCTCAGCGAAGTACGCCTTCCGGACGAAGGCAGCCTCCAAGAACTTGGTGCTGGGTACACCCTCTACTGGTCAGGCAGGCCTGCATCAGAAAGACGGCTTTCAGGCGTGGGTTTCATGGTCAAGACATCCATTGCGACTAAGCTGGAAAACCTACCAACGGGCCACTCAGACCGCATCATGTCCATGCGCCTCCCACTGAGACACCAGCAGCACGTCACCCTTCTCAGTGTGTACTCCCCAACCCTCCTGGCAGAGCCTGCTGAAAAGGACAAGTTTTACACTGACCTGCGCAGCCTCCTACAGAGTACCCCTGCAGACGACAAAGTCATCATCCTTGGCGACTTCAACGCCAGAGTGGGCCAGGACTCTGAAGCCTGGAAAGGAGTCCTCGGCAAGCATGGCGTGGGGAACTGCAACGACAATGGCCGCCTACTATTGGAGTTCTGTGCGGAGCAGCAACTGGTCATCACCAACACTACTTTTCAGCAAAAGGACAGTCGAAAGACCACCTGGATGCATCCTCGCTCCAAGCACTGGCACCTTATCGACTATGTCCTAGTGCGTCAGAGGGACCGCAGTGACGTCCTCCTCACCAGAGTGATGCCCAGCGCAGAGTGCCACACTGACCACCGCCTTGTCCGCTGCAAACTCAGGCTCCACTTCAAGCCAAAACCCAAGAAATGGGGGCCCCCCAAGAAAAAGCTTGATGTTGCCAGCCTTCAGCGTGACGATGTGAAAGCTGCCTTTCAGACAGATTTACAGCGCAGGCTCAAAGACACAGCGGACCCAGTAGACTCCTCCCCTGAAACACTTTGGGAACAACTGAAAACTGCTATTGCAAAATCCTCTGCAGAAGTCTTGGGTTTCGCCAGAAAGAAGAACAAAGACTGGTTTGACGAAAACGATGTAGAGATCCAGGAACACCTAGCAAAAAAAAGAGCCGCCCATCAGGCCCACCTAGCCCAGCCTTCCTGCCCTGTGAAGAAGTCTGCCTTCCGCCTCGTCTGCAGCAGTCTCCAGCGCAAGCTGAGAGATCTCCAGAATGAGTGGTGGACCAGACTTGCACAGAGGACCCAGCTTTGTGCTGACAATGGTGACTACAGGGGCTTCTACGAAGCACTGAAAGCAGTGTATGGCCCCAGGCACCTGGTACAAAGTCCCCTGCGAAGCGCGAATGGCAAGGCACTCCTCACAGATAATACCTCCATCTTGAACCGCTGGTCGGAATACTTTCAGAGCCTCTTCAGCGCTGAGCGCACTGTTCAAGAAGCAGTCGTCCTACAAATCCCACACCTCCCAGTAAAGGTTGAATTGGACGAACCGCCCACCGCTGAAGAGACCCTCACAGCCATCCACCAGCTCAAGAGTGGCAAAGCAGCAGGCATTGATGGAATACCGCCAGAGATCTGGAAACATGGAGGCACAGCACTGCACAACAAGCTCCATGACCTCTTTCTCTGCTGCTGGGAGGAAGGAACACTACCAAAAGATCTCCGTGACGCAGTCGTTATCACCCTGTACAAGAACAAAGGCGAGAAGTCTGACTGTTCCAACTATCGGGGAATTACCCTGCTGTCCATTGCTGGGAAAATCCTTGCAAGGCTGCTCCTGAATCGGCTGGTACCTGCCATCGCTGAAGACCAACTCCCAGAGGGCCAGTGTGGCTTCAGAGCAAACAGGAGCACCACCGATATGGTCTTTGTGCTGAGACAGCTACAGGAGAAGTGCCGCGAGCAGAACAAAGGGCTGTACGTAACATTTGTCGACCTAACAAAAGCGTTCGACACTGTGAGCAGGCAAGGCATGTGGCAGATCCTGGAGCGACTTGGCTGTCCCCCAAAGTTCCTCAACATGATTGTCCAGCTACACGAGGACCAGCAAGGCCAGGTCAGACTCAACAATGACCTCTCAGAACCATTCCCTATTCTCAACGGCGTAAAGCAGGGCTGCGTGCTGGCACCGACCCTCTTCACCATCTTTTTTAGCATGATGTTGAAGCAGGCCACAGCGGACCTCGATGATGACGATGCAGTGTACATCAGGTATCGTCTCGATGGCAGCCTGTTCAACCTCAGACGACTGCAGGCCCACACGAAAACCCTAGACCAACTGATTCGTGAGCTGCTTTTTGCTGATGATGCTGCCCTCGTTGCACACACAGAGAGAGCCATGCAGCGCATCACGTCTTGCTTCGCAGATGCTGCCCAGCTCTTTGGACTCGAGGTCAGTCTGAAAAAGACAGAGGTCCTCCATCAGCCGGCACCCAAGACAGTGTATCGCCCTCCTCACATCACCATTGGCGAGTCTGAACTAAAGTCAGTGCACCAGTTTACTTACCTTGGCTGCATTATCACGTCGGACGCCAAGCTGGACAAGGAGCTTGACAGCAGGCTGGCAAAAGCGAACAGTGCTTTCGGGCGACTTTTCAAGCGGGTGTGGCACAATCAACAGCTGAAAACAGGCACCAAGTTCAGCGTGTACAGAGCTGTGGTCCTCACCACCCTGCTGTATGGTTCCGAGTCCTGGGCCCTCTACCGCAGCCAACTACGACTCCTCGAACGCTTCCACCAGCGCTGCCTGCGTACCATCCTGGGCATTCACTGGAGTGACTATGTCACCAACGTCGAGGTCCTTGAACAGGCTGAAACTGTGAGCATCGAGGCTTTGCTGCTGCGGACACAGCTCCGCTGGGCGGGGCATGTCTCCAGGATGGAGGATCATCGCCTACCAAAGATCACCCTGTTCGGCGAGCTTGCTACTGGACACCGTGACAGAGGGGCACCAAAGAAGAGATACAAAGACTGTCTCAAGAAGTCGCTTAGTGCCTGCCAAATCGACCACCGCCAGTGGTCTTCGCTTGCTGCGGACCGTGACACCTGGCGCTCCACCATTTACAAGGCAGCTGTCTCCTTTGAGGACTCTCGCAGAGCTAGCCTTAAGGACAAGCGGCTCAGGAGAAAAAACAGAGATGCCGCAGCTCAGAACCCTGGCCAGACCTTCCCCTGCAGTCACTGCGGTCGAACCTGCCTGTCTCGGATTGGCCTCCGCAGCCACGAACAAGCCTGCAGACGTCGTGGGCAACTCCTATAAAATCTTCGTTCGCGAAGTCAAGCCAAGAGGGGTAGAAGATGACGAAGTCACTCCTGTTGGTGACTGGACAAGCTGTTTCAAACCTAGAAAATTTAACAAGGATCTCCATGAAAAGAGAGAGAGAGAGAGAGAGAGAGAGAGAGAGAGAGAGAGAGAGAGAGAGAGAGAGAGAGAGAGAGAGAGAGAGAGAGAGAGAGAGAGAGAGAGAGTTTATTTATGTCATCATCATCATCATCATCAGTCCCTTGCCCGAACTGGGCGTTGGGGGGGACTGAAAGGCAGCAGCAACAGACAGTGCTCTCCACTGAGTTCTATTTTGGGCAGTGGCAAGCAAGTCTGGCATCTCGAGTTCGGTCCATTCTTTTATGTTTGCGACCCAACTCTTTCTCTGACGACCTCGCCGACGACTTCCTTCGAGAGTGCCTTGGAGGATAGTCTTGGACAAGGTGTTGTGTCGGGTCACGTGGCCAAACCAAGCAAGCTTGCGCCGTTTCACGGTTGCCAGAAGGGGTTCATGTGGGCCCACCAGGGAAGTGACGATGCTCCGTACATATTCGTTGGTCTTGTGCTCGCGGTACGAGATGCGGAGCAACTTCCTCAGGCACTTGTTCTCAAAGGCCTGGATTTTCTTTTCTGAGTCTGCAAGCAGTGTCCAAGTCTCACAGCCGTAGAGTAGAATAGACACTACGAGGGACTTGTAAAGCCTGTACTTGATGGTGAAGCTGATGGAGTTACTTCGCCATATCCTGTCCAGCCTGGCCATTGCGGATGTTGCTGTACCTATCCTGATACGGATCTCTGCTATGCACCTACCGTCTTTGGACAGGGTGGCTCCCAAGTACTTGAAGCTATTGACCTCTTCTAGCTTCTGGCCGTTCATGTGAATGTTGCTGCTGCTGTCGCTTGTGGTGTTGATCATCACTTTGCTTTTATCCGTACTGATCTCCATGCCATAAGACCCTGCGCTACTTGAAAGTTTGTCTGTCAGGTTTTGGAGCTCACTATTGCTGCCTGCCATGAGGTCAATGTCGTCTGCGAATCGAAGATTGCACAGGGATCTGCCACCAATAGAGATTGAAGTATGGTGGTCGTGAAGGGTTTCCTGCATGATCTTCTCCAGGAATATGTTGAAAAGGACAGGAGAGAGCAGGCATCCTTGACGGACACCGATCGTCGTCCTGAAGAACTCGCCTGACTGATTGTTAAGTAGAACCGCGCTGCAGGCGTTCTTGTAAAGCGCTTCTATTATTTGGATCAGTCCCTCCTCTATGTTGAACGATCTCATGACTTGCCAGAGTCCGTCGTGCCAGACGCGATCAAATGCTTTCCTGAAATCAATGAAGTTGTGGTAGAGTTCGCGCTGATGCTGCAGATGTTTCTCGATCAGGACGCGGCAGTTGAAAATCTGCTCTACAGTGCTTCTTCCAACTCTGAAGCCAGCCTGTTCTTCTG
>BTPG01000006.1:6760078-6785078 GCA_036245525.1 Semisulcospira habei
TATTGTTGTAAGTAATCTACGAATTTTATTGTTGTGAGTAATCTACGAATTTTATTGTTGTAAGTAATCTACGAATTTTATTGTTGTGAGTAATCTACGAATTTTATTGTTGTAAGTAATCTACGAATTTTATTGTTGTGAGTAATCTACGAATTTTATTGTTGTGAGTAATCTACGAATTTTATTGTTGTGAGTAATCTACGAATTTTATTGTTGTGAGTAATCTACGAATTTTATTGTTGTGAGTAATCTACGAATGTTGAAGCTTCTGACCCCTTCCATACCGCTGTACTTACATTTTCGTTTCTGAAGTCTTCGTTCCTTCAACGACCAACAGCCAAACCCGCGCAAGAAACATGGATACAAACTGGTCTCTGCAAGAGGCATAGATCCTCATGAGCCCCCGCAGTCGCGGGGGCTCATGAGGATCTATGCCTCTTGCAGTTGGATCAGGTTCACTTATTCGGCTTTGAAGGGGTTAATTTCGATGCTGAACCGATAGCGTCTTGCGTGATCTCAGCTTCAGACGACGGGTTCAGTGAAGACGAGTAATGTACTGTCAGTGGTCAAATCTGCTGAAGCGATGGGCAGATATCAAGGGCAATCGTCGCCCCATACTCAGGTCTGGTTCGCTAGTCGCGCGGGCGTTTGGCACCGGAAGTGGCCTTCACACGAGCGATGGCAACACTGCGGTCGCAAAGTGCGGCGATGATCGATGCAGACGGAGCTCATTTGTGCAGGACGACGATGATTGTGACGACGAATACGACTACCACGAAGATGGTATTGATGATGACGATGATGATGATATTGTCGATTAATTTCTCTTGGAGCACCCCGCAAGCTTTTGCAAGTTTCTGGCGATCATGGAAGCGACAATCTTTAAGCAGTGAGGGGTTTATCTCATTCTGCCCGCGACACACCACAGCAAGATATGGCTCAACCTCTGGGCGCCAAGCTATTCTGCCACCACCTTTGAACTATCGTGGTCGAGCTGTCTCCTGAATTGTAATGCAGTCCTCAGAGGAAAACTCCAAAATGTGGGTGTGGGTATTTCGTAACTCGGGCACAATGAGGTAATAGTTTGCGACATCTCATTTATAATTGTTTTTAACGCGTCTTATCATAATGCAGAACAAAATGGCTGCCATAAATTATGAAGACTGAATGTTGTCAAAAGACTTTTCTGCTGATCTTCTCCTTTTGTGCACAAGAGAGTTCCTTCGGTTACGCTAAAAAGGCATCGGAAAACATCCGGAACGTGAGCCTACTCGCGTAGATTGTGACAAGAAGAAGGGTAGAAAAGTATTAGTTGACGCAAGACAACTTTGAGAACCCACCATATCTGCGAATGTTAGCAATCTCTTTAACCCCCTGACTGCTACTGACGCGTGGTTAACCCTTTTCATCCTGATACACACATCCTGAAAATAGTTTGACTGGGCCGGACAGTTCAAGGGTTGTGCCAGAATAGCTTGGCGCCTGTGGCGCCAAGCTATTCTGGCACCCCCCTTGAACTAAAATGGTTGGCCTAGCTCCTAACCTGCAATGCGGCCTTCATAGGACAATAAGCAAATTAAAAAAAAAAAAGCCTCAGGATGTGATGGGTTAAGTGTCTTTTCCGCTGAACGGTATAGTCAAGATTGAAGATATAAGATTCAAGATGACTTTATTGTTGCTGTAATAGAAGATAATCATACACAGCAAAAATTGTCTTGCCACCTCAGGTGCTGCTTACATTCACTCACTCGCTCATTCCACAAATTACAATCACAGAGCTACACAATGGACAATGACTCTGGACGGGTGAAGCCCGTCGCCAAGGCATCTAATGGCCGGCGCCAGTGGCCTCATCCCGACCCGAACCTCCCTGACAAAAACAGAATGCTAAGACAGCCCTATGTCTCCTGAACACACTAGTATATGTTCTATTGTTAAATTCCTACTTGACTAAAGCTAGTACATAAAAATACAAGTTAACAACAGAAACAAATTAATCTCCCATCTAGGCAACAAAAAACAACGGTCAAAGCTGAACCTGGAGGCCCGTCGATATAGTACAGCGCCGGCGCCGGTAGTCAGTTGCAATATAGGGGTTACTACTCAGTATCTTGGAGCGCCAGATAGGTAATATGCATTTGCCGGGGGCGGGGGCTCATGAGGATCTACGCCTCTTGCACACGGCTTTTGGTGTCTATTTTTGCATTAGCTTCTTCACTGTCGAGGAAAATTGAAAGCCACGCAATTGCAAGAGGTATAGATCCTCATGAGCCCCCGCAGTCGCGGGGGCTCATGAGGATCAATGCCTCTTGCTGAAATTTCTTTGCATACATTTTCCTTTGACGGCGTTTGACGTTGAAATGGCAAGGATTTCAAGAACGCAGAATCAGTGAATCGGTTAGTTCGGGGTTTAACGTCCACGGCACCGAAGTGATAATGGACGGCCCTGACGGGCGGGTTATGGGGGACAGGGGAATCTATTGGCAATGGAGTATGACCTGAACACGGATCAACTCAAGCGCACTCCAGCTGTGCCACTTTGATTTACCAGGAACTTCCAACGGACATGCTAGTGAACAAGCCCGTCTTTTCCCCCTGGATTGCGAGTCCAGCTACCGGGTCCAGGACGGGGATTCGAACCCACGACCCGGCAATTCCCTTCGCTCTCCTGCTCCGACGCTTAACCGCTTGAGTTATTTCGGACTTTTGTATCAGTGAAGGGGTTGATAATAGTACACATGAGTGTTGCTTTGTGTCCCTAGTTTCGCAGAGTACTGATACTATGTCATCAGCCCCCCCCCCTCCCCTCCCTCCCAACCCCCATCCCCCCGCCCGCAGTCACTAGTTAGTGGTCAGTAATCGGCGTAACTGCGACATTTACTGATCATTATTACAGTGAAATCCACCACACCTCCCTTCGCCTGAGGAAAGGAGTATTCATCTGTGTCGTCGAAAATCAAAGTCTCCCTTGTGATTAGAGAAAGAAACTAGTTGGCTGAATGATGCGTATAGAACAACACACGAAAGCAACATAGACTGCCACGCTCTTTTCAACTAGGTACATATATGTGTGTGTATATATATATATATATATATATATATATATATATATATATATATATATATATATATATATATATATATATATATATATATATATATATATATATATATATATATATGTACATGTATATATATATATATATTCACTTACCTGTATTGTATTTAAAATCTGCATATCACCGTCAAGCAAATTTTGCAAATAGTATAACTGAGTGTCCAGATCATCATATAAGCCTGTGGCTTGTTTTGATCTGATGACAAGTGATGTATATTCTTTTATGTATTTTGCAAAAGTAATAAACTATTTAAACCAACTAGGTACAGCTCTTTGAGCCGTTTTGGGATACTGCGCTAAATAAGAACCATTTATTGTTATTATTATTATTATTATTATTATTATTATTATTATTATTACTACCATCATTTTCAACATTATATTATTATTGTTATTATTATTATTATTATTATTATTATCATCATCAACATCATTGTCGTCGTTGTCGTCGTCATTGTCGTCATCATCATCATCATCATCATCATCATCATCTTATGAAAAAGCACAAAGTGGGCAGAAAAAAAGCACAGATAGGGAAAGAACTGTACATTATTGACCAATGATCATAGATCTAATTAGTCTTAACATAAATAAACAAAAAGACAGATTTTTTGTTTTGTTTCCAACAACGCTTGCTTGGCAACGACAAAAGAAAACAAATAACACAAGGTGGGGGGCAAAACCGGAAACATTAAGGTTTGAAAACCAAGACATCTGGAAGACGAGACAATTTACCCGTTATCTCCTGGACTAATACCACTGACGTTACCGTTCGGCGGAAAAGATGTGTAACTACGTCATTATTTAACTAAGTAACTACGCCATTATCTAACTACGTAAATACGCGTCTTTTCTGCTGAACGGTAACGTCAGCAGCACTCAAGGGGTTAAAGTTGAGAGCCAAAGCGTCCAGAGATAGTGAATTAGGTTAGCGGCAGACGCCAAGCTTGTAATCAGACTCTGCAATTTAGTTTCATGGACAGCTCCACCCCCGCAGTAAGCTTGAGATGCCTCTGACAGTCTGCCGGACGTAAAACCCAATATTACGAACTTCTCCCCCGCAAGTGGCAAGTCACTGAGAATCAGGTGGAGACTAAGGTCAGATGGACACGTTAACCACATCACCGCCAGTGGACGCAGTGGTTAAAATCGTGTGAAACGTCAATGATCACCAGCCGTCCAATAAACGTGGATATACTGTGGTTTCAGCAAGAGGTGTAGATCCTCATGAGCCTCCGCAACTGCGGGGGCTCATGAGGATCTATGCCTCTTGCGTTTGGGTGGCGGTATACTTTTTAATCGGCATTGATGGAGTTAAATTGTCGTCTGAGTAGATACAAATGAAAGTGTAGCTGAATCACGACGACCTACCTAGATCTGCGCCAACCGCATGTAGAAAGGCGTTCGCCGCTGGATTGATTTCAGAAGGTCAATCAGTGGACAACTATGGCTGCGGTGTGCCCGGGCACCAAAATACTGGCGCTGGTGCCCGGGGCACGTCTCTCGACCTTCTGAACACAGGGGACAGCACTCCGGACAACCAGGGGCGATCACCAGCAAGGAGGAGTTGTCTCAACTTTCCTTCAGCCGACTCAACCCACCACTGCAAGAGGCACAGATCTTCATGGTCCCCCGCGAATGCGGGGGATCGTGAAGATCTATGCCTCTTGTGTCAATTTACGTCTGTGTGCTTGGAAAGACGTCTGGGTGTTAAGTGTGTATGATGATGGATAAGTGAATCAAAGTCATTACCAGGGTCCTGATAAAGACCATGCTGGCCACGCAGAGTGAAATCGTGCCACGAGTCGCACTCCGAGCAAGTGTGTAGCGTATGACGTGTGTCAGTTTCAGATGTACATGTATGTTCGCTGTAAGGTCCTGTAAGGTAAATCAAAGTAGTACAATGGCAGTGTGCCTGAACTGATCAGTGTTCAGGTCGCAGCTGTACTTATCCCCAATAACCCACCCCTTAGTGCCGTCCATTGTCACTCCGGTGTGGTGGACGTTAAAACAGAACCAATCAATCAATCAATCAATGAATTCAATCAATCAACCAATCTCATCAATTGATTGATTGATCAAACAATCAATCGAACGAGATCGATCAATCAATCAATCAATCAATAAGTCGATCGACCGATCGGTCAGTCAGTCAGTCAGTCAAGCAGTCAATCGGGAAGGTGTTTTCACATTCTGTCATGCTGTCCCACATGAAGCTATGGATGGCTGGTTGCTTGCTGGTTTAGTGTGGTTTGATTTGGAGTTATTGTTTTGTTTTTGCTTTGGTTTGCCATTTGATCTGATTTATCTTTGTCCAAATAATGTGTTCAGAATATTTTTCTGCCCAGGAATTTATTTTGGCATTGCATTTCTGAGCATCGTTATGCTTACTCTTGCACAGAGCATGTGCTGTGATACTGTGTGACTTCTCTTCTGTTTCCCATCACTACTGACAAACCTGAAAAAGTCTTAATCAGGGTGGCGATGCCCTGCTCAGCCAACTGTCTCCGACCTCTGGGTCAACATGAAGAGGAGTAAACAGCAAAACAACAACAACAACAACAACAACAGCAACCAGAAGAAAGAAAGAAAAGAACTGGGCTTGAGTGCACTTGAAACACCCCTGGAATGGGTCCCGATGTCCTGACATTTTCACATGCATGTATTCCCGATCAAGGACAAAATTTCCCTTGATCACAATTTATAAGTTAATACCAACAATATTTGTGCTGGTCTGTGATTTTTGACCTTGCGGCTGGAAGCCGCAGGGTCAAAAACCACAGTCCAGCACACGCAGTTATGAATCTTGATGAGCACTCTACCCTTCTCAAAGCACTTCTGTGCCCTTGATGAACAAAACGAAGCTTTCCTCTAACAATCGTCTGTGCGTGAATTGCAATGAATATGGATATAGCACGCCAGAGGCAGGATTTTGTCAAGCGGTCCGTCTCTGATTCGCCCGTCATCAAACGAAAGCTTTTTTTCCTATGTCCCTCAAGACATGTGATGATAGGCTGTTACGATGATAGGCCATTCCATTTTCAGCTCACATTTGATTTCATGTGCTGGTCTGTGATTGTGAACCTTACGGCTTTCAGCCGTAAGGTTCAAAATCACAGACCAGCACACATCTTCACTCCCAACGGCTTTTACTATCAAGATGCCGTTTATAATCTTGCGTGCGTTTTGAAAGTTATTTTGGACACAAAACACTGGGGCATGAAAATAGAAATCTTTATTTGAGATTCTCGCATTTATTGGTCTACAAATAGAAGTCGTTCCAGCTGACAGATGTACAATAGAAATGTACAAAAGTACAACATTCTTTGGCTTTCTTGTGTGGACATGGCAACCTATAGTTTTCAGTAATCTGACTAGGATAAATGAACAAAGTGGATGGTCTTTTATTGCAGTTCCTCCAGTGTATATATATATATATATATATATATATATATATATATATATATATATATATATATATATATATATATATATATATATATATATATATATATATATATATATATATATATATATATATACACACACGCAAACACGCAACGCACACGCGCACGCAGACACACACGCACACGCACGCACGCATGCACGCACACACAAGAAAAAACACGCACACACACACACGCACACATACACACAAGCGCGCCCTCACACACATACACACGCACACATACACGCACACTCACACACACGCACGCACACACTCACTCACGGACACACACACGCACGAACATACACACACACTCACACACACGCACACATACACACACACACACACTCACACACACACACACACACACGCATACATACACACACACGCGTACACACACACACACACGGACACACACGCACACGTTCACACACACACACGTACACACATACACACACAACGTCAACGCACACACATACACGCACGCACACAGAACTATGGAAGGATTTGTAGAACCACAAAGGCCCCGTATGCTTACATCAAATCTCAGATTGTCAAGGAGTTCGGACAAAGGCGCATGATTTTCTGTACGTAATTATGCCATTGATGTTCCCTTGTGTGTAATCAACCACACTCTGCCGCGATAAAAAAAAAAAAAAAACACCAAAAAACGAACGCGATCCAAATGCAAGCGGCATAGATCCTCATGAGCCCCCGCAATCGCGGGGGCTCATGAAGATCTATGCCTCTTGCTGATACCACTTTGTATCCTGGACGACTGAGACCTTTTGCAAATACATTAACAACATGTTCAGAAACACAGTCTGTGTCGACTAGCCGTGAGGTGGTTAAGTGTGGCTTTCCGTTGATATTGCTCCACGCTCTGTATCATCACAATGACCTCGACATCCCTCTGTTCACACTAAACACCCAGAGCGTCGTCAAAGCAGAAGCATACACCATCCAGCTGAAGGAACGGAGATGCGTGCCTCTGCCAGCCACGCCCCTGCCCCCGCGGTTTTGGTTGGGATTGAGGTTTTGGTTGGGGTTGGGGTTGGGATTGATATTGGGGTTGGGGTTTGGGTTTCGGTTGGGGTTAAGGATGAGGTTTGGGTTGCGGTTTGGGATCAGGTTGGGGTTTCGGCTGGGGATGAGGTTGGGGTTTCGGTTGGGATTGATATTGGGGTTGGGGTTGGGGATGAGGTTGGGGTTGGGGTTTTGATTGGGGTTGGTGCGCGCGTTGCACGAGCCGCAGCAGATTTGCCGGACCTGGGGGGTGAAGCACAGGCCGGGCCTCGCCGCCACAGCCTGGGGACAGGGGCGGCCGTTAATCATCACCAACGCGTCTCCCATAGGGCAGTCACCTGCACAAACATCATCGTCATACACATCATCATCCGCGTTGGCATCATCACCATCAGTATCACCCTCGCCATCATCGTCATCATCATCATCAGCTTATCTAACACCGTAACTGCCGAGAAAAAAATGGAACACCACCCAACTGCAAGAGGTATAGATCCTCATGAGCCCCCGCATTCGCGGGGGCTCATGAGGATCTATGCCTCTTGCAAAGACCACTATGATGTCCACGTTCCTTTGACTCATGGGAATCTTTGACGTGGAATGTATACATGTACAATGATTTCAAAAACACAATCGCGTGGCCACACCCGACGAAGAGATTAATCAAACCTATCTTGTCTTCAACACCAGGGGGGCCAGTTGCATGAGCGAACTTAGTCCTGCACCAGCCACTAAGGAAGGTGCGCCGCTATAGCGGGGTTAGTGTTGTGGCGCTATAGCGGCGCACCTTGCTTAGTGGCTGGTGCAGGACTAATCTCGCTCATGCAACCGTGGGCCCCAGATTCCTTGTCTTGGACACAAGGAGCTGCGATACGTCGAAAATTGATGTTACGCGCACTGCGTGTGACGTCAAATTTTGACGTATAACAGCAGCTACATCACCCGCATGGAACAGCTGACAAAGAGGACGTCCAAGAGTGACAGTAATGATAAGAGCACCGACTGAATGATCCAAGCGATAATGTACAGCACTGTACTGCAATACCTACCCAGGTTGGCCGGAGCAGCAGTGTTGGCCACGCATTGCCCTTCACTGCACCACTGGAAGCATAAAATACAACACCGCTATTCCTGTATATATGACCGCTATTCCTGCATGTAAATACATCACCGCTATTCCTGTATACAAAACCGCTATTCCTGTATATAAAATACAACACCGCTATTCCTGTATACATAACCGCTATTGCTGTATACATATCCGCTATTCCTGTAATTAAAACACATCACGGCTATTCCTGTATAGTTAACTGCTATTCCTGTCTATAAAATACAACACCGCTATTCCTGTATACATAACCGCTATTCCTGTATGTAAAATGCATCACCGCTATCCATGCACACATAAAATGTATCATTTCTGCCTGAAAAAAAAACCCACATAATTTCTGCAAACATAAAGTACAATATCATTTCTGCAGACAGGCAAAAACAACACCCTTTCTGATATAACATCCAAACATGATACAACACCGTTTCTAAAATAAAATACAACACCATTTCAGTGACGACAGCAAGCTCTTCGTACCAGTTAGACTCGTCATCTTCATCGACTATAGGGGTCGCTATTTCAAAAGTAAACAAAGAAGACTGGATGATCTGTCTAGTAGCAAACCTAACATCACCTTTGCCTCCCCCCCACACCGCACACGGGTTATCTCCCTTGATTCGCTACCTCTCAGACACCGGTAGAGAATCGTGGGAGATAACCAGTGTATTGTAGTCATCGTGGCGTTGGGCGATACGGACAATAGCGAGGTGTCGTTTGCAACGGACGATTACCGACAACGAAGGAGAGAAAAAGCGCAGCTGACCAGCTTGTAGCCAGAGCATAAGCAGCTCTGCAGACATCTCCAACCTCTTGGAGATGTTTGCAGCGTCGTCTAGCTAGTTATCAGTCGCAATTTCGCTCTCCTGCGTTGTCGGTAGTCGTTCGCTTCAAACGAAACCTCGCTATTGTATAGAGTCTGCTCCCTCCTGATTTGTTCAGTTTATGTGTAACGCTTTCAGCCTAACGTGACGTTTGACCTTGACCACAACTTTAACCTTGACCCTGACCTTGCCATTGCCGCAGGAGGTGCCGTGCGCAGCGTGGTACTGCACGCAGAAGTTCTGGCGACTGTTGTTGGGGTTCAGGCAGAACATGGACGTACAGATGTCGGCCAGCTGCCCGAAGTTCCCGCCCTGGCACACAAGAAAACGGAGCTCATTATAACACAAAACAACTGCTACATGACGTCAGAATAAAAAAAAAAAAGGATTCATCTACGCGTATCAAGTTTGTCAGTCACGTGGTTTAGGGTCAAGGCCTGTGTAGATTCATTCTGGAGGTTAGATATTTTTAGTTAGATTAATCCCGTTCAGTGCCGGGAGAATATAAACTCCATCCAACTTGCAAGAGGCATAGATCCTCATGAGCCCCCGCAGTTGCGGGGGCTCATGAGGCTCTATGCCTCTTGCTGATACCACACTGGATCATGTCCCGGGAAAGCAAAGACTTTTTGGTGTGGAATTAACCAAAACTGCAGAAAAACAATCCAGACCTAAAAGGTGACTGCCAAGCGTGTAAAATGCAAAGAAGTACCCAAACGGAGAAAGAAACACGCTTAGAAACATTCCCTCTGCGAATGAAGATAAGTAGCGACTGATCTCTCTGTCTGTCTGTCTATTTTGACAAAGGGTATTTACCCGAAATAGTAATAAATTGTGTTGTAACCTTCTTTTCTATGCGTGTTTTTTTTTCTCCGTTGGGTACTTCTTTGCAGAAACACAATCTGCATCAAGTGGTTCTGAACGGGTTAACCACTGGGTAGATTAGTAAAGAAAATGAAGCGAGCACCGAGTAGATAATTTATTTCAAAATATTGAGGGAAGAGCGGCAGTGAAAATCTACGCTTGGTGGATTCACGCTGGTGTAGCTCCTTAGCGTAGATTTAATCTTAGAGACAGCGAAGTGGAACCTTACAAATCAGTGTCGTGTTGAGGAAGATGTGCCGTTACATAACGTTAACCCCTTCACTGTCTAGTTAGTTATTAGTTAGTTATTGGAGTTTGACGAGAAGGGGCATAGATCCTCATGAGCCCCGCACTGACGCCAATCAGTGCCCATGTTATTTGGCCGGATAGCCTCCTTCGCAATGAACTGACAACAGTTTCAGAAACAGTTTGTGACCAGTTCGCTGTGAGCTTAAATAAGGCCGTTCTTAATTAAACGAACCTTAGTTCGCGAACTCTGACGATCTAGAGTTCACGATCTCGGGCGAACCAGGTTGGTTCTTAATTTAACGATCTAAAGATACGGCGAACCTAGTTCGAAGTAGTTCACGAACCTCGGCAAACCATAGTTCGCTGTCGGAAAAAGATCGCTCGTCATGTCAAGCGATCCAAGGCGAACCTTTTCTCTGATTGATCAAAACTTGTACCCTCTTCTGCGTTGGAGATAAGAAGATAGTCACTGATACAAACAACTATGGCGGACAGCGATATTTCACTCGTGCGAAGAACAAGACCTATTTTTTTAAAAAAAATTGATTTGTGGGAGGCGCAACGCTGTTTGTGGGATCGCTACTGCAAGGAGTACAAAAACAAAAATCGTTCAAATCGCGAAGCGGTATAGCGGCTGTCATTTTGAATACCTTCGCAGACAGTAAGTATGCCGAATCAAGCACTTCAGTTAGGAAAGACAGCGATGGCAAACCTGGTTTGCTGAAGTTCGCCTAGATTCGTTCAACCTCAATAAGAAACAAACCAAAAGATCGCCGATCTTCTCCGATCTAGGTTTACCAATCAAAGTTCGACCAATTAAGAACAGCTTTAAACTAGACTGAGACGCACAAAGCTGTAACGGGACTGAGGGCCTACTGTCAACTTGGTTCGTTTGTCGTCTACAGATCGTATGATAGTTCAGGACAAAAATCGATTATGATAATTGTTATTCCAAGGATGGTGTCGTAATTGCTTAGTTCACGGGTGTGGTCAGGATAGCTCGGCGCCTCAAGGCTCCAAGCTATGCCGGCACCACCCGTGAAGTATCTTGGCTGACCCACATCTTGCTGTACTGTGACGGATTCAAGGTTCAAGATATTTATTTCCCAAAAGGGATGTTCTTTTGACAGAATGTGTTAACACCTTCACTGCCAAGGAAAATTGAACACCACCCAACCGCAAGAGGTATAGATCCTCATGAGCCCCCTCGAATGCGGGGGCTTATGAGGATCTATACCTCTTGCTGGAACCAATTTGTACCTATGTTCCTCTGACCGCTGAGGATCTTTGACATTGGATTACGATTTCAAAAACGCAGCTTGCTTCCACTGACATCGAAGGGGTTAATGTCGACCCATGAGGTCCAGCGACTTACGAAGCAGTAGCGTGACTGTGGACCGTAGATGTGCTGGCACTGCTGGTGCGGCCCGTACAGCTGGCCCGGCACCACGCCCTCCACGTCCGGCACGTTGGTCTGGGGCAGGGCGTTCTGAAGACACTGTCTTCCGCCCCTGTCATTGTCGCAGTGCAAAGAACGTGTGACAGTGTCATCATTTGTGCATCAATCACTAAATACCATAGGCTGTCAATACAGTGTCTCTACCCTCCGCCTACTCCTGAAACAAAGTGGATATAGACGGGGCTGGCAGGACGCATGAACGGAGACTGATAAGTGCGGTCTTGTGGGTCAACTCCCCATAGAAGATTACCCCCCTTTTAACACACACTTCTCTATTAGCCTCTTGCAAAACAAAGCTATGAACGGAGGATTTAACCGCCCACACAAAAATTCCACGCGAAGCATATCACTGGAAAACCATTTCGATTTTTTGTTTTTTTAATTTTCCCCGCTAGCGTTTTCCGTAACGCTCTGATAATCCCCACGACTGCACTGTCGTGTACAAGTCTGCAACTGGGCAAATGCCCCCATATTAAGCTCCCATGAACACACTCGGTCGACTAAAATTGCTCTTTTTCACACCACCTGTCATGCCTCTTGCTGCTCAAAACGCCCCAAAAGGGAAAAAAAGAAAGAAAAAAAAAAAAAAAAAAAAAAAAAAAGATGCCGGCCGACGCGGACTACTGTGTTTCTGCAATCTTCGTGGAGTCAACACCAAAATCCCCTGGCTGTCCCAGCAAAGTGGTGTCAGCAAGAGGCACAGATCCTCACGAGCCCCCGCGACTGCGGTAAGTTAGTGCAACTGCGGGGGCTCATGAGGATCTATACCTCCTGCAGCTGGGTAGCACTGAAAAGGTTAGTATGCCTAAATCACGAAACACTCAGAAGCTGCTACTGTCATGTCCACTGCAGCCTTGCGTCTGCTTTCCGACCAACCTGTCGCCTGTCGCCAAATCCCAGTGAGCGAAACTTCCACGGTGCCGGCGTAAGCCTTCGCTGGCCCCCGCGCGAACACGAGCGGGCCAGCGAAGGCTGACGCCGGCACCGTGGAAGTTTCGCTCACTGGGATGGTTCTCCACGGTCGCCCTCCACTTACCTGGTGTTTAGCTCCCGCCCGACAAAGTTGGCTATTTCCCGGGCCGAGCAGGGTGAGAAGAACCAGGGGTCGCGCAGATTGGCTGGGGTCACAGGGTACGTGTCGCCCGCCATGATAAAACGGTCCTGTGCCCGGCACGTGTTCCCCGCGGCCCCGTCATGCAATGCGGCCAGACTGGGAAAGCCGAAGAAAACGTGCAAGAATAAGGCCTATTTAACGCATTCGACTGAGACCCGCCGCCTCCGGATACGCGGCATAAGCCGCGTATCCGGAGGCAGCACGTGTCGAATGAGTTAATTGATATTAGGTATAAGACCAAAGTTGATAGAAGCTGGGCCCACGCTACCAGAATTTGCCACTAGCAATAGTGTGGTAAGCAACAATTTGCCACCTGCCACATCGGCTTCCTGGCACACGTATCAATGTACGCGCAATGTGTTGTACTGACTGACCTGCCATTACTATATATGGAACAGCTCGGCCGCGCCCGGTTGAAATATTCGGAGCTGCAGGAGTCCCATATGCATGGGAACTCTCGGACAAGGTTGATCAATTTACTCACTGGAGACGTGCCGCATACGGATACGCAGCTGTTTAGCAGCGTTTTCACATGCGGCGCGTCTCCAATGAATATTACAGTCTCAAAGCCGTCGGCCGTCGCTCAGCTTCTCCGCCATTTTTTCCGGCTCGCCGGAAGATGAAGAAACGGGAAGTGGCGCAAGAACACCGCTGATTGGCTGAGAGGCGGCAACATTGCTCGAGCCTTGCCGGCTACCACAAATGAATAGACTCGGTTTGTATCGGGTCGCAATTTGTGGCGGCAATATTGTAGGCGCCCCTAATTGAGGCGGCAACATTGCCGCCACAAAATTGCGCCCGGCAATATGTGTTTGTGGTAGCGTGGGCCTAGCTTCTAACGTAAAAACTATTACAAACACGTACCTGTCGTATTTTATAAGAATTGCGTAAAAAGTCAACGAGGATGATCTAAGGGAAGTAAGTTCTAACGGATTCGAGCTCCACGACAGAGTTAAAATTCCCATGCAGACCCAATCAGTAGCGAAGGAGTATGCCAAAGCTGGATTGATCTTGATTGTCAAGGACGTAAAGGCCCACTACTGCCGTAACTGTTCAAAGATACACTGTTGTAACAGATGGTTACGAAACGCCACACACAGGTCTAGCTATGGTTCAGTTTAGACACAGGACAATCCAGTTCAGCACACGTCGTCTTTCTATCAAATAACCTGACATTGACTCCACTCTGTTCCAGAAAAAAACAACGCTATCAGTTCGAAAAACAGCTAAAAATTGACTGACACTCCAACGGCAGCGCAGAATAAACAAGACATAAACAAGTGCGATTACGCGTGTGCTTTTGCTGCGTGTGCACACTGCTGTTAACGTTCATTAGGTGTGTGGACAAGGCGTAACAAACACAAATGGTGCTGAAATGCGTCTGCAGATTTCTGCGTAATGGTACTTTAATACAGAAAGACACACCCTTCGTTATTATAAAGACGAAACAATTTACGCAGTTGAGTTGCTGGTTATTTTATGATTCTGAATGACTGTGACTGAAGGGGGCATGTACTCAGGGGCGCTCGCACACTGACACACACGCGCACGCACAGATACTTGCACTGAAATACGTATGCACTGGGACACGCGCACGTACGTACGCACGCTCGCACACGCACGCACGCACGCACACACGCACGCACTCACGCACGCACACACACACACGCACATACACACACTCACGCACAAAACACACCTGTGCCACACACACACACACACACATAGACACACGCACGCACACACACACACACACAAACACACACACACACACACACACACACACACACACACACACACACACACACACACACAAAACACACCTGTGCCCCAGCTCATGCGCGGCAGTCTGCACGCTCTGGAAGGCCCCCCTGTCCTCCACTATCGACACACTCCGCCCTCCCCCGTCACACATGGTCCCCACCAAGGCACGGCCTGCCGGACAAACACACAACTTCCACGTATCAGCATAGTCACCATCGTCATAGTCAACATCATCATAGTCACCATCGTCATAGTCACCGTCATCATAGTCACCATCGTCATAGTCACCATCGTCATAGTCTCAACCCATTTTGCCCCAAGGCCGCTGCATTTTCCAATCACGTAACAACTATAGCTACAGAAGATGGGTCGACCACGATGATTCAAGGGTAGTGTCAGATTAGCTTGGCGCCTAATGGCGCCAAGCTAATCTGACACTACCCTTGAATTATCATGGTCGATCCATCTTCTGCTGTACTGCGTCGTGGCTGAATCCGTTAATCAGGAAACAACACTGACACTCTGCGCAAAGCCGGACTGGTGGTCAAACTTTCGTCCAAAGCAAGCGCGACTGCATGCAGAAAGGTAAATTATAGAAAGGTGAGTGGTAGGCAGGAGAAAAGGCACTAGCAAGTGAGTGAACTGTGCAACTGTGCATACACTGTTTTCTACCTTACTGGTGCTTCTTCCTTGCCGAGTGAGAGAACTGACTTCGGCAGCGATTGTTTCAAATGGAAATGGCGGCTTGTCTTCGTGCGAACTGACGCCACAGATCGTGATGAAGCCAGTTGTCTCACTTTCTACTCAGGGATCAGTGTACAAAGATAAGAAAAATCGACAGTGACTTACCGATGGTGTAACGAAACAGAACTCCCGAATCGTCTGTCACAAGGTCATAGCTGTAAATAGATCATACACACTGTATCAAATGCAAAGTTACATCGGTTTATTAAAGACAAAGACAAAGAAATGCGTCTCAGTTGGAACCTATTTTGCTGAGTTGTAACACAACAGAACGAAAATTTGAAATTAGACCAACAGCTGTCACGATGCTTATTTTAGTCAGTCAGTCTGTCAGTCCGTCAGTCAGTCCGTCAGTCAGTCCGTCCGTCAGTCAGTACGTCAGTCAGTACGTCAGTCAGTCAGTGCGTCAGTAAGTGCGTCAGTCAGTCAGTGTGTCAGTCAGTCAGTGCGTCAGTCAGTCAGTGCGTCAGTCAGTACGTCAATCAGTCAGTCAGTGCGTCAGTCAGTACGTCAATCAGTCAGTCAGTCAGTCAGTCAGTCAGTCAGTCAGTACGTCAGTCAGTCAGTCAGTGCGTCAGTCATTCAGTCAGTGCGTCAGTGAGTGCGTCAGTCAGTCAGTCAGTGCGTCAGTCAGTACGTCAGTCAGTCAGTCAGTACGTCAGTCAGTCAGTGCGTCAGTCAGTGCGTCAGTCAGTCAGTCAGTCAGTCAGTGCATCAGTCAGTACATCAGTCAGTCAGTACGTCAGTCAGTCAGTCAGTCGGTCAGTGCGTCAGTTAGTACTTCAGTCAGTCAGTGCGTCAGTCAGTCAGTCAGTCAGTGCGTCAGTCAGTCAGTGTGTCAGTCAGTCAATCATTGCGTCAGTCAGTCAGTCAGTCAGCCAATCAGTCAGTCACTGCGTCCGTCAGTCAGTCAGTCAGTACATCAGTCAGTCAGTCAGTCAGTCAGTCAGTCAGTACGTCAGTCATTCAGTCAGTCAGTCAGTCAGTTAGTCAGTCAGTCAGTACGTCAGTCAGTCAGTCAGTACGTCAGTCAGTACGTCAGTCAGTCAGTCAGTACGTCAGTCGGTCAGTCAGACGGTTGATACACCAATAAATCGAACTGAATCTTAAAAACTGAATTGTATTACATCTAAATAAATGACCAATTTGCTTACGCTCAGACACTGGTCAGCTCAAGGCGTCACCTACCCAGTGAACAACATGGCGTGGTCGTGCGGTGGTACCCCCGCTGTCGTGGCAATCCACCGGCCCAAGTTTTGCAGCGCCCCTTGTGAGTCCACCTGTCCTGCGCCACCCTCACGCGCTTGCTCCGTCCACTGCGAGTCCTGGGGGGTCTGGGTTCAAATCCCGAAACATTTTTTAAAAACAGTCATACGTCCAGCAGCTTCCATGTGCAAGAGACATAGATCCTCATGAGCCCCTGCATTAGCAGGCGCTCATGAAAATCTATGCCTCTTACCTGACTATAGGCTGTAATTGGTTCTGGTTGTTTCTCAAAGTTTGAATGTGGCGGTCTTGCCTTGTAACAAGCGTAAGGAAGATCAACACTGACAATAAATCCTAATACGCAAAACGCTACCGGGCTGAAGTCGGCCGCAGTGGGCCCGCGCACTGTGGTGTCATAGTGTAATCCACTGTCGTGTTATAGTGTAATCCACTGTCGTGTTATAGTGTAATCCACTGTCGTGTCATAGTGTAATCCACTGTCGTGTCATAGTGTAATCCACTGTCGTGTCATAGTGTAATCCACTGTCGTGTTATAGTGTAATCCACTGTCGTGTTATAGTGTAATCCACTGTCGTGTCATAGTGTAATCCACTGTCGTGTCATAGTGTAATCCACTGTCGTGTCATAGTGTAATCCACTGTGGTGCGCGGGCCCACTGCGGCCGACTTCGGCCCGGTAGCTTTTTGCGTACTGTGGTGACGGGTAATGGGGGCTCATACTGGGGTGACATGTCTTTTATCCGCTTCAGGTCACTAGTACTGGGCCCCTGAGTACGTATTTACATACTTCGCCCAACACGATAGTGAGGTGTCGTTTGAAACGAACGACTCCGGGGGTTCATGAGGATCTATGCCTCTTGGAGATGTTTGGAGTGTTCTCTATGTTTATGGTACAAGATGGTAGTTTCGGTCCGCATTGATTTCGCTCTGGTGTGTTATTGGGGACTCATTCGGTGCAAACGAAACCTCTCTACTTTTCTTTGTCGAAAACGAGATTCTCCAGAGCCTGGCATGGATTCTCATGGGTCTTTGGCTGTGAAGCAAACGACAGTAGGTTCATTTGTTGTGAAAAGCGAGATGAGAATTGTAATACAACGATAATCTTGCTTGTCACAAAAATAGATTTACTCTGTATGGTCGTTACGGGGGGAGAGCGACTCACCACAGCTATGACAAAGCCGACTGGTCGGACAGTCAGACGGAAGTTGTTGTAGCGCTCTAGAGTCCGATACCTGGTGTTCACCTGAGGCAAGGAGCATATTCAAGCTGACGTGCATGAAGCGGTATAATTAACACCTTCATTGTCATTTTGACGTAGATCGTGTTTTTGAAATCTTTCGTTTCAGCGCCGAAGAACGCCATCCGTCACAAAAACTTGACTAAGTGAGTATAAAGGGATGTGAGTATAAATTATGAGGTATAGATCCTCATGAGCCTCCTGCGGGGGCTCATGAGCAGCTGTACCTCTTGCCGTTGGGTCGTTTTCACATTGCCTCGGTAGCCATGGGGTTAACACGGCACACAGCCGCCACCCAGTTTTACTGCAGTGTCCCAACCAACCGTATTATTTGTGTCATGTGTTTGAACGGCGCAGTCACAGGCCGAGAAAGCAGCATCGATCAAAGGGAGAGAAACCGAATAGTGTCACTCTTCACAAATTTGAATAAACGTGATGTTAGCTCCCTTGAAAGAGACTGCCTAATGGTCCGCTTGGAGGAGTGGACATAATAGTATGATATGAAGCTTCAGTTTACTCTCTAAAGAATGATGATGATGATGACGATGATGATGATGATGATGATAATAATAAATGCTCTAGGTGCTTTACATCTTACACTTAATACTACTACTACTACTACTACTACTACTACTACTACTACTACTACTACTACTACTACTACTAATAATAATAATAATAATAATAATAATAATAATAAGTGCTCTAGCGCTTTACATGTTAAACTTAAAAATACTAAGACATAATAGAGAAAAACAAAATGACAAAAATCGCAAACGAAAACAACTTAACAGTACACACACACACACACACACACACACACACACACACACACACACACACACACACACACACACACACACACACACACACACACACAAACACACACACAAACACACAAATACACACACACACACACACACACACACACACACACACACACAAACACACACACAAACACACAAATACACACACACACACACACACACACACACACACACACACGGTAGTGGTAGTACAGTCATGTGGAACAGGTGGAAAATGTCCTTAGATATAAGCCAGTCAGAAAAAAAAAAGAGTTTTAACTTTTGATTAAAAATAGTATAAATGATTTCACATTGGTGTTTACGAAAAGTGTGATAGACACTAAATTAAAGAGAATTTTAAAATCTACAAGTCAAAGCGTAATTTCCCTGACATACTGACTTTAAAGAATTTTTTTTTTAGTCTACTCTTCGTAGAAATGTCACTAGCGCTTTCTGAAATTAATCCCTTGACTGTTGACCAAAACTGAACACGATAAAACTGCAAGAGACATAGATCCTCATGAGCGGGGGCTCATGAGGATCTATGCCTCTTGCTGACAGCACTTTGTATCTAAGTTCCTCGCACAGCGTGGGTGTTGAATAGACCCGTTTTACCCCACGGCCCCATTACCCAATTTTGGAGATCTCGCTATGCACCAGTTGCAGGAGATGGATCGACCATGATAATTCAAGGGTAGTGCCAGATTAGCTTGGCACCTGAAGGCGCCAAGCTAATCTGGCACTACCCTTGAATTATCATGGTGGATCCAGTTCCGTCTGTAGTGCGTCAGGGCTGAATGGGTTAACACAGATTTGATGAACTCAGTCTGCGATTGGTAGTGACGGGGTTAATTAGTAAGAAATATCTTTAAATGTCGGTCTTTTATTCTATATATCCCCCACCCACCCCACCTCCCACCCCCATACCCAACCCTGCTTGACCTCTGACCTCTTCAATAACAAGCGTAAAGTAACGGCGAATGTCCGACAGGGCTCTGTCACGGCTTGTCTCCCCTGGGCCGGGAACAGCGCGGCTCAACCACCTACACACACACACACACACACACACACACACACACACACACACACACACACACACACACACACACACACACACACACACACACATACACGCACACACACACACACCATCACACACACACACGCACACACACATGCACACAGATACATACACACACACACATGCACGCACGCACACACACACACACACACATGCAATTAATAAATAAAGAAAACAATAAACATCGCTAGGTTCATTATTGCGGAGAAAACGTTTGAGATAGAATGGACGATGTTGATATTTCTGACACGTAGAAAACATTATACATTTAGTTTGAAAAAGACTGATTAAGATTGTTGTATTCAGTGTTGTAAGTCCGCCTGTTGTATTGTTTTACACGCCAAGTACAGCCTTGTCAATGCTTTGCTGCAGTAGGCTGTTAACCATTGACTTATCTACGTTACAACAGTACAAACGTGTTAGTGATGAGATAGAGAGAGAGAGAGAGAGAGAGAGAGAGAGAGAGAGAGAGAGAGAGAGAGAGAGAGAGAGAGAGAGAGAGAGAGAGAGAGAGAGAGAGAGAGAGAGAGAGATGATGATGATGATGATGATGATGATGATGATGAAACGTTTCTAGAGAGAGTATTGTGTGTCTGGCCTCTCGTGTGTGGTTGAGTGGCGTGGAACAGCGATATTTCTGGTTGCCTTATAGAAAAACAAACAACCGGCAAGATATTAAAATACCGTTAAAATACCGGTGTGTTTTCGTACCGGTAAGCAACTCTAGCTTTGATCACTCAGCGCGTAAGATCGAGCCCTATGCGTCAAATGGACGGGGATACAAATCAGTTTCATCAAGAGGCATAGATTCTCATGAGCCCCCGCAATTGCGGGGGCTCATGAGGATCTATGCCTCTTGCAGTTGGGCACCGTTCAATTTTTCTCGTCAGTGGGACGTTTCATCCTTGCAAATATTTGTGTGTACTCACGCATTGTAAACGGGGGCGTCCGAGACGACGAGAATGTCTATGAATAGCTCCTGCTGGGGGCCCCTCTTTGGCTGGCCAAGGCACGTTTGGATAAGCACTACCCCAAAACAACAAAGGAACACATCTTTAGTCGCCAACACTGAGTTGTCACGATCGATGCATATCCAGAAATTTGCACTGTCATTCAGTGAGGTAGTCTTACCGTCAAACCTGCTGTAGTGGCCACCGTTAGCTACACAGTGACCACCTGCCTACAGTGACCCCCAAAGAAGTGTACCACGCCTTTACTATTACTAATAATGATCTGTGTAAAACAACCACCTGTCTATACTGGCCACATCTGTCCTGCCCATTAGTATATATAAAGACCTGTGTAAAACGACCACCTGTCTATACTGGCCACATCTGTCCTGCCCATTAGGTGGTCGTTACAGCGCCAGATCAATCAGTTTTCAAGGGGGGTGGGGAGGGGGGGGGTGCTCAACTTTTATTTGTTCTATTGCCAGGGTCTAGTATATTAATATCAAAACACCGCAACCGAAACTGTTCTTCTGACGTTTATGAAAGTTTCTAACTGGTGTTACGTACGGCACTGAAACACAAGCGTTACAACTCAGTTTTAATCACACTTATTTATAGTTTGATGCCAGCCGAGGGGGGCGGGGGGGGGGGGGGGTGGTGGTGGTGCTGTAGTACTAGTCGCAGAGCGCTTTCAGTCGGCTTAATCTCCTCAATGACACTAGAGTCAGACTGCGGAGTTTGGATGCAACGTGGTGTCTGCAAGAGGCACAGATCCTCATGAGCCCCCGCAACTGCGGGGGCTCATGAGGATCTGTGCCTCTTGCATTCTGATCCTGTTAATTTGTTCTCGACAGTTATGGGGTTAATTTTCAACTTTGGGATTTGTCCCCTATAAAAAGCGTGCACTAGATGCAGGAAATGAATAGGCCATGATAGTCTAAGGGTAGTGCCAGCCGCAATGTGTCTTCCTTGCGTCGTGGCTCCAAGAGTTAACAATGGAAAACAGGCGTTTTGCAGAGTAGGGCAGATAATCTACAATGGCAGGGCAGATAATCTACAATGGTAGGGCAGATAATCTACGATGGTTTAACACAGAATAATTTAAAGTCAAAACTCTCCGCCTTCATAAAAGTGTCGACACACAATACAAGACAATAAAACAAAACCAAAAACAAAAAAAAAAACCAAAAAAAAAAACCCCCACCCAAAAACAACTACACTTCACAGAGAAACCGAATACAACACAGCACAGCGTCCCGTAATTATTGCGGCTGATTGCTGCTGATAATGCAACTCAATGTTTAGTTAACTATAAACTTTAATAACTCTACTTATCATTGCAGAAAAAGACATGAAACAGCGTTAAAACATGATTTTTAAAAATACATTTTCTTTTAACTCATTCAGCCCAGAGACACATCACAGCAAGACATGGGTCGAGCATGATAGTTCAAGGGTGGTGCCGGAATAGCTTGGCGCCCATAGGTGGTCAGTCAGTCAGTCAGTCAGCCCACAGGCGCCAAGCTATTCTGGCACCACCCTTGAACTATCATGCTCGATGTGTCTCCAGAATCGCAATACAGTACTTCAGAGGGCAACTTCAAAATTGGGTGGATTTCGGTCCTGGGGTAGAATGTTTTAAAACCATCACCACGTTTTGTTTGAAACTTACGGCAAATAAGGCCGACCAGTGGCACAGATCCTCGGGCGGTTCTTGTCTGTAGAGCCATAGGCGGGTGTCTTCTATTACGTACTGGGAGACACGTTGGCACAACTAGTATCCCAAACACTGTTATTCATTTGAGGAAAACACCTGGCCACAGTCATTTAGTGATATATTGCAAAAAGATAAAAAAAAGTGCTGATTTAAATCGGTGTGTAAATCACAGTAGTACAGTTTAGTAACAACGCTTTGAAACGCCGATGTTCAGTTGTTATTTAGTGGTTTTCTTCCTCAGCCAGAGAGAGGAGGACGAAAGCGATTTAATACAGTTAGCTTCGCGTTACCCCACTCAGCCCGGACGCACTACAGCAGGAGATGGATCGACCATGATAATTCAAGGGTAGTGCCAGATTAGCTTGGCGCCTGGCGACAAGCTAATCTGGCACTACCCTTGAATTATCGTGGTCGACCCATCTCCTGCAACAGGTGCATAGTCGTTAGATAACGCCTCCAAAATTTGGGAAATACGTGCGTCAGGCTGGGTGAGTTAAACATACCCATATTTTCTCGTTGTTATATTCGAAGTGTATTATAAGCGAAATATAATTATTATGTCTCGAAAAACCTGTGGTTGGGACCGGTGTGAAATCCTTGTTACATTCGACTTGTGTTACATCCGACATTGTTAGAGGCAGTCAACCGTACTTTCATCAAATTGACATTCTTTAACCTTCTTGTGCATGCAGCCACCAGTGGTTACATGCACATGGGGGGTTAAACAACTTAAATATTCAGATGTACGAAAAACATAAATTTTACGAAGTTGTCAATCAAGTCAATATAGACATTCTAAGGACGAGTAATCTAACAAACAACTTACCTTGCCCGGGATGATGTGGCGATAGTAAGCAGCTCCATGTTTCATCGTCTTGTTTCTTTGTCAGGGACTTTGACAAACTAACGTCAGCTTCACTTTATTGCACTCTCTGACTCAGTCACTTCGGACAGTCGGATTCAGACAGCGTTACTCGACCAGCTCTGTTTATGTGCAGGAGCCATAGAGTCTCATCAGCCCCTGCACTGGCAGGGGCTCATGAGAACCTATGCCTCTTGCTGCCAGGGATTAGTCTCATTTATATGTGTAGAGGTTTAGTGTGTAGAGGTTTAAGCAGTGTGCGATTGCAATCTGAAGTATGGCTAAAGTTTTTCGTGACGGTATGTGAAGAGAGTTTGAATACTGATAGAGTGATAGTGGTCATTTTTATTCTCATTCTTTTACACACATACAAACACACATCACGCACACACGCACGCACGCACGCACGCACACACATTCACACACACACACACACAAACACACACACAGACATACACACACAAACACACACACACACACACGCATGAACGCACGAACACACGAACACACTGCCACACATGCACGCACGGACGCACACGCTCTCTCTCTCTCTCTTTCTCACGCACGAACTAACGCACATGCACACACACCAGAGAGAGAGAGAGAGAGAGAGAGAGAGAGAGAGAGAGAGAGAGAGAGAGAGAGAGAGAGAGAGAGATAACACAACTTTACTGAATGCACCATTTGTCAAGTGGCCAACACAAAGGCCAACAAAACAATGCTAGTAACCCGCCTGTTATCAGGTAATCATGAGAATGCTGATGTGTGCCACGAAGTCTCATGTCTGTGTGTGTCACTGCGAGATCAATATTGAGGTGCTCATAGAACAACATGCCGCAAACCTGTGTTTGACAAATATAACAGAAAATACAGGACAGCAAGCGGCATAGATCCTCATGAGCCCCCGCAGGCTTCGGGAGCTCATGAGGATCTATGCCTCTTGCAGTAAGGATGACGGCCCGAGGAAGCGAGTGAGTTTAAAACTTACACGAATTGTCCGCGCGCACATAGAGACGGAAACTTTAACGTATCGCGTCAAACACGATCGTGAGATGTCAATAAACTTGTGTGTGAGTATAGTCAACTGTTTTAGGACCAACTCCTGCCACATATGTGTGTGTGTGTGTGTGTGAGAGAGAGAGAGAGAGAGAGAGAGAGAGAGAGAGAGAGAGAGAGAGAGAGAGAGAGAGAGAGAGAGAGAGAGAGAGGGAGAGAGAGGGAGAGAGAGAAAGAATGAAACTTTATTTTTCAAGGATGGAGACAATAGGCGCACCCCCCCCCCTCCCCACTCCCCCTTTTTATATCTGTCCGTGCTAAACTACGGATTGAACACAAAACAACAATTCAATACAGGCAAATGACATATAGATACATTAATAAAATTAGCTTCGTTTGTAAACAAA
>BTPG01000006.1:6787578-6802578 GCA_036245525.1 Semisulcospira habei
CGTTATAAAATATTTTCCTTGTCGGTGTATCTGTAAAATAACGGAGTTTTGAAAGAAGATATAAATTCCTGGACACTGTTCGACATACGCTGCTGACATGCGCGTGCCATGTGAGTTGGTCGTCGATAATGACGCCTAACAAGCGTTGCTCTCTAACTTGTCTAATCGGCTCAGAGTTGAGAGAAAGGCTAAGCGGGGGTGGATGTAGCTGCTGCTTTTGACGTGTAGTTATTAGCATGCATTCTGTTTTAGACGGATTTGGTACCATATAGTTAGTGTGACACCATTTTGAAACACCAGTTAAGCCCTGTTGAAGTGAGGAATTGATTGAGGAGATATTCGCTGACGACACGCCGAGAGTAGCATCATCAGCAAACAGGCTACAGCGTACGTTTAGATATGAAATATGCAATGGCATATCATTGATGTAAATGGAAAATAAGAGGGGCCCTAATATTGAGCCCTGAGGCACGCCGTGCTTTAGTATGCCTTCAGCGGAATGTTTTCCGTTAACAAACACATACTGACGTCTTCCGTGCAGGAAGGATTTGAAAAAGTCCAAGGATGCTTTGTTTACGTGATACACTGATACTTTAGTGTCAACATATCATGATTTACTAGATCAAAGGCTTTAGAGAAATCTAGAAATACAGCACCGGTCATTTCAGCTTTGTTCATGGACGTCAGCCAAGTATTGGTCAGGTGAGCTAGAGCTGTGTGGCATGAGTGGCGAGGTCTTAAACCTGACTGTAGTGGGTAAAGCAAGTTATGTTTTCCAAGAAAATAGCTCAGATGCCTGTGTACATGTTTTTCTATTGGTTTTGACAGAACTGACAAGAGCGAGATTGGTCTAAACTTATTAGGGTCTGAGAGGTTCTTACTTTTAGGCAGAGGAATAACTTTGGCTACATTCCAGCTGTTTGGAAATGTACCATGTTGTAAAACGAGATTACAAATAAATGTCAAAGACTCGACCACATACGGGGCAGCAAGTTTTAAAAAGTATGTATTTATCTCGTCGTGACAAAGCGAGCGCTTATTTTTGAAATGGCTAATAGATTTTCCAACGTCAAATACAGTAAGCGAAAGAATACTAAAGGATACGTTTGGCGCGAGTTTGTCCTCACAAAAATCTGTAAACCTTTCGGATATAGATGGTGTGTGAGTTGTCGTACTGCTTAACAACGAATCAGCAGGCAGAGAGAGAGAGAGAGAGAGAGAGAGAGAGAGAGAGAGAGAGAGAGAGAGAGAGAGAGAGAGAGAGAGAGAGAGAGAGAGAGAGAGAGAGAGAGAGAGAGAGAGAGAGAGAGAGAGAGAGAGAGAGAGAGAGAGAGAGAGAGAGAGAGAGAGAGAGAGAGAGAGAGAGAACGAACGAACAAACGAACGAAACTTTTTTTTCCAAATGGCAACTCAAAATAGGCCCTCAATTGTCCACACAGGATGGTGTGAATCATGTCTAAGCACGAAACATATCTCTTCTAACCAAACAAGAAATTTCAAGCGAATTCCAAGATTCTGCCATACTAAAAAATTATCAAACAAGGCAGATTAAAACAACAAGAACACCGTTCCTCTTACTGACCTACCCAATCTAAATATGTATCGTGACCAAAAGAGCCAATGATTTCTGTGTCCGGGGCCGGCAGCTGTGGAACGGTAAGCTGCAGACAAATCTAGTGACCTCTTTTCCACAGCAAATTTGTGGCGGCTAATAGTTGTCGGCCACTCAACAGCCATTGGTCTGCTATGGAACGGCCGCTTACGAGTTGTGAAGCCAGTCTCTAATCAACGTTAGAGCTGTTCTTAAGTTAGACGAACTATTGATCGGCAAACCTAGATCGGAGAAGATCAGCGATCTTTTGGTTTGTTTCTTAATTGAGGTTGAACGAACCTAGGCGAACTTCAGCAAACCAGGTTTGCCATGGTTCTCTTTCTTAAATGAAGTGCTTGATTCGGCGTACTTACTGTCTGCGAAGGTGTTCAAAATGGCTGCCGCTATGCCGCTTCGCGATTTGAACGATGCTTGTTTTTGTACTCCTTGCAGTAGCGATCCCACAAACAGCGTTGCGCCACCCACAAATCAATAAAAATAGGTCTTGTTCTTCGCACGAGTGAAATATCACCGTCCGCCATATTTGTTTGTATCGGTGACTGTCTTCTTATCTCCAACGCAGAAGAAGGTACAAGTTTTGACCAATCAGAGAAAAGGTTCGCATTTGTTTGCTCAACGCGCTGAGCGAACCTTTTCCGACAGCGAACTATGGTTTGCCGAGGTTCGTGAACTACTTCGAACTAGGTTCGCAGTATCTTTAGATCGTCCAATTAAGAACCAACCTGGTTCGTCCGAGATCGTGAACTGTAGTTCGTCAGAGTTCGCGAACTAAAGTTCGTTTAATTAAGAACATGCTTTACTGAGCAATGTATGTCTACAGTTAATTCAGTACTGTCGTCATGAGAAGTCTACGAAACCCGGATGATTGATGGCGGGCCAAAAATAAAATGTTGTTGGGAAATCAGAAGTGGGTCAAGACTGCACGCATTTCGACGAAAACAGTGGATTAAAAGCCAGGACAAGCATGCAATATCACATGTTTGTCCGTGCTATTAATCCACTGTTTACGTCAAAAGTCATACAGTTTTTTTAACTTCAATCTGATATACAGAAATTGTCTATTCCAGCGACGACCATGGTGACTACAGTTCCGCCGAGTAAACATCGCTCAACATCACTCTTCCGGTCGACATAAATCTACCATCAAACTAAACTGACTGCGTGTGAAGAGAGATCGACAAGCAGGTCAGACTAAGGGTTTTGCTCAAAGTTAAATAATAGTGCGTTTGGTGTTACTTGATTAATTATCGATTGACGTTCCTAGTACAATACTGTTTGTGGTAGGCAGTTCACTGAAAAGCCTACCCCAAAAATACTGCAGCTACAATAGCTACAAATTAATATCGAGGTTAAAATATGTAGTATCGTAAGCATAATATTTTCAAATGGATTAATTGCTAAGTCACACCTAGTTACACCTCGCGTCCTGACGGACTCAACATCCTGGGTTGAAGAGACGCTAGGGCAATGTCTCTCGTCTGAACGTGCACGTTATGTATTTTACCCCGATCTGTGCCCACAAAATGGAACCCCACCCAACCGCAAGAGGTATAGATCCACATGAGCCCCCGCAGTTGCAGAGGCTCATGTGGATCTATTCCTCTTGCTGATACCAACATGTTCCTTTGACAGCCTGGACTTTTGGGAGTGAAAGTCTGCGTCATCTGGCATTGAACGGGTTAAAATGTATCCAGTTTAAACTGTGCAGTGTTCTCCTTGGTGAACGACTGGTGCAGTCTGAAGGAAGGCGACGTACGACCGCCGAGTTTGTTTAAATGGTGGGTCTGTAACAAAACCACGATTCCGTAGACCCGCAAGCTTCCTGTTTACATCAACGAACAAGGTTTTGAGGCGACCCGGCATGCGACGACTGCTGCTAGGCCAACAGGACCTCCAGGGACGAGTGGAATAGCGGCAGACGCTATTGCACCGCCAATCCCAGCTGCGACACAAATGTTTCTCAACACTGCCGCCTTTTTTTGATCGTTCAAGGTCTGCCTAATCCTACGTTCAGCCTCGTTTACGTCGATTCCCTCGTTCCGTGCAAGGCGTTGTGCCTGCTCATTGAACGCTCTCTGCACTTTGTCGACTACCTCGCCATGGAAATAGTCCGGACTGTGCGTGGCCATGAGATCAGTGACCATCGTCATGAGGGCCAGTACCTGACGATCTTTTTCTACAACGTCTGCCTTGTTGTTGAAGACTATGTATCTGCCGTTAACGTCAGTAACAAGGGTTTTGAAGTTTCTTTCGGTCTTTGATAAACCAGCATCGCCCTTTTGGAGAGTTTGGACAATGTCGGTTGTCATTTCGTCTCCACCAGTAACCAACAGAATCATATATGTTTTTACATTATCGCCGAACATTGCTTTCATCTTTTCGTACGCCACAAGTTCAGGATCTGTGAAGCGCCCGTACTTAAGTACCATGATGAGGCAGTGAGGGCCGGGCAAGCAGAAGGTCAGACAGCGGGTGATCTCATCCTCCACTTCCTCTTTCGTCTTTTCGGTGTCAGACAAACCGGGAGTGTCCACAACCTGCAACAAAGAGGGAAAAAAATGAAAATGAGTGTCGCGATACCGTTTTTAAAGAGTTTTACCCGTAAAAATAACTCTCACTAGGAAACACGTACGACAAATGATCCAAAACTAACAAGAGTTGAGCCATAGAACTGAAACAATCAGCCCAGTTTACTTCCATATCACTTAAAAGTATTATCCTTCACCGTTGACATACAGTTTCCCCATCCCCATGCATGATTTAAAGGCGTTATTGTATTCTGATAGTGGCAATGATAGTTGATGTGAACTAACAATTTTTGGTAGGTGAGACCGGGGCTAGTCCGCCCCCTTTTGCACTCTAATAAAGCTAGAAGATCCGCCCTTGGTTTACACTGAACGTCATATCTTACCTACATTTAGGGTCTTTCACCCTAAAAATGTTATGCAAACAGCTTCGGAGCATTTTTGACAAACGAAGATGCAAAGGCAGTGACTGATTTGACTAGCATCACTAATCCTTCGGGGAATAAGGAGAGTTAGAGGTTTAAGACACACTTTGTTTTCTATGTAAATTCACCCAGCTTTGTCAGTCCAGCCAAATAACAGGCTCGCATTCATTCACGGCCTCTCATTCCCACCAAACGTACATGCCATCATTTCTGTCAAACACTACGAACTATGAACAAGACAAAAGGTCCATGATTACAATTCTAAATGACCACTTTAATAGTGACAATAGATCAGACAAAGAATACTAAATAATATGCAAATATGTATCTTTTCCACAAAACCAGCATGAAAACAATTGTGGGGTAACACACCGCCAACGCTGCTCACCAAACACAAGGTGTCAAGCAGCCGCCCCACAATTAAAACATGGCACGTCTTGTTAACTCACAAATCTGGGCTATGCAAGTTTATAATGCACTCAGCTGGAACCTGCCTCCACGCCATGTACTTTAACACAAGTCACTGTGTACCTGATCAGGCACAATTCACCGTACTGGTGGCGAAAACTTACAGAAATCGGCGACATGATATTTTGTTACACTTTGATATACTCACAATAACTAGTGAGATATTCCAAATTTCTTCATTTGTTAACTGCAAATTAAACATTCATATTTCCCTTGTAGAATTTGACAATAATTTGCAACAAAATCGGATTAAGAGGTGTGCTTTGAGCGTTTCAAAGCACAAGCCGCATCAGTAGCAAACATGACGTTTGTCGCGGACAGCAGTAAATCTCCATTAACTCCTAAACTACAAAATGTTTTTGAAATATAAGTTCAAATTCATATAGTCCCACACCATCACTATGCCTATTGTTTGGCTGATTTGGTTTCCAAATAACGTGAATCCTGTCATTGATGCAGTGATTGTATGTTATGAATTCCCTCAAACCGCATAACACATCTACCAGCTACAGAGTGTCTGTGTGTGATAAAACTGTTTTGAGCCAGGCTTTCCCTGCCACTCATAATAATAATAATAATAATAATAATAATAATAATAATAATAATAATAATAATAATAATCACAAAATTTGAAAAATAGCAGGCTTATGCAAACACTGTTTATGAAAAATCATGCGGGTATTGATTAGAAGATAGCTGTTATCGTAAAAGAAAAATTAAAGTTATGTTAGCTGTTTTACAAATGACTCCAAAAAGGTGGTGCAGTGTCTGATTTTCACACATAGGGCATACAGGTCACAACTGACCTAATCTTACCCGACAGCCGAGACAAACTATAGGCTATGTATGTATATACCGTATAGAAAAAAATAGTGCAATTATTAATGAGAAGATTTTTTTGTTTTTTTCTCTTTTCGTAAAAAAGATTCAGTTGTTTTAAGATTAACCCATATAATTTGTGAATTAATCTCCAAAACGTGATTTTTTTTTCAAAAATATTTAATTATCACTTAAAATATTCTACAGGTACAATGCTGCTTAACGAGCTCATTCAAAATGTCCCTTGTATCTAGCTATATGCGAAATATCTAGTAAAACAAAGAAAAACTACGGACGCCAGTGTGGATCAACAGGTTTTTGTGAAACGGCCATTTTCTCGCAAACTGAGTATCTTAACCAAAACATCGAAAAAAAGGTCTCGAGATAATTCTTTTAGGGTCAATATCCTTAAATTTCAAGCTTGTCCGTCTTCAAACGCGGGCTCTAGTCGCTGCCACATACGCGCGCGCGCGCGCACACACACACACACACACACACACACACACACACACACACACACACACACACACACACACACACACACACACACACACACACACACGCGGCGCTTTGGTCCCAAAAAGACGTTCTCTAGCAAGGTTTGCGAATCTACACGTGATGTCATTTTAATCGTGTTACATCTTTGCCAGATGTTCTGCCCCGCACGCCCACACCGTCAAGTGCATGATCCGGAATGCGCTCCGACCAACCCTATTTCAAAGTCTACCGTATTGGGAACAAATAGGGGTGGTACTCCCATCTTGTTTATTGTTATTATATTTTTAATAATAACGACAAAAAACATTCACCCCAAGCAACTGATCCGCTCAAGTGAGTGTGCATTATCAGATACAGCGTAAACCTAACTTTTCGATATCGTGAGGATAAAAAATAGCTTATGCGTCACCATCACCCCACCAGCTAAGTTTGTGTGCCGCCGGTACCCAACGAACAGAATGGCGGCCTTAGTCCTAGAGACTCCTCCCCCCCCCCCCCCCCCTCCAAAAAATAAAAAATGAATAAAAAAATATAACATTTATAATGGCAGGGGCTGACAAGTTCGACGTTCCCACATATCAGGCGGAAAGCTCGACTCGACGCGCAATGGCATCGTCAGCAGCATGATCTACACTTGCGTGAACGGGGCACTGAATAACAATTTCTGAATGCGATTGCCAACACGATCCCTAGTCCTTGAATGTCGGTAGCAGATTTTGTCCTGCTGACTCATGCAGAAATCATCCCGACAACAGCCGCTACCAACAGCAACAGGATTAAGATCTCATGTTCAAAAACCTATTCTGCTAACGCAACATTACCAATATTTAACACTCACAGCGTAAAAAAGGGACTATTTCACTACACAATGCACACAATAAACTCATGCACACCACCATTTAATGGAGCTTAGTGGGGCTTGGGGTACTGCGTGTGGGTGCATGAATGTAAAAATAAAACATTTGATAAAATGTGTTTTAAAGAAACGCGATTAGAACCCACAAGAATAGCCAGGTCGTCCAGCCCGACGACACGACTCGAACATATTGTGGTTTGTGATCTAATTCCAGCCTTGGAGGGAAACTCCTCACGGCCGAAGATGGTGTTGGCTGTGGCGCTCTTCCCGCTACCCGTCATGCCCAGCAGCACGATGCGGATATCACTCATTGTGTGTTGCGCTGTAACAGCAAACAGTTACAAATACGTTACGATCTCAAGCCGTCGCTCAAGTCTGTGTGACGGGAATGTTTAAAATTATTTTCATATACTGTAATAATTTACTAGCTTACAAGTGGAGTGTTCCCAAACTATCATTTCTAGACACAGAACGAGACTTCCATTCTCAAACTGAATCCTGCACACCACCATTTCAGGGACATGACTTAGTGGAAAAATGCGAGTCAAGAGGTCTGACTAGTAATAATAACATTCCACTCGTCAGTATTTTATAAAAATCTTTCACAACTGGAATTCAGTCAATCCAATATCGAGTGACCTCGAGTGACCTCATCATACTGGCAAATTATACAGTACAGTCCAGTTCAATTCCGCATAATACAATACAATACAACACAATGCAATACAATACAATACAATAAATACAATACAATACAATACAACGCAATGCAATACAATACAATAAATACAATACAATAGAATACAATACATACAACATAGTACAATATAGTGTAATACATTTATACTTATTGTCTATTGGTACAGCTGTTGGAAATGGGTTGGAATTTTGTCCAGTTCTCTTGATTGCGTCAGTTCTCTTACTTCTTGGAGTTGAGTCTTCGATCAATCCACGGTTTGCCCCTCGTGAGTCTGCTGCCTGTCTTGTCTCTAACCGTTTGATACCGCGAGTTTATTGGGTTATCTAGAGCTCTGATCAATTATTCAAGCCGGGCTCCCGCCATACGCCTATTTTAAACGGTACGCTTGTGAGCGCCATTTTTGTGCACTGCTCGACGACTGACACGGAGGGTGTCTTCAGACATCGGCCTTAAAAGCCCCACCTACGGAAGATCATGTTCATCATTGCTCGTGTCTTGAACCTTGAGAGCCTCTGCTATCAAACTGTTTTCGTTGTTTTCTACTGTATAACGCAGCTATCAGATGACCTGTTCTGCTTGAGGAATGAATGAAACTGCAAACAAAAAGATTCCTATGCCACTTTAAAGAGCACGTCGCAGAGGTGTCGCATCAAGAGCATCACGTGCACGCACGCACAAATATATATAGGCACTCTCTTGTTGCCGTAAGAATAGGTTGATGTATAGCTTGGGCGCGCGCACACACACACACAGACATACAAAACCAACTTTGGATTAAAAACCCCCCACACAAAACACTGTTTTTTTTAAAAAATATTTTTATATTTTACACAATCTCACATGATCAGTAGCCCTACATTCATTTACTATGGTCAGTAGGCATTTATTTCCAGCTTGCACTAGGTATTACCACCAATACACCAACAGGCCATATTAACCCCCTTGTGCATACAACCCCAGGAAAAATTATCACCAATGACTTGTTCTTTTTCCTCCTCCTCATTTCTCCCTCCACCCAACGTATGTAAACGCATGTAAATTTAAGACAGAAGTATGCATCATCCATGAACTAGTAGGTCAACTTGATTATTGATAATGACGTAAACAGACGATACCATCAGTTAAAGATGAACGTTATTACCAGTAAACTGATAAAACAGACATCACCAATCATATGTTCTCCAACCCCCCACCCCCTCCCACTCTCCATCTCCATATCACCCTACCTCCTTCCCCAAAACACACACACACACACACACACACACACACACACACACACACACACACACACGCACGCACGCACGCACGCACGCACACACACACACACACACACACACAGAGGAACCATATGTTTGAAGAGCGATTTACTGCTCAACAATACGACTAGGAACTGATTTGGGCTTTATAAATGAAACAAATTCAACACTGTTCATCATTATTTTCGGTGTTCTTTCAAGGGCATACTTCCCGCTGTTGTTGTTGTTGTTTTTCTAATCGTCTTTCTCCCGCAACGTATATTCCTTCTGGCGGTACCACCTGTTGCGCACAGTTTTCATATTCTTCTACAAAAGTCTGCTTTCTCGTAAATCGCTGGCCTGACCACCACTTGCGAGGGGCGGATCAGTTACCTGGAGGGGTGGGGGATGTTTCAACTTTTTGTTTTGATCATTCGACCTGATGCAAAAAGACCTTCCGACTAGATCTTATTGCCAGTGGCCGAAAAATCAAATAACGGCAAGAGGAGTACGACTCTCACTTCTCGCCGAAATAAAAAAAAAACAAGTGGGACCAGAAGACCCTGGGTAACAAAAAGGAACTTTGTAAGAGCATTGCCAGTAACAAATTTCTGGCCTGAGGCGGGTCTGCGGTGAGGGGGGAGGGGGGAAGGGGGAGGGCGGGGAGGGGGGGGGGGTTGGAATCACCCCTTACCTCCTGAGCCGCCCCTGCTCCCCCTCCCTCTTTCTTCCCCCCACATCAGTGTTGTTTTTCCACTGGACTCCTCTGCACACATAAAAGCAACCATGTATTAAATTATTTTATGACGTACTGATAAACCACAACATGTTTACTGAAATCAACAACTCAAAACAATCATGTGACTGAATTATAAGATTATGAAGTATCCATGTCCGACTGATTTGCTAATAAACAGTTTTTAAGATTACAGTTCTCAAGCAACTCCCATCGCTTGTGCTGTTGTTCTTTCCTTGTTTTTGTTTTGGTTTGTTCGAAGGTAAACTTTACATATTTGAAAGTTTTACGTTCACATATTATAAATTATTTCTCTTGGCTTGACTTCGCGAACGAAGATTTTATAGGGGTTGTCCACGACGTCTGCAGGCATGTTCGTGGCTGCGGAGGCCAATACGGGACAGGCAGGTTCGACCTCAGTGGCTGCAGGGGAAGGTCTGGCCAGGGTTCTGATTTTCGACATCTCTGTTTTTTCTCCTGAGCCGCTTGTCCTTAAGGCTAGCTCTGCGAGAGTCCTCAAAGGAGACGGCTGCCTTGTAAATGGTGGAGCGCCAGGTGTCGCGGTCCGTAGCAAGCGAAGACCACTGGCGGCGGTCGATTTGGCAGGCAACTAAGTGACTTCTTGAGACAGTCTTTGTATCTCTTCTTTGGTGCCCCTCTATCTCGGTGTCAAGTGGCGAGCTCGCCGAACAGGGTGATCTTGGGCAGGCGATGATCCTCCATCCTGGAGACGTGCCCCGCCCAGCGAAGCTGTGTCCGCAGCAACAAAGCCTCGATGCTCACAGTTTCCGCCTGTTCAAGGACCTCGACGTTGGTGACATAGTCACTTCAGTGAATGCCGAGGATGGTACGCAGGCAGCGCTGGTGGAAGCGTTCGAGGAGTCGTAGTTGGCTGCGGTAGAGATCCCAGGTCTCGGAACCATACAACAGGGTGGTGAGGACGACAGCTCTGTACACGCTGATCTTGGTGCCTGTTTTCAGCTGTTGATTGTGCCACACCCACTTGTATAGACGCCCGAAAGCACTGTTCGCTTTTGCCAGCCTGTTGTCCAGTTCCTTGTCCAGCTTGGCGTCTGACGTGATGATGCAGCCAAGGTAGGTAAATTGGTGTACAGACTTCAGTTCGGTCTCGCCGATGGTGATGTGGGGAGGGCAATGCTCTTCCTTGGGTGCCGGCTGATGAAGGACCTCTGTCTTTTTCAGACTGGCCTCAAGTCCAAAGAGCTGGGCAGCATCTGCGAAGCCGGACGTGATGCGCTGTAAGGCTCTTTCTGTGTGTGCAACAAGGGCAGCGTCATCAGCAAAGAGCAGCTCACGAATCAGTCGGTCTAGGGTTTTAGTGTGGGCCTGCAGTCGTCTGAGGTTGAACAGGCTGCCATCGAGACGATACCTGATGTACACTGCGTCGTCATCGTCGAGGTCCACTGTGGCCTGCTTCAACATCATGCTAAAGAAGACGGTGAAGAGGGTCGGTGCCAGCACGCAGCCCTGCTTCACGCCGTTGAGAATGGGAAATGGTTCTGAGAGGTCACTGTTGAGTCTGACCTGGCCTTGCTGGTCCTCGTGGAGCTGGACGATCATGCTGAAGAACTTTGGGGGACAGCCAAGTCGCTCCAGGATCTGCCACATGCCTTGCCTGCTCACAGTGTCAAACGCTTTTGTTAGGTCGACAAACGTTACGTACAGCCCTTTGTTCTGCTCGCGGCACTTCTCCTGAAGCTGTCTCAGCACAAAGACCATGTCGGTGGTACTCCTGTTGGCTCTAAAGCCACACTGGCCCTCTGGGAGGTGGTCTTCAGAGATGGCAGGTACCAGTCGATTCAGGAGCAGCCTTGCAAGAATTTTCCCGGCAATGGACAGCAGGGTAATTCCACGATAGTTAGAGCAGGCGGACTTCTCTCATTTGTTCTTGTACAGGGTGATGATGACTGCATCACGGAGATCCTTTGGTAGTGTTCCTTTCTCCCAGCAGCAGAGGAAGAGGTCGTGGAGCTTGTTGTGCAGTGCTGGGCCTCCATGTTTCCAGATTTCTGGCGGGATTCCGTCAATGCCTGCTGCTTTGCCACTCTTGAGCTGGTGGATGACCTTGAGGGTCTTTTCAGTGGTGGGCGGTTCATCCAATTCAACCTTTACTCCGAGGTGTGGGATTTGGGAAATGACTGCTTCTTGAACAGTGCGCTCAGCGCTGAAGAGGTCCTGAAAGTATTCCGACCAGCTGTTCAAGATGGACGTACTATCTGTGAGGAGTGCCTGTCCATCAGCGCTTCGCAGGGGACTTTGCACCAGGTGTCTGGGGCCATACACTGCTTTCAGTGCTTCGTAGAAACCCTTGTAGTCACCGTTGTCAGCGCAAACCTGGGTCCTCTGTGCCAGTCTGGACCACCACTCGTTCTGGAGCTCTCTAAGTTTGCGTTGGAGACTGCTGCAGATGAGGCGGAAAGCAGACTTCTACACAGGGCAGGAAGGCTGGGCCAGGTGGGCCTGGTGGGCGTCTCTTTTTTTTCTGCTAGAAGTTCCTGGATCTCTACGTCGTTTTCGTCAAACCAGTCTTTGTTCCTCTTTCTAGCAAAGCCCAAGACTTCCGCAGAGGATTTTGAAATAGCTGTTTTCAGTTGTTCCCAGAGTGTTTCAGGGGAGGGGTCTGCTGGATCAGCTGTGTCTTTGAGCATGCGCTGAAAGTCTGTCTGAAAGGCAGCTTTCACGTCGTCACGCTGAAGGCTGGCAACATCAAGATTTTTCTTGGGGGGTGGGGGTGGGGGGGGGGGTGGGGGGGGCACCCTTTCTTGGGTTTCAGCTTGAGGCGGGGCCTGAGTTTGCATCGGACAAGGCGGTGGTCAGTGTGGCACTCTGCGCTGGGCAGCACTCTGATGAGGAGGATGTCACTGCGATCCCTCTGACGCACTAGGACCAGTGCTTGGAGCGAGGATGCATCCAGGTGGTCTTTTGACTGTCCTTTCCGTGGAAAGTAGTGTTGGTGATGACAAGTTGCTGCTCTGCACAGAACTCCAACAGTAGACGGCCATTGTCATTGCAGTTCCCAACACCATGCTTGCCGAGGACTCCTTTCCAGACTTCAGAGTCCTGGCCCACTCTGGCATTGAAGTCGCCAAGGATGATGACTTTGTCGTCTGCAGGGGTGCTCTGTAGGAGGCTGAGCAAGTCAGTGTAGAACTTGTCTTTTTCTGCAGACTCTGCCAGGAGGGTTGGGAAGTACACACTGAGAAGGGTGACGTATTGCTGGTGTCTCAGTGGGAGGCGCATGGACATGATGCGGTCAGAGTGACCCGTTGGTAGGTTTTCCCGCTTGGTCGCAATGGAGGTCTTGACCATGAAGCCCACGCCTGAGAGCCGTCTTTCTGATGCAGGCCTGCCTGACCAGTAGAGGGTGTACCCAGCGCCAAGTTCTTGGAGGCTGCCTTCCTCCGGAAGGCGTACTTCGCTGAGAGCGACAATGTCGATGTTTAACCTCCGCAATTCATGGGCAATGAGGGCGGAGCGACGTTCAGGGCGTCCGCTGTCTGCTGTGTCGAGCATGGTTCGGATGTTCCAGCATGCTACGTTGAGTCCGGTCGTGGTCGTCATGAGAGTGGATCCGTTGTTTTTTTCTTGTTTTCTGACCGCAGGAGAAGATGCCCGTTGACCGCGGCTAGCCAACTGTGGTTGTGAGGGGATGAGCTTTAGTTAGGCCACCTTTTCTAGGCCCCTCTCCGTGTGGAGCAAGCAGTGCTGTCCCTAGAGAAGGCTGCTTGGTCGTTCAGGTTGTGCCGAGTGACGTTGTCATCCCCAGGTCAACATCAGGCGACCAATATCCTGAACCGCCTGCATGCAGGTTTGGGACTGCGGCTTCCAGTGACATCTTTCACCTGCCGTTTCGCCCCTTGCCCATCGCTACAGGACTTGGAATTGTCTGTGTCATTGTCCGTGGACGTTTCCTAAAGCCTGCGCGGTGGAGCTTTTTGGTGGAGTGCAGTGTGCGCAGTACTGGCCCCACCCTTTAAACCCTTGGTTCGTTTGCCATGGCCTAGCAAGCTGGGACGGTGGCATCGAGGTCCTCGGGTCGTAGGTTTTATACCAGACTGTCCTTGTCCTAGTCTCTAGCTCAAAAGCCTTCCCCGGAGACACGGGGGCTTTGATGTCAGGGTTTTCCTCCCTTAGCCTTTCCGGAGCCAAGCGGCCAGGCCTGCAAGGCAGCAGGACAATGTCCATAAATTATTTATTTATTTATTAAAATACCTGGCTTAAGTGACACGTGTGTTTGTTTGTTTTGCCGTGCTTCTGACTCTGTAGCGGCATTTCTCTTCCTGGGCGGCTTTCTCTTTGCCGTCACTTCCGTGGCACACTTAAACTGGCTGTCTTCAAAATCAGCACTGCATTACCTGTAGGCTGGTGAATGCAGCTCTGCAGGTGGCAGGCGCAACAAGTCTTCCCTTGAACTTTACTTGAAGTGTTCTGCACTCATTTCTTACATCTGTTGAGAAAATAACAAACACTTAATGAAATCTAAGTATAAAAACATCACCTAATTGCTTTAATCTGTAGTCCTAGTTCGTGAGAATAGTTCAGGCTGCAGCGTGTTCCCCCCCCCCCCCTCTAAAGTTAGCTATGCACAAACGGCACAGAAGATTAGATCTATCTTGAGTTCATTCAACATTATGTGGATAAAAGTGGAGAAGAGAACTATTTAAAGTACAGAAGAACATTTGAAAAAAATAAATAAAAAGGACATATAATTTCTTTGGATCTAAATGGTGGTTAGACCACTTTACCACTGATAACATTTGTTGGAATACATGGAGAGCTATGGTCTAACTGCAGTCAGACCAGTTTTCCACTTTAGACCAACAAGGTGACTGCCATGCGTGTCAAATGCAGAGAAGAACCCAACGGAGAAATTCACAGATTCAAACCCAAAGATATTTTAACAATATTTTTTACCTGCTATCCGTTCACATTTCACTCATATACCTATATACATACGCACATACGAGATCTATGCTTGCGTATCGGGCACTCCTAGCTCAAAATCGATCCCCCCTTCCCCTGGATAGACCATGTACGCCATTGAATTATTCCCTTGTCGTAAGTGTATGCAAAGATAAGAGATAAAAGTGATTAGCTTACCTTGA
>BTPG01000006.1:6807578-6935078 GCA_036245525.1 Semisulcospira habei
GCATAAAAAATTGAGGGGGTTAAGCAACAAAATAACTATATGCACGCGTTGTGTTCGGCCTATATTACCAATTTTATGCAAGAGAATGACTGAACATATCTTAAATTAAAAACAAAATACCTGAGAGGGAAGTTCTACTCGAATGCAGTTCGGGAGAGGTTGTTTACTGACAGTCGGAAGTATGTAAAATTACTTCCCCTGAATCTCTACGTCACACTTAAAGTTTGGGATCCTTTCAAGGGTATACTTCACGCTAATACTTTTTAAAGTTGAAGACAAAATCGTTGTATTACGAGTCAGTCTGTGCCAGTGGTCCTTGTTCCCTCTCGGGTCCGGTCAGCGGTGTCAATGTCAGAGGTAAGATTCTTGCGCTAAAGCCCTCGACTCTTACCTCCGACATTGACACCCCTGACCGGACCATCGAAGCGACAAGGACCACTGGCAAAGCCTAACTCGTAATACAAGTAATATTAATTCTAACTCAGCTTGATGGTAGGTTGCAGAATAAATTGTGGTGTTGTGATTTTCTTTTCTAAGTGTGTTTCTTTGTTCATTGGATTATTCTTTGCCTACGTCCAAAGGATGTGAAACGATTACAGAGACATTTTGTGTAATTTTGGGGGCTTTGTGACCTTGAACGTTTTGGAGGTCAAATGACGTTATTCAAATGTGTACATTTAGAAAGCCTTTACTACCGACTATCATTGTGTAAAGCTAAAAGTTATCGTTTCTGAGAAAAGCAAACATAACGGTGTTACAAGTTATTAGGGTATGTGTGCTAAGAATAGACCACATGATGTCATATTTCGAAAACGCCGAGGATTTTAGGGAATTAATTAGTATGATATGGCCAACAACCTATTCTATCATTTACGATCAAAATCAGCCGGCAAATGGCTACTCGCAACTGTAAACACATTTTGGGACAATACAGCCGATACGCTGCTAGCTTAATGTAGACAGATATACAGGCCACCCGGGGGTTTCGCTTCCGGTTCGTGTAGTAACAATTCCGTGAGACATATATAAAAACTTTCTTTTCTTTTTGCCATTTATTCAGGATGTGAAAGTTCCCATTTTTGCCCTTTTGGGCGTTTTGAGCGGCAAGAGGCATGATACGTGGTGTGAAAAAGTGGAAAATTTGGTTAATTTGAGTTGACCTAGTGTGGCCATGAGCGCCTTATATGGGGCATGTGCACGGTTGTGTGCAGGCTTGCAGACGACAGTTTTGTCATGGGGGTACCTACTGCACAACAGTTTGTGGAAAACGCTAACAGACAATTTTGTAAAGAATTGCTGAAAATGTTTCTCCTGTGAGTTGCTCTGTGTGGGAGGAAACTTAAGGTCCTTCGTTCATAGCTTGGGGTTGCAAGAGGCTAACAAAAAAAAAAAAAAAAAAAAAAGAGTGTGTAAAAGGGGGCGTAGCCTGATTGCCAAGTTGACCCACATAGAGATTTATCTATTTGACAAACTGATTAAATGGCTTAGGATGTAACTTAGGTATTGGACCGAATAGACGACGTCGGCAATCTCATGGCTCCGGTGAAACTAACATTTAAAGGGGCACAACCGACCATTTCTAAAGCTTTAGTTCGCAAAATATTATTACTGGGATTTAGTATTATACCAACTTAGGCAGTGACCACCCTATTGCTCCAACAAATGCTTTCTTTCAACCGTTCAAAGTGAAAAAAGTCCCACCGGAATTTTGTGACGGATGCGTGAAAATATTCCTTCTGAATAGGCAATGGCAGCTTACGTCATAACTATTCTATTCGACCTTAGGTCATCTGCATAATTATAACCAATCAGAGACACGATAGCGGATGAACCAGCGAAGAAAAAAAAGAAAGTAGCATCTAGTCACGCCGACACTGACAGATTCGGATTTGAAGAGAAGAAAGAGGAAGAGAGGCGAGAGAAGTAGAACTGACATCGGACAAGGGAATATGGACATGTGGCAACACGTAAAGCAAGAGCTTGGCTTGAGCACCCACACGGAAATTGTCGCTTTCCCGCTGAATCAGTAAATAATCTACGGTCTTTGTCGATCTTCATATAGTTCCGCCAGTGCTAGGAATTTTCAGATTTTATGATCTTCAGTAGAATTTATCTCTTACTGATTTCGCAAGATTTTAAACCGGTCTTATCATATCTGACAACTATGATGTGTATCAAAGTTGCACATCGCTGGTTGTAACAGTTTCTTGTCTGTGCCGTCTCTCTTTCGCTAGATTCAGAGAGGTAGTGTTTCTGCTGCGACGGCGCAATTTTCGTTTCCAATGATGTTTTACGTAGACCTCGATGGGTGAGATGTCTAATTAATTGCAATGCAGAAAGTGAGTATAAATACCAATGTCCTGTTTCATTGATGGAAGACGGTGCGTGTGTCCGAGGAGTAAAGGATCAAAGGTCAAAATATTCACCGTGGACTCGCTTTGCGAGCGACACACGCATGCCCTTGATGCTCTATGTACGATCGTTACTAGTACAATACTAGCATGTCGAGCGAAACCCGCATTGCGATTTTGACAGCATAGTGATTACGGAAGGATATTTTACTTTCTAGTGAAGTATTACGTCAGAGGGATGCCGGAGAACTTCAGTACACTAGTGTACATCACACCGAAGACATCGTGACCTGCAGTGTTGTGATAGTTATCCGGGTTCTGCCTTGTGACGTGGCTCGTAAATATGCACATTAATTCTTGACTAGGCCGATGCAGACCATAATCCGCGATTCCGGTACAACAACAACACACTCTCCAAGCGATGAATTGCGACATTTGGCATTGTAACATCATAAAGCTCTAAGATAGTACACAATGGACCCATACAAATACTGTCAGCAGTATTGGTTGCAGACAGTTTTTCATTGGTGTTGGGATACATGATCCATGGGAACCTAACTTTAAAAAGGTTCTTTATAATAAGTGATTTGAAAATTAGAAAAATAAAAATTCCTATCTATGTCACATCGAAATACGTACATTGTGCAGCATTGCCGCCAGACTGCAGTTCCTTCACCACAGCTTTCAGTCGGAGCCTCTGGGCCAGGAGCAACGACCCCGTAAAATTGCTGTCAATGTCGGCATCAGTAAGTAGTACCAAGTCTGACTCGTCAGAAAAACCGTTCTCTGACAAAATGTTGATGGTCTCAGTGGAAAGTCCTTTCATTTGACAAAATTCTGTGAAACTGCTTGCAGCCATATTTCGGACACCTACAACAGAGTGACAAAAAAGAAGTTGTTGACACAAACCATGATTACTGATGTTTTAAGCGCCGAGACTTTGCTTTGACACACACGTTCTTTAGAACTCCGTGATAAAAGGAGGAAGAATTGCGTTAAACCTCAAACAAAATACTTTTATTTCATCCCTACGTCACATGACCATACTTTACCGCAAACCGTACCATGTGGCCTGGATACAATATTCGTTATTGACAGCATTGGTTTGCTACACCCACCGTTGGGAGGTCAAAGGAATCATTGTACACCGAAGGCCTGAGGGAGGTCAAAGGAATCATTGTACACCGAAGGCCTGAGGGAGGTCAAAGGAATCATTGTACACCGAAGGCCTGAGGGAGGTCAAAGGAATCATTGTACACCAAAGGCCTGAGGGAGGTCAAAGGAATCATTGTACACCGAAGGCCTGAGGGAGGTCAAAGGAATCATTGTACACCGAAGGCCTGAGGGAGGTCAAAGGAATCATTGTACACCGAAGGCCTGAGGGAGGTCAAAGGAATCATTGTACACCGAAGGCCTGAGGGAGGTCAAAGGAATCATTGTACACCGAAGGCCTGAGGGAGGTCAAAGGAATCATTGTACACCGAAGGCCTGAGGGAGGTCAAAGGAATCATTGTACACCGAAGGCCTGAGGGGTACAATAGTTCCTATGACCTCTCGAAAGCCTACAGGGGTCCGTGCAGCAAACCCCTGCTACCAATAACGTATTTGTTTTTATTTCTCCACTAATGTCGTAAAATAAATCAAGCAGAAATCGTCTGACCTGGATCATGCCAGGCATGACTGACGTCAAAAGAATAGACATGTATACATAATAGACTAATGACGTAATATAGATCTTTCATGACGTTGCAGTCAGCATGATCAGCAGCATTGTCTACAAATTGTCAGAGTAAAGCAATGGAAGGGGTGAGTGAATGTTTGCCTACAGTATTGTTTGGAGCTCAGATGCGTTCATCTCTTAGGAACATTCAGGGTTGTTCATATTTTTGGGCTTATTATGCTGATCCATTTCCCTCCTCTCTACGCCAACCCTTCATCGACACACACATCGGCGCACACAAATAAAGATGGACACACGGCGCTTCCCGTCATTAGTACGCTCTGCGGGCTCGTGTAGCGACAGGAATCGATCTCCTTCTACTCTAACCCACCTTCTGATCCACACACACTGGCACACAGAAATAAAGACGGACACACAGCGATTCCCGCCATTCGTAAGCTCCGTGGGCTGTGGCCGGATGCACAACAGCCTTCTAAATTAATAGCATTTTAAAGTTAAAATCGTTTTAGTTAACAGAGGTTTTAAACCACTTTTAAAACTGGTGCACGACACGTTTCTAAAAAAAGTTAACAACGTTTTAGCTGAAAATTGTCTACTGCACTACGTCACCGATGTATAAATAGACTGAGAGGGAGTTCCTTGAATAGTTCATTTGCCGTATAGCTTTATAGTCACTAGTATGGAGAGAAAATCCCAAAGAAAAAAGAAACAATTAGCAAAGACAGTTACACCACAATTTATAAAAAATTAGGCCTGTTCAGAATATGTATATAAACAATTACACAATTTGCAAATTTTTTGTTGTTGATAATGCGGATGACAATAGCTGCGAACTGAAAGTACGTAAAAAAAAGAACTTGGCTAACATCTGTAAGCTTGACGCCAATTAACTTTATTGCGTCAAAACACGTCAGTTTCATTCCATCCAAGATGGCTGCTCGAAGTCCAGCGAAGATTTTTCCACACACCATAAAATAAACAAACCCCCCCCCAAAAAAAAAAAAAACAAAAAAAAAAAACAACCAAACCCACAACAATTTTTCCTCGGCAGAGGAAGCATCCTGTTGGAGGAATATGGAAATAATTAAATACGTGCAGCACAATAAGAAGCAAAAAAGAAAATTAAAAGAAAAAAATCAAACAGAAAGGCTGTGGCTCTAACCAAGCCAGTCGTGGTTTCAATAGTGACATGTTTGAGTGCGCGCCTTACCCACTTCGCTATTGTGGCATTGATGGTAATCGAGCTTATTATAATTATATACAAAGTCAGGTTGTGTTACGCCGCCGGCTGACCTCCGCCGATCTCTCTGACAGTCACTTCCCAAGACTTTTCAGCCCTTTTCAGTAAATCGCAAACGATAAAATCCGATGTTGTGTGTGACAACAGCAACCTACAGGATGCAGGAAGCACTGAAAAAATTGGAAGCGTGGACAATAAAGTGGTTTGTAACCGTAAATGCAAAAAAGACCACTTACACCATCTTCAGCTTGTCCAACAAAAGCCAACAAGCAACACTGAAAATCAATGGACACACTCTTCCACCAGAAGATTGCCCTACATACCTGGGTGTGACCCTAGACCGCAGAGTTACTTGGAAGCCGCACATTGAGAAGTGCCAAGAGAGGGCAAAAATCCGCCTAGCCCTGATGAAAAAGCTCACCAGCACCAGATGGGGAGCAGATGCTGGCATTCTCAAGAAAATGTACACAGGGAGAGTCCGCCCAGTCTTAGAGTATGGAATGTACACAGGGAGAGTCCGCCCAGTCTTAGAGTATGGAATGTACACAGGGAGAGTCCGCCCAGTCTTAGAGTATGGAATGTACACAGGGAGAGTCCGCCCAGTCTTAGAGTATGGAATGGCAGCATGGGGAACGGCAGCAAAGTCAAACTTTGACAAAGTCGGAAAAATTCAGAACCAGGCAACACGAATCATCACTGGTGCCATGCGTTCTACTCTCATCTCTGCATTGGAAAGCGCATCCGGACTTGAGTCACTAGAGGAGAGAAGAGACACCAAGCTCCTGTTACAAGCAGCAAAATTCAAACGTCTGCAGAACCACCCGATGAGACAGAGAATGTCAGAGCCAACAAAGGGTAGACTCAAGCGCTCCAGCTTCATACATCAGACCAGGATCCTTGAGCGAAGAAATCCAGATCTCCTAGATCACATGCCAAAGGAGATCCTCAAAACCCTTGAGAATCCTCCATGGAAGCGCTCGGCTGAACCCCAAATACGCGACAGCATACCAAATATCCAGAAGAAGGGTACCCAGTGTGACACAGAACGCAAATCCTACACGATGGAGCATATCCAGACCCACTACCCACAAGAGGTCTGGACCCAAGTGTACACGGACGGTTATGCAATTGACGCTGTCACAGACGGAGGAGCCGGAATCTACATTAAGTACCCAGGAGGGAGAGAAACAGAGATCTCTCTCGCTACCGGCAAATACGCCACCAGCTACAGGTCAGAAGCAGAAGCCCTGAAAATTGGTGTAACAACAGTGAAAAACTGCTCGGAAACATCTGACTCCATTGTGTTTCTCACTGACGCCCTCTCCATCCTGCAGGCCCTAAAAACACCCAAAGACAAGGACCTAAATGATCTGTTTTTGGCTCTCGCCTCCCTTTGTACAACACACATGGTTGTGCTGCAGTGGATACCTGCTCACTGCAAGGTGAGAGGTAATGAAACTGCAGACAGGCTAGCAAAGGAGGGATCTTCAACAACCCAAGAAGACAAAACAACGTCCTATGCAGAAGCCAAGAATATCATCAAAAACAAGCAGAAAAGAAAGTGGCTGCGAGAACACCCCAGCTATAACAAAACAGATGGCTATCACCTACTGACCAGACCGGAGCGATAAGTGACGTTGTAGCAAGCTGCGGACAATAATCATAACAAAAACACAAAGGGGGCCGAAATGTGTTCCTGTTGTACCCGAAGTCTGCTGTAAGAGATCTGGAAACATGGAGGCACAGCACTGCACAACAAGCTCCATGACATCTTTCTCTGCTGCTGGGAGGAAGGAACACTACCAAAAGATCTCCGTGATGCAGTCGTTATCACCCTGTACAAGAACAAAGGCGAGAAGTCTGACTGTTCCAACTATCGGGGAATTACCCTGCTGTCCATTGCTGGGAAAATCCTTGCAATGCTGCTTCTGAATCGGCTGGTACCTGCCATCGCTGAAGACCAACTCCCAGAGGGCCAGTGTGGCTTCAGAGCAAACAGGAGCACCACCGATATGGTCTTTGTGCTGAGACAGCTACAGGAGAAGTGCCGTGAGCAGAACAAAGGGCTGTACGTAACATTTGTCGACCTAACAAAAGCGTTCGACACTGTGAGCAGGCAAGGCATGTGGCAGATCCTGGAGAGACTTGGCTGTCCCCCAAAGTTCCTCAACATGATTGTCCATCTACACGAGGACCAGCAAGGCCAGGTCAGACTCAACAATGACCTCTCAGAACCATTCCTTATTCTCAATGGCGTAAAGCAGGGCTGCGTGCTGGCACCGACCCTCTTCACCATCTTTTTTAGCATGATGTTGAAGCAGGCCACAGTGGACCTCGATGATGACGATGCAGTGTACATCAGGTATCGTCTCGATGGCAGCCTGTTCAACCTCAGACGACTGCAGGCCCACACGAAAACCCTAGACCAACTGATTCGTGAGCTGCTTTTTGCTGATGATGCTGCCCTCGTTGCACACACAGAGAGAGCCCTGCAGCGCATCACGTCTTGCTTCGCAGATGCTGCCCAGCTCTTTGGACTCGAGGTCAGTCTGAAAAAGTCCTCCATCAGCCGGCACCCAAGACAGTGTATCGCCCTCCTCACATCACCATTGGCGAGTCTGAACTAAAGTCAGTGCACCAGTTTACCTACCTTGGCTGCATTATCACGTCGGACGCCAAGCTGGACAAGGAGCTTGACAGCAGGCTGGCAATAGCGAACAGCGCTTTCGGGCGACTTTTCAAGCGGGTGTGGCACAATCAACAGCTGAAAACAGGCACCAAGATCAGCGTGTACAGAGCTGTGGTCCTCACCACCCTGCTGTATGGTTCCGAGTCCTGGGCCCTCTACCGCAGCCAACTACGACTCCTCGAACGCTTCCACCAGCGCTGCCTGCGTACCATCCTGGGCATTCACTGGAGTGACTATGTCACCAACGTCGAGGTCCTTGAACAGGCTGAAACTGTGAGCATCGAGGCTTTGCTGCTGCGGACACAGCTCCGCTGGGCGGGGCATGTCTCCAGGATGGAGGATCATCGCCTACCAAAGATCACACTGTTCGGCGAGCTTGCTACTGGACACCGTGACAGAGGGGCACCAAAGAAGAGATACAAAGACTGTCTCAAGAAGTCACTTAGTGCCTGCCAAATCGACCACCGCCAGTGGTCTTCGCTTGCTGCGGACCGTGACACCTGGCGCTCCACCATTTACAAGGCAGCTGTCTCCTTTGAGGACTCTCACAGAGCTAGCCTTAAGGACAAGCGGCTCAGGAGAAAAACAGAGATGCCGCAGCTCAGAACCCTGGCCATACCTTTCCCTGCAGCCACTGCGGTCGAACCTGCCTGTCTCGGATTGGCCTCCGCATCCACGAACAAGCCTGCAGACGTCGTGGTCAACTCCTATAAAATCTTCGTTCGCGAAGTCAAGCCAAGAGAGAGAGAGAGAGAGAGATTAGACCGGAGCAGGTAGTTATCTTCCGACTACGCACCGGCCATAACAAACTGAACTGGCATCTCCACACCAAGTTTGGAATTGGCCAGTCAGACCAGTGCCCATGCAACTCTGGTAGCATGACAACAGACCATGTGCAACAGACCTGCCCCACGTTCACAACCCTCAGACGGAGACACTGGCCGGAAGAGACAGAGGTGTCCCGCAAGCTCTATGGAGGCCTGGACGACCTGCGGCGAACGGCAGCATTTATAGAGGAGACCGGGCTGTCCACATAAAAGAGTGTTCGAGGAAGAAGAAGAAAACCGATGTTGTTCGTCGCAGTATTTCGTCATATAGGATGCAGCGATCTCTCTTGTCTTCGCTGATGTTGTCGAATTCAATGAAGCGGCTGACTCAAAATGACGCCCATTCATTGTCCATTTAGTTTTAATAGCGTTTTAGCTCGTTTAGAATATCTCTGAGCACTTCTAAGGTTACAAGCGAAAATCGTCGCTAAAACAGTGTTAAAACTTCCGTGCGCGATTTTTAAAAACGATTTTTAATTTATACTTTTAAAAGTGTTTTAAGACGTAGAAGGCTGTTGTGCACAAGGCCCCTTGTGTAGCATATACTTATCTATTCTGAAGACGAATAATAGCACGAGCAGTGAAATAATGTCACTTCACGCTTCACGTCATTGCATCATTAGTCCCACGACGCGGCGTTCATAGTGACGACTCGATGTTATACGTCACTCATCGCAGTATTAACATTTGACTTATCAGATAATCAACTTTGCAATTTTCTTGCTGATTTTAACGCCTAGGGCTTACAGGGCACAATTTGACCTAATCCTACCCCAGGGCCGGGACAAACACACTGTAAGCTTATGCAAACACTGTTTATGAAAAATCATGAGGGTAATAATGAGAAGATAGTTTGTTTTGGTAAAAGAAAAATTAAAGTTATGGTAGCTGTTTTACAAATGACTCAGAAAAAGTCGTGCAGAACATTGTCTGATTTTCACACCTAGTGCATACAGGTCACACTCGACCTAATCGTACCCGAAAGCCGAGACTAATTGTAGGCGTATGCAAATACAGTATACAAAACATCATGCGATTATCAATGAAAAGATTTTTTTTTTAGTAAAAAAGATGCAATTGCTTCAAGATTAACCCATATAATTCGTAAAATGAATCCCAAAAACGTGAAAAGATTTTTTCCCAAAAAAATATTTAATTATCACTCAAAACGTTCTACAGTTAGTTAGTTAGTTATTGGGGTTTAACTCCGAGCAGGCGACCAAGGCCATCTCACGGCGGTCGTTCTAGAGGAACATTGCTGGTTAAAGAACGCATTCAATATCTCCATTTTATCTAGCTGTAAGCAAAATATCTAATAAAAATAAGAAAACTCCAGTGTAGATTAACCGGTTTTTGTCAAACGGATATTTTCTCGCAAATGAGCATCTTAATCAAATTTTTTATTTATTTTTTTAATCCCCGCATATTTTCTTTTAGGGACAATATCCTAAATTTCAAGTTTGTCCGTCTTCAAACGCGGGCTCCAGTCGCTGTCTCTCTCTCTCTCTCTCACACACACACACACACACACACACACACACACACACACACACACACACACACACACACACACACACACACACACACACACACACACACACACGCACGCACGCACGCAGGCACGCACGCACGCACACACACACACACACACACACAGTCAACAGAGTGTAGTGTACCAAAACCGTGTTAACAATTGTCGTGTGTGCATTTACCCCCCTTCCCCCCCCCCCCGCCCCCCTTTCCCCTCTACAGGGGGAGGTATAAAAAGTCGGCACTACTTAAGTTGTTTTTATGGCTATAGAGCCTATGGAGACAATGAGCACTTTCTGTTCGAAACACACCGAAGTGTTTAACTACAGTGATATGGCGATATCCCGAAGAAAATAATGTTAATGCGGAATCGCAATGAAAGGAAAGATCACAGGTGAATAACCTGGAAATTTAGATCTGTTCCGAGCTGTGGGAATAGTGCAACTCTTGGATTTGTCGACTGTGGGCTAGAAAAACATCATGCTATCGAGAGCTGCGTGTTGCCATCACGTACACGAGATACAGCAGACGCATGGAAGTGACGTTAGAGCAATATTTCAAGGTTTCTAATGTAAACTACATGCACTGAATCAGTAGTTATTATACAGCAGACACATGGAAGTGACGTCAGAGCAATATTTCAAGGTTTCTAATGTAAACTACAGGCACTGAATCAGTAGTTATTCATCTTCAAAGTGACAGATATGCAAAAGTGACTGAAATTCAAGTGCTCGGAACTTTGTTTTTCAGCTTGTCGGTCTGCGGCTGTCTTCTATTTTAGTGTGAAATATTTGCCTTTCGTGAAATGAAATGCATGTGGTAGAGTGATAGGTATGAAGGCGAGCGTATGATTTTATGTATTTTCCAATTGCATTGTATTGAAGTTTGTGTTGTTACACAATAACTTGTGAATTCTGTTTTATATACAGAATATTATGTTTGTCTGCTCCACTATACAGAATTGATCATTGGTATTTTAGTAAGCATAGTTAACGTAACATTAGGTTGGTCCGTCCCTATACAGACAATGGTTAACAAAATAATGTGCCGGAGAGCGATACCTAGTTGTTTTGCGTCAAGAGCTGCTCTTAAAATACAGCGCACATAACACAAATAAAAATACGGGCGAATAAAGCACTATCCGGACTACAGTTCTGTGGTGTTTGTTTGTTTGTTTGTTTGTTTGTTTTGTTCTGGAAACAAAGATGTATTTGTAGCACCGCCGAATGTTGAACAGGGGTAAGGGTAAAAACAACAACAACAAAAAAAACAAAAACAACAACAACAACAAAAAACTTGGTCAGCTGACCGTGAGCGCCCCGCACAGAGCCGCGCTACAGTGGTGTTAGAAAAACCGCTAGCGCAAATCCAAGATACAACGCACAGCGCTAAATTTGGTATCGTTGAAAAGAGCTTTTCCTTCCCTTTTTCACGGTGCAGGCGCATGTTCGAATTCAAGAGAAAACTGCATCAGATTTTGATGTGAAATTTTCAAATTTTTTACATGTGTGATATCTTGTCTGGGAATAACTGCGCGCACATGCGCCAAGTGCTGTGAAAAGCTCATTAAAAAACTCTTCAATCGATGTATCATCTGACCCGGACGATCAAATCTTGGATTTGCACAGCGGCTTTGAAACTGACACCCAACGCGCAAACACGACTTCACAATGGCGCCCGCGATAGAAGCTTCAACGATGACTTGCAGAAAACGTTGTGCAAGTGCACATATGTTAATGCTTAATGATAGGCAAACAAATGGTCTGCATAATTCAGCATTGTATTTGAACCCGCAGTTTAATTTCTACTGTGTGTAGTCGATGTCCAGCCTGAACTTCACGCCCTTCTCGTGGGGTGTACTTTCTTTTGACCTAAATTACATATTGGACAAGTCTAGTCCTACTGAAATGCACGCCACATTATTGTAATACTGGAGTGTTGCACTTGAATTTTTATGTGACAAATATGTTGGACGTGTTTTTTAAATAACCGTTTTAGTCGTTTTTTTTTAAATTTTAACTGCCTAAAATATGAAAAAGCAATGTAAGCTGTGATGTGTGTTTTTTAAAATCGTTGTTACGTACTTGTAAATATTATTATTTTTATTATTATTATTATTATTATTATTATTATTATTATTATTATTATTATTATTATTATTATTATTATTATTATTATTATTATTATTATTATTATTATTATTATTATATTCTTCTTCTTCTTCTACTTCTTCTTCTTCTTATTATTATTATTTTAAGTTTTCTTCTTTTTGTCAGTCACTTACTATAGACACAACGAAATTACATTGAACAACAAGAAGTTACGGTTGCTTTTAATTGTATTTAGACAAACACTTCAAGATGCTGTCAGACAGAATTCAGCGGAGGAAACGAAGAAGATCGACCAAAACCTGCCCCATCTCACTCAACAAAATTTTCTTACCGCTGAATATATGACACAACGACGACAAAGAACACCAGCCATTTAATTCAGACGTTATTTAATGAGGTTTGCTGCTCGGCAGGTTTGCCTGTCTAGCGAGTAGTTCTGACACAGACGCGTGCTGTATCCGTCAAATGAGAAAAGTAGATTCATGAATACCTTGACCAAGAAATGAGCGCTATCGTCTCAGACCACCTACTCTTCCCAGTCCACTCTTCCCTAACGTCTCAACCGACCAGCATCTCTGTCAAACAACGACTGCATCTTTTTCTTTTTCTGCAGTCATAGAAGAGTTCACGCCTGGATGATTGTTTCTGAAGCTATCATCCATAAAGTGTAAAAAAGCTGTGCCCTTCAGTGAGTAGTGAGCTCAAACGATGGGTGGAAAATGTTTGCCCTTCCTTGCGTTTGCTGACGTAAGCAAACCCCAGACATAGTTACACGCTTGAAAAAAGATCTAAACCGAATCCTGAATTCCCCCTCCCCCCCCTTTAAATTACAGAATGGCACCCCCTTTTCTAAACCCTCCACCTCCACCCACTCCCCCCCACCCCACCTCTGCCCCAGTCAACAGAATCACTGGATAAGTACGTTAGTATTATGTGCAGATCAGCTTTTATTGAACTTCGGCGCATTAGCAGTGTTAGACAGTATCTGACGCCGAAGCAACTGCCATCTTTGTCTCCTCCTTTGTTTTATCACGGTTAGACTACTGTAACTCCCTCCTTTCCGGTCTGCCTAAAACCCAGCTAGAAATAACTGCAGAGAGTGCAAAACAGTGCTGCCCGTTTAGTTCTGCGCATGCGTAAGCGTGACCATATCCGCCCAGCCATTAAAAAGAAAAATCCACTGGCTGCCCGTACAAAAACTCATTCTGGATAAATTGTCCTGCATGTGCTTAACTCTCTCAGCCTGATTTCTCCTGTCTATATGTTTGACTTACTCCATCTGTATACTCCATCTCGCACCCTCCGCTCTTCCTCTGACACACGTTTATTTCGCCTTCCCAATTGCAAAAACACGTGGCGGTCGCGCCTTCTCCCATCTTGGCCCCGCCACTTGGAACAGCCTCACCGCCCCGGTCCGTAACTGTCAAACGCTCTCCTCATTTAAATCACTTCTCAAAACCAACCTCTACAACGCTGCCTTTTACTGGTTCATTGCCCAAGCCGGGCGCGCGCGCGCGCGCGCGCGCGCGTGTGTGTGTGTGTGTGTGTGTGTGTGTGTGTGTGTGTGTGTGTGTGTGTGTGTGAGAGTATGTTGTGTGTGTGTGTGTGTGCGTGTTAGCTGTTAGCCTTTTCATTGTATCAGCGCTTAGAACTACTTTTAGAAAAAGCGCTTAACAAATCTCCTTTATTATTATTATTAATATTATTATTATTATTAATATTATTATTATTATTATTATTATTATTATTATTATTATTATTATTATTATTATTATTATTATTATTATTATTATTATTATGTCGTGCCCCACAATTCCTCTCTGTAGGACTTCAGCCAGTCTCCACCCCCAGTCTGCGGACCATTGTCTATACTCCCAGTCAACAAATTAAATGGATGACGTGGGTCACTGTCTTAGCCCATGTCAATAAATTCACGGGAAGACTTCAGCTTCTGTCGCCACTACTCCTCTCCCCTCCTCCCCCGTCTCCCATTGCTGAGCACCTCTCTGACGGACGTAAGCCTCTGTCTCTACTCCCCCTCCCCTCCGCCCCCCCCCCCCCCAACGTAACAAACAGCATCTCTCTGAAGGACGTGAGCCCCTGTCTCCACCCCCACCCCCAACCCCAACCGTTAACAGTATTTAAGAAAAACAAGTTTCTGTTAAAATGTATATTGCAAAGATTTATTTTCTAATACCCTGTGAAATTGACTTTTGAGAGAGGTCACTGATATTGGTATGCGTAGAAAGGTCTTACCACACAGTTATATGCTTCGCCCAAGTTTGAAGAGTGTGGGTTAAATAGCTTCCCAAAAGTGCCAACGTTAAAGTTTACGACGGACGACGGCGGACGAAGGAGGGATGGACGACCACTGGCCCATTGCATAGAACAAAAACCTTAAAGTATTACCTCATTTTTTGTTTATAACCATTTCTCTCTCGATGAGATACCAAATACTAAACTTTGACGAAAATCGGTAGAGTTGTTCCAGAGTTATCGCAGAGACAAACAAGATGGGATGAACCATAACCCACAAAGTCCCTTTTATATGAGAGCTGTCCTCGCTGTCAAGGTCTCTCTTTACCTTTTGTCTTTGACCTGACTCTAATGTTGAATTATCTCCTATTGAAAAAGTCTCGAAGATCTGCCAATGCGTCAGTGAGTTCTATAAGGGGCGCAGGACATTCGCGTCATTGATTTGTCAAGCGTCATTTGTCATGACAGGGGCGGATCAGTTACCTCGGACGGTCGGGCGGGGAGAGGGGGGGAGGAAGAGTGGTCCAACTTTTTTTTTCCGGGTACGATTAGGTCAATTTTGATATGTAAGCCGTAGGTGTGAAAATAAGATAATTTTCTACACCACTTCTTCGGAGTTATTTTTAAACAGCTAACATTACTTTGATATTTATTTTACGAAAATAAAATTGTCTTCTCATTAATGTTGAATATTCATAAATAGTCTTTGCATAAGCCTGCTGTTTGTCCTGGCCCTGGGGTAGAATTAGGCCAGGAGATGGATCGACCATGATAATTCAAGGTTAGTGTCAGATTAGCTTGGAGACCACAGGCATAACTCTTGAATTATCATGGTCGACCCATCTCCTGCTGTAGTGCGTCATTGCTGAATGGGTTAACAACTTCAAAGGACACTGATGAAACTGGAAACTGCAAAAATCTCGCTGCAATGCAGAGCGGCAGTTGGACTGGCAGTTACTGGCTAGCAAAAGCATCCCATGGGCAGCACTCGAGTAGCTTGGACATTGAGAACAAGGTAAACCTTAGCCACGGGAAGTCAGCTGCATGAGCAAATGAGGGAGAGCGAGTAAAATAATGTGTGTGACAATGTAGTTTTAAATAAAGACAAACTACAAACTACAGCAAGGTTTCGTTATAACAAAGCGCAAGGGTGCCCAGCTTGTCTTGTTGTTATTTCTGCAGTTTGTTATAACAAAGTAATTTACAAAGAAAGAGCGTTGTCAGGACCTATGAAGAAGTGTCGTTATATCCGACATTGTTATACGCGAAGTATACATGTAACTATAAACTAAAGTATTGTTGCTAGGCATACGAATACTTTCTTACCTTTGCGTGCAAGCTGAACAGTGTCGTTACCTGGAGTGATTGCTACAACCACACACATTAAATACATAATCATGCTAAGGTGGCACGAGCGCTTTGATTTTCCAAAAACCGGCTAGGCTGCCAGTCTATTGGTACCAAACAAGTGGCAATTTCTTAAATGAAATTTTGGCATGTCCCATGTCTAGACTTCAGAAAATGATATGTGCCGTCTCGGTCGCACAGCTTTCTGTCAGCTGTCATGATTTCGAAACCAACCCTTTTTCGGCAGGGCAAACGTTACAAAAGATTCATTCAAAATGCTCTTTGAAGCAGGTGTGCATGTCTATATAAACAAATTCTCATAGAAATATCAAGGGTAATTATTATTATTATTATTATTATTATTATTATTATTATTATTATTATTATTATTATTATTATTATTATTATTATTATTATTAATTATACAACAATAACCATGCTGACGTTAAACGTAGTCGCATTTCTGTGACATAATTTGTTTCAATGAAGTGACCTACATACCATACATAAAAGCATGGTTTCGCTCACATCCACGATGCACAATACGTTATGGTCTTATACTAAAGGCATAACACTGTAGTTTTAATACATACAAATATGGACACGCTGATATGGACATGTTGATATGGACACGCTGATATCCATCGTGAAAGAACGGTGAAGGCTGGAGCCAGAATGAGTGAGTAGTAATGGGGTACATTTTGGATACTCTGCACTCTTCAAGTTAAAGTTCCATTATCTTTTACTTTGTAAGAACATTGGCTATTACGTCATATCCGTGTCACACCAACATATGCATGTCGGGTAATAGAAGCAATCCGAACGCCTTAATTATGTGCTTATGCGAGAGAGAGAGAGAGAGAGAGAGAGAGAGAGAGAGAGAGAGAGAGAGAGAGAGAGAGAGAGAGAGAGAGAGAGAGAGAGAGAGAGAGAGAGAGAGAGAGAGAGAGAGAGAGAGAGAGAGAGAGAGAGAGAGAGAGAGAGAAAAGGCGATGTACCTCCACCCCCACCCCCTCATTTCCCGCCCTTCTAACGCGTGTCCGGGCTTGCAAATATGCCCGCGACCCGCCACTGTGTACTTCGCTGCAATTCGTGTCAGTTGTTCGTTTCGTCATTGACTTCTGGAACGATTCATTAAGTAAGTATTCCGGCGTTTGTTTGTTCGTGTCGTGCCATGCCATGTGTCGTGTTGTTTTGTGTTGTGTGCGTGCGTGCTTGTGTGTGTGTGTGTGTGTGTGTGTGTGTGTGTGTGTGTGTGTGTGTGTGTGTGTGTGTAAATTTGCAATTGAGGAATATTCTAATAATTTGGCTTAAACTACTGCTTCAGACGTGACTATGGCAAAAGTCGACGCTTTATGGCGCGGGCGACAATCGTTTGAACAGGTATTTTCCAAAGTCAGTTTTAAGACAGGGTGTCGAGAGCATACAGGTAGACCTATTGTTTACAAGAAACTCTGGATCAAAACCATAGAAATCTGTTACTTAATAAAATGTTAGTCGTATGACATATTGGCATTTAAGCGTAATGACTTGCTCTAAACAAGTTTGAAATGATACTTTTATTGTACTGTGCAAGATGTTGCGTGGTGTGTGTCCATGTGTGTGTGTGTGTGTGTGTGTGTGTGTGTGTGTGTGTGTGTGTGTGTGTGTGTGTGTGTGTGTGTGTGTGTGTGTCTGTGTTTGGGGGGGGGGGGGGAGGGCGGCGTTTTTTTTTTCTCAAATGACTGCATGTGATAACAAAAGGAAATGGTACGATTTTCTTTTCTTTTTTCTTGGCACCTGCATCAAAGCAAAGCAACCCAAATAATAAATAAATAAAAATAAATAAAGATTTTAGTTTAAAATCCTGCTCGAGGCTGGTCTCATAATTATCAGATAGAATAATAGTTACCTTCTACATACATTTTAAGCATCACTGCATGATCCCATTCGTTGCCATGTTGCATACTATCTAATTACATCATCGTGAAAAGACAATGACAGCGTTGGGCAACTCTACCTAACCTGCCAGTGATGCCGGCCTGATTTTTGTTCTTTGACGTCTGTGTACTTGTTATTTTTACGTCACTGCGGAATCTTCAAGCTAGGGCGATCGAACATTACGCGTCGACTAAAGATACATGTTGCTACATGCACTGCACATATGTTGCTTACTTATGGTAATTGACTTATGCCCGATGGTATGGTTTTGGTAACGAGCTTTGCCCAAGAAAGAAAACCAGAGAGTAAACAATCTCCATAACCCACGAGAGCCTGTTGCTTACGCAATGTATGCCATGTACCTTAATCTGCTTACTACTAGTGACTTAGTGATGATGACCTTTCGACTCCGAATAAAGAAGGTCAACAAGCAGGGTCCCACAAGAATCAAGTTTGACCTCGAGAAGCTGAAAGACCCAGAGGTAGTGGAAGCCTTCCAGGCAAAGATAGGCAGAAAATTCGCACCACTGCTACTTCTAGGTGCATAAGACACGGATGTGATCGACACATTTAACACTGCTGTAACCCAAACAGCCATTGAGATCCTTGGCAAACACCGACAAGCAAAGAAACCTTGGGTTAGAGCTGACATCTTTGCTCTATGTGACAAGCGTCGAGAACTAAAGAATAAGAAATCAGAGGTAGAAGGAGCTAAACAATACAGGGAAATTAACCAGAATATCAAGAAAAGCACGAAAAAGGCAAAGAATAAGTGGATTTAAGATCAGTGTAAACACGTAGAAGAAAATCTGAACAAAAATAATAGCACAAATGCATACTAGCTGGTGAAAGACCTGACCAGTGTAAAACAAGGACGCTCCTCGATCATTCAAGATAGTGAAGGGAACGGTCTTACGGAAGACCAAGAGATACTGAAGAGATGGACAGAGTACTGCTCAGATTTGTACAACCACCGAGCTACAGGGGACCCAGGCATGCTTGTCAACCCACCCGTGACCAACAATGGCAACTATCCCATCATCCGAGAAGACGTAGAGTGAAGACGTGCAGTGAAGTCGCTGAAGAAAAGAAGGCAGCAGGAGCAGACAACATCCCTGCAGAGCTAGTCCAAGAAGGGGCAGAAGACATGATAAGCGCCTTACTATCTGCAATACGATCTGGCAGTCAGGGGTTTGGCCCACACTATGGACCCAAACACTTATAATAACTCTCCCCAAAAAAGGCAACTTACATCAATGCCAGAATTATCGCACGATCAGTCTTATATGCCACCCAAGCAAAGTCATGTTAAAGATCCTACTGAACAGGTTGAAGCCACAGGCAGAGGAAATCATAGCTGAGGAACAGACAGGCTTCAGCCAAGGGCGCAGCACAACTGAGCAGATCTTCAACCTGAGAGTTCTAAGTGAGAGCTACCTCTAGCACCAGCAAGACCTCTATCATGTCTTTGTGGATTTTAAAAAAGCGTTTGACAGGGTGTGGCATGCAGCCCTTTGGTCCACCATGAAGCTATACAACATAAATGCCAACCTGATCAAAGTCATAGCAAACCTTTACAACAAGGCCATTAGCGCAGTCTGCTTCAACGACAAAATAGGAAACTGGATTAGGACTACAGTTGGAGTGAGACAAGGCTGCTTGCTCTCACCTACTCTTTTCAACATCTTCCTGGAAAGAATCATGACAGACGTTCTGAAAGATCATGAAGGACCTGTCAGTATTAGAGGCAAACCAATCACGAACTTGCGCTTTGCGGACGACATTGATAGCCTTGCAGGATCAGAGGAGGAGCTAGCTCAGCTGGTGGAAAAGCTGGACAGTACAGCCATTGCGTATGGGATAGAAATCAGTGCAGAGAAGACCAAACTGATGACAAATAACACCAGTGGCATTGGCACTGACGTCATGATTGGAAGCCAAAAACTGGAAACAGTTAATAAATTAAAATACTTAGGAGCCATTGTGACAGATGAGGGATGAAAACCAGAAATACTGTCCAGGATTGCTCAGAAAACAACAGCACTGACAAAATTGAAGACCATATGAAAGGACAGAATCATCACGCTCTGCTCCAAGATCAGACGGATGCGTTCCTTAATCATCTCAGTGTTCTTGTATGCCTGTGAGTCATGGACCCTCACAGCAGACTTTTAAAGGAGGATACAAGCCACTGAAATGAGATGTTTTCGAATGCTGCTTGGCATTTCATACAGAGATCACATCACGAACGAGGAAGTGGGAAGCAGAATCAGGCAAGCCATCGGGCCCTATGAAGACCTAATAGCCATTATGAAAAAAACTGAAACTGAAGTGGTATGGGCATGTCACGCGTTCAGCAGGGCTTGCCAAGACAATCCTGCAAGGCACTGTGCAAGGAGGACGAAGGAGAGGAAGACAGAGGAAAAGATGGGAGGACAATATCTCAGAGTGGACAGGACTGAGGCTGGGCGATACGCTAAGAATGGCAGAGAAGAGAGAGGAATGGAGGGAGCTGGTTGCCAAGTCATCAGTGGTGCCCCAACGGTCGGCAAGACTACGGGATATAGATAGATAGGCAAATGTGAGAAAGGACTTTTTATTTGACAGCAAACTGCGCTAATGCAACGAGGCACTAAAGAATTGACGACAAGAAGATAATCAAAATTCTTTAAAATATTTTTTTCATAACCTGCGGGTAACTTTGTGTTATGAAAAATGTTTGAACAGTGCCTGTAACGGCCGTCTATCAGTAAATGCAACTGATTTGCATAAAGTGCGTTTACAGGCTGATAGCAAAATCAGATACCTAGACTACAGAATTTCGGCATTTGCGACGTATCAATTTCAGCTTAACTTCAGGCCAAAGTTCTGATATTGGAATGCTGAAGGGGGTGGATGGGGGTGGGGTGGGTGGAGTGGCTTCGATATTGGAATGTTCCAACCAATGCGGTTCTGTTTGTTCAGATCTTATGCAGGCAATATCCCTCAAGCCTTCGGTGATGACCTTTACCATGGTAAAGTGTGTCAAGAACCAGAATCATGTTGCTTAATTCAAGGTCATGGCGGGCATAGTTGTTTACACTTTTCTGCATGCAGTATCTCCCGAACCACTGAACCAGTATGATCCAAAGTTTAACCAATGATACTTTCTTATGATATCAATCACTAGAATAGCAGAACTATCATCGAGCTCGACTTAGGTATTCCGAAATTTTTGCAAATTTCTCAACCAAATTTGGTACAAAGATATCTGATGATAAGACCTTCCTATGCATACTAATTTAGTCGACTCATCACAAAGGTCAAGGGTCACGGGAGTTTGACAGATTTGTAAAAAATGCTTACATTTTCATGAAACATGGAGTTTGCTGCTGCAGAAGCCAGCCCTTGTCACAAAGGTCACACATATGTAAATCGATCATACAAAAATGGCTTTACCTTTTTTGTTTTAATTGTTTGTTTTTTTAATTCAGATTAAAAAAAAATGAAGATAAAAAACGTGTTTTTTTATCATCTTGTAAATCTTTCAGTTTGTGTGTGTGTAACACTATGCATAAAGCACGTCATGTTTGTTTATTTATGTTGTTAGGGGTACCTAGTTCTTTCCACTTTCTGTGTGATGTTTTAGATGTTCTTTGACATATTTTAATGAGAGTTTCTGTGCACATACTAAAAATAAAGTCTAAATAAAAACCAATTGAGACTGGATCAAAGTCCTTGACTCTAGCTAGATCAGAATGAGTATACACCTAATATTCACCAACAGCTGAGATTACTCAGTCGATTTGTGTAAGGTAGATGACTGTTAAGGGCATAGCGGAACTGGTACCCTATGAGTTTGAAAACAGCCCCCTGCTCAGTACGTTGCTGATTCAATAGTATAAGTGGAAACATGAAAAGTCTGTAACCACACTGTAAATTCTGCGTTAGAAACCTTCCGCGGACCAGTTTAAGAATGTTGAGAAAACTCAGTGCGTCCATCATGAACATCTAGTCCCACAGTGCCAGTCCTCAACTCCCCCCCCCCCCTCCTCCCCAACCCCTCCCCCCCCCCACCCCGAGCCCCCAATTGTCTGAGGTTTCGGGCACTGAAATTGTCGTCATCGTTTTTTTACAGCGTGAATCTTGAATGCTATTTATTTGGATTCATGAATCTCAGAAAGAAAGGTCGTGAATCGGTGACGGTACCAACTTAAGTTTTCAGTCATGATTCCGATTCTGATTCAAGTAATCTTTGTCACTAACAATCATCACTTATATTGTCATCCTAACTGGCCGAATGGTATCTGTATGAAGAGAAAGCCCCTTTCATTAACAAAGAGTATGTCATGTTAAGCTTATCTGACCACAGAGCCTTTCATAAATGCAGTCACAGACAAACTATAACTGCTTTTCGCACATTACTTGACCTTTGTGACCTTGAGCTGCCAGATGTCAACCAGACTGGAACGTACGAAATGCTTTTCAAGCTCCGAGCTGAATTAATATCCATTTCAGGAGATGCAAATTATATAGTCTCAAACTTTGACACACATTGACTACTTTTCAAGACCTGGATGACCTCAAGTGACCGTGATCATTGTAAAATGTTATCAAAGGTTGCCTTGGAAGCATAATGGTGTGTTTCATTGTAAAGCATCTATACTAATGGTAAAAACTTAAGGGCCACTTTTTTTTATAGCAGACGCACCGACAACACCACACAAATAATGTAACAAAATACTTGGAGTCAGTGCTTTGCTAATTTATTCAGTAACAATTGCATTTAAGTTTTGAGTAAATCAAGCAATTGTAACAACAGCAGTACGTTACAATGTTCACCCACCCCTCATTTGGAAAGTCACACAAGACTTGTCCAGTCAGTAGCGAGTGTACCCACCGTTTGCAGCCAAGCATTCAATCCAGCGTTGCCGCATGGAGTTCACCAGGGTTCGGAGAACATGTTGTGGGATCGCTTCTCACTCTTGATGCAGGAACTGAGTCAGCTGGGGGACGCCGTGGGGTGGAGGGTGGTTGCTGACTACACGTTGCCCCAGCACGTCCCAGAGGTGCTAGATTGGGGCCAGATCAAGTGAACGAGATGGCCACTCCATCCTCATAATGCCCCGTTGCTCAAGGTACTCATCTACCAAACGGGCGCGATGAGGTCGAGAGTTGTTGTCCTGCAGAACAGCATTGTCACCTATGGCATGGACAGCTGGCTGAAGGAGGGACTGCACAATCTCTTCCCGATAGTGCAGTCCAGTCAGGGTACCTCGGTTGACGTGGAAAGGGGGGGGGGGGGTCCTGCCTTCCCTGCTGAAGCCTGCCCAGACCATGACTGAGCCTTCTCCGTAGCGATCCACCTTTGGACGGATCCATCCGTGAATCGCTCGCCCTGGCGTCTCCAGACCCACACCCTGCCGTCGTTGAAGGACATAGTGAACCGTGACTCATCTGTAAACAGAAACTGGGTCCACTGGAGTCTTTTCCACCTCACATGTTGACGACACCAGGCAACCCGGGTTCTGCGATGAGCTGGAACGAGGGGTATTCTCACTGCTGCTCTGCATGACGCCAGGCCAATTTCGTGCAGACATCGGCAGACTGTGCTTATGCTGACGTTAACGTTTGCAGCTGGCATCAGGTGACGTCGCAGAGTGGTTGACGTGACAGTTCGGTCGCGCAGAGCCGCCACACAGAGGTATCTCTCCTCCCTTCTGCTGGTGCAGCGCGGGCTTCCTGAGCAGGGTCGTCGTTCTGCCCCTCCAGTTTCTTGGAATCGTGCCAGCAGCCTCTGGATCACTGAATGGGACACCACAAGACGTCTCCCAACTTCTCGTCCGGAAATTCCACGCAGCTGCCATGCTAGCGGCCGGCCTTGATCTTCTGACGTTAGACATCGTTGTGGTGGCCTGGTTAGGAAAGTGTCAATTATGCCCCTACTGTACCGGTATTTGTAACGAGACAAAAGTGCCCAGTGTTCACGACTGACCCCTTTAGCACGTGCATCACGACTTTACCGAGTTTTTCCACCTGCCTGCCTTTGGTACGCTTGCCAATATCGCACAGCTTTTCACAAATACTGACTATGTTTCACGTGCATTTGATACGTTCGTGAAAATTGATGAATTGTTGTCTGTTGTTGCCTGTACAGTGGACTGTCTAAGGTCAGCGTTTAACCCATTTGGATCGAAGAACATTGTATTTTATTAGTGTACTTGCGACGATAAACAATGACACAAAAAGTGGGGTGGCCCTTAAGTTTTGAACATTAGTATATGTTATGATTCAAAATCGGTGTTAAAATCTTCAAGAAAACGTATATTTTAATCTATATTATTTTGAACTTGTGTGACCTTGAGCTTCGGCTAAGTCACACGCATGTGCATATAGCTCTTTTAGTATACTTCAGTAGGGCCAGACTTGAAGTTAGAGGGTTAAGTAGTATAGGTGATATTAGCTTTTGAAGATTGAAACCCAACACTCAAGCAAAAAGGACGTTGTTAGAGTTTCTAAATTCGGCGTCTTTAACGGCCTGCCGCAGGATGTGCGTTTGTAGTACAAGCCCAGAAAAATTGACACAATCTACGCGGTGTTTGGAGTGTGTGTACCTAGTTGTACTCTGTGCGGCTTATAATCTGAGTCAAACAGGAACCTAAAGTTGCCATTTTCCCCACTTTGACGATTTTGGTGCGAAACGTGACCATTTTAAAGGGTACGTTTTACGCTATATCTCGAAAGCGGTTATCGGATCACCATGATTCTTTTTTGTTTTGCTTCATTCACCGTCAGCTACGTCTCTGTGCAGGCATGTACCGTGTAAATTGATACCAAATTTTGGTTGCCGATACCTACATAAGGCTACTGAATATAGTCCGGTATCTAAATGTTGGTTAGAAAGAGTCACGTTTCGACCATTGTTCATCTTGCACTAGAATAGGAAGATTAGCGCTGTATTGTTTTCTTGTCTGTGTCTATTTTGACATTGTGTTGTAATTGTCCCTTTATTCCCTTGTAGCAAAACGTCTTCGGGACATGACGGCCGCAGTGAGCCCGATGGCGTGTTCTTACTGTGTAAGCGTATTACTTTCTTTGCTGCGGTCTTTTTTTTTTTTTTTTTTTTTTGGGGGGGGGGGTATGGGGGTGGGGGTGGGGTGGGGGTGGGGAGGGGGGTGAGGGGGTGCATTTACATGCGTTGCTGTCACCTTTTCCGTCTGCATTCTGAACGTTGTAAAAATACCTCCGAACACCACCTTGTGACACGATTAATGGCGTGGTCGGAAACGGGTGGCTTTGGTTCAAAGGGGTGGAATAATGTAGTCACCACTCTTTCACTTCCAACGCAATTTATGGGACACGTGACAACTGTGACAGCCCACGAGTAATGCCTTAATCTTTTCACTGCCGAGAAAAAGTGAGCACGATCCAACTGCAAGAGACACAGATCCTCATGAGCCCCCGCTGTCGCACTAACTTACCGCAGTTGCAGTGGATCATGAGGATCTATGCCTTTTGCTGGACCACTGTGTATAATTTCTACTTACGGCTGGGGCTTTTGGGTATTCAATTAACACAGATTTCAGAAACAGCCTGCGTCTACCGACAGCAAAGAGGTTAATATCCTGGTTGCGCAGTGCCTCTAGAGTAGTGCCTGAATCACTTGGATGCAAAATTCCTTTCCAGTTTTACTTACACTGAGAAAATCATTGACCGACCATGCGAATTTAGTATCTTGGTGCCAAGCTATCTGGCACTACCCGTAGGCTACACTGCTCATTACTTTTTAACTTCATCGCTTGATTGCTGCTGGCGATACCGTTGGACGGAAGTGACGCGTGGTTAGTTAATTACGTGACTATTTCGTCCATCGATGTGGACTGCCGCCAGTACTAGTCGGTAACAGTAACACTTCTCAACTGAAACAATCTGCTCTGGATTGCAAGAAAGGCTTCACAAAAGGGAAAACGCGTCGGAATGCAAAAGGGATTGAGGTGTGCGGATCGGGGTGGAATCGGGGTGGGGGTATGGGTAGGAGTGGGGGTGGGTGGTTGGGGAATGGGTGGGAGGATACTATGGAGGGGTTTAGGACAGCTATTAGAATGAGGCCGGAAGTTGCCCCTTGACCGAGAGACTTCAGTGAAAAAGCAAGTGCGTGATGAGGGATCTAGGCCACGAGGCATCAGGTTTCGAGAACTTTTCATGTTTGTTTTTTTCATTTGCATACCAAAGGTACTCGTTTGCTCCATTAACCCTTTCAGCCCTGACGCACTACAGCAGGAGATGGGTTGACCATGATAATTCAAGGGTAGTGCCAGATTAGCTTGGCGCCTGTCGGCGCCAAGCTAATCTGACACTCGCCTTGAATTATCATGGTCGGTCCATCTCCTGCAACAGGTGCATAGTCGTTATATGACGCCTCCAAAATTTGGGAAATACGTGCGTCGGTCTGAATGCGTTAATAAAAAGGTTGAATATCTGTTTTGAGGTGCAAAAATATATCATGTAACTCGGGATAACAACCCTTTTGTATGTGTAATCACCGCCTGATGCTACCGTAAACAACGCCCATCCTGCATGAATATAAAGCGGGTAACCTAAGCCATTCATTGTCGAAAACCAAAATGCGAACACCACCCAGCTGCTAGAGGCAAAAACCCTCAGGAGCCCCCTGCACAATCGGGGGCTTATGAGGTTATTTGCCTGACAGCTGACCACCCTAGTCACATCCGTGCTCCTTGGGCTGAAGGGATTAATCGGTGTTGAATTTGCCTTGCTTTCAAAAGCATAATTTTGCGTTCATGGACGTTAGTCAATGTGTCATCCTTCCCTGGCCGTGATCGCAGATTGTGTTTCTAAAAAAAACCCACTTTGTTAACCCATTCAGCCCGACGCACGTATTTCCCAAATTTTGGAGGCGTCATCTAACGACTATGCACCTGTTGCAGGAGATGGATCGACCATGATAATTCAAGGGCAGTCGGCGCCAAGCTAATCTGGCACTGCCCTTGAATTATCATGGTCGACCCATCTCCTGCTGTAGGCTGATTTGGTTAATCGATCAACGCCAAAGAATGTAGCCCCAGCTACCCACACATAATATGGATACAAAGTGGCGTCAGCACTCAAGAGGCGTAGATCTTGATGAGCCCTTCCCCCCCTCATGAGGATCTATGCCTCTTGCAGTTGGATCGTCTTAACATTTTCTTCAAAGAGTTAAAGTAGACGGGTGGTGTTGCAACATCGACGGCGCACCTTTTACAGTTGACCTGATTACTCGTGCTGGATTGCATGCTTACTGTTCAGGATGCAAATACACTGCGCCACAAATGACCTTTTGGTGAAGAAAAGGCAAACAATATTTGCATAAGAGGGTGTGGGACAAGGGTCACGGCGAGATCGTCACACGTGCTTGTCTTGTGTTAGGTTATTGTTTAGCTCCTAATAGTCTAGCAGCTTACGCAATTTATGCAGAGGTAAGTAGTTCGTCAAAAGAGTAACAATCGTTTGCAGGTACGAAACGAAAGTACTTATGCCATATGGTTTATGCATGGCAACAATATTTGTCCTTAGGATGGAGACATTTTTGTAGAAGTGTTTTTCGAAAGCTATTTTTCGATGTGAGGGAACCAGTCCTCGTACACAGCCTGGATAAGGTGCAAGACATTTTTTTGTGCATAACATTGAAAATTTCAAGCATACAAGTTACAAGTTTATTCCCGTGAGTAAAGTAAAATCATGAGCAAGTAAACTTGCATACATATTTACGATAAAATAAGTTTAAAAGTAATATTTTTAATGCGGTAAGCATACTCGCGTCGCTAGTTTCAAAATGGCGGTTAGCGAGATGCCTTCGAAAGAAGTCAATCAGACGCGCACGGTTGATGAAGCTTTACTTTGCTCCTGAAGTGAAACAGAGATTATTTTCGATTTGAACTTTGAAGTACATCTTATCAACTTAAAATTCGTTATTTTTCTTGGTCTTGAAAACAACCTTTCCCATAGAACTCGGTCTTTTGTGGGAAGAAAGCATATCGAAAGTAAACCCCCGTTGCCGGTGCATTGTGTCTGCCGACCATCTTTAACATTCTGAAGACTTTTTTTCCGGATACAACATGCATGTTGTTCGTCTGTTTTCCAGCCTAACGGTTCTAAGTGTAGGACTGCTCTTTTTTTATTAGTAGAGATGGGATTTTTAACTGGTCAAGCACACTTTTATCCGACTGGTCTTAGGCACAAGCCTGGTAGAGTGAAATCCATCTAGAAACGGTTTCCATCAAAATCACCATGTTCAGCTAAACGCCTAAATATAAAAAATGAGTTTTTGCAACACATTCAACCAATCCGCACTCAGGTACTCACAAGAACTCTTATGATCAAGCTTTGTCGGGACTGCATGAGACGCAATACAGATAGTAGTCCTCTCCATTATATTACATGTTTTATTTATTATTTATTAATTTATGTATTCACTTACATATTTGTTTATTATTTATCCTTTTAATTATGGATGGAAGGAATTCCTTGATGCACATGATCACTAGTGGTATGGTAGTGGCCACCAAGGAGAGGGGATTTGTTTTCAATATGCATACATCTGTGCATGTTCGTAATCTATCTTTTACTTAGCATGCATATTCATAGGTCCCAGGTATCTCCGACTTATTTTATTTATTAATTTATTATTTTATTTATTTTTTATTTGTTTGTTTGTTTGTTTGTGATGTATGTTTGCACATACACATCAGCATACAATGACATCAGCATACAATGATTGATTGTACATTGCTTAATGTCCCGACAGCAACAAGACTTTATCAGGTCGTGCCTGCACTGCTTGTAATAAAAACCCAACTAAACAGAATATTGAATGTATATTGCCAGCCGGTCTAATAAGCTAAATAAACCTAACCAGACCATTTAGCAAAACACATCCAATATCAAGATCTACAGGCAGTGCAGACAGTATGGAAAGTTTAAAAAAGGAAAATACAGATGAATGTACCAAGGGTAGACAGAAACACATGCTCCAGAATAGAGGGGAAACCCACCCTGTGGTGACCAGGCTGACCCTGGGAACTAAAAAGTAGTTAGCCCCACCCAAGTCCCCCAGGGCAGACCCGGGTGGGGGACATCAGCATACAAGATGAGAACATACATGTACACATATATGGTAATAATGAGGTGAACATAACATGTACACAAATGTGGTAATAGGTGCATACCACCCGCTCCCCACCCCACATACAAAACCACAGAACACCCATTAAAAGACATGCACGTCTGTGCTGATGTTCTCATACACATACATGGTAATACTGCCCACTCCCAACCCCACTCCACAACCACAGAAGACCCACCAAAAGACAAGTACATCTGTGTATGTTCATAATCTATCCTTTACTTAGCATTCATATGGCCCAGGTATCTTGACTTACTTTATCTTATTTATTTAACCACTATGAGATGGCATTAGTCTCCTGCTCGGCATTAAACCCAAATAACTATTTATTTAAATTATTTATTTATTTTTCTTTGTTTGTAATGCAGGTTTTGTACATACACATCAGCATACAAGAAGAAAATATAAACATATATAGATGGTAATAGGTGCCAAACCGCCTGCTCCCAACCCCTACCTAAATACACACATAAAACCGCATAACATCTACCAAAGGACATGCACATCTGTGTGTGTTAATAATTTTAATCTATCCGTTACCTAGCATGCTTATGTCCCAGGTACCTTAGACTTACTTTATCTTATTTATTTAAATTATTTATTTATTTATTTTGTTTGTTTGTAATTTAGGTTTTGTACATGCACATCAGCATACAGCTTAAGAACATTCACCATGGTGCCCCTGTGCATGTGGCCACCAGTGCTATTCTATCAGATCTGTCACACCCAGCCAATCATCTCTTCGAGCTTCTGCCCTCTGGCCGGCGGTCATGTGCTTTTAAAGCCAGCACCTCTCGATTCAGATGCAGTTTCTTTCCAGAATCTGTCCTCAGTACATCATCATCTATGGAACAACGTGATTCCATGATTTGTGACATATGACTGATTTGTGTTTAATATTGTGTTTATCTATCTTTTAGTGCTGTGTATTGGTTGATAGCCAACTTAGTGTATGACATGATGAATGCCCTACAAGTGAGGATGTATTTTACTGTCGCTATGTCACACAAAAATCCGTTAACGTTTTACTTGGTGAATAAATGTCTTATGTCTTATACAAACATATGGTAATAGGTGCCGTAGCGCTCGTTCCCAACCCCACTCCAGTTACACACACAAAACCGCAGAACATCCACCAAAAGAATTTACATCTGTGCATGTTCATAATCTATACTTTACTTAGCATTCATATGTCCCTGGTCTTATTTATTTAACTGCCGTGAGATGGCCGTAGTCGCCTGCGCGGCGTTAAACCCAAATAACTATTTATTTAAACTATTAATTTATGTTTGTTTGTAATGTAGGTTTTGTACGTACACATACACGGTAATAGGTGCCATACCGCCCCACTTTCAAGCCCACCCCACATACACACAAAAAACCCACAGAACACCCACAAAGACATGCACAATTATATAGTGATGGATTAGTGGACTGTAAAACCTATATATAGAGACTTGAGGTTAAGAAAGTGGCTTGTATTGACTGCCTGCATTTTAGTTTCCCACCTACAAATCTCATGCGTACAGTTAACTACACTAAACATGCAGCCATCAGTTCTGTGAAAAGTACTGTTGGCCTCATGCACAGGGACACCAAAAACTTGTAGATAAGGCCACACCTGATAACAATAACAGTACTAATAATATGCATACTCAACCACTAATTCTGTAAACAGCACCTTTGTAAACAGTACCAATGGCCAAATGCACACATACATCATGGATGATGCCACCACTGATCACTTCAAACAATAGGCTGCTCAGTTTACATTGATAAGTGATACCATGAACTAGCCTGCACATGCAGCCATCAGTTCTGTAAATAGTACTTGTGGCCACATGCACAGGGGCACCAAACTTAAAGGTGAGGCCAAAACTGCCACCGTAAACAAAACGCTACCTACAGACACATATCAATGATACAGTCAACCTCCATGTACGTTAGGCGGAACAGGCTTAAGGTATGGGACTGTAAATCTTACAGCGAAATGTCAAAACCAGTAAGAAGATAATGTAACACCAGCAAGAACATGTATTTTGAAATCCACTCAAATAGAACATGAGAACTCATCGAGCCCAATGATGTTATGAGTGGGTAATGGAAACACTGAAAGAAATAGTAGGTGTACATTATAAAGTATGTGCCTCCTCCCCCCTCCCCCTCCCCTTATCTAGCTGTTCATCATAAAACATATATATCACATTCATTTGATCACTTGCCTGACTGATTTATTAAATCATGTCTGTGTCATTTTCTCCGTTTTCTTTCTCGTTTTAATTCCAAAATATATGTCAGCGCTAATGTCAGCTGCTAAGAATCCTTGCAGCGAACTGCAAATGTCTATATGCAGACAAACTGCAAATAACACAGCAGCAAAATAAGTTCCTCTTTTGTGCAGTAGGCTACTGCTAGCAAGACAGGGTTTAATTTTAAACAAAGCATTGCATGAACTTCCAAGCGTGTGCGCATTGTGCTGTGTATTTTTTTCAGTGTGAAGTGTACTGTACCATCAGTGATCACTGAGACTGCATAATTGGCACTGGCAGTGATCGCACATCACAACATAATAGCTTGTCAGTGCAACTGATTAAAATAATGTAACTGCATAAAAAAATTAATCAAGTTCCGAAACTTTGCTCAGCCATGACAGTTAAAACCAAGTGGTGTGGCACTCTTTCTCTTTACAGCATGCAGCATGTTGCACTTCGGACATAGGGTTCGAAAATAGCGTGTGTTGTGGGTTACGTTTTGTTTTGGTGCTGTGGTGTCGAAATGAAACGGACAAGGCGATGGTAAAGTGAATGGAAATAAACGTGACAAACCTTTATCAAGACGTAAAAATGCACACAGCAACTTTAGACGTTTGCTTTTTTTATGGGAAACAAACCAGCTTATGTAGAACAAATCAAAAAGAATTCGTCGGCACACCGAAATTTACAACAAATCCGCGTGTAAGGTGTATCATGTTTTGATCACGTGATTTGAGATACCTTATTGTTCAGAAACGATATTTGAGTTCAATGCAATCTTTTTGGCAATTGTTTCTTCTCTTAATATATCTATGTATGAAAATATTAATGAACGAAGAAATGAAATCCTTTTAAGTGACATATAGTGCATACTACAACTGAATACAGGAACAATGAGACCAGTGAAAACTACTGATCCCCTGTGAACATGGCTGCGACAGTCCTGAAGTACCCAACGGAGAAAGAAACACGCTTAGAAAAGACGGGTACAACACATTTTATTAATATTTCAGTTGCCACATTCCTTCTGCCATTGAAGATAAGTAGCGGCTAATCTCTCTGTTTGTTTGTTTGTCTATTTTGACAAAGGGTATTTACCCGAAATATTAATAAAATGTGTTGTACCCGGTTTTTCTAAGCGTGTTTCTTTCTCCGTTGGGTACTTCTTTGCATATTACACGCTTGGCAGTCACCTTTTTGGTCTGGATTGTTTTTTTGCGACAGTCCTGTTTTTTGTCTGCAGCCGTACTGGAAACAAAATGTGCTGCAGAAAAATGTCTCCATCCTCCGGCGGTATAAAACGAGTGCGCACTGCTTTTATTCAAACTAGACTTCATTTTGATATACACACACCTTTGTTACTCTGAAGAAAATCACTGTATCGTAAACGGCTGATCGTCTATGAAGGGCAGCTGCTAGACTATGAGGAAGATCTCTTTTATTCAAACTAGACTTCATTTTGATATACACACACCTTTGTTACTCTGAAGAAAATCACTGTATCGTAAACGGCTGATCGTCTATGAAGGGCAGCTGCTAGACTATGAGGAGGATCTCTTGTTCTGCTGCAGATTGAAAGCAAAGTCACCTACGTGTCTTTAATCTTGAACCCATCTGCTTTCAAATTTGGCTTGCTGAAGAACATACTTTTGGCGCCAAGCGCTGTGTGTGTGTGTGTGTGTGTGTGTGTGTGTGTGTGTGTGTATGTGTGTGTGTGCGTGCCTGCGTGCGTGCGTGTGTGTGTGCATGCGTGCGTGTGTGTGTAAGTGTGTGTGTGTGTGTGTGTGTGAATGCGTGTGTGCGTGTGTGTGTGTGTGTGTGTGTGTGTGTGTGTGTGTATGTGACAGCGACTAGAGCCCGCGTTTATGGACGGACAAGCTTGACATTTTAGGATATTGTACCTAAAAGAATTATCTCGAGACCGTTTTTAGTCTCTTTTATTTATAGAAGCGACTTTTTAGGACGGGTCGCAGTGGGGCGAATTTAATAGCATGTCCATAATGTCAAAGGCGGGCAGGCTAAACCTCTAACATTGAAAGTAACAAGATAAAAATTACGTCATGCCTTGTTACGCTAACCTAGCTGCTGAACGTACATTTGGCGCGAAGCGCCGTATGTGCGTATGAATGTATGTATGTATGTATGTATGTATGTATGTATGTATGTATGTATGTATGTATGTATGTATGTATGTATGTGCGTATGAATGTATGTATGTATGTATGTATGTATGTATGTATGTATGTGCGTATGTATGTATGTATGTATGTATGTATGTATGTATGTATATGCGTGCGTATGTATGTATGTATGTATGTATGTATGTGCGTATGTATGTATGTATGTATGTATGTATATATGTGCGTATGAATGTATGTATGTATGTATGTATGTGCGTATGTATGTATGTATGTATGTATGTGCGTATGTATGTATGTATGAATGTATGTATGTATGTATGTATGTGCGTATGTATGTATGTATGTATGTATGTATGTATGTATGTATGTGCGTATGAATGTATGTATGTATGTATGTATGTGCGTATGTATGTATGTATGTATGTATGTATGTGCGTATGTATGTATGTATGAATGTATGTATGTATGTATCGTTGTATGTATGTATGTATGTATGTATGTATGTATGTGCGTATGTATGTATGTGTGTGCGTATGTATGTAAACAAGAGAATCTCCGATATTTCTGTACACACAAGCTTGAAACTTGGCGAAAAGGTTAGAAAAGGCTGTCTTGCCTCAGCTTTTGGATCATGTGTCAAGAAATGACCTGCTAGAGTTGTATCAGTCCGCTTACCGCAAGCATCATAGCTGTGAAACAGCTCTTCTTCATGTGACCAACAGCCTGCTGACAAGTGACGCGTGTCACTCTTGTCATTATTGGACCTGTCTTTAGGCGTTCGACACGCTCGACCACAACATCCTTCTGAATAGACTGTGTCTGTTGGCATCTGTAGACGGGTCCTTGACTGGTTCTCCTCATATTTGTCCGACATGTTCCAACGTGTCGTTATACAGAATGCTACTTCCGCTCCCCTCCTTTTGAGATATAGCGTACCCCAGGGCTCAGTTCTCGGACCGGTCTTGTTTTCTTTGTACACCCAGCCTGTGTCTGAGGTGATCGCCAGTAAAGGATGTTAACATCACAAATATGGCGATGACACACAGCTGAAGAAAGACGCTCCTCTCAAACAGTTCCCGTCTCTTCAGCATGACATGGAACAATGTATAGAAGCTGCTAAGGACTGGATGACAGACAACAAGCCAAAGCTCAATGAAGGAAAAACAGAAGCCATTGTGGTAGGCACTCGCTCCAGGGTGAGTGTCTCCCACGATGAGTCCTTGATCGTTTGTGGACAGGACATCCCTCTCAAAAAAAAAACCTTGAAAAACCTAGGTGTTTACATTGACAATGTTTTGTCCATGAACGATCATGTGTCTCACCTGTCCCGCTGCTGCTATCTTGAGCTCAGGAGGCTTAGCTCTGTTAGACAGTACCTTACTGACGATGCCTGTAAGCAAATCACATGTTCACAGATTTTGTCAACGCTTGACTACTGTAACTCTGTAATGTCAGGTATGTCGAACGATCTGCACTATAGGCTCCAGAAGATTCAAAACCACGCAGCAAGACGTACTGAAAAAATCAGAGCGTGACTACATCACCCCCTTGCTTAAACAGTTACACTGGCTTCCTGTGAAGTTCGGAATTAAATACAAAATTGCTTCCCTCGTTTTTCAGGCCTTTGATAAGACACTCCCGTCATACTTGTCCTCCAGTCTCCCTGTCTATACACCAGGCAGAGTATTGCGCTCCAGCACTGACGACAGAATATTGACTATGCCCAGAGTGTCGTTAAAACCCTTTGGGCAGCGGTCCTTTTCTTTCCAGGCTCCTAAGGTGTTGAATGGTCTTCCCCATGATATTTGCCATGCACCATCTTTGGCCATTGTCAGGGCTAGATTGAAAACATATTTCTTTTCAATTTGGTCTTTAAAAGGGATTGATAAACCCTATGTTTTCCCATCAACATGTATATGTCTGATCAGGCCCTTGAAATGTTATGTTTATTATTCTAGTATTTTGTCAGTGTGCATTTGGACCTATTGTGTTTTTTGTACTTTGTCGGTACTTTAGTTAGTTAATTTCAATTAGTTAGATTATCTAGATGTAAAGTGCTCTGAGCCTTTCTTTGTGGGGATATTGCGCTATAGAAGAGTTATATATTATTATTATTATTATTATTATTATTATTATTATTATTATTATTATTATTATTATTATTATTATTATTATTATTATTATTAAATACTTTCATAAGTGGGTGGCTAAGAGAGCCTCCGAGCATATTGAAATTGAATGTCTCATCGAAGAAATAAACAACCGTTTAAGGGAAGTTGGTTGACCCAGATTAGAGTCCGTAATTTTTGTCATAATTATTTACTTGAACTTTTAAAAGTAGCTAATTTGGAAAAAAGATATTGAATGAGTTTGTTAGCCAGCTTTGTATCATTTCAACTTCTTTAGTAAAATATTATTTGTTTCAGAAAAGAATTAAAACACTAAAAAACCTTTACTTCTAGGCAAAGTCAGAAAGTGGCGGTGACGTAACAGAGGCAACTCCGTCACCACGCAGACACTGACATAATACTCCAAAGGAAATAGGGCTAACTACACTGCTGTGTCTATGATGCAAGTGATGTGTTCAGTTTTATGTTACGATATGTCCTATGTAATTTGTGGTACTGTGAAATCGTGTTTATTGCATTTATGCTTAGACCACAATAGTTACGAAGGCATACGGTGTGTGTGTGTGTGTGTGTGTGTGTGTGTGTGTGTGTGTGTGTGTGTGTGTGTGTGTGTGTGTGTGTGTGTGTGTGCACGTGAGTAGCTTAATTATATTTTGATGTGTTTAATGTTCTTCCTTTTATGTTGCGCGGCACCGCAACGATTTCCTAATGTATTGTTACATATGGCAATAAAGTTCTATCATCATCATATGACGTCATTCTTTCTCGCCCGCCGTGAGATGGCCTTAGTCGCCTGCTCGGCGTTAAACCTAACTCTCTCGCGCGTGCGGCTCTCTCACTCTCATTTTCTCTCTCACGCATCTCCATTAGGAATAGATCCTCATGCACCCTTCAGGCTCATGAGAATCTATGCCTCTTGGAGATGTTTGGAGCGCGCGCGCACGCATGCACTAACACGCACACACACATCGACGCGCTTTCAGAAGAGGATGCAGGTGACCCGTGTACTTAGTATATCATGTAGCTAGGTAAAGTCAACCTGCTTTCACGCAAAGTATAGCAAGACTAAAATTGTACCCTGAAGTTCTAGTTTAGTCACCGTTTTCTCAAGCCTATGAAGCAAAAATGAAACTCATATCACCTAAAGTATAAAATTACGTAAAAACTAAAACTTACGTCATGACAAATGACGTTTGACAAATCAATAACGGGTATGTCGTGCGCCCCAGAACTCACTGACGCATTGGCAGATCGGCGAGACATTTTCAATAGGAGATAATTCAACATTAGAATCAGGTCAAAGACAAAAGGTAGAGACCATTGACAGCGAGGACAGCTCTCATATAGAAGGGAAGAGAAGAGCGGTGAATGTCAGAATGGCCACGCCTCTAGCAGTTATCGCTATTTTGTCCCGCACAGATTGGCGTCTCCGTGAGGTGGGGTCTGAGTACTAATTGAAAACAAATAAAACGAACAAAAGAAAACTGACTACTCAAAAAAATAATCAACAAAATAACAACAGTCAGCCAATATTACAAGTTGTAAACACAGAAGAAAGAATGCATCACGGATGAGCCAAAGTAAACCAACGACTCTTTCAAATTAGGTAAAAGAATTTAGGTATCGTCCTTCGAAAATTAGGACAGTCCAATCACTATACAGAGGCCGGTTTGTTTTGGCAGTAAGTGCGGTATGCACAGCCATCGTCCGAACAGCCAGACCAAAATGGCAACTAGCTAAGCGTCTAAAATGCAAAAGAACAACCGAAAAAGAAAGGAACACGCTTTTTTGGAAGACGAGCACATAACAGCTTATTAATTTCATGGTTTTAATGCACAGTTATTTTTATTTGTTTGTCTGCTTTAAAGAAAATTTTAACCTATTGTCTGTCAGTAGCACATTATTTTTGCCGCAATGCCTCCTGCAGGAATCATGGCGACAGAACGCACTACGGACAGCCAGAGGATTAACCTTTTACAAGTAGACCACACAAAATGAAAAAGAAAAGAAAAAGAAAGATAATGCGTTTCTATTTTCCCCCAAAAGATAATTGTCAAGGCACAGGTCTTTTTTTGTGTTTTAGAAACGATAAGTAAACAGTGTGTGCGCTCTCTGTCAGTGCGTGTTTCTTTTTTTCCGTTGGTTATTTAACTCATTCAGCCCGGCGCACGTATTTCCCCCAATTTGGAGGCGTCATCTAACGACTATGCACCTGTTGCAAGAGATGGATCGACCATGATAATTGAAGGGTAGTGTCAGATTGGCTTTGGCGCCGATGGCACTACCCTTGATATATCATGGTCGATCCATCTCTTGCACCAGGTGCATAGTTGTTAGATGACATCTCCAAAATTAAGAAATGCGGCTTGGGCTTTAAAGGTTAACTCATTTGCTTATGCCGCGCATCTGGATGCGGTTGGCCGCGAAAGAGTTAAGCAAATCAAACCGGATCAACAAGCAAAGCTGTTCCCGTGCAAAACCTTGCAAGCAGGCGCATATAAACCGGATCAACAAGCAAAGCTGTTCCCGTGCAAAACCTGGCAAGCAGGCGCATATAAACCGGATCAACAAGCAAAGCTGTTCCCGTGCAAAACCTGGCAAGCAGGCGCATATAAACCGGATCAACAAGCAAAGCTGTTCCCGTGCAAAACCTTGCAAGCAGGCGCATATAAACCGGATCAACAAGCAAAGCTGTTCCCGTGCAAAACCTGGCAAGCAGGCGCATATAAACCGGATCAACAAGCAAAGCTGTTCCCGTGCAAAACCTGGCAAGCAGGCGCATATAAACCGGATCAACAAGCAAAGCTGTTCCCGTGCAAAACCTGGCAAACAGGCGCATATAAACCGGATCAACAAGCAAATCTGTTCCCGTGCAAAACCTGGCAAGCAGGCGCATATAAACCGGATCAACAAGCAAAGCTGTTCCCGTGCAAAACCTTGCAAGCAGGCGCATATAAACCGGATCAACAAGCAAAGCTGTTCCCGTGCAAAACCTTGCAAGCAGGCGCATATAAACCGGATCAACAAGCAAAGCTGTTCCCGTGCAAAACCTGGCAAGCAGGCGCATATAAACCGGATCAACAAGCAAAGCTGTTCCCGTGCAAAACCTGGCAAGCAGGCGCATATAAACCGGATCAACAAGCAAAGCTGTTCCCGTGCAAAACCTTGCAAGCAGGCGCATATAAACCGGATCAACAAGCAAAGCTGTTCCCGTGCAAAACCTGGCAAGCAGGCGCATATAAACCAGATCAACAAGCAAAGCTGTTCCCGTGCAAAACCTGGCAAGCAGGCGCATATAAACCGGATCAACAAGCAAAGCTGTTCCCGTGCAAAACCTGGCAAGCAGGCGAGTGCGAGTATAGATTGCTTTACGTCCCGCAAGCAACAAAGGCCTTCTCAGGACGTGCCTGCGCTAAATGAAGAAATAACTGCAAGAAGCGCAGACAGGAGGGAGAATTTCAAAAGAAAAATACAGATGAATGGACCAGAAAGACAGAAATACAAACCCCCAAAAGAGTAGAACCCACCTTGCAGGGGTTAGACAAGGTGACCCTAGGAACTAAAAAGTAGACAACCCCACCAAGGTCCCCTAGGGCAGACCTGGTGGGGGAGGCAAGCAGGCGCATATAAACCGGATCAACAAGCAAAGCTGTTCCCGTGCAAAACCGGGCAAGCAGGCGCATATAATAAACACGATAATCACAAAATGAATTGTAACCAGAGTACTCACCAGGGGGCATTCTGAAGACGCGAAGATTGTAGGAAAATAGTTAAAGTTAAATTATTTCTTGACGATTTTGCGATCCGTGTGAACGGTTCTGCACGTGTCGGTTAATCTCGGCATGTGGTTTAAGAGAAATGCACGGAAGAACCGTCTTATTAAGAGCAGTTGCAGTTGAAATGATACATGTTTGTCTGCCTCAGAAACACGGAAATACACAAGATGCGTAGATCCTCATGCGTCCCCGTTACCTGAGGGGGCGCATGAGGATCTTGCAGATCGGCCGAGTTTTGCTTCGGGGATATATAGGTCATGTTATCTGCAAGTCTGCTCTTTCAAAACGTGTTACTTGCGCAGATCATTTTCAAAATCTCAGCACAACAGCGTTTCTGCAGTGATAACGAAATGTGTACAACGAAAATTCGTTTGGCAGGGCTATTTACCAATGTGTTATTGACATGTGATATGACCATTATTTTCACTGTCGAGGTTGCTGTTCTAATACAGCCTCCCTCACTGGAGAGTTACTAGGAGAAACCAACGACACACTCAAGTTGTCCAAACAAATGCAGGAAAACAACACTAAGCAAGGAAGAAGTAATGCAACACAGGTTAATACAATGAAAACAAAATACAACACAACGCAACAGAAAACGGAGATCTACATTTTTATTTACAACAATTTAACAATATAAACAATTTATAAACAATATATAACAGTTTAAATCAACAAGCTACACAACTTCTGCCTGTAGTCTACAATCAATAACATCATTTTTATAGTATTAGTGGACAATATTTTGAGTTCAAGACGGCCTTAGTTAAACCACTGCCGAAGTAACCAAACCTCGATCCTAATGTACTGCAAAATTACAGCCGACCTATCTCCACCCTTCCCTTTATTTCTAAAATCCTCGAGAAGGTTATTTTACCTCAGATAATAATAATAATAATAATAATAATAATAAGCGCATTAAATAGGCGCTTTATCCCAATTGAAAATCGGCTCAAAGCGCCGCCGCGAACTGAACCCAACAAGCACGCTCACGTGAATCACGCGCATTCACTCACACACTGTACATAAACACAGAACATTCACGTGGTGCTAAGGGCAAGCTCAAGCGAGCTACCGTAGTTTTTGGAAATTCAAAATCGTTTGTATTTGAAATTTGATTAAGTGGGCTGAAACTGATACCAAAGATGTTGAAGTACCTCCAAGAACATTCTCTCCTACATCCCTTCCAGTCCGCAAAATTACCTGGCCGCTCCACTGAAACTGCCCTGATTAGAATCTTAAACGATCTCCTTTAGAATGCTGATAATAATGAACTGTCTGTACTGACTCTCCTCGATCTGTCCGCAGCCTTTGATACTATCGATCACTCCATTCTTCTGCCTCGTCTTCACTTTGACTATGGCTTCGCTGACCGTGCTTTACTCTGGATGGAGTCATACCTTACAAACCGGCGACTAGTTGTCTCTGTCAACGGCTGTCACTCTGCCCCAGCCCTACTACTTTTCGGCGTGCCCCAAGGTTCTGTGCTCGGGCCGATTTTCTTCGCTCTGTATATGCAGCCGTTAGCTACTATTCGTTCAAAGTACTCTGTTAGACATCATATTTTGCTGATGACACACAGTTGCACGATTCTGGCCCCGTTCCTGAATCTGTTCGTCTAATTTCCAACATGGAAAACTGTCTGACAGATGTTAAAGACTGGATGATTAGAAATAAACTCCAGCTTAATGCTGGTAAAACAGAGTTCATCCTTATCACAGCTAGTGTGCGTCCTTCGCAGTTGTCCTATATTCCCAGTCACTAATCTCTGTCTGTCAAAATCAAATCACTTTCTCTGACAGTGTCAAAAACCTTGGTGTTTTCATTGACAGAGACCTCAAAATGGATAAGTATGTTAGTCATATGTGCAGATCAGCTTGTATTGAACTTCGGCGCATTAGCAGTGTTAGACAGTATCTGACGCCCGATCAACTGCCATCCTTGTCTCCTGCTTTGTTTTATCACGGTTAGACTACTGTAACTCCCTCCTTTCCGGCCTGCCTAAAACCCAGCTAGATAAACTGCAGATCACGGACTACAGTGCCGTTTCCGTACTGTACAGTCTCTTAGCCTTAGTCAGTCCCAGTCATCCCCTAATTTTTCAATTCCCTAAAAAAAAACCCACTAACGCCCGCCAGCTGCACATTTGCCATGCACAAAATACCAAAAAAACAACAACAGCACATCACCCGTCTCATTTCTTGGCTATGAAACTGGTTCCTTACCAACCCCACACTCAAGCACAGCTGAAATCAGCGTTCCCCTCAAATCACTACGTCAACGGCAACTCAACATAGGCCCACAATTCTCCATTGGATAAGCTCAGAATGGTATGAATCAAAGCACCAAACATGTTTCCTCTCAGCTAACCGGACATTTCCAGCAAATTCCAACATTCAGCCCTACTACAAAGTTTTAAACAAAGCAAAAATTATTTTTAAAAACACCGGTCCTTGCACTGCCTAAACTGGCCAAATTTGACTATGTAATATGACCTGCAGAGAGTGCAAAACAGTGCTGCACGTCTAGTTCTGCGCGTGCGTAAGCGTGACCATATCCGCCCCGCCCTTGAAAAACTCCACTGGCTGCCCGTACAAGAACGCATTCTGTATAAACTGTCCTGTATGTGCTTCAACTCTATCAACCTGATTTCTCCTGCCTATATCTCTTACTCCATCTGTATACTCCATCTCGCACCCTCCGCTCTTCTTCTGACACACGTAAACTTCGCCTTCCCAATTTCAAACGTAAAACACGTGGCGGTCGCGCCTTTTCCCATCTTGGCTCCGCCACTTGGAACAGCCTCCCCACCCCTGTCCGTAACTATCAAACGCTCTCTTCATTTAAATCACTTCTCAAAACCCACCTCTACAAAACTGCCTTTCAATAGTTCATTTCCTCAGCCATGCACAATTCATGACCACTCTCAAGTGTGTGTGTGTGTGTGTGTGTGTGTGTGTGTGTGTGTGTGCGCGCGCGCGTGCGCGCGTGTGTGTGTGCGTGTTGGCTGTTAGCCTTTTCATTGTATCAGCGCTTAGAGCTACTTTTAGAATAAGCGCTTAACAAATCTCCTTTATTATTATTAATATTATTATTATTATTAATATTATGTACAAATATCCAAACAAAAAACGCCTATCGGCGTACAACAATGGCCATACCTGCATTATGTCCATATATAATATACAAACGATAAAATCCCACTGAGGAATCCAAAACGAACATCAACGTAACAAGAGTTACTCATTCCGAAACTAATATCTGTAACTCGTTCAACTTTTTAATTTCTTAAGTGTTTGGCGATTGATTCATGTGTTCTGAAACAAGCGCAAAAACACATAAAGACGCGTGTGCGCGCGCGTGTGTGTGTGTGTGTGTGTGTGTGTGTGTGTGTGTGTGTGTGTGTGTGTGTGTGTGTTTATTGCAGAATGGATCGCGAATTCCGCGTGCTGGTTGTGGGCATGACAGGAACTGGCAAGAGTACATTGTGTAACTTACTGCTGGGTCGTCACTTGTTCCCTTAGTACGAGGGGCCGGGTAGGCAGACAACTACAGCCCAGAGACGAGAGCGAGAAAGGGGAAACGCTAAGCTGAAAGTAAGCTATAGTTCAATCTGAAATCCAGACCAAAGGAGTGATTAGCATGTGTGCAAAGAAATGGCCACGAAAGAAAGAAACACGCTTTAAATGAACATTCACACAATACATTTCTGCTTGTTCCTGAGAAGTATTTTTCTTTCGGCAGTATGCTGTTTAAGTCCCTTTGTAAAGCACGCAGACTTGCCCCAGTCGCACGTACAGACTCTCGCTCAACAGACGCATACACCGCCACTGACTCAGTCGGGCGCATTCACGCGGTAAAACACAAACACTAGCTCTCTTTCAACCATGGACCTTTATATAAATAAAACAACGAAAACACTATCACAATTATGTACAACAGCCCTTCTCACTACAAGCACATCAACACCGCATACACATACACAATGAAAACGCCAGGCTAGGTAATTGTCTCTCAACCAACCTGTTTGCTGGTGTTCTAGTTTGGTAACGTTCTATCCTCTCACGTCTAGGCGTGTAGGTCTTTCGTCGCACGCTTCCGAGTCGTCCCGTTTCTCGTACCGTGGACGTCCTCTGGACCCGCTCCGTAGCGCAGTCCCTGCTGACTCGGGTGTCTCGGCACCGGTCGCTCAGTCCCTGCGTTCTCCGTTTGTGTGTGTGTGTGTGTGTGTGTGTGTGTGTGTGTGTTTGTTTGTGTGTGTGTGTGTGTGTGTGTGTGTGTGTGTGTGTGTGTGTGTATGATATTAATTTCGAGCGTTCATACACGCTAATACTCATTTCATTACTACTATACATAAGCAGCTTGTTAATGTTGCAGTATGAGCATATTTCGCGTTTCCGTTTTAAAAATGCAAGTATCATCAAGATCGAGTTTTCTTGGCGCGCAAGGGATTTTGGAAAGGAAAGTATGTTACGATTGTGGTTGTGTTGTCCTGTGAGAGCATACATATGTTAATCGTAGGAAACGATCCGATATTTATTGTAGCTATCATGGTTACGATTCACGTGCCTTTTCGGTGGGATTTTCTTTTGTTCGCGCGTAAAGCAGAATTTGCTTTGTTATTATGCTAGGTTTGTTCCGGAAGTTTCTAGCGAAGTCACACAGAGAAAAGTGGTCGATTTTTTGTCCTGTGTAGTTATGATGAGAATAGACTAGAACGTTACAGCAAAATCGCGCTCTGTCTAGTGACCTCGTGTGTGTAACATCAAAGCGTCGGCAACCTTTTGAATGATTCGGTATCAAAGTGTAAAGCTGCTCTTTTAGTCACAAGTTGTTTACTGTGCGCGTGAAGCGATCAGCTGTTTTTTTGTACGTTGTGAAAACTTGTGAAGGATCTCGAAGTTTCCGTCTAAGTTGTGAACTGCCTATCATACTTTTGTGAGATATCATTTTTTCCAAGGATTTGGGGCTGAAATGAGCAGTACAATTTTTGTAGCCTATCGTGGTTTTCTAGAGGGTTCATTTTTTATCGATGTTTGTGAATTTCGGTTGCGTAGATTATTTTGATTGGTTGCGTTGTATGATTTTCCTGGATTATTCTAGAAATTGGTACACTATAAAAGATTGGTGCTGGGGAAGCACGTTCGTACATTGTCTTGCATTGTCAGTGGTAGAGACACGCAGTTTATAGTAGGTACGTGGCCAGTATAGGGTGTACATTGTGTATGAGAAACTTTGTGTCGACAGTGTGGACATTGCAGAAGAGACTTTGTATCAGTATTTGTGCATCTGGAAATGCATTGTGTGGAGATCGCATCGCTGAATTAAAATATTGTTGGAACTGTTACTCCAGTATTGTCTACATCCTCAAGCCACGTGTGATGGGTTGCAGCTGAATGAGGTTTATTTAAAGAACCTTACGTGTGTGCGTCTGGTGTGGTTATTATACTACGACTTCGATTCTACCACGTAACAAAGTATATCAAGCAAATTCATGAATATTAATTTGCTTAGTATACAATATATCAATACATGTATCAAAGAAGAGAAAACTTTATAGAGGGGGTATATATATATACGGATGTGCCGAGTCCGGGTATTGTTAACCTTTACATTATAAGCAGCAAAGGAAACAGGACAATGCTCCATTTTCACAGAATGTGCATGTTTTTGTTTGCCTACTTAAAACTGGCTGGGTATTCGAGCATTTCGTGCGTTTTGCTTTGTCACCTCACGGTCTGGCAATATCGCGCTTCCACGTGCATTCCTGCGTCTACAAGTACTGAGCATTTGATCGTCTAGCTAGCTCGTTTCAGCGGGGCGGAAATGTTCTGTGCCACCGCTCTTGCGCCCCTTACCATATGCCTCTCCTTTTCACCGCCCCGCTGCCCGTACTGTCGCCCTGACGTATGACTGATGTTTTCGCCACAAAACCTCTCCTGTTTTAGGAGATACAATTTATCATGGCACCCTGCAGCATCAGGCAGGACATGTCTTGTATAGCCTATGAGAATCTATGCCACATGTAAGCTTGAGTGTTGATGGAAAAACGGAAACCGCTCCCTATTGCAAGATGCACAGATACTAATGTTCTTCTGAAAGTTGTAGAAATTCTCAAAGCCCCTTATGTCACGCGGGTCACATGTGCATATACAACCCTTACTGTCACGTGTCACCCTTGTTTGAAGTCATAATGAGAGTACACAGACAATCTTTAGCTTTATTGTTTATCCTAAGTCGGAATTATGAAAAACCGTAGTCGATTTTGCCGCTCCAGCAACTGCGATTTAAGCTGGTGACAGCCATTGCTGTTTAACTTGTCTGCGTGTTTTGTGCAGATCGTGGATACGCCAGACATTGTCAACTGTGAGATGAGCGATGATGAAGTGGAGGCGGAGATCGGACGGTGGGTGGAGCTGACACACCCCTACCCTCACGCGCTGATCATCACTGTGCGCTGTGACAACAGATACACGCGGGAGGAGTTCCAGGTCTACTGCGCTATCCGTCAGCGACTGCAGGTCTAGTGACACACGGTTTAAGGGAGACCGGGGCAAGTCCGTCCACTGGGTTTTATTTTGGAGATGGAGATTTATTTAGTCATTTTGGTCAGATAGCTAAGTCACACGATCTCCCTGCAGGGTGAATATGGCGCCCATGTGTTGCAAACTTGTGAGCTTAGATGTAACAATCTGATTTGCTTGTTAAAAGTAATTTCTTAAAACGTTCGCACGGGTCCAATTACAACACGTATCCGATCAGATATTAAATCCCTCATATCTAAAGTATTATTGAGATGTTACGTTATTGCTGTAGCCGGTGTCACGGATAGTGGTTCCCTTCAAGTAAATTTGTCTGTGTTGGGGCACGTCCGCCTTTTTACCTTTGGGTAAGTTCGCCTCCTACGCGGACATGCCTCGGTGTGTGTGTGTGGGGGGGGGGGGGAGGGTAACGGATGTGCTCCAGATAAAAACACACGCAATGGAGTGATGTATTCAGTTGACGATGAGATAATGCATTCTTTGGATACCAATTAATTTATTGATTATTTAGACCGGGATGGTCCGTGGCGCAGTGGCAAAGCGCTTGTTAAAAATGCTAAAGTTGAGAGGTTCCAGACCCTAATCCGGAGTAGGACTTTTCTCGTCAAGTAGGTGCTGCTGTGAATATAAGTGGACCGTCGTTGTTTGTTTTTGTTTTTTTTCTCCGGTTACTCCGGCTCTTCCTCCCCGTCCGTTTGGTACCAGTTTCAGGTCACTTTATAATTTTATATACAAGCGGTAATTTCCGACACCTCAGTTGCTGAGCTGAGCTGATGCTTCTCACCACGTGAATGTCCCGTGTTTCTCTGTACTTTGTAGGTGTATGGTGTTTGTCTTCAGGGTGAATGAGTGTGTTTCATTCACGCAGGGGGGGGGGGGGGGTGGGGGGGGATCAGTTACCTTGAGGGTAGGGGTCGGGGGGGGGGGGAAGGGGGGGGGGGGGGTAGGTGTATTTGAGACCCTTAAAGGCCTACTACCGCCGTAACTGTTCAAAGATACACTTCTGTAACAAACGATTACGAAACTCTACACACAGGTCCAGATCGGGTTCATTTAGACACAGGTTAATCCAGTTCAGCACACGTCGTTTTGGTGTCAAGTAATTTGACAATGACTCTACTCCGTTCTATAACTACAACGCTTTCAATACGAGAAACAGCTAAAAATAGATTGATACGCTAAGGCTGGGCAGAATAAATAAGTGCGATTACGCGTGTGCTTTTGTTGCGTGTCTCATCTGCTGTTAAGGTTCATTAGGCGTGTCGACAAGGCATAACAAACACAAATGGTGCTGAAATGTGTCTTCAAATTTACGCATAATGGTACTTTAAGCTGTCACATAAGGCCTCCCCGGCGCCGAAATATTGAAAAGCAGAAAGGGAGTGGGGTGGAGGGGGGGGGGGGGGAGTGTTAGTCGTCAATCTCCAAGGAATCAAACCGGGGCAGTAAACCTCTTCCACCTTTTCACCACAAAAAAATATAAAATCAGGGCGGGGAAGGGGAGGAGGTCCAAAGCGCCCCCAAAAGAACTTTGTTATAACAGTTCACACATTTCACAGACTTTTTATTATTTTTATTTTATTTTATTTTTATTTATTTATTTATTTATTTTTTTTTTTTTTTTTTTTTGGGGGGGGGGGCTACAATAAATGTTACAACTAAAGTGACACATATCAAACGCTCACGCACGCATGTTACGTGGTAGTCGTAGTCGTAGTATGATACAATCACATCAGACGCACGCACGTAGGGTTCTTGTTCAGCTGCAACTCGTCACACGTGGCATAAGGTTGTAGACCACACAGGAGTAACAGTTCCATCAATATTTTATTGAAGCGCTGCGATCTCCGCACAATGCCACAAATGCACACTGTCTTCTCTAAAATGCATCAACACTTTTGACACATTCCGTCTCTCATACAATGTACACACATACTTCCAAGAAAGCCATCTTTTATACTATTACAGATTTTCAGAATAATCCAGCAAATTTGCACAACGCAACCAATCAGAAAAGAAAACGTAACCAAAATTCATTAATAATCATTAAAGAAAACTCGCTAGATCCGGCTAGAAATTTCCACTACCATCTAAACGCCTTCGATACAATGTTACAAAATATAGCCCACAACTTTGACCTCGTATCTGAAGTCACTAGAAAGATCCCGACCCTGCTCGAACCCTCCAGTCTAATGTAGGTCAAACTTTACAACATTTTACAAAACTATGCGACACAACAAAATCGATCGCAATTCTCGGTGCCCCCCCCCCCCACCCCCCCCCTAAAATGAATCCTATTAAAAAGGTGCGTAATTCTTATTCAAAATAACTCAAATGGAATATAGATCTTTCCTATGATTAATACACACATGCTCTCAAAGAATAACACAACCACAAACGTAACATTACCCCCCTCCCCCCAACCCCTTCTTAGAACGAAGTTTCACAAAATTCTTTTCAAATCTCAAAACACGGTTGTGACTGTGTCAAACTTTACAAAATGATAAACACTAACAATCGCACATCAAAACGTAAATCAAATAAACTGCTCTGGAAGAACTGTCTCACAGTTCCTTTAACTGTCCTAAACAAATAAAGGTTCCTTTAAACTGCTCTACTCAGATAATCTGCTCCAAGATTCTGGGCACCCATGATAGACTGTAACTTCATGTCACAGTTCAGCAAGAACATCACCAAAACATGAGATGGGCAGTTCAGATAGTTCAAGGGTTGATGATCCAGGATCGAATGCTGTCCGCTTATTGAGTGTACGATAGTCCACACACACCCAATTGGATCCATATAGTCTCATCACGATGACCACTGGTGACTTGGACTCCATGATGATTCATTCCCAGGTCTAACATCTCCTTGATGTCTTTCTTCAGTTCTTCCCTCGTGCCGCAAGGCAGACGACGCGGCTTGCTGCAAACCGGCTCGTTGGACGTCAGATTAACGTCAAGCTGGATGGTGTCTATACTCCCTGGGTCTGGCGTAACCCGACGCTCGAACTCCTTAGTTAGGACTCTCAGCTCTTTTTGTTGTGCCTGGGTCACGTTTTGACCAAACTGGATGTCTTCTACACCCTCCTGGTGGCGGAGTTCATTAAGTTCGAACAGGTTCTCGTCGTTTAGTCTCTCGTCAGCAGCCAGACGATGCCACCTGTTGTGGTTTGTCCTGACGACCACCCTCGATGGACGTCTTCAGCAGAGTCGCGTGGTAAGTCTCCATCTTATTGTTGACGTTGGAATTGGCTCTGTAGTCGTTGATGCCAACCGCTGTGTCAACTATGTACGGTCCCTTCCACTGCATCAGGAGCTTGTTGTTGTCAGTGGGGAGAAGAATAAATACCTGGTCACCTGGGTGGAACCGTCGTGGTTTGGCTTTACGGTCATAATAATGCTTTCCCTTGTTCTGCGCCTTCTCCAATTCTTCTCGAGCCATCTTGAGGGTATCCTCCAACTTCTTTTTCAGGAACGACATACTGGTAGCTGATCTTCACCTCAGGCGCGTTGATGTTCTTGATCCACCGCTCCTTCAGGACGTGCATGGGTCCCCTTACAGTCCTGCCGTACAGTAATTCAAAGGGGAGAACCCTGTCGAATCCTGCAGAACTTCAAGGTATATGAAGAGCAAGGCATTGATGTATCTATGCCACAACCATGGCTGTTCAGCAAACAGTTTCTTCAGCATAGCCTTCAATGTCCCGTTAAACCTTTCAACTATCTCGTTGCACATGGGGGTGAGGGGGGAGGAAGGGGTGGGGGTGGGGGGGGGGTTAAGGGGGGGGGGGTCGCAGTGTGGTGTTGGATGCTCAACAGTCGATTTACTTCCTCCATGAAGTCCGAGACGAACTGGGTGCCAAGATCACTTAGGATCTCCTCAGGAATCCCCAGACGGCTGAACATGCTCACGAGCGCCTCTGCCAACTGTGGAGTATCGATCTTCTTTAGTAGTATGGCCTCAGGATATCATGTAGCGTAATCCACCAGTGTCAGAATGTAGCGATGGCCATCTTCACTTAGAGGAGATATTGGCCCCACCAGGTCCACAGCTACCCGCTTGAAAGGCACATCGATGAGTGGCATCATATCGAGAGAAACCTTGGGCACCTCTCCCTTGGCGATTGTCTTCTGGTATATGTCGTGCGATCTGCAAAATCGGGTGACGTCGGCCCCCCATATCAGGCCAGTAGACTGCTCGGATCCTGTCGAGGGTCTTACTGATTTTAAGGTGTCCTCCCAAGGTGGAATAATGGATCAGTTTCATCACCTGAATCCTCATATGTTAAGGAACCACCAATTGACGGACAAGCTTGTCTCCATGGCTGTTGAATACCCGGTACAGGACTTCCTTTCTGGTCTCGAAGGTTACCTCCTTCCCTCTTCGTGTGACGGGCTCGATCTGACCTGTAGTTTCACCAGCTTGATTTTATTCACCACAGCTGCTTCTGTGTTGTCAACTACTTTTAGAGGGATGGTCTGGTGACTCATCTTTGCTTGACTTTTCGTGGTAACGGCACAGGTTTCAGGCCCACACTTCGGATCTGGATCATCTGCATTTCTGGCACCGTCAACGTTTCCGATGATAAGATCGTAGACTGGGGTCTTCACGCATAACACCTTCTTCTCTTCTGTCTCGTACGGGCTGTTGACACTGACCTGGAAAGGGGGACAATTCTCACGGTTCCGTCTGCAACGATGAGGGTTGTCAACTCCTGTAGCTTCTAATCGTCAGCTACTAGGTTTTCTCTCACGATAACGCCGCTACAGCCGATGTCTCCCAGCACACTTACTGATGTATTGCCGACGAATCCTGACACCACCGGCATGTTGGGCACTTCACTCTCAGGCAGCGCGATGTTGGAAACTGGTAATAAATTTGCCCCATCGCCAACTGGAAAGCATCCACTTCTTCTGAAAGACTCGATTAGCTCCGGTGTCGCCCGTCTTTCTCAAACTCAGTCACCAGATGACGTCACATCATTGGCCAGTACAACTGCTCTGTGTTGAGACGAGGTACCACTTCTGCCCGTTGTCCCGCGGTCTTGGGTGGGCCTTTTGGTGTTGTCGCGTCGGGGAACACTCTTGAAAGTACAACGTATCGTCTTGTGTCCGTTTATTCCACAGGACAAACATGTCAGGTTCTCCACCGACATCTGTTTCGGGGTGTCTCTGACGTCGTGGTTTTCCTCTGCTGGAGTGGACACACGCTGCGGCTTTCCGGACCCAAACTTCGTGTTGTAGGTGTCCAGCTATCTCTGAGCGAAGTCTGCTAGGACCTTCAGGGACTGGTCCTTTTGCTCCACCCTCCCTGAGGTGGGCGGCCAGGTCCTTAGAACATGTGCTGAGAACTTGTTCTTTGATAATGAGGTCACACAGGTCCTGGTACTCTTCCTTCAAGCCAACCAGCTCTATCTATTTCACCGGGTAGGTCCTGTTTCTCTCAATGAATAAGCCGGGCGTTTCTCATTACTCAGGTCTGCAATTTCAGTATCGTCGTCTGTAACCCTCTTCAGTGAAATCCTACTGTCTCAGCAGGGAGGATCTCACCTGCGCATAATCCTCGGCTTCGTCTCTTGGCATGTGGGTGAAGAATTTAAGCGCTTTGCCTATTAGAAGTGCGCACAGTTTGATGGCCCAAGTATCTTTTTTCCAGTTGTTGCTGCTTGCGAAGCCCTCAAATCGCTCTAAATAAGCGTCCATTTTATCTGAATTTTCTACAAAATGTGGTAGTTTTGGTGCACGGGCAGCCGGTTTGCTCTCTGCTGGCTAAGGCTGCTGCTTCAGCTGTGCTCTGGCCCTGTGCCTCTAACTCCATCTCCTTGAGTTGAATGTCGTGTTGTCGCTGCCTCTCTGCCTCTTCTCGCTGTTTCTCTGCCTCTTCTCGCTGAATTTCGAGTTTCTTTATTTCACGCTCTTTGTCTCTCTCTTTCTCTTGTCTCTCCAATCTCTTTCTTCTATCTCAAGTTTATCATTTTCTCTCTCCTTTTCTCTGTCTAGTCTCTCTTTCTCTCTCTCATGTACAAACTCTATGAGCTTAGCTCCCTCCATTCCACATTCCTTTCAAATTCTCAGGAATGTTTCCTTTTCCGATGTCACCATCTCTGCGTTTCACTGCTGGCTGTTGTCTCCGTCTACCCTTTCCACGGAGCCAACTGAAGAAGTTTCGTCGGAGGTGTCACATGTTACGTGGCAGTCGTAGTCGTAGTATGATACAATCACACCAGACGCACGTACGTAGGGTTCTTGTAAAGAACCTGCACTCAGCTGCAACTCGTAACACGTGGCACAAGGTTGCAGAACACACTGGAGTAACAGTTCCAACAATATTTTATTGCAGCCATGCGATTTCCACACAATGCATCCACAAATGCACCAACACTGATACGCTGTCTCCTCTACAATGCATCAACACGTTTGACACACTGCGTCTTTCACATAATGTACACACATACTTCCTAACACCATTTTTTATACTGTTACACATTTCCAGAATAATCGAGCAAATTCACACAATACAAGCAATCAGAAAAGAAGACGTAACAAAGGCTCATTAATATTCATAAAAAAGAACTCTCTAGATCCGACTAAAATTTCCACTACTATCTGAACGCCTTCGATACAATTTTACGAAAAGTAGCCGACAATTTTGAAGTCATATCTGAGGTCACTAGAAAGATCGCGATTCTGCTAAAATTTTCCAGTCTAATGTAGGTCAAACTTTATAACATTGTAGCAAAACTACGCGTCACAACAAATATCGGTCGCAATTGTCCGTGCAAAAAAAAAAAGAAGAATCCTAATAAAAAAGTAGGTAATTGTTATTCCAAATAACTCAAAAGAATATCGGATCTTTCCTATGTTTAACACACGCATGCTCTAAAAAAAACACAACCACAAACGTAACAAGACACATACACACTGTTACAAAAACAGTTACTGCCAAATATTGTTAAAGCACGAAATCCATTTAAAGGTTACTGAACGTCTCTACTATAGACATGAAAATAAAGCTAGGTCTTGGGCAGCGATTTGAAAGCAGAGTTGGAGCATGTCACGTGAGCGTGCGTAGTTCGCTTTGCGTTCAGCCGATTTACAGAACTGGGGAAAGCGCATATATAATAAATAACCAGTATTGTTTTTCAACGCTAATTTCCTGAGAGGAATGTTTTACAAACTCCCTTGAGAAAAGGTGTGTACTTAAAATTATACCTGACTAAATGTACGAGAAATAATGTTGTTTACTTGGCCGTTTGAGCTCGGCTCAGGTAAGAGGAGCAAACTCAGAGCTATCAACAGTCTAAATATTAATAAATTGTGGTGTAACTGTCTTTGCTAATCGTGTTTCCTTTTTCGTTGGGGATTTCTCTCCATACTGCTGATTATAAATCTTTACTGCGAATGAACTATTCAAGAATCCCCCTCTCAGCTATTTATGTATCAGTAGCGTAGTACGGTAGATAAATTTTAGCTAAAACATTGTTAACACTTCTTTAGAAACATGTCGGGCACCATTTTTAAAAGTGTTTTAAAACCTCTGTTAGCTAAAACGATTTAAATTTTAAAATGCTTTTAATTTAGAAGGCTGTTGTGCAACCGCTCCCAGGAAAGGTAGTTTTTCAGCTGATTTCCATACTTTGAAATTGGTTAGCTCACAGTAGATCTGATTTTACCCGACAGCCGGGACGAACAACAGCCTTATGTAGGCACCGTTTTGAAAAATCAGTGGGGTAGAAGTATAACGATTAATTTTTTTTCATAAAATATTCGAACCATTTTCAATGTCTTCATAAATATTTACAAAAACGTAGTTCACAGGCAATGCAAACGCACTAAAGGTTTCATTACGGTAAGAAAACATGTGCGAGTCCGAAATAACTCTGGCGGCTAAGCGTCGGAGCGAGAGAGCGAAGGGAATCGCTGGGTCGTGGGTTCGTATCCCCTGCCCTGCCCCGGTAGCTGGACTCACAATCCAGGGAAAAAGACGGGCTTGTTCAATAGCATGTCCGTTGAAAGTTCCTGGTAAACCAAAGTGGCACAGTTGTAGTGCGCCTGAATTGATCAGTGTTCAGGTCGTACTCCATAGGCAATAGATTTCCCTGTCCCCATAACCCGCCCGTCAGGGCCGTCCATTATCACTTCGGTGCCGTGGACGTTAAACCCCGAACTAATCGAAAAGAAAATACGTAAGAAGGGTCTCTGAGGCCATTACTTTTTTTTTTGGTGACAGAAAATTATGAGACTTTGTAATTGTTTAATCATACAGCAAGAAAGACAAATCCTTTTTATTTCACATATACAAATCCCAATTCTTTGTTGTGTTTAAAATAACCACTCTGAACACAGATTTTAACTTTGCTGTAAAGACGGTGTAAGGTGACGCCCCAAGGGACTATGAAAAACTGGTCGACCCACGGGTCTAGGGAAAACTGGTCGACCCAAGGGACTAGGAAAAAATGGTCGCCCCAAGGGACTAGGAAAAACTGGTCGACCCAAGAGACTAGGAAAAACGGGTCGCCCCAAGGGACTAGGAAAAACTGGTCGCCCCAAGGGACTAGGAAAAACTAGTCACCCCAAGGGACTAGGAAAAACTGGTCGCCTTAAGGGACCAGGAAAAACTGGTCGCCCCAAGGGACTAGGAAAAACTGGTCGCCCCAGGGGACTAGGAAAAATATGTCACCCCAAGGGACTAGGAAAAACACTTCGCCCCAGGGACTAAGAAAAATTGGTCGCCCCAAGGGACTAGAAAAGACTGGCCGATCCAAGGGACTAGGAAAAACTGGTCGCCACAAGGGACTAGGAAAAACTGGTCGCCTCAAGGGATTAAGGAAAACTGGTCGCCTCAAGGGACTGGGAAAAACTGGTCGCCCCAAGGGACTAGAAAAAACTGGTATCCCCAAGGGACTAGGAAAAACTGGTATCCCCAAGGGACTAGGAAAAACTGGTCGCCCCAAGGGACTAGGAAAAACTGGTCTCCCCAAGGGACTAGGAAAACCTGGTCGCCCCAAGGGACTAGGAAAAATTAGTCGCCCCAAGGGACAGGTGGTCTTGTAACATAAAGCATGCCATAAACTTGATACTCGCTCCAATACAAGAAAAAAAAAAAAACAACAAAAAACAAAAAAAAAAGCTGCACTGTTTTGATGTGTTTACTGTCCGATGTATGTGTGGGGAGAAACTTGACCCGGCCCTGAGCGCACTTACGAGATCAGGGGGCAAGCTCGCACATGCTTGGGTGGGTCGCATGAGAGCCACATTGCCTTTACAATATTTTTTCCATTTTTTGCAAACTCACATGTAGGCACGATATTTACGTCAAATGTAAACCAAGGACTGATCTTCTTTACTAACTCTATTAGTACGTTCTCCAGGTAACAGAGTACAAAAGGGGGCGGACTAGCCCCGGTCTCTCCTATTGTTTTATTCGAGGAATGCGATCGACTTTGCCGATAAAACTCCTTGCTGCTCCAGACGTGTACTGTCGAGCGAAAGAAATGCGACATTTTTAGAAAGGATGACGCCAAAAATGATGCATTTCTTTTGCTCGTCAGTTTATCTGGAGGCGACAAGCTGGCATTGCGGTGTGTTTATTAATCCATCGTGCAGGCAGGCACACGCGTTGTCAACAGTGACTACAGCTGCATTCACAACGGGTTTAGTAACGCAACTACGTCACTGCTATCATTTGTGCCATACTATGCTCTTACCGGATTGTTTTATAAGGAAAGGGAGGTTATCATATTATGCTGTGCAAAATTTTTCTTTAAATTATATTACACTCGGCAACATGTTGCTTGATTTAAAGTGCCGATAACAGGCAGATGTGGCTACGAGACCTGAATCAAAATGTCCGAGTCGTAAGACGAGCGTTAGCATATTTCACGTTTCCTTTTGAAAATGCAAGTATCATTAAGATCGAGTCTTCTTGGCGCGCAAGGGTTTTTGGGAAGGAAAGTGTATCAAGCAAATTTATGAATGTTGATTTGCTTGTTATACAATCTTAAAAAAACAGGTGTAAAAAAAATGGATAACTTTATGGAGTGTATACATAGTGCCGATAGCAGGCAGATGTTATTAATACAAAGTATTTATATGGCGCATTTATCATATTTATAATATAACTCAATGCGCAGGACATAGCCGCGAACTGAACCCAACAAGCACACTCACCTGAAACACGCGCATTCCCTCACACACTGTACGTAAACACAGAACATTCACCTGGTGCTAAGGGCAAGCTCAAGCGAGCTACTGAAATTTTTGGAAATTTTAATCGTTTTTTTAAATTTTGAAATTTGATTAAGCGGACTGAAATTATTGCCAAATTTGTGGGGGAGGAGTACCGGGAGAAAGAACTCCCGACGGTCCGCCCGAATAAATGGTGACACTTACTAGAGGAAAAAAGTCCGACGCCGGAACCGGGTATCGAACCTCGCACCTCTTGCATTGGTGGCAGGCGCTTATACCGCTGCGCCACGGACCGTCCCATTCTATCTATCTATCTATCTATATCCCGTAGTCTTGCCGACCGTTGGGGCACCACTGATGACTTGGCAACCAGTCCCTCCATTCCTCTCTGTTCTCTGCCATTCTTAGCGTATCGCCCAGCCTCAGTCCTGTCCACTCTGAGATGTTGTCCTCCCATCTTTTCCTCTGTCTTCCTCTCCTTCGTCCTCCTTGCACAGTTCTTTGCAGGATTGTTTTCGCAAGCCCTGCTGAACGCGTGACATGCCCATACCACTTTAGTTTGCGTTTTTTCATAATGGCTAATAGGTCTTTATAGGGCCCGATGGCTTGCCTGATTCTGCTTCCCACTTCCACGTTCGTGATGTGATCTCTGTATTAAATGCCAAGCAGCCTTCGAAAACATCTCATTTCAGTGGCTTGTATCCCCCTTTCTAGGTCTGCTGTGAGGGTCCACGACTCACAGGCATACAAAAACACTGAGATGACTAAGGAGCGCATCAGTCTGATCTTGGAGCAGAGCGTGATGTTTCTGTCCTAACATATGGTCTTCAATCTTGTCAGTGCTGTTGTTGTCTGCGCAATCCTGGACAGTATTTCTGGTTTTGATCCCTCATCTGTCACAATGGCTCCTAAGTATTTGAATTTATTAACTGTTTCCAGTTTTTGGCTTCCAATCATGACGTCAGTGCCAATGCCACTGGTGTTATTTGTCATCAGTTTGGTCTTCTCTGCGCTGATTTCCATCCCATACGCAATGGCTGTACTGTCCAGCTTTTCCACCAGCTGAGCTGGCTCCTTCTCTGTTCCTGCAAGGCCATCAATGTCGTCCGCAAAGCGCAAATTCGTGATTGTTCTGCCTCCAATACTGACAGAGACATTAAGAGACCCGAATAAAAATGTCTGAGACGTCAGACGAGGTCACTTTGATTGGGGTCAAGTAATCACATCTGTCAGTTATCGGCACTATATTAAGCAAATTTTTGCTTATTATAATTTATGTACCTAGTTGAAAACAAAACTGTGTCTCGCGTCATTTACTTTGCGGCTGTTTGTGGTGTTCAGAAAAAAAAAAAAGAATATCAGACAACTGCATATCGCTGCCAACTCAGCGCATGGATTTCGTCTGACTATAAAAAGACATCAGTGCTTTGTACAACCGTGCGTGTTACTGAGAAAATTCAAATTCTACATGTAACTCGATCGCGCATAATGGCGCAAAGTGCCAGCAGGTTTGTTCATTTAGTTCTTGTCTGAGGCTGTGAATGTCGCCAACTGACATCTCGTCAGTTTCTCTAGTCAGTGCAGCGACTCGCACTTTGCTGGCGTCTGTTCTCCGTTCGCGCGCGTGCGTGTGTGTGTGTGTGTGTGTGTGTGTGTGTGTGTGTGTGTGTGTGTGTGTGTGTGTGTGTGTGTGTGTGTGTGTGTGTGTAGGACGTACATTTTGAGCGTTCGTACACACTAAGTATTTCATTACTACCACACATAAGAAACTTGTTAATGTTGCAGTATGAAAATATTTTGAGTTTCTGTTTTGAAAAATGCAAGTACCATCAAGATCAAGTGTTCTTGGCGGGCAAGTGGTTTTGGGAAGGAAATTCATGAATATTAATTTGCTTGTTTTACCATATATCAACTTGAATACATGTGTCAAAGAAGGAAAACCTGTATGGAGAAGGTAAATAATAAATAATAATACCGTTATTATATAGGCGCTTTTTCTCAATTTTTGGGGAAATCGACTCAAAGCGCCGCGCCTGAAACCCAACACACACACTCACGAAACAGACACGGATTTACGCCATTTAAGACAAACACAGTACAAGACAAACGAAGGGCCAGTCAGCTACTGAAGTTACAGAGAATTTTGATCGCTTGTATTTGAAATTTGTAAAGTGGCCTGAGACCGGTACCAAAGTGTGGGGGGTGGGGGGGGGGGGGTGGAAGAACCGGAGTACCCGGAGAAAGAACCCCCGACAGTCCGCCCGAATTAACGGTGACACTTACCAGAGGAGAAAGTGTTGAAAGGTATATGTGTTGACAGCATTAAAGTACGCTTGCCAAAAACCTTTTTCCCCAGCAGAGGAATTTTCATGAGCAATAACTATTTAGAAACAGTTAGTTACTTAGTAATTTGGGTTTAACGCCGAGCAGGCAACTAAGGCCATCTCCTGACGGTATTTGGAAACAAATCTTTTAAGATCATTCTAGTAAGGAAAGGATCCTCGTGCTTACATCGGCCTCATTTTATTATTAGTATTACAGTTATAGTAATTATTATTTCTATTATCATTATTAGTGATATTTTTGGACCACGGAGGCAGCCTGAGAGTTGTATCGCGAGTCGTGATCTCAGCCTAATGTTGTGGATTACAGCGCCACGTGCAAAGAATGTCTAATGTCATCCTGGCCTTCACGCGCGGGGAGTGCCTGGCCACCGACATCCCTACAGCTGTCAGCAAGGCCGGGCCCAACCTACAGTCGGTGTACAAGAACGCCCAGGGACGCTATCTCTTGTTCGGCCATCAGCACGAGGACGGCACAACCCACGTACAGCTGGACCGCCTGGTGGACTTCCTCACGGATATGGACACGAACCGCCGCAGCGCGGGGACCCGGAGTATCAAAACACTCAGCCTGGTCTTGTTGGTATTAGGGGTAGTGTCGCTTGGCCACTGGGCCACACGCGGGAGGTCAGAGGGAAGTGTTGTTAGTCTCGTGTTTGGTGTGGGGTTCTTGTCATGGGCAGCAATTCTGTTTTTGAATGCGCGGAAAAATCAGTGACTTCATCAGTCTCCTTTTTTAGCGCCTACGTCCAGGAAGAAATCCCTCTTAGTTGAGTTGTTCCTTCCTGTGCATGTATTTTCCTTTTGATGCAAACATCATGAGAATAAGACTGAAACAAAACCCAACGGAACGAAGGATGGCACGCAGTTTTGTCGGTACAAAAAAAAAAAATTGTACAACTAGCATTAGAGAGACTGAGAGAGTTTGGTGGGTACGTTACACGTATTGCAAACATTTGTGCGCTTCATGATGTTAGGTGTTTTACTGTGAAGCCTGTTGATTGTGTAATGAACCGTCATAGTTGTTTATTGTTTACTGTTTGTCTGAACTGAATTATAGACTACACAAGACACACTCCAGCAAAGCTGTTGAATAAAGACATTGCACGATTTTAATGTTTCCGTTTCTGTTTCTGTACATTGAACTATGTAAACTTTAGATGAAATAATCAACAACAACAAAAGCACGACTAGAATAACAAAGACACTACAGTGCATTACATTTGGAAAGTAGACAATACGACCATCTCAAGAAAGATAACTCGGCCAACTCATCGTTTTTATCAGACAGTAATACAAAGTGTGTTTCTTTCTTGTCGTCAACAACAGCATGGGTGAACACACACACACACACACACACACACACACACACACACACACACACACACACACACACACACACACACACACACACACACACACACGCACACATTCAAAAACACGCATCAGAAAAACCACAGTTTGTTTTAGTTGATCCTTTTTCAGCCGCGAAAAGCTGGACACGGTCCAAATGCAAGAGGTATAGATCCTCATGAGCCCTCTCGACTGCGGGGCTCATGAGGATCTATGCGTCTTGCTGAAACAAGTGTGTATCCATATTCCTTGGACGTGAAAATTGTTGGATGTTGAAAGAACGAAGATATCAAAAACATCAAACACGTCCAGCGGCAAGCAACGAGTAAAGAATGTAATTATATACAGATAATGAGGCCCTTCGCTGCAGCCATCCGCCCAACACCTTGTATCGACAACAATCGTAGACCGCAGTCGTTTGGGCTCACGTGGGACCTTGTCTCTTGTTGGTCGCATTTACATCCATGCTACTGCAGTTGTGGGGTGGGGTGTGTCCCGGAGGAGGGGGGGGGAGGGGTGTGGCGATCAAAGGGAGCATAATCCACAATGTCTCTTTTTCAACTGTAGCGAAGGGATTATCTTCCTTACAGCCAGTGGTCCCTGTCTGACTTTCTGAAATCGGTTTTCATCCCCTCAAAAAAGCCAAACTGTTTCGGACGTTCAAGAAACATGGATACAAAGTAGCGTCAACTGCGGGGGGCTCATGTGGATCTATGTCTCTCGCAGCTGGACAATGTTCACCTTTTCTGGAGAGTGAAAGGATTTTCAGTTTTACAATTTACACACCGACTGGTCGCGGCACGTTGTTGTTTTGATTTGTCCGTTTGGATGAAAGCGATATTAACAATGTAATTACACTGAAAAACTTTCACAAAAATGGACTTCGACCTAGAGGCTGTTGCTGAAATTATTTGTGTGAATCAATGGGATGGCTTGGGGGAGGAGGGGGAGGGGGATTCATGATTAATTTTGCGATTCACATGTCAGGGAAAGGGGGTGGGTGGCCGGGGGAGGAGGGTGGCGAAGGGGGGGGGGGGCGGGAGAGGGGGGGTGGGGGGTTTTGGGGGGGTGGGTGGGTGAAATGTTTCTGTGTCAAATTTAGTGTGGCTACAGACTTTTCACGTTTCATGAAATAACCAGGGACTTTTCACGGATCACGAAGACATTATTATTTTGGGCTAAACCTTTCGCAAAGACCATTGTTTCACGAATTACGAGAATGAAACAAATAGCAATCACGAGTCACGCCAACCCAAAAAGCGAAAATCTCACATCGATATTTTAGGGCATATAATCCCCAAATCACCTACTCCCCCCCCCCCCCCACACACACACACACACGCACACACACACACCTCTATCTCATACAGTAGTCTTGGTCTTGCGCCTGTTCATGGACTATGCCTGATGACGTCACATGTCGCTAGAGGTCAGCTCACGCACTGTTCAGAAGACTGGGATGCATTTCACAAGAACAGCCGCCGTTAGCATCATAAAGAACAATATTAAGGCCAGACTTCCACACTATGATGAAAGTTAGAACTGCACCTCGTCTTTGCCAACATACTCAAAGTGGACCACAATGCGCAAAATGCCATCGGGCCGACGTCTGCCGCCGTTGGCCTGCGCACAGCTGTGCGCGGGCCAACGGCGGCCGAGGACGGCCCGATCGCCTTTGTGCACTTGGACAGTCACACCACCGTATCACACAGTTAATAAGGCAGAACGCATTCAGGCAAAGCGAGACAACTCATTCGTCGTGTTAACGACGAAGGAGTTGTGCTGCTTTGCCAGGATGAAATGAGTATAGTTGTCGCAGTGCAGCTGAGGTGAGTAGAGTCCGAAATAGCTCAGGCGGTTATGCGTCGGAGCAGGAGAGCGAAGGGAATCGCCGGGTCGTGGGTTCGAATCCCCGTCCCGCCCCGGTAGCTGGCCTCGCAATCCAGGGGGAAAAGACGGGCTTGTTCAATAGCATGTCCGTTGAAAGGTCCTGGTAAATCAAAGTGGCACAGTTGGAGTGCACCTGAGTTGATCAGTGTTCAGGTCGTACTCCATAGGTAATAGAATTCCCTGTCCACCATAACCCGTCTGTCAGGTACCGTGGACTTTAAACCCGAACTAACCACCCAGCTGAGGTGAGTGTGGACACAAGACTTATGATTACATTATTAACTCCTTTCCGGTCTCTTATACCTAAAAATACAAACAGAACACTAAAACAAAGGGAAGGCGTGTTTGGTGTGGTTTGTTTGTTGTTCATGTTTTTTATGTAGTTGTTTAGGTTGTTTTTCCCCCATGAAAGCACAATCCCTGAGTGCAAAAGTGGCAGTTACTCCATGAGACCCCAAGGTGTCTGAAATCTGTGCGATTCCACATATAGACGACGTCCTGTCCTGGATGACAAGCAACAAACTTAAGCTTAACACCGACAAAACCGAAGTCATGCCTGTTGGCTCTAAGTTTCGCCTTAGTCTGATTGACGGCGAGTTCGCAAACATTGGTGGCTGCAGCGTTCCCTTCCAGAACTGTGTCAAATATCTGGGTGTGAAGATTGATTCGACGCTCTCCATGCATGATCATATCAGTAGCGTCTGCCGAGCTGGTTTTCTTGAGCTGCGCAGAATTTCTTACCTCAGACCGTATCTCACAGAAAGTGCGGCGTCAAGATTGGTAAATGCATTCATTACGTCCAGGCTCGATTATTGCAATTCTGTACTGGCATGTTTACCGGCAGATCAGATTTCACGCTTGCAGATGATTCAAAACAATGCGGCGCGTCTCATCTTGAAGAAACGAAAGAGAGACCACGTTACGCCTCTACTGAAGCAGCTGCTCTGGCTGCCCGTAAAATTCCGCTGCCAGTACAAAATTGCAATTTTCGCCTATCGGCATTTTGACGAGTCTCTCCCGCCGTACCTTTCCGCCAAGCTGTCTGTTTATCAGCCATCACGCACCCTCCGTTCCTCTAGTGTAAAACTTTTTAAAATCCCGAAGCTTAACATGAAAACTGTCGGGGAGCGTTCTTTTACCTTTTTAGCCCCAAGTGTGTGGAACTCCCTGCCAACTGAAATGCGGAATCTGCCCACATTGTCTCAGTTCAAAGCTCACTTAAAGACTTTTCTTTTCTGTCGGGCATTTAACACTTAGCTCATCTTTAGCTAACTGTTGACTGCCTTTTATTCTGAGCCTAGAGGAAGTGAATGTAATGTGTTGGGGTGAGATGGAGTGGTTTAAAGTAGTGTATAATCGTGCGTGTGTCTGAGAGCGAGGGTGTGCTGTTGTGCATGCGCAGTGAGTCCAGTGTTTTCCTAGAGAACAGCGCTATACAAGAACTATGTATTATTATTATTATTATTATTATTATTATTATTATTATTATTATTATTATTATTATTATTATTATTTAGCGCAAAGTTAATCCACTCAGCCCTGACGCTCTACAGCATTAGATGAGTCGACCATGATAATTCAAGGATGGTGCCAGATTAGCTTGGCGCCTATCGGCGCCAAGCCAATCTGGCACCACCCTTCAATTAGCATGGTCGATTCATCTTCTGCAACTGGTGCATAGTCATTAAATGACGCCTCCAAAATTGGGAAAATTCCGCCGTCGGGCTGAATGAGTTAATGCGGTCTTGGTGTCTTGGTGTGTGGCCTCAAACACTTTACAGCCGAGATAAAAGTGAACTGCAAGGGACATCAATCCTCGTGTGCCTCCACGACTGCGGGGGCTCATGAGGATCTATGCCTTCTGCTGAGACCAGTTTGTATCCATGTTCCATGGACGGTGTTGGCTGTTGGTCGAGACCACGATCACAATGACCAGTACATGTAGATGCAGGAATGCACGTGGAAAACACAGTCACAACTTTCTCCACTCACTTGTAAGATAAGTAGCGAAGTGGATTCTTGTTTGTTTGACTATTTTCAATTTTTGTTAAAACCCCGAGATATTAATCAATTGTGTTGTAACTGTCTTTCCTAAGCGTACTTCTTTCTTTGTTGGCTTTTCTCTGCATTCCGCACGCTTAGCAGTCACCTTTCGGTCTGGATACTGTATTCATGTCCTACCAACAACCAGAGTTGATGCCACCGATTACAGCTAACCTTTGTGACAATAATACTAATGCTACTACTACTACTACTACTACTAATACCGGTTATTATATAGGCGCTTTACCCAGTTCTGCCAATCGGCTCAGAGCGCCGCGAACTGAACCCAACACGCACACTCACGTGAAGCACACGCATTCACTCTGAAGACAAACACAGGACATTCACGTGTGAAATTTCGGAAATTTTGAACGCTTGTATTTACAATTTATAAAGTGGCCCGAAATAGGTACCATAGGGGAGGGGGAGGAAGAGCCGGAGTACCCGGAGAAAGAACTCCCGACGGTCCGCCCGAATTAACGGCGACACTTACTAGAGGAGAAAAGTCCGACGCCGGAACCCGATATTCATCCTCGCACCTTTAGCATTGTACAAGACCACGATCACAATGACCAGTTGTTGTAGATGCAGGAATGCACATGGACGCGCGATATTACAAGATCGAAACGTGACAAAGCAAAACGGACGGAATGTCTCAATGCCCAGCCAGATTTAAGTAGGCAAACAAAAACACGCAAATTCAGTGAAAATGGAACATTCTCCTGTTTCCTTTGCTGCTTATAATGTAAAGGTTTTTTATACGAAAAATCGGTAGCTCCGCGGGGACTGAAAACAGATTTGTTATATCCGAAGTTTTGTCCCCCACCCCCTCTAGGGGGACCTAGATTTAAATTTCCATGCATCGAGTGGCTGGAACAGTGGGATATGTGATACGCCACCCTTCGGGATGGGGGGGGGGGGGGCTTCCATATGCATTGCTTTCAGTCACTTTCTTAGCGCACCCCCTCTTTCCTATCTTTTTTTTGTGCTTTAACCAAGTAGATCTATGATCACTGGTCGATCATGTACACTTCTCTCCCCTGACAGTGGTTTTACCTACTTTACTTTGTAATCTTCCTAAAATATTAGCACTGTGAGTCTCCCCTTTTCTTTTCATTTATTACTACAATATCGACTGCAACCACTTCCCCCCCCCCCCCCCTTTTAGTAGGTTCTCTCTTAGGGTGCATGGAAATTTTGCTCTAGGTGGAGGCATGGAATGTATGCCCCTGCAGACACCACAGTAAAATGTGGCTGTCATTGCAGGTAGGCAACAGTTCCTGCCATTCACCAATATTGCCGATGGTGTGCTGACGAGGTCGCCAAGACCGAAACAGCTGTCCACACCGGTTAAGTATCTGGACCCCCCATTGGGGGACCTAGATTTAAATTTCCATGCACCGAGTGGCTGGAACAGTGGGATATGTCATACGCCCCCCTTTATGGGGGGGGGGGGGGGGTGGGCTTCCATATGCATTGTTTCAGTCACTTTCTTAGCGCACGCCAGCTTTCCTATCTTTTTTTGTGTGCTTTGACCAAGTAGATCTATAATCACTGGTCGATCATACACACTTGTGATGAAGCTCTATGCTCGTGCATAGTGCTCATACATTAGGGTTAGTACGGTACGGTTTTTGTTAACGGTTTGTTTGTGCCGATAGTCCGGGTGGCATGAGTATCCACGTGAAATCTGTAAGGCATGGTTAGCACGAGTTTTGGTGAGTACTGTTATAGTGAGTTCTAGGCAAAAGTCAGTCTGGCAGAGCAGTAGATCGGTAGTACGGGCTTTCTTGTTGTATGAAACGGATGTGTTTGAGATACCTAGCCCGTATTCCAAGACTCTGAAGCCTAGAATTCAGAGTGCTTGTAAAGAGGGAGCGACGGACGCCGAGACGTCGAGTCACCAGACCTAACGTGAGGTCATCACCCCTCCAGCTCGTCACTCAGGGAGTGAAGCGACCGGGACCGAGACACCCGAGTCAAAGCGAGAACTGCGCTACAGTACGAGTACGAGGACGTCCGTGCCAAAGAGACAGGACGGCAGGAAGAAGCGTACATACAACGAAGGACTTTCACGCCTAGACGTGAGAAGGACCAACGTAACCAGGCAATAACATCAAACAGGTTGGAGACAGTGTGAAACTAAAGCCTAGCCTGGCCGAGATAGTGTGTGATGTGTATGTGATGTGGATGCTGGGTGTGGGGAAAGGAGTGATGTATATAGCTTGATAGTTGTGATCGTTTCATTCGTATATTTATCTTGTATAAAAGTCACTCTAGAAAGGGAGCCCGTGTGTTGAGTTTTACCGCATGAATGCGCCCGTCTGAGTCAGTGGCGGTGTATGCGTCTGTTGCGTGAGAGTCTGTACGTGCGACTGTGGGCAAGTCTGCGTGCGTTACACACTTCTCTCCCCTGACAGTGCTTTTACCTACTTTACTTTGTAATCTTTCTAAAATATTAGCAATGACAGTCTCCCCTTTTCTTTTCAGGTCTTTTTTTTTAGGTTTTATTGGTTAGGGTAGAGTACCACAGTTACTCCCAATATAAACACCGCCCAACTGCAAGAGGCATAGATGCTCATAAGACCCTGCAGTTGCGGGGGCTCATGAGGATCTATGCCTCTTGCTGAACCCACTTTGAATCCATGCCCTAGGGAAGCTAGGGCATTTTGGTCTGGAATTAACGACAATTGCAGAAAGACAACCTGCTTCAAGTGGCACTGAACGGAGTAACCACTGGGCAGATTAATATTGTAATAATAAAAAAAAAATGAAGCGAACACAGAGTAGATTTGATGAAAGAGCGGCAGTGAAAATCTACGCTTGGCGGCTTCACGCCGGTGTAGTTCCTTAGCGTAGATGTATTCTTAGAGTCATCGAATAAGCAGTATCTTGTTGAGGTAGATGTGCCGCTACGTAGCGTAAACCCCTTCACTGTCGAGAAAGGATAGATTCACATGATCCCCTGCACTGACACCAATCAGTACCCATGATCATTGACCGGATAGCCACCTTGGCAGTGAATTGTCAACAGTTTCAGAAACACAGTTAGCGACCAGTTTGCTGTGAGCTTAAACTAGACTGAGACGCACAAAGCTGTAACGGGACCGAGGGCCTACTGTCAACTGGGTTCATTTGTCGTCTAAAGAGCACAGTCATGATAGTTCAGGACATAAAACCATTATGAAAGTTCAAGGGTGGTGTCATAACTGCTTAGTTCACGGGTGTGGTCAGGATAGCTTGGCGTCTCAAGGCGCCAAGCTATGCTGGCACCAACCGTGAGCTATCCTGGTTGACCCACATCTTGCTGTACTGTGTTGAAGGATTCAAGGTTGAAGATATTTATTTCCCAAAAGGGATGTTCTTTTGACAGAATGTGTTAACACCTTCAGTGCCAAGGAAAATTTAACACCACCCAACCGCAAGAGGTATAGCCGGATCCTCATGAGCCCCCGCATTCAAGCGTAGTGCCAGATTAGCTTGGCGCAAACAGGCGCCAAGCTAATCTGGCACTACCCTTGAATTATACTGGTCGACCCATCTCCTGCTGTAGTGCGTCAGGGCTGAATTAGATAAAGATTATTAATGAACTCTCTCTCTCTCTCTCTCTCTCTCTCTCTCTCTCTCTCTCTCTCTCTCTCTCTCTCTCTCTCTCTCTCTCTCTCTCTCTCTCTGCCGTACAGCTCTCGTCAGCTCAAGGCTATACTTACCCAGTAAACAACATGGCGTGGTCGTGCGTTGGCACCCCCGCTGTCGTGGCAATCCACCGGCCCAAGTTTCGCTGTGCCCCCTGTGAGTCCACCTGTTCTGACCACCCTCACGTGCTTGCCGCTCCGTCCACTGCGAGTTCTGAACGGTCTGGATTCAAATCCAGAAACATTTTTTTTTATATAAACAGTCATACGTCCAGCAGCTCCCATCTGCAAGAGACATATATCCTAATGCGCCGCCCCTGCATTCGCAGGGGCTCATGAGAATCTATGCCTCTTGCTAACTATACAAGTGAAATTGGTTTTCGTTGTTTCTCAAAGTTTGAATGTGGCGGTCTTGCCTTGTAACAAGCGTAAGAAAGATCAACACTGACAATAAATCCTAATATGCAAAAACAAATGCCGGGCCGAAGTTGGCTGCAGTGGGCCCGCGCACGAGAGTATGCGTACTGGGGTGACATCTCATTTATCATTTCAAGTCACTAGTTCTGGGGTGACATCTCATTTATCATTTCAAGTCACTAGTACTGGGGTGACATCTCATTTATCATTTCAAGTCACTAGTTCTGGGGTGACATCTCATTTATCATTTCAAGTCACTAGTACTGGGGTGACATCTCATTTATCATTTCAAGTCACTAGTTCTGGGGTGACATCTCATTTATCATTTCAAGTCACTAGTTCTGGGGTGACATCTCATTTATCATTTCAAGTCATTAGTTCTGGGGTGACATCTCATTTATCATTTCAAGTCACTAGTACTGGGGTGACATCTCATTTATCGATTCAAGTCACTAGTACTGGGGTGACATCTCATTTATCGTTTCAAGTCACTAGTACTGGGGTAACATCTCATTTATCATTTCAAGTCACTAGTACTGGGGTGACATCTCATTTATCGATTCAAGTCACTAGTACTGGGGTGACATCTCATTTATCGTTTCAAGTTACTAGTACTGGGGTGACATCTCATTTATCGTTTCAAGTTACTAGTACTGGGGTGACATCTCATTTATCGTTTCAAGTTACTAGTACTGGTCTCTGAGTACCCATTTACATACTTCGCCTCACACGATGGTGAGGTTTCGTTTGCAACGAGCGTCTACGCTTTCAATCGGATTATCCTCTTCAGTGCCGTTAGTTTTTCAAATATTAATAGTTATTCCAACACCAAAGATTCCCAGCCGTCCAAGGATACAAAGTGGTTTCAGCAAGAGGCGTAGACCCTCATGAGGCCCCCGCAGTCGCGGGGGCTTATGAGGATCTATGCCTCTGGCAGTCGGATCCTGTTTTTAGAGGTTAATTTACAACTTTGGGATTTATCCGATACAAAGATCGTGCACCAGTGTGATGAAGCTCTATGCTTGTGCAAAGTGCTCGCACAGTAGGATTAGTACGGTACGGGTTTTGTTAACGGTTTGTTTGTACCGATAGTCCGTGGGGCCTGCTGCCCATGTGGAATCTGTAAGACATGGTTAGCACGGGATTTTTAGTGAGTTCTGTTTAGTGAGTTCTAGGCGGAAGCTGTGACTGTCAGAGGTCTAGATCGGGAGTGCGGGCTGTCTTGTCGTATGGAACGGTTGTGTTTGAGATACCTAGCCCGCATTCCAAGACTCTGAAGCCTAGATTTCAGGTATGTTTCTATAAACGTAGTATTGATAGTTGTTTAGTTAAAGACAGTATGCGTGGTAAGATTAATGTGGTTGTATAGCGGTGTTCCGGTTTGGTTTAGTTATAGTATGTTTAGAATTCGGTGAAGTAACCGGTGTTTTTGTATACAGTTGTTTACCGAGTTAGATGACTAAAGGAATATGACGTGTGTATGTCTAAGCCGCTATGAAGATAGTACGTGGTTGGGTAAGCATAGTCTTTTCCAGGGTATAGAGTAAGGTATAGCAAGAGTGTCAGTTAGGCTATAGTATGTTTCAAGATAGTGTATAAAGGTTACTTTAGAAAGGGAGCCCGTGTGTTGTGTTTTACCGCATGAATGCGCCCGTCTGAGTCAGTGGCGGTGTATGCGTCTGTTGCGTGAGAGTCTGTGCGTACGACTGTGGGCAAGTCTGCGTGCGTTACAGTGGTGACCCTGATTTAGCGGTAGGTTAGAAGTATCTGCGGGCGATAGTGAGTAGCGATTTTAGAGTAGGATTTGTTGCTATGTGCATGTTGTTGTGTTAGATTCCCCTCTCCGATTCTAGGGGGTAAGATCCGTTATTTCTGTAGTTTTCGGGATCTTACGAGGAGCTAGTTCTTGTTTCTTCCTTTTGTATAGGTAGTGTTCTTTTTCCTTGCTCTTCTTTCTATCGTTCTTATTTTTCGTTCCATCTGGACGTCAAGTAGGTCACTGTTTCTGCGTAAGTTGATATGGTGAGATTTCATTAAGTTTTTTTTCCCGTCATTTGGTTGTGGTATTTGTATATTTACGTTTTCAAGTTTTGGGAAGTTGTTGTAGCAAATATGGAGGTAGACCCGGTAGAGGCTTACATTAAACAGGGTGAAAGGTTAGGACTTAAGGATGAGAAGCTTTTTGATTACGTAGAGAAATGTAGGGATAGAGAGGATAGAGCGAGAGAAAGAGAAGCTCAGAGAGAAAGGGAAGAAAGAGTACTTAAGAAAGAGGAACTAGAGGTTCAGAAAGCCTTAAAGGAGAAAGAGTTGGAGGTTCAGAGGGTGAGGGACGAGAAAGAATTAGAAATTCGTAGACTTAGAGAGGAGAAAGAGTTGGAAATGCAGATACAGAGGGAGGAGAAAGAGCTAGAAATTCAGAGAGAGAGAGAAGAGAAAGACAGAATACTTAAGAAAGAGGAAATGGAGCTAAAGGAGAATTGATTGATTGTACATTGCTTAACGTCCCGACAGCAACAAGGCTTTCTCAGGACGTGCCCGCACTGCTTGTGAAAAAAAAACTAAACAGAAAATTGAATGTATGTCGCCAGCCGGTCAAATACGTTAAATAAACCTACAACATGGGGCCTAAATAAAGCTAAGACCATTTAGCAACACACATCCAATATCAAGAGCTACAGGCAGTGCAGACAGTAGGGAGAGTTTTAAAAAGGCAAATACAGGTGAATGGACAAAGGGTAGAAAGAAACGCATGCCCCAGAATAGAGAGAAAAACCCACCCTGTGGGGCTGACCAGGGTGACCCTGGGAACTAAAAAATACCTAACCCCACCCAAGTCCCTCAGGGCAGACCCGGGTGGGGGACTCTAAAGGAGAAGGAGTTAGAAGTACAGAGAGAAGAGAGAGCGTTTCAGAAAGAGAAAGACGAGAAGTCTCTAGCGTTTCAGAGAGAGAAGGACGAGAGGGAACATGCCTTAAGAGAGAAAGAATTGGAATACCAGAGAGAGAAAGAGGAGAAAGATAGGGATGTACAAATACAGTTAGCTCGAGATGCGGGATCTAGACCAGATAGTGATTCAGTAGGCCGAGGCATACGCAATTTTCCTAAACTGCCGATGTTTAAAGAGTCCGTGGACTCTATTGACGCTTTTTTGTGTCGTTTCGAGTCTCATGCGCAGGCGTTGAGTTGGCCTCCTGCCAACTGGCCCGTTTTGCTTTCATCTGTGCTTGAGGGACAGGCCTTGAGTCTTTACCATAGCTTGAACGTTTCGGGGAACATAGAGTACGAGGCTTTGAAGGAGTGTCTTTTACAGCAGTTTCAGTGTAATGCGGAAGGTTTTAGAAAACGCTTGAGAGCTTTTCGGCCAGAGACAGGGGAATCGTTTATGTCGTTTGGCAAACGGTTGTCCCATTTGCTCGTACGTTGGGTCGAACTGTCAAAGATCGACCACACGTACGAAGCATTGTTCGATCTCATGTTGGCTGAACAGTTCTTTGGTAGCGTTTCCAAGGATCTGGCGGTATTCTTGAGGGAACGTGACCTCAAGACTACAGACGAGTTAGTGCAGAACGCGGAGGCTTTTCGGATGGCGCATCCTACGAAAAACCTCGCGCGTAGGACCGAGACACTGCCAATTGGGTTGGTCGCTGCTAACACGACTGAGGGTTACCGGGGCGTCAATACTTTACGTGGAGCCCAGCTGGTTAACGGTAGAGGTACTTTGCGTTTTCGACGCGGTGATCGAGGTAACAGCAATGGCGGTCGCGATCCGTACGCACGAGGAGAAACATCTGGTCGTGGGTATGGTCGTGGTCGAATTGCGAGTTCGGACACTCAGTGTTTTTCTTGTCGTGGGTACGGGCACTTCAGTCGGAGCTGTCCGTACTACAGTGCAGGCGCGCAGTATGCTAGTTATCAGGAGCACGGCCATCTGGCTCATCAAGGTCCTAATAGTCTTGGTATGGTGGAGGGGGCGGTGCAGCCGACTCACGTAGCCAGTTTAGCGGTCCCAGTCGGGGAGGAACCACAGCTGGGCGCAGTGTGTTCAGATGACGGAGGTGGTTGCCTACCACTGGTAGACGGTGTTGTTAATGGGTGTCTTGCTTCTGTTCTCCGTGACTCAGGTACGACGACCGCGGGGGTCAGGCGTAGCCTTGTTAGGAAAGATCAGTACACGGCTGAGACGCAGAAAGTAGTTTCGTTTGGAGGAAAGATAGAAGTTTTTCAGTTAGCTAAGATAGAAGTTGACACGGAGTTTTTCACGGGTGAGCTGGTTTCGTGTGTCATCGACGAGCCAGTAATAGATTTAGTCCTGGGTAACATGAAGGGTGTGCAGCCAGTTATCGCTAGAGTCGGAGCGATTAAGCGAGCTCATGTTCCTCGCGGTGAAGTCGCGACGGGAGCCTCAGAGCAAGCGTGCTCGTGAGCAGGGTGACAGAGTTATTTCCGTCCAGAATCATGGGATCGGTCAGCGGGCTTGGCCCACCAGTCGGGTTGGCTGGAGACGGCATACTTCTGTTGCGGACAGAAATGCCGCTCAGCACCCAATAGTTAGGTAGATCGGAGACTGGGGTCTCGCGATTGTAGGTAGGTCGGAGACTGAGGTCTCGCGATCGTGTGGGCAGTCGTTGGATCGATTTCATTTCTGGAGGTTTAACGCGTTAGTTCTGTTTTTGCGTTCGCTGTGCGATCCGAGGGTGTACGTTGAGGCTTAAGGCGGTAATTTTTTTTTTTTTTTTCTTGTATTCTAGTTAGTCAAAGTTAGTCCTTTCCTGTTTTCGGATAATATTGCGTCGAGTAGTCTTCAAAAGAAACTCGGTCGTTTCTTTTTTCCCGAGGAAGGGGGAATTGTGATGAAGCTCTATGCTTGTGCAAAGTGCTCGCACAGTAGGATTAGTACGGTACGGGTTTTGTTAACGGTTTGTTTGTACCGATAGTCCGTGGGGCGTGCTGCTCATGTGGAATCTGTAAGACATGGTTAGCACGGGATTTTTAGTGAGTTCTGTTTAGTGAGTTCTAGGCGGAAGCTGTGACTGTCAGAGGTCTAGATCGGGAGTGCGGGCTGTCTTGTCGTATGGAACGGTTGTGTTTGAGATACCTAGCCCGCATTCCAAGACTCTGAAGCCTAGATTTCAGGTATGTTTCTATAAACGTAGTATTGATAGTTGTTTAGTTAAAGACAGTATGCGTGGTAAGATTAATGTGGTTGTATAGCGGTGTTCCGGTTTGGTTTAGTTATAGTATGTTTAGAATTCGGTGAAGTAACCGGTGTTTTTGTATACAGTTGTTTACCGAGTTAGATGACTAAAGGAATATGAAGTGTGTATGTCTAAGCCGCTATGAAGATAGTACGTGGTTAGGTAAGCATAGTCTTTTCCAGGGTATAGAGTAAGGTATAGCAAGAGTATCAGTTAGGCTATAGTCTGTTTCAAGATAGTGTATAAAGGTTACTTTAGAAAGGGAGCCCGTGTGTTGTGTTTTACCGCATGAATGCCCCCGTCTGAGTCAGTGGCGGTGTATGCGTCTGTTGCGTGAGAGTCTGTGCGTACGACTGTGGGCAAGTCTGCGTGCGTTACAACCAGTTGTGGGAAATGTATCGGCCACCGCCACAGGACGAGATTTGCCTTGACTGCTCTCTCGCCGTGGGTCTGATAAGGTAACGGTGTTGCTGAACAATACACTGGACCACGTCTGCTTATTTTTATTTTTTTTTAATTTTTTTATGTGAGGCGAGAGTTAGTTACTTAGTGCCTCTCTGAAAGAGATCAGTAGATGTTGTACATTGTGTATGTATGTATGTCGATTCTGAAATTGTTTTCTGTCTGATTTCGACATATTATACACATACACACGAAAGAGAGACCACGTTTCGCCTCTACTGAAGCAGCTGCACTGGCTGCCCGTAAAATTCCGCTGCCAGTACAAAATTGCAATTTTCGCCTATCGGCATTTTGACGGATCTCTCCCGCTGTACCTTTCTGCCAAGCTGTCTGTTTATCAGCCATCACGCACTCTCCGTTCATCTAGTGTAAAACTTTTTAAAATCCCGAAGCTTAACATGAAAACTGTCGGGGAGCGTACTTTCACCTTTTTAGCCCCAAATGTGTGGAACTCCCTGCCAACTGAAATGCGGAATCTGCCCACATTGTCACAGTTCAAAGCTCACATAAACACTTTTCTTTTCTGTCGGGCATTTAACACTTAGCTCATCTTTAGCTAACTGTTGACTGCCTTTTATTCTGACCCTAGAGGAAGTGAATGTAAGGTGTTGGGAAGAGATGGGGTGGTTTAAAGTAGTGTATAATCGTGCGTGTGTCTGAGAGAGAGGGTGTGCTGTTGTGCATGCGTGGTGAGTCCAGTGTTTTCCTAGAGAACAGCGCTATACAAGAACTATGTATTATTTTATTATTTATATACACATACAATACAAGACAACAAACTACACTTCACTGACATGCCCAAAGCAGCACAACATCCCATAATGTCACACACAGTTAACCTAACCTTGTGTAACCCGAGGACGAGTTATACAGATTTTGGAGTTGTCCTCTGAAGAGTGCTTTGCACTCCAGGAGACCATGCTAGTTCAAGAGTGGTGCCAGAATAGCTTGGCGCCCATAGGTGCCAAGCTATTCTGGCATCACCCTTGAACTATCATGGTCGATCCATATCTAGCTGTTGTTTTAAGGTGAAATGAGTTCACTCGAAAATTTAATAAATTGTGTGATGCTTGTTTTTGCACAAAAGGCTGAAAACATGTTTCAAAACTGAAGATGAAAACCAACTGTTTCTTTAAAAACTCATTTCATTCTTTTTGTTAAAAAACAGAGGATGTGAACAAAAAGCGCTGTCTTACGGAAAATCAGGCAGACCAGTGCAACAGTCCCACGGGCGTTTTTTTTTTCTTCTGTAGATCCATAGGCGGGAGTTCACGTGTGCGTTCTGATATGGACGTTGGCAAAAGTATCACAACAACAATTATTAAAAAACTTGTACATCAACAAGCATTTATTCAAATATTGCAACAGATTCGTTTTAACCCTTTTGGCGTCGCTAGCGGCTTTTGTCCTTTATGAATCATCAAACCGCTACTGATACGTTAAAGGTTAATAGCTTAATAGTTTGCTGCTTTATCACATTGGAGACGAGCCCTATACGGGTACACGGCGATTCGCCGCGTATCTATATAGGGCACGTCTTCAATGAGTTGAATCGATTTTCTGTATTTTAATGTGCAGCAGTCACGCACTTTGCAATGGCGATAATGTCGCGGTTTTGTCCTCAGCTAAAATCGCGAAATATAAGAAGGCGAAAGAGATGGACAGAATGTACTACAATAAACTCTGGTTATGAAACACGGCCAGGCCAGCCACATTTTCTTATTGTTACATACACAGTTTTCTTATTAGGGAAGTCTCTTGGCTTGACTTCGCGAACGAAGATTTTATAGGAGTTGCCCACGACGTCTGCAGGCTTGTTCGTGGCTGCGGAGGCCAATCCGAGACAGGCAGGTTCGACCGCAGTGGCTGCAGGGGAAGGTATGGCCAGGGTTCTGAGCTGCGGCATCTCTGTTTTTTCTCCTGAGCCGCTTGTCCTTAAGGCTAGCTCTGTGAGAGTCCTCAAAGGAGACAGCTGCCTTGTAAATGGTGGAGCGCCAGGTGTCACGGTCCGCAGCAAGCGAAGACCACTGGTGGTGGTCGATTTGGCAGGCACTAAGTGACTTCTTGAGACAGTCTTTGTATCTCTTCTTTGGTGCCCCTCTGTCACGGTGTCCAGTAGCAAGCTCGCCGAACAGGGTGATCTTTGGTAGGCGATGATCCTCCATCCTGGAGACATGCCCCGCCCAGCGGAGCTGTGTCCGCAGCAGCAAAGCCTCGATGCTCACAGTTTCAGCCCGTTCAAGGACCTCGACGTTGGTGACATAGTCACTCCAGTGAATGCCCAGGATGGTACGCAGGCAGCGCTGGTGGAAGCGTTCGAGGAGTCGTAGTTGGCTGCGGTAGAGGGCCCAGGACTCGGAACCATACAGCAGGGTGGTGAGGACCACAGCTCTGTACACGCTGATCTTGGTGCCTGTTTTCAGCTGCTGATTGTGCCACACCCGCTTGAAAAGTCGCCCGAAAGCGCTGTTCGCTTTTGCCAGCCTGCTGTCAAGCTCCTTGTCCAGCTTGGCGTCCGACGTGATAATGCAGCCAAGGTAAGTAAACTGGTGCACTGACTTTAGTTCAGACTCGCCGATGGTGATGTGAGGAGGGCGGTACACTGTCTTGGGTGCCGGCTGATGGAGGACCTCTGTCTTTTTAAGACTGACCTCGAGTCCAAAGAGCTGGGCAGCATCTGCGAAGCAAGACGTGATGCGCTGCAGGGCTCTCTCTGTGTGTGCAACGAGGGCAGCATCATCAGCAAAAAGCAGCTCGCGAATCAGTTGGTCTAGGGTTTTCGTGTGGGCCTGCAGTCGTCTGAGGTTAAACAGGCTGCCATCGAGACGATACCTGATGTACACTGCATCGTCATCATCGAGGTCCACTGTGGCCTGCTTCAACATCATGCTAAAAAAGATGGTGAAGAGGGTCGGTGCCAGCACGCAGCCCTGCTTTACACCGTTGAGAATAGGGAATGGTTCTGAGAGGTCATTGTTGAGTCTGACCTGGCCTTGCTGGTCCTCGTGTAGCTGGACAATCATGTTGAGGAACTTTGGGGGACAGCCAAGTCGCTCCAGGATCTGCCACATGCCTTGCCTGCTCACAGTGTCGAACGCTTTTGTTAGGTCGACAAACGTTACGTACAGCCCTTTGTTCTGCTCGCGGCACTTCTCCTGTAGCTGTCTCAGCACGAAGACCATATCGGTGGTGCTCCTGTTTGCTCTGAAGCCACACTGGCCCTCTGGGAGTTGGTCTTCAGCGATGGCAGGTACCAGCCGATTCAGGAGCAGCCTTGCAAGGATTTTCCCAGCAATGGACAGCAGGGTAATTCCCCGGTAGTTGGAACAGTCAGACTTCTCGCCTTTGTTCTTGTACAGGGTGATAATGACTGCATCACGGAGATCTTTTGGTAGTGTTCCTTCCTCCCAGCAGCAGAGAAAGAGGTCATGGAGCTTGTTGTGCAGTGCTGTGCCTCCATGTTTCCAGATCTCTGGCGGTATTCCATCAATGCCTGCTGCTTTGCCACTCTTGAGCTGATGGATGGCTTTGAGGGTCTCTTCAGCGGTGGGCGGTTCGTCCAATTCAACCTTTACTGGGAGGTGTGGGATTTGTAGGACGACTGCTTCTTGAACAGTGCGCTCAGCGCTGAAGAGGCTCTGAAAGTATTCCGACCAGCGGTTCAAGATGGAGGTATTATCTGTGAGGAGTGCCTGGCCGTTCGCGCTTCGCAGGGGACTTTGTACCAGGTGCCTGGGGCCATACACTGCTTTCAGTGCTTCGTAGAAACCCCTGTAGTCACCATTGTCAGCGCAAAGCTGGGTCCTCTGTGCAAGTCTTGTCCACCACTCATTCTGGAGATCTCTGAGCTTGCGCTGGAGACTGCTGCAGACGAGGCGGAAGGCAGACTTCTTCACAGGGCAGGAAGGCTGGGCTAGGTGAGCCTGATGGGCGGCTCTTTTTTTTGCTAGGTGTTCCTGGATCTCTACATCGTTTTCGTCAAACCAGTCTTTGTTCTTCTTTCTGGCGAAACCCAAGACTTCTGCAGAGGATTTTGCAATAGCAGTTTTTAGTTGTTCCCAAAGTGTTTCAGGGGAGGAGTCTACTGGGTCCGCTGTGTCTTTGAGCCTGCGCTGTAAATCTGTCTGAAAGGCAGCTTTTACATCGTCACGCTGAAGGCTGGCAACATCAAGCTTTTTCTTGGGGGGCCCCCATTTCTTGGGTTTTGGCTTGAAGTGGAGCCTGAGTTTGCAGCGGACAAGGCGGTGGTCAGTGTGGCACTCTGCGCTGGGCATCACTCTGGTGAGGAGGACGTCACTGCGGTCCCTCTGACGCACTAGGACATAGTCGATAAGGTGCCAGTGTTTGGAGCGAGGATGCATCCAGGTGGTCTTTCGACTGTCCTTTTGCTGAAAAGTAGTGTTGGTGATGACCAGTTGCTGAAGTCACTGTCACAGAAAACGTATACTCGGGACCTGTGAAATTGTTGTTGGGGCGACCGACATTTCTTATATCCGAATGTGTTAAAAGCGAAGCCAATTGTACTTTCATCAAATTGACATTGTTCAACCTTCTTGTGCATGCAGCCACTAGTTGCTGCATGCACAAGAACAACTTGAATATTCAGATGTATGAATCTTTTTTTTTACAAGGTGTCAATCAAGTTAATATAGACATTCTAAGGACGAGTAATCTAACAAACAACTTACCTTGCCCGGGATGATGTGGCGATAGTAAGATGTTCCATGTTTCATCGTCTCGTTTCTTTGTCAGGGACTTTGACAAACTAACGTCAGCTTTGCTTTATTGCACTCTCTGACTCAGTCACTTCGGACAGTCGGATTCAAACAGCGTTACTCGACCAGTTCTGTCCATGTGCAAGACGCCTAGATTCCCATTAGCCCCTGCTGGATTAGTCGCATTTATGTGTGTAGAGGTTTAAGTGTGTAGAGGTTTAAGTGTGTAGAGGTTGAAGTGTGTAGAGGTTGAAGTGTGTAGAGGTTGAAGTGTGTAGAGGTTGAAGTGTGTAGAGGTTTAAAGATACGGTGGCTGGACGGTTCATTTTTTCTTATTTTTCTAACAAGAGATATATTCAAGCTACATGCTTGAAATTTGGCATGGTATTGCAGGAGACATGTCTGCAACTAGGAAAAATGTTTGTTTGATACAGTTTAAAGTTTTAATATTAATTTTAATTAATTATGCTAATTTATTCTAAATTTTCAACGGCCCAAAACCCCAAACTTTTTGCCAGTGCCAATTCTAAACAGTTGTTTTTTTCCCCTTAATTCTTTTTTAGTTTTAAACTACACCATAAAATGAAGCTTTTGTCATACCAGAATTTTTATATCAGTATTTGTTTGTTTTGTACAGGCACATGAAATTTGACACTTCAAGTTTGTAATTTTGTTAATTAAAAAATTTAATATAAAAAAAACAAAAACAGCTATACTAATTTTGGTATGACAATAGCTAGGTATTGGTATGAAGAAGCTGCACACCAAATATTATGGTAATTGGTTAATATTTGTGTGTACAGTGTGGGAAAAATAAACAATACCTGGCAATTTTCGCAAACTTCGGCGAAGGAAAAATAATACACAAAACAGCACATGATCCTACCTTATGTCCACTAATGCCCCCCTGCCAAGTAAGGAAATCCTTCAGCTTCATCCTGCTGGTCCTCCAGTGCCAGCCTGCACCTTCTCCTCGCTCTTCGTTGCTCATATGTTGCCCTGTTGGCTTGACGCTGAGCATTTTGAACGCGCAAAGTATCTTTCAACATCAGAAAGTCTTTGGTAAATTTGCCAACACACAATCCCAGTTTAGACAGAATGTTTCCCAGAGCTGAAGCTCCATCATTGAAGACTGCTACAGCAATATGGACTGAAGTATTTACAGAAACAAGTCCATGATTACCTCTTTTGGGGCAATATTTCCAAATAAGTCCATTGAGCGACTCGTTGGCGTTTTGAGTGTAACCTTCAAGACACTTTTTCAAGAGCTGTGTGTTTGATAAATCTTTAAAAATAGGTTTAATTTCATCTAAAACTGCCCTAGGTAAACTAGAAGTGTGCCTGTACCTGTCTACAGTGCCTGATGCAACTGCTTGTCTGTATGGACACCAAGAATCTTTGCAAAAATTGTGCGTTGGTTCAACATCTGTTGAATTGTAATGAAAGAAGATGGCCCATACTGCTTGTCTCATTGCCACTAAATTATTTTTATTTCCCCTGATTGCATTTCCATAATGAGTCTGAATGCTATCTATTTTATCCTTTGTCAGCCTAGCTTTCCCTCCAATTGTTTTTCCATCTGCTAATTTCCTGTTTCCCATGTTTTTTTTCAGCTGTCGCAGTCGTGTGCCCATTCGTTTCTGAATATGCCCGACACATTCAATTTTTTCAACCTGTATTTCCTCGCCATAGGGTTTTGCATCATGTACACATTTGAAAGAGTGTGTATCACCATCACCAATATATCTAGTGTATCTGAGTTTGTGATTGTCAACAGAGGAACAGAATATGTCTTTGATGATGCCTTGTTCCATAGACCCTGATGTGCCCGTGTGATTTTTTGTACAGCTGTCAGCATGATTGGCTTGCCATGTCTGATATTTTTCACTGTTTTTATCTACCTTTTCATACTTTTCACAGGATTTGCACACTTTTGACCTTGTTCCCATGCCCAACACCTTCCCAGTTACACACCCAATGACACTTGCAGCCCCTATCTTTGAAGAATGACCCCTAGTCATCCAGGTACCATCACCGCTTACATCTATGTTACGGCACTGGTCATCTTCTATTTCATCTGCAAGATCATATTCTTTTTTTCCAGCATCTTTCATGCTTTCTTCCATGGTGCATTTTGTAGTCTTTTCTAAAGTGTCCATAATGCACTGATGAGTATTCTTTGCAGCAGGGGGTGGCATGTTCATCATACCACAGAATGTTCTAAGATCACTATGATCACAGCCTATGCAACGCATCGCAAATGTGGCTCTTCTATTGATTGAATTTACTGTAAGATTTGTTGTTGTTTGGATTTGTGGACAGGAAGGAAAAGATTGCCCCCCTTTGCATCTAGCATTGCTGCAGTGAAAAGCAAATGTGCTTGCTAAACCTTCCCTCTGTAATTCTATTAGTGAAACTTCACTATGACATAAACTGCACACCAGCTGAGAGGAGATGTTCTGTCCTAGCAGTTCAATATCAATTATCCTATTTCCATGTACAGAATCTTGTTCTACTGTTTCTGTCTCTGCCTCACTTGTTTCACTTTCACTAGTTTCAGATTCATAATATAGCTTGTAAATGCCAGACAGCTTTCTTTCAGAACATGTCGAAGTGGGCGTGGCAGTGTCTTGAGATTGTTCGGCACTTGCACTATTATTTATGTTTTGCGATGATGTGGGTTCATTGTCATCGTTCTGATCAAAGCTAGCATTTTCACAGACTCGTTTTGCCTTGACAAATCTATTTTTAGGAGGTTTCTTCTTCTTACGCTTCTCACCTCTCCTTTTGAGATCTGTAGACATGATCAAACTATCACAACACACGATGAATATAATAATCCCAGTCAAGAATCACATGCTTTCACATGGAGGTGGCCATTTGCAAAGAAACAGTAACTCTCGGGGTGTATTAATTGCAGGGAGAGGCTCATTATTTCCCTTGGAGTTTAGTAATTGCAGGGAGAAGCTCATTATTTCAAGCTAAACGGTGTTACTGAAGACAAAATAGATTTCTCAGCTGCCATCTTGTTTTTCGGACCAAAACTGTCGACACCCTACCCTACGAAAAAATTCATAACAAAAAAAACTATCAAATTGTGAATAAAAACCTGTTAGAGAATGATGCAAAAATGATTTTTCTATTGAAAGAAATATGTATTAAACACTACTTCCAAAACATGAATTTTGACCCTTTGCCCACTGTATCTGCTACCTTTTTTTTTTTAAGTGTGTAGAGGTTTAAGCAGTGTGCGATTGCAATCTGAAGTATGACTAAAGTTTTCGTGACGGTATGTGAAGAGAGTTTGAATACTGATAGTGATCATTTTTTTTTGCTCTCATTCTTTTACACACACACACACACACACACACACCACACACACACACACACACACACACACACACACACACACACACACACACACACACACACACACACACACACACACACACACACACACACACACACACACACACACACACACACACACACACACACTCTCTCTCTCTCTCTCTCTCTTTGATTTGAATTGATGACAAAATGTGTTGGCAAAGCCATATTACCAAAGTGTGTAAAACAATAAACAATATCAAAAAACTTATTGTTACTGTCAAAATTAAGTTTTTTTACTAACGAACCAACAAGGAAATTTTTTTACTCTGCCCATATTCAGCCACATTTGGATTATGCCTCCTCAGTTTGGGATGGAAGCAGTGATGCTAATCTCAAAAGGATGAATTCGATTCACAGGCGGGCAATCAAATTAATCATTGACAGACCCATGCAAGTCATTAGCACGGATTACAAGTTCAAGCTGCTGGATATCCTACCACTTGACAAGCAGTTCATTTATAATAAGTTGGTTCTTATGTGCAAAATCACCCTCTCAGACTCACCAGCCTATCTCTCGAATTTGTTCGCACTTGCCCACAGAGCTAGTCGAACATCAGGGAACAATCTGGTAGTACCAAGGCCCCGCTTAGATATTTACAAGACGTCCCTCTCCTACTCTGGTGCAAAATTATGCAGACATTAAAGCAACACATTCTTTACGAATGTTCAAGTACCAACTGCTTAAATTTATTAAGAACATGTGAAAACATTTTTTTTTCATACCGTCATTGAGTGCAGAAACATTTCCTTATCATATTCATGTATCATACATAATACTTTAGACTTGCTGAGGTTTTCTTTGTCATTTCTTTTGCAGCATAACATCATAATCTTTTTTTTAATGTTTAATGTTCGATGTTTTGCTTGATGTCAGTGTGTGTCTCTGTGTGTGTGTGTGTGTGTGTGTGTGTGTGTGTGTGTGTGTGTGTGTGTGTGTGTGTGTGTGTGTGTGTGTGTGTGTGTGTGTGTGTGGCGTGTAATGTGAGCATTGATTATTTGAAATGGAAGCATTGTTGCCTGTCAGTATTTTTACTATTATGTATACTTTTATATAAAACATGTGTATGCGTGTTTACGTGCATGCTATAGCTTAGCAAGGACATGATTGAAAAAAGGTCATTGAATGTACTTAATCATTTATCATTTAAAAATAAAGTTTCATTTCATTTCATTCTCTTTTCATTCCATTTCCATTTCCATTTCCATTTCCATTCTCTCTCTCTCTCTCTCTCTCTCTCTCTCTCTCTCTCTCTCTCTCTCTCTCTCTCTCTCTCTCTCTCTCTCTCTCTCTCTCTCTCTCTCTCCTCTCTCTCTCTCTCCTCTCTCTCTCTCCTCTCTCTCTCTCTCTCTCTCTCTCTCTCTCTCTCTCTCTCTCTCTCTCTCTCTCTCTCTCTCTACGCCATCATGTCTTGTTTACTGTGCGCATCGCGTGTAAGTTTCTCTGCATTCAATTGGATACTGTGCTGGCAAAGTTTACTCTGCAATTATGATTCTTGGCAGACTGTTTGTGCTTAGTGAATTCTCTGATATGGTGTAGTTTCAGGACTGTGAACTTCATATTTCACACTCATTTCATCCGAAATTAAGTTACTGCACTGCGCTTGTAGGGAGGCCAGCTTGCCAGCCGGTCGGCCCGGCAGGCGGGAGTCTTGTTACATCCCCCGCGCGAGCATCATGCAGCTTTGACCCAGTTTCTCTGCTCGCCTGGAACAAACCTTAAGTGTGCCGTACTAGCGCTGGGCCAAACAGCCGTGATAAACATGTCGACACACCAAGCGTAAGCTGATTATGGCACCGCCACCATCCTTCCACTATGCGCCCGACAACACGCTCCACAGCGGCTAACTCTAGACTTTCACTGGAAAGAATAACTAAAACAAATGACCCGATACAAGTGACCTTTGAGACTGAGGGCTGGAAGTTACCCCTGTGGAGAAAAGCTCTACATTCTTTCTACGTGGATGTACCTCTGCCCCCTGGTGTCACCCTCCTATGGAGAGACAGGAATCAACACCACGAGAACCTGACAGTCTCTGCTCCGGTCGATTCGTCTTATCCCCAAGGACTGTTTGAAACAATTATCCAGTTGTTGAATGGGGACCGGAAACTGATCACAGTAACACTGTATTACACCACCGGGACCGGTCTAGCCCAAGGTTACTGCTGCCAAACTTGGGTTGACGAGGAGTTTGAAGCCTTGAGGGACAGTGTTACAACATGGCCAGCAGTCTGCTCACCCAGCCCACTCCAGCCGACCCTTCACCCTCCCTCCAGGCCAAAGCGACGGACGCATTGAACCCCGAGCAACTCACCGCCACGCGAGATGAACCCGCGCAGCCACCCGTGAGTGACTTGTCACTGGCGGCTCGGGACTCGACTATTTGTATTAGTGACCTCACTCTCATAACTCTGCCAACCGTGACCCCTCCCCGCTCCGGCGACGCGACTGTCAACACGCCTGATCAGGTCACGAAGCGCCCTGATTGTATCACTCCCCTCACCTCTAGTGTCACCAACCCAGCGTGCATGCTCCAGATGCAGAAACAGCTGGAGATTAACTCGGCCACCATCCGCACTCTGACAGCCGCTTTGGAGGAAACACGCAGGGAGCTGTCAGAGCTGAAATCCCGCTGTGCCGCTATATACGACCTACAGGCGCAGCTCGACACCCACGCCCGAGACAGCGACGTAAAAATAAAAAACTGCTCCAGAGCCACCGACAAATTCGTCACAGAGGCCATCAACTCGTCACTAGAGCCTGTGACGAAGAAACAGCAAGGGCTCGCTGATCGCGTGAACCAGCTGACCTCCTCCAGAGACAGCCATGCTAGTAAGCTCCACGAGATCGAACGGCAGGTAAAGGCGCTAACCCCAGCCGCAGAACTACATGCCAATCCGGCTCCTGCCGCTACTCCCACGGCTCATACTGCGCGTCCCTCAAACAATTCATCACCATCCGTCCATTCGCTGTCTCCTAGCTGTAATGTTCAGCACACACCACACCCTGACATCACAGTGAAAAATATGTTTGCTGTCCTGTCTGAAGGCGGCGAGAAACAGCAGGACTCTGGTGCCGGTATTGGTGCTGGCAAGAAGCAGCACAACTCTGGTGATGATGTCGATGCCGGTGATGCCACCACAGCTAACGCCGCCAAGGACTCCCGTGAATTCAGCCAAGGCCGCTCGAATTCCTCTTCGAGCACCCCGTTGTGCAACCTGCGAGCCCAGACCGTTAAAACTGATGTCGATCGTTTACTTATCGGCGACTCGGTTCTGAAATGGGTTGACGCGCAGAGGATGTCTGTTGACGGAGTAAAGGTACAGAATCTGTCTGTGTCGGGGCTGAGCGTCAGTGAACTCGCTGAGTGGCTCCGTGAACAGCCAACGATGCCACACATTCGCCTGGTGACATTCCACGTCGGCATCAACAGTTGCAGACAGCAGGGCCCCGTCACCATGCAGGCGTGGATGCACCTCATCCGCCTCCATTCCTCCGTCTTCCCCAAATCCCGTATTCAGGCCTCTTCAATCATGCCCCCGAGAGGTCAAAACCACCCCCTCTTCGCCCCCGCCTCCGAATCTAATGATGCCCTTAGGGAGGCCTGTGATCAGATGAAAATTCTGTTCATCGACAACACCCCCACCTTCCTCACAGCCAACGGAGCCCCAAGGAAAAAGCTGTACCAGGATGGCATTCACCCCAGTCCTGTCGGTGCCATGAAACTAGCCATCAACATCCGCTTTGCGGGTGCTCCACGCCGCCCCCAAAACACACCTGAGGCAGGTGCTCTACGCCGCCCCCACAACACACCTGAGGCAGGTGAAAACCGACAAGTCAGTGGCAGTAGGCAGCCCAGAAACTATCATCGCCAGGACAGCCATCATGACGCTTCTCCCCGGGGCGTCGGTCATTTTCCCAAATATCAAGAACTGGCACGCCGAAACCGATACAACCCCCACACCGGCCCCGGTTCTCTCCACGAACGTGAGCAGGGTCATGGCGGGCCCTTAATGACGTCACACCACGGCCCGGCCCCAGCGCGACCATACAACCACTCGTCTAGAAGTACCCAACGGAGAAAGAAACACGCTTAGAAAAGACGGGTACAACACAATTTATTAATATTTCGGGTAAATACCCTTTGTCAAAATAGACAAACAAACAAACATAGAGATTAGCCGCTACTTATCTTCAATGGCAGAAGGAATGTGGCAACTGAAGGAGGTGACGTAAAATAAAAGAAAAGAAAAGGAAGAACAAAAGTGCGGAAAAAGTAAAAATGACGTCAACGAAAAATCGCGTAAGAGAGAGACTCGGAAAGAACCTGAACACAAGAGACAAGAGTGTGTGCAAGCACGTGCAGGAGCGAGCGAAAGAAAAGGCGTGTAGATGAGGCCAGAGAAAGAGAGAGAGAGAGAAAGAGAGAGAGAGAGAGAGAAAGAGAGAGAGAGAGAGAGAGAGAGAGAGAGAGAGAGAGAGAGAGAGAGAGCGAGACGGAGAGAGAGAAAGAGAGAGAGAACGAATGGGGAGTACCCTTGGGCACGAAGTAGGCTGAGTGTCTAATACACAAAGCCTGCTAAACACCAACCCGAAGGCAAACTTTATATCACCTTCAAGTTGAGGACTACCTCGGGGAAAAACGGGAGGACCCCGGGAAAAAAACCCCAGCATTTAGCACGGTAAACAACAAGTAATAAGTCATGAAAACAAAGCAAAGAATCAAAATCAGTAAGAGAATATTGGTATAAGTGGAGAGTAGGTAGTTGTGAAACCGTCTTCAAGGGTAACTCAAAAAATAAGGGGGAGAGAGAGAGAGAGAGAGAGAGAGAGAGAGAGAGAGAGAGAGGGAGATGGGGGCGGGGGGGGGGGGGGAAGGGGGGAAGGAGTAAGGAAAAAAAAAAAAAAAAAAAAAAAAAAAAAAAAAAAAAAAAAAAAAAAAAAGGGAGGGGGGGGGGGGGGCGGAAGACAATCAGCCAGAGCCACCAACCCCACCCAACGGGCACCCACCAGCCCACAGAAAAACACACAGGTACGCAACAAGACGACCACATACATCCCCAAGGGATGCACACGATCGCCCCGCCCCAAAACCGCGTATCAAACCGTGAGCCGGAGACCCGGTGCCCGACAGGGAAGGGCAAGGGATCCAACTAAACGTTCGGCCAGCGCTGAGAAAGTCCCCAAGGGAAATGTACATATCAACCAGCGCCAACATCACGTAACTGATTAGTGAGTAGTAAATCAGTGAGGTAAAGTAGCAGACACAAGCAAGGTAAACAATGTTAATCTTTCATATTCATCCCGAGTGGCGCCACAGTGCCCAGTTTATTAATCAGAAATTTTTCACGGTCTTTCCTGGCCCAGACATTACTGGCTTGCATAAGCCAGAGGCCTTTAACTCGAATGTCTGAGACGGAGTGGTCGGCCTGATTGAAATGTCGTTAGAAAGTTAGAGAACCCAGAACACTACCAACACCTTGACGAATGCTCCCTCCAAGCTGATCAAAAGCGCATCTCTAAGACAGTCAAAGAGATGATTCTTAAAGGAGAGCTTCCTTCCACAGCTAATCTCCTCATAAAAAAGCGGCCTAAGCAACCTAACTTTTACCTTCTCCCAAAAATTCACAAACTCAACAATCCCGGCCGTCCCATAGTGTCAGCTTGCAGCTGTCCCACTGAACACATCTCCGAATACCTGGACATCATCTTCCAACCCTTTGTCCAGTCTCTACCTACCTACATTAAAGACACCAACCATGCTCTAGAGATCATAGACCAAGTCAACCAGAAACAACTTTTCAAACCTGAACTGTTGTTTTCCCTTGATGTCACTTCACTATATACTGTTATACCGCACAATGACGGCCTCAATGCACTTGCATACTTCCTCAACCAAAGAAGTCATAAACAACCTCCTACTCATACACTTCTACGTCTGGCTGAATTGGTTCTCTCTCTTAACAGTTTCACCTTTGATGGCGTCACCTTTGCTCAGTGCAGTGGCGTAGCGATGGGCACAAAAATGGGACCCAGCTATGCTTGCCTTTTCATGGGTTTCCTTGAGCAACAGATTCTTCAGCAATACACTGGGCCTGTCCCTGAGATGTATAAACGCTACATCGATGACGGTTTAGGAGCTACTCACATGACCCAAGCTGCACTTTTAGACTTCATTCACTTCGTGCAGGACTTCCACCCATCCATCAAGTTCACTTACACTATATCAGCTACTTCAGTCGACTTTCTGGACATGAACATCAGGATTGACTGCGGAATGTTGAAAACTTCAATACATTACAAACCTACCGACTCACATTCCTACCTCGACTACCGATCTTCTCACAACCCCAAAACTAAAAACAGCATCCCTTATTCCCAGTTTCTTCGGCTAAAAAGAATATGTTCCGAAGAATCAGATTTTGATGTTCAATCCAAAGAAATGGCTGGATTTTTCATCGACAGACACTACCCACATACTGTTGTTCAAGGATCTCTCCAAACGGTTCAAAAACTTAGTCGCGCGAGTACACTGCAGACTAAACCTACCGCTGATAGTGACAGACCTATCGTAACCATGATCTACCATCCCCACACCAATCCGGTGCGTAAAATCCTTCTTTCTAACTGGGGTCTTTTGTCATCCAGTCAAGAATCTGCTGCTATCTTTTCTGAACCTCCGTTGGTAGCTTTCAAGAGGGATATTAATTTGCGGGACATGCTTGTTCGCTCTACTCTCAAGCCTCGTCATACCACCAGAGCCTCCGGCTCCACTCCGTGCAATGTTCCTAATTGCAAGACGTGTCCTTTTATTTGCCCTTCCACCGTGGTCAATGGTCCACGTTACAAATTCAACATAGACAGATACTTCACGTGTCAAACCACCAACGTGATTTATGTCATCTCCTGTGTTAAATGCGGCCAACTCTATGTTGGAGAGACGGAAAGAACCATCAACGACCGTTTCAAAGAACATCTTCAGTCTGTCAAGTACCAATACAACAGACCGGTCGGACGACATTTCAATCAGGCCGACCACTCCGTCTCAGACATTCGAGTTAAAGGCCTCTGGCTTATGCAAGCCAGTAATGTCTGGGCCAGGAAAGACCGTGAAAAATTTCTGATTAATAAACTGGGCACTGTGGCGCCACTCGGGATGAATATGAAAGATTAACATTGTTTACCTTGCTTGTGTCTGCTACTTTACCTCACTGATTTACTACTCACTAATCAGTTACGTGATGTTGGCGCTGGTTGATATGTACATTTCCCTTGGGGACTTTCTCAGCGCTGGCCGAACGTTTAGTTGGATCCCTTGCCCTTCCCTGTCGGGCACCGGGTCTCCGGCTCACGGTTTGATACGCGGTTTTGGGGCGGGGCGATCGTGTGCATCCCTTGGGGATGTATGTGGTCGTCTTGTTGCGTACCTGTGTGTTTTTCTGTGGGCTGGTGGGTGCCCGTTGGGTGGGGTTGGTGGCTCTGGCTGATTGTCTTCCGCCCCCCCCCCCCCCCCCCCCCCCTTTTTTTTTTTTTTTTTTTTTTTTTTTTTTTTTTTTTTTTTTTTTTTCCTTACTCCTTCCCCCCTTCCCCCCCCCCCCCCGCCCCCATCTCCCTCTCTCTCTCTCTCTCTCTCTCTCTCTCTCTCTCTCTCTCTCTCCCCCTTATTTTTTGAGTTACCCTTGAAGACGGTTTCACAACTACCTACTCTCCACTTATACCAATATTCTCTTACTGATTTTGATTCTTTGCTTTGTTTTCATGACTTATTACTTGTTGTTTACCGTGCTAAATGCTGGGGTTTTTTTCCCGGGGTCCTCCCGTTTTTCCCCGAGGTAGTCCTCAACTTGAAGGTGATATAAAGTTTGCCTTCGGGTTGGTGTTTAGCAGGCTTTGTGTATTAGACACTCAGCCTACTTCGTGCCCAAGGGTACTCCCCATTCGTTCTCTCTCTCTTTCTCTCTCTCCGTCTCGCTCTCTCTCTCTCTCTCTCTCTCTCTCTCTCTCTCTCTCTCTTTCTCTCTCTCTCTCTCTCTTTCTCTCTCTCTCTCTTTCTCTGGCCTCATCTACACGCCTTTTCTTTCGCTCGCTCCTGCACGTGCTTGCACACACTCTTGTCTCTTGTGTTCAGGTTCTTTCCGAGTCTCTCTCTTACGCGATTTTTCGTTGACGTCATTTTTACTTTTTCCGCACTTTTGTTCTTCCTTTTCTTTTCTTTTATTTTACGTCACCTCCTTCAGTTGCCACATTCCTTCTGCCATTGAAGATAAGTAGCGGCTAATCTCTATGTTTGTTTGTTTGTCTATTTTGACAAAGGGTATTTACCCGAAATATTAATAAATTGTGTTGTACCCGTCTTTTCTAAGCGTGTTTCTTTCTCCGTTGGGTACTTCTTTGCATATTACACGCTTGGCAGTCACCTTTTTGGTCTGGATTGATTATTTCTCTTTGACTGCTTTCTGTTTGTCTCGTTGTGCTTGTACTAGCATGCCTTCGTCAGCTTTTTTCACTGGCTTGCATTCACGTTTGGTTTCACGTTTTGCTTTTTTACCACCGATTCTTTTCTTTTTGTCCTTTTCTTATGCTAAAACTATTTTTTCTAAAACTAAATGCTCCAGTCATCTCGCTTTTCTCAAAAAATGTATTCGCCTTCGTATTATTCCTGTTGGTTTTCAGCTTAAACATTCTCCTTCCGATCTGAATAATTCTTCTCTTTTGCAGGCGACTAACACAATTCTTGAAAAAACTAGCTTTAAGTTAATGACGTGTCACATTCAGTCATTAAATCACAAGATCTCCGATCTTGACTCCACTCTTGTTATCTTGAAGAGACAGCTGATTCAGCTGTGTGATATTCATACTGTCTTCTTAATTAAATCTGTTGTGCATGATTTTAATACTCTTGTGCATGCCCATGTCACTAAAACTAAAGATCATAAGCTATCCAAATTCAACACTAATCGCAGCACACACTCTGCTTCAGCGGTCCCTCTTCCTACCCAATGTGATACCCGGCGTTTGGTTGTGCCTACTGTCCATCCGATTACCACGCTTGGTGCTGACTGTGGTTCTGGTGTTGGTGCCGTGATCCTCACATCGGCTTCATTTTCTGGACTGGACGGTTGTGCCCCAGCGCTGACGCTGACCCACGGAGCTGCCCTTGATGCCACATCTTTGACCTCCTCCGGGCCGGAGCCTGTTGAGGGTGATACTTCTTCCAGTGACGATAACTCTACCCAGGATGGTTGCGCTGCTCACGCTCCTGTTTTGGTCGTTCGAGCTGCCCGTCCTCTGCCATTGTCCAAAGTTGAAGACTGTTTTCAGGATGGTGTTGCCGTTCACGTGCCTACGTTGGACGTTGCCGCCGCCCCTTCTCTTCCTTCGTCCGGAGAGGTGAACTCCGATGCTTACGGAGAGATTGGTGTTGCCGCCTGCGCACCCACGTTGGACGTTAGAGGCACCCCTCCTTCGACTTCCGTTTTACATGACGTTGATGCCACTTGCACTCCGTTGCTTACTGTGATAAAAGACCCCTCTAGTCCTTTGTCTGACGCTGTAACCACTACGCACCTCCACTGCGCCTTCGTCGGTACTACTACACCTCACAGAAATCTAGTACAGTGCATTCCTGAAGATTTAACTCTGACACACGATGAAAGAGCTGTCCTCTCCAGAGGTTTAAAGTTTATTCCAAGGCAGCCTACTATAAACAAATACGAACTCATCAGAGATCTGCAGAAATTCTATAGGTCTCTTAGATGGATGGCTGTCCTGGGCCATCGACCGAGAACTCAGAAGGTTGGTGACATCTTCGTTGATCATTTTGACACTCCTGTCCGAAGAGAACCACCTCATGGTAAACTTCCTGAACTCGAATGCTACATTAAGAAGACCATGTCTGACATTGGACAACTCAAATTCAAACCCATTCCTCACTCTAATCTCACTAAATCTGAACTGGACGCTCTCAACAATCTTCGTAACAGAAGCGACATCGTAATCAAACCAGCCGATAAAGGTGGCGCCGTCGTTGTATGGGACAGAGGTCTGTACATCAAAGAGGCTTACAGACAGTTAGAGAACCCAGAACACTACCAACACCTTGACGAATGCTCCCTCCAAGCTGATCAAAAGCGCATCTCTAAGACAGTCAAAGAGATGATTCTTAAAGGAGAGCTTCCTTCCACAGCTAATCTCCTCATAAAAAAGCGGCCTAAGCAACCTAACTTTTACCTTCTCCCAAAAATTCACAAACTCAACAATCCCGGCCGTCCCATAGTGTCAGCTTGCAGCTGTCCCACTGAACACATCTCCGAATACCTGGACATCATCTTCCAACCCTTTGTCCAGTCTCTACCTACCTACATTAAAGACACCAACCATGCTCTAGAGATCATAGACCAAGTCAACCAGAAACAACTTTTCAAACCTGAACTGTTGTTTTCCCTTGATGTCACTTCACTATATACTGTTATACCGCACAATGACGGCCTCAATGCACTTGCATACTTCCTCAACCAAAGAAGTCATAAACAACCTCCTACTCATACACTTCTACGTCTGGCTGAATTGGTTCTCTCTCTTAACAGTTTCACCTTTGATGGCGTCACCTTTGCTCAGTGCAGTGGCGTAGCGATGGGCACAAAAATGGGACCCAGCTATGCTTGCCTTTTCATGGGTTTCCTTGAGCAACAGATTCTTCAGCAATACACTGGGCCTGTCCCTGAGATGTATAAACGCTACATCGATGACGGTTTAGGAGCTACTCACATGACCCAAGCTGCACTTTTAGACTTCATTCACTTCGTGCAGGACTTCCACCCATCCATCAAGTTCACTTACACTATATCAGCTACTTCAGTCGACTTTCTGGACATGAACATCAGGATTGACTGCGGAATGTTGAAAACTTCAATACATTACAAACCTACCGACTCACATTCCTACCTCGACTACCGATCTTCTCACAACCCCAAAACTAAAAACAGCATCCCTTATTCCCAGTTTCTTCGGCTAAAAAGAATATGTTCCGAAGAATCAGATTTTGATGTTCAATCCAAAGAAATGGCTGGATTTTTCATCGACAGACACTACCCACATACTGTTGTTCAAGGATCTCTCCAAACGGTTCAAAAACTTAGTCGCGCGAGTACACTGCAGACTAAACCTACCGCTGATAGTGACAGACCTATCGTAACCATGATCTACCATCCCCACACCAATCCGGTGCGTAAAATCCTTCTTTCTAACTGGGGTCTTTTGTCATCCAGTCAAGAATCTGCTGCTATCTTTTCTGAACCTCCGTTGGTAGCTTTCAAGAGGGATATTAATTTGCGGGACATGCTTGTTCGCTCTACTCTCAAGCCTCGTCATACCACCAGAGCCTCCGGCTCCACTCCGTGCAATGTTCCTAATTGCAAGACGTGTCCTTTTATTTGCCCTTCCACCGTGGTCAATGGTCCACGTTACAAATTCAACATAGACAGATACTTCACGTGTCAAACCACCAACGTGATTTATGTCATCTCCTGTGTTAAATGCGGCCAACTCTATGTTGGAGAGACGGAAAGAACCATCAACGACCGTTTCAAAGAACATCTTCAGTCTGTCAAGTACCAATACAACAGACCGGTCGGACGACATTTCAATCAGGCCGACCACTCCGTCTCAGACATTCGAGTTAAAGGCCTCTGGCTTATGCAAGCCAGTAATGTCTGGGCCAGGAAAGACCGTGAAAAATTTCTGATTAATAAACTGGGCACTGTGGCGCCACTCGGGATGAATATGAAAGATTAACATTGTTTACCTTGCTTGTGTCTGCTACTTTACCTCACTGATTTACTACTCACTAATCAGTTACGTGATGTTGGCGCTGGTTGATATGTACATTTCCCTTGGGGACTTTCTCAGCGCTGGCCGAACGTTTAGTTGGATCCCTTGCCCTTCCCTGTCGGGCACCGGGTCTCCGGCTCACGGTTTGATACGCGGTTTTGGGGCGGGGCGATCGTGTGCATCCCTTGGGGATGTATGTGGTCGTCTTGTTGCGTACCTGTGTGTTTTTCTGTGGGCTGGTGGGTGCCCGTTGGGTGGGGTTGGTGGCTCTGGCTGTTTGTCTTCCGCCCCCCCCCCCCCTCCCTTTTTTTTTTTTTTTTTTTTCCTTACTCCTTCCCCCCTTCCCCCCCCCCCCCCCCCCGCCCCCATCTCCCTCTCTCTCTCTCTCTCTCTCTCTCTCTCTCTCCCCCTTATTTTTTGAGTTACCCTTGAAGACGGTTTCACAACTACCTACTCTCCACTTATACCAATATTCTCTTACTGATTTTGATTCTTTGCTTTGTTTTCATGACTTATTACTTGTTGTTTACCGTGCTAAATGCTGGGGTTTTTTTCCCGGGGTCCTCCCGTTTTTCCCCGAGGTAGTCCTCAACTTGAAGGTGATATAAAGTTTGCCTTCGGGTTGGTGTTTAGCAGGCTTTGTGTATTAGACACTCAGCCTACTTCGTGCCCAAGGGTACTCCCCATTCGTTCTCTCTCTCTTTCTCTCTCTCCGTCTCGCTCTCTCTCTCTCTCTCTCTCTCTCTCTCTCTCTCTCTCTCTCTCTCTCTCTTTCTCTCTCTCTCTCTCTCTTTCTCTCTCTCTCTCTTTCTCTGGCCTCATCTACACGCCTTTTCTTTCGCTCGCTCCTGCACGTGCTTGCACACACTCTTGTCTCTTGTGTTCAGGTTCTTTCCGAGTCTCTCTCTTACGCGATTTTTCGTTGACGTCATTTTTACTTTTTCCGCACTTTTGTTCTTCCTTTTCTTTTCTTTTATTTTACGTCACCTCCTTCAGTTGCCACATTCCTTCTGCCATTGAAGATAAGTAGCGGCTAATCTCTATGTTTGTTTGTTTGTCTATTTTGACAAAGGGTATTTACCCGAAATATTAATAAATTGTGTTGTACCCGTCTTTTCTAAGCGTGTTTCTTTCTCCGTTGGGTACTTCTTTGCATATTACACGCTTGGCAGTCACCTTTTTGGTCTGGATTAACCACTCGTCTGGCCACGCCCCTTCACATTTCGCTGACCAAGGACACGCCAGGCCGCACATCGCGTCACAAGTGGACTTCCCCAGCATGCCGCAGGCTAGTGGGTACGCACCCGCCGGTCATCCGTTTGCTGCGCCCGCCACATGCCCCCGAGGGTGGGAACAATCAGGAATAACGGGCAACCCTAGCCACGATTCAGCCCAGGCCATGCAGATCATCGCCCAACTACTGCTGCCTTTTCTACCGAAGTACTAATTGTCGGCTAATCACTTGTAATGCGTGTGAGCGTTGCTTGTGAGTATCCGATACACTATCCCTTAGCCTTGATAATCGGAAATACTAATTATCGGTTACTCATTTGCAGCGAGCATGAGCGCTGCACGTGACTCTCTGGTAATAATCCAATATCTATACCCCTCATTTGTCTTGATAAAATCCGAAATAGTAATTACTGGTTACTCATACGCGGCGCGCATGCGCGTTGCTTATGACTATCTGATAATTATGTAATGTTAGTGTGCACACGAAGAGACGTTAACCGCGTTACATATGGAAGTTTGAACGGTGCCTTTATCTCATATTACGACACGACACTTGATTATAGTTTGTGACTATCATCAGACTTTTCCTATCGGAACATTTCATTTTGCCTTTTTATGTCGTTAGTGTGTGTGCACGGTCGTGCCTCTTGACAAGATTAGACTGTTGGCCAGTGGTGACTGTTGCACGGGCTGTGTTGCTAATGACATTGTCCACAGGTTTTGGTGTACAAGTACAAGGCACTATCCATATGATAAAGTCACAGGTCTTACGTGATTGTGACTTAATTATTGAAAAGCGCAACGCGTGACTTAGTTTGTGCGATGTGCCACATCTATACTAAGAATCAGAGGTCACTTAAAACCTCTGCACTCAAACCGCTGGGCGAGTGGAAAATAGTCTTTTCCGCTGGCTCTGTGGTATAGATTGTGCAGATTCGTTGACATTATCAGCGCAAAACTGGACATTATCTTGTTTGCAGTGAAAACGCGCTATTGCTTTAATTTGTTTTATTGCACTGTCAGTTTATCAAATTATTTTGTGTAGTTCTCTTTGACGGTTCACCTTTACCTATCCGGTTTGCACTGTGTGTATGATTGTTACTTTTGTGTGTGTGTGTTTCTTTTGTGTTGTGAGACAGTTTACATTCTTTTTGTGTTATAATCTTTTATGCCTGTGCTAGCCTCAATGGCGAAAGCGAGCATAAGGGAATGTACTTTACGTGCAGGCCATCTTAACGTGTTTCATCTTTACAATAAGATACCTGACTTAGCTTGTTTTCTTAACAATCCCACACCGTCACCGTTTCACTTGTTTGGCGTCACTGAGACACGCTTGAGCTCGAACATCAGTGATGAAGCCATTAGTATCCCTAACTTTTCTGTAATCAGAAGAGATCCTTCCTCCCCAGGCCAAACAGGCATTGCCGTCTACATCCACCAGTCTATTCAACACTTAGTCCGTAGACGGCAAGATCTAGAAGCCGCAGATGTTGAGTGCGTGTGGATTGAAGTAAAGCGTCCTTTTTTGGCTCCATCATACGTAGGCTTCTTGTACCGTAACCCGGCGGCTGACTTTAGTTGGTACGACCATTTCACCTGTAACTTAGATAAAGTCTGTAAAGTAAACACCGACATCATTCTAATGGGTGATTTCAATATCAATTTACTGAAACCCCACACCGCGTGGGAAACAACATCTTCCTTATTTGGGCTGGTGCAGCTGGTGCAGTCACCCACTAGGATTACTGCTGCATCATCCACTCTCATAGACCATATTTATACCAATAACCCTAAATCTGTGACTGACGTTTCTGTTCCCGACGTGAGCATTAGCGATCATTTCCCTGTAGTGTGTAAATGGGCTGCGCAAATTCCAAAGACTAAAAAGAAAGGTCATATCACCGTAACATATCGCTCTTTTAAACATTTTAACCAAAACGCATTTTTACATGATCTTAGTAATGCGTGCTTTGACTCAGTAACCGAGTCCAACGACCCAGAGGTTGCTCTATCTGCATGGTACAGCATTTTCCTTGGGGTACTCAACAAACACGCACCCCTCAGGGAGAGGCGTGTCAAAAGCGCGGTACTACCCCCATGGATTACAAAAGAACTGATGCAGGCCATGGAGTTTAGGAACACCCTCAGGAGAGAAAAGAAGTTTGATGAGTTTAAAAAGCAGCGTATTCGCGTCAAGTATATGTTACATGAAGCGAAAAAAGCCTTTGTAAGAAATACTATTAAAAACAACAAAGACGGGTCTGCTATTTGGCGCGTCCTGAATTCCCTTACTCGAGGCTCTAGTGCATCCACGGTAATCCCTAGTGATCTATCCGCTGACATGTTTAATAATCACTTCCTGTCTGTTGCTGAAGTTTTTTCAACACAAGGAAGTGTCAATGATAAGTGTTTCGATATTTTAATTAACTACTGCAATCAGAAGACTGTGACTCCTTTTAGCATTCCATCGATTGCAATACATGAAGTAGGTAAATTCATAAGTAGTCTCGCGAACAAGAAGTCATCAGGCCCTGATGACATAAATCCTAAAGTTCTCAAACTATCCCTACCTTACATTGTTGAATCGCTGACATACATTTACAACCTATGTCTCCATCAGTGTGTATTTCCTACACAGCTTAAACTTGCAAAAGTAATTCCACTACCGAAATCCAAGGACAGGGGAAATCTGAATAATTATAGACCGATTTCGTTACTGTCCGTGTTAAGCAAACCTCTCGAGCGACATGTACACAAACATTTGTCTCAGTATTTAGAGACAAATAATATGCTTCATCCCTTCCAGTTTGGGTTTCGTCCGAAGTATTCCTGTAATACAGCGCTAAGCAGACTTGCAGATAAGTGGTTATCTAACGTAAACAATTCGCAACTGACGGGTGTTATTTACCTTGACTTTAAGAAGGCGTTTGACCTGGTTAACCACGACACTCTGATAAGCAAACTTAGTCATTATTTAAAAAACGTCTCAGCAGTTTCCTTCTTTAGTTCATATCTAAAGGGAAGAAAGCAAAAGGTTGTAGTTAATGGATCACACTCTGAAGTGAAGGAGGTTAAGTTTGGAGTACCTCAAGGGTCAGTGTTAGGCCCTCTTCTATTTTGTTTATACATCAACGATCTGCCTCTTCACCTAACGTCAGAATCTGTCGAATGTGACTTGTTTGCTGACGATACGTCAATCCACACGGCAAATAAAAACCTTAATGTAGTTGCAGATGACTTACAACAGAGCCTTGATGAGGTGTCCGCCTGGTGTGAACGTAATTCGATGAGTATCCATCCAGCAAAAACCAAGTCAATGGTAATTGCGACACGCCAAAAACACCAATTAAGCCCCCTTTCACTTGATTTGTCCTTCGAAGGCAATTCTATTGAGCAAGTGTCCGCCTCCTTGGAATTATCATAGATGATCAGCTCAAATGGCAGGCACACACACATAAAGTGTGTAAAACTGTTTCAAGAAACATTTTCATGCTGTCCAAACTGAAGCACTTCACTGATTTTGAAACCAGAAAATTATTTTATTATGCACATATTCAGTCCCACATTAATATTAATATTAATACATTACGACAGTCAGCTTGGGGTGGGGAGTGTGGTGATATAGTGCTAGAACTGTTGAAAGTGGTGAGTTTTGAGGGCGGACTGGGAGGAAGAGATAGTGTTTCTGACGGAGAGAGAGTGGGAGAGTGTTCCAGGTACGTGGATGGACCGTAGACGGAGAAGGAGCGGGGGCCGAAAGTGCTAAGTTTGGTGCGGGGGGATGTTAAGGCGGAGAGGGTCGGAGGCTAAGCGGAGGGAGCGGGGAGGAGTGTAGGGGTGAAGTAAGTTGGAGAGATAGGTAAGAGCGTAGTTGTTCAGGGATTTGTAGCAGAGAGACAGAATCTTGAATTGGATGCGTTGGGGGATTAGGAGCCAGTGAAGGAGTTTAAGCAGTGGAGTGATGTGGCCGGATGTTTTCTTTCTGAGGACTAGGCGGGCAGCATTGTTCTGGACGCGCTGGAGAGTGAAAGTGGTGGAGTGAGGGAGGCCGGAAGCACTAAGTGACTTCTTGAGACAGTCTTTGTATCTCTTCTTTGGTGCTCCTCTGTCTCGGTGTCCAGTGGCAAGCTCGCCGAACAGGGTGATCTTGGGTAGGCATCCAGGAGACATGCCCCGCCCAGCGGAGCTGCGTCCGCAGCAGCAAAGCCTCGATGCTCACAGTTTATGCCTGTTTAAGGACCTCGACGTTGGTGACATAGTCATTCCAGTGAATGCCTAGGATGGTACGCAGGCAGCGCTGGTGGAAGCGTTCGAGGAGTCGTAGTTGGCTGCGTTAGAGGGCCCAGGACTCGGAACTATACAGCAGGGTGGTGAGGACGACAGCTCTGTACACGCTAATCTTGGTGCCTGTTTTCAGCTGTTGATTGTGCCACACCCGCTTGAATAGTCGCCCGAAAGCGCTGTTCGCTTTTGCCAGCGTGTTGTCAAGCTCCTTGTCCAGCTTGGCGTCCGACGTGATGATGCAGCCAAGGTAAGTAAACTGGTGCACTGACTTTAGTTCAGACTCGTCGATGGTGATGTGGGGAGAGCGATGCTCTACCGTATGTGCCGGCTGATGGAGGACCTCTGTATTTTTCAGACTGACCTCGAGTCCAAAGAGCTGGACAGCGTCTGCGACGCAGGACGTGATGCGCTGCAGGGCTCTCTCCTTGTGTGTGCAACGAGGGCAGCGTCATCATCAAAAAGCAACTCACGAATCAGTTGGTCTAGGGTTTTGGTGTGGGCCTGCAGTCGTCTGAGGTTGAACAGGCTGCCATCGACACGATACCTGATGTATACTGCGTCGTCATCGTCGAGGTCCACTGTGGCCTGCTTCAACATCATGCTAAAAAAGATGTTTAAGAAGGTCGGTGCCAGCACGCAGCCCTGCTTTACACCGTTGAGAATAGGGAATGGTTCTGAGAGGTCATTGTTGAGTCTGATGTGGCCTTGCTGGTCCTCGTGTAGCTGAACGATCATGCTGAGGAACTTTAGGGGACAGCCAAGTCGCTCCAGGATCTGCCACATGCCTTGCCTGCTCACAGTGTCGAACGCTTTTGTTAGGTCGACAAACGTTACATACAGCCCTTTGTTATGCTCGCTGCACTTCTCCTGAAGCTGTCTCAGCACAAAGACCATGTCGGTGGTGCTCCTGTTGACTCTGAAGCCACATTGGCTCTCTGGGAGGTGGTCTTCGGCGATGGCAGGTACCAGCCGATTCAGGAGCAGCCTTGCGAGAAATTTCCCGGCAATGGACAGCAGGGTTGTAACGAAGGGTTCTCGTGTTGTATTGAATTAAATTGTTATATGTATAAATACGTTTAGTCTAATGGAATGAGTGTGTGCGTGGGCTTTCTGACAATCAGTATAAAGGTGAGTGTTCTAACTCTGTTTACTATACTCTTTCATCCACCACCACACACGTGCTTACAACAAAGACAAAGGCTACACAGTTATCTCTCTTTGCCCTCTATTTCGCTATTTCCCATACACTCATGAACCTATACATTAAATCACTCAATTCACATCACCATATAAGCAAGTTCACACAAATAATTAATAAGTGGCGTATAAGCTATGTATGAATTCGACGCTTACACAGTCAATCGCTATCGCAGAAGTCGTTGTCTCTTTCCCGAGACGTCACTCGGCTCTTCTCTTCACACTAGTGTCGACACAGTCAATGATATCACATTGACGACTTGACTTGACGGAGATTCCCGAACTGAACGGTAATAGTCAATGACAGTACTTACATATTAGAATATTCCTAGGCGTGGAATTATCAACGACGCTAGGCGACATAGGCTACACTGGAGGAACACTGCATGTGGTCCTGTAGCTCAAATCTGTAGACTTACATCGTTACCGTTGCTGCACGTATGCACCAGTGATGGTAGACGAAGGAAAGATGAAGGCGTGATGATGTCCGCATCCGGTCACGTTCACGATGCTATAAGGACAGCTTCATCAGCCACATACCAGAGGAGTTCCGCTCCGTACCGGCCGCTGTATACAACATTTATACAGTCGTAAATTTTTGCTCTTATACTTAAAGAGTCTGTATGTGTCCTCGACACATTATTATAATTCAGAGTGCTCGGGATCATTTCCTTTGAAAAGTGTCTTCTCTATGCCACCATACTACTACAGTCACTATTGTCACAATTCTTATGACAATTACCCCCACCCGGGTCTGCCCTGGGGGACTTGGGTGGGGTTAGGTACTTTTTAGTTCTCAGGGTCACCCTGGTCAGCCCCACAGGGTGAGTTTTTCCTCTCTATTCTGGGGCATGTGTTTCTGTCTACCCTTGGTCCATTCACCTGTATTTGCCTTTTTAAAACTCTCCCTACTGTCTGCACTGCCTGTAGCTCTTGATATTGGATGTGTGTTGCTAAATGGTCTTAGCTTTATTTAGGCCCCATGTGTTAGGTTTATTTAATGTATTGGACCGGCTGGCGACATACATTCAATGTTCTGTTTAGTTTTTTTTTTCACAAGCAGTGCAGGCACGTCCTGAGAAAGCCTTGTTGCTGTCGGGACGTTAAGCAATGTACAATCAATCAATCTTATGACAATTCCTATAGCCACTTTAACACTGTGCACTAATTTTGCGTACCTACACACAATGAATTATGAGCCAAATATTACAATCACAGCTCACCTTCAATTTATAACATGTTACTGCACATTCATTCATCATTAGGTATACCTAATTGTACACTGAATTACCTTCCTATTTCAGTCCCACATTTTCACATATAAATAAATACAACATGACATCCTAGTTATAAACTATATCACATATAATAATTACATGACCAAACAAGTATTGACACGAGCCATCGCACTTCCTTCAAACATGGGCCCTTCTGCACTCTAGTCATAATACTTCATAAAAAAACAATACTTTCCCTTTTCGTATGAATAGCTTTACAGGTCATTATAAATACCGATAATAACAATAATAAATACCTGTATTCTATATACAGCTATAGAATTCCCTAGAAGAATTCTTTCTCAAAGCACCAACGAACACGTCCGCTCAACTCGGCTGATATGACATCTCTGACTAACAACAGTTCACGATACAACACTGTCACTCCCACACGTGAACATTGCTCACCTCTACATTACCTGTTGTGAACCTCCGGTCCAACTGCTAATGACGTCATAACGTCTTCCTACCCAAACATGTACGAAATGCGTTCGTTACACTACCCCCCTCCCAACGAAAAAAAAAAGAACCGACCGAGGGTCTTTTTGACAAGTTCTGAGGATAATGTCAAAACACAGCAACGACCACGAAACTTTGATCTATGGAACCGATTGATCACGATCAGCGCGTGACAACAGATCCGCGAACACATTCTTTGTACCTGAAAGTGGTTCAAGATTGAATCTAAACTCTTGTAAGGACAAGGACCAACGCATGATGCGAGAATTCTTAAAGCGACTTGTATGCAAGTACGTCAGCGGTCTGTGGTCAGTCTGGAGAATGAAATCAACCCCCCAGAGAAATTTGGAAAATTTCGAAATGGCCCAAACGATAGCCAAACACTCCCTTTCGATCGTACTGTATCGGGTTTCTCTGTCGAGCAACTTTCTGCTCGCAAATGACACGGGGTGAAGAGTTCCCTTTAACTCCTGAAGCAGCACAGCACCCAAGCCAGTAGAACTAGCATCCGTGCGCAAAATGAAAGGTTGGTCAAGCCTAGGCAACTGAAGAACAGGCGCAGAAGAGAAAAGGTGTCTGATCTTAACCAACGCTTCCTCACAAGCAGGTGTCCACGCAATTGTGCGTGCTTTTGTCTCCTTTGTGAGATCAGTAATGTGAGCCGTGATGGTTGCTAATGCCGGGACATAGCGTCTATAGAAGTTCAATAGCCCTAACAAAGAACGGACTTGCTTTCTGGTGGTTGGGGTCGGAATAGCCAAAATTTTCTCGATCTTTTTCTTTTCTGGACGCAGCATCCCCTCTCCCACCACATGTCCAAGAAACTCAAGACTCTTGTAGCCAGACGAGATCTTAACTGGACTTGCAGTCAAGTTGTAGTGGAGCAGCTTGGTTAGAACATCTCTAACGTGCACAAGATGATCTTGAAAAGTAGTACTGTGGATCAAAATATCATCGAAGAAATTCATCGAGTAGGCCTCATGAAGTTCAAGCATTCTCATCATACGAGCAAACACTGCTGGGGCAGAAACCAAACCAAAAGGCATCCTGATCCATTGATATAGACCAATGTGCGTTGCGAACGCCGTCTTGTGACGATCCACCGGGTTGACAACAATCTGCCAGTAACCTTTTGAAAGATCAATACGCGTGAAAAACGTACTGTTCGCCAGCCTTGTGAACAACTCGTCCACATTTGGAATGGGTTCAGCATCGAAAACAGTAATCTTGTTGAGAGCTCTATAGTCAATGCAAAACCTACAAGCACCATCTTTTTTCTGAACCAGGACAACGGGTGATGAATATGCAGATTTTGATTTTTCAATCACACCTAGGTCAAGCATTGTTTGAATCTCTCTTACAACTATCCGCTTAGAAGAAAAAGGTAGATCATAAACCCATCGACGAACTGGAACATCAGTCATAAGATTGACGTCAAGGAAGAGATTTCCGTTGAACGCACCGGGTCTCGGTGTCAACACCCTAGGAAAATCTGCAAACACTGCATACAGTGACTGACCATCAGAATCAGAGAGATCTGTGTTAAAATCGATATTGGAAATGTCTTTGTCATTGACAGACGACAACATGAGAGGAATAGTGGGAAGATCACCGACATCATCATCATCTTGGACAACACCAATAGCCACTGATGGGACAGTATGCCAATCTGAAACGTCCACATGAGGAACATCACACGGAGGCTCCACAACCTCGACATCTGGAAGCAAAAAAGGAGAAATGGAAGACCAGTCGACTAAAACACCTGTTGACAACCGTGTAGTAAACTCCTCAACAACACCAACAGCAGCATCAATACGACGAAGATATCGTTTGAGCATGTTTGCATGGAAAATCTTCGGCTTGCCTTTCACAAGAATCCTATAGTCTGGATGAAGACATTTCTGCACAAAATAAGGACCTGACCATGTCATAAGAAGTTTGTTAGAGTCAGTGTGGAGAAGAACGAGTACCTCATCATGAACAGAAAAAGTTCGTGCCTTTGCACGACGGTCAAAGTACCTCTTGTTCTTGACAGACGAATTCGCAGAGTTTTGTGAAGCAATTTCACCAATTTCAAAAATAATATTCTTCAAGTCAAAGAGATAAGTGTACAATGGTTTTGCTGATGTATCACTAGAGTTGTGATCTTCGGTCCAGAAATCAGCAATGAGAGAAATGGACCTCTCGGTTTGCGACCGAACATCAGTTCGAAAGGACTGAAACCTGTACTCTCTGACGGCAATTCTCTACATGCGAAGAGCAATGCAGGAAGATATCGATGCCAAGCCTTTGGTTGAGAATGAACAACCATCCGAAGCATAGATTTCAAAGTGCCATGAAACCGTTCAACAGTACCGTTTGCTTGAGGATGGTAGGGAGAAGTACGTATGGCTTGAGTACCACACAAAGCATGAAACTGTTTCATCAAATCTGAGTTAAACTGAGAACCTTGATCTGACAGAATTTCCCTGGGAAAACCTAATCTTGAAAAAATACTCATCAAAGCTTCAGCAACTGCAACAGAAGAAATATCCTTCATAGGAACAGCCTCCGGAAACCTAGTAGCTAAGTCAATCAAAGTCAGAATATATATGTGACCTTCAACAGATGGAGGAGACAAAGGCCCCACGAGATCAATAGCGACCCTCTCGAACGGAGTCGAGATAAGAGGCATAGTCGCCAAAGGAACAGGGGGAACTTTCCCTTTTGAAATTGTTTTCTGGCAAATGTCACAAGTGTGAACATAAGTACTCACATCAACAGAAACACCAGGCCAAAAGAATTGCGATAGAATCCTAGTCAGAGTTCTACGAACTCAACAATGACCAGCCAAAAGTTGATCATGCGCAGCAATCATGACTGAAGTACGAAGTTTTTTCTGGAACAACAACCTGATGCAAAATATCCTTGGATTTCTGATACCTCCTGTACAAAATATCATCTTTAAAATAGAAAGTATAAGTAGCAGAACCAACAACCTTTTCTTCACCTGAGGCAGCTAAACAACCTTGCAAAGTAGCATCACCTTTCTGCAACTGAATGAGTTCAGCACGAGCGACCTTCAAATCATCGCACACAGTGACAGCAGCAACAGGGACCTCATCAGCAGCAGCAGCAACTTGGGTATCTTGGGTCTGCTGGACAATCAAACCTGGAATATTTCCTACAATCAAGTCAGCAACTGGATCCTCAAGAAAACAACAAACCAACTCTCCAGCAAAATATGGACAAGAAACAACAACTTTAGCCTGCTGGTAAATGTTGATCTCTCCACCAAAAGTTTTACAACGGACAGTACCTGGTACATACTGTTCCTCAGAAACCAAACGTTTTCGAACACCACAAATGGTAGCGCCTGTGTCTCGCAGAACTGAGCAAGCAGTAGACTTTACAGAACCAACTTCTAAATGCAAGTAACCAGCTGTCTGATCAAAAATAGAGCAAACAACTTCAGAGTCTACAGGGACAACTGCACAACCTGAGTTTGAGTTATTATTTTTATCATCTGAAGCTGTGGTTTTTCTCACAACAAAGGGACAAGTTTTTCTAGTATGACCACCAATGTTGCAAACAGGGCAAGGGTTTTGACTGTTTCGAAGAGGACATTGCCTGGGACCATGACCTTTACCATCACAAAGAGGGCAAGTATCAAAATTGGTGTAAAATGAACCACCTCCACGTCCACGTCTCAAAGATCCCCGAGTTTGATCAAAACGACCTTCGACCCTTTTGGTTCGAAACTGAGAGTGTTTGGTCTGTCTTTTGAAAACCACCACGATTTCTCCAATAGCCGCGACCTCGATAGTTCGAGTAACCACCGCGAGAATCTGCAGAGCCAGCAACAGCTTGTGACTTTTCAGCTACATCAACTGATCCTACTGAACCGAAAACTGTAGCAGCCGATTTGAGTGCCAAGTTCTTTCCGGGACGAGCAAGACGATAACTTTCAGCGGTTTTAACCATATCATCCAATGTGACAAGTACACGCTCGCAAATGAAAGTAGCAAGATCCTGTGACACACATTCTAGAAACTGCTCACCTAACAAAAGATCCATAATTCCTTGCATTTTTTCTAGTAACACGGGACAAAGCTATCCATCGATCAAACAATCTGTTCAGCTCAATACCAAACGTTTGGAAAGGTTCGTTCGAGTCTGGTCGGACTTCACGGAACTTCTTGCGAAAACCTTCTGCAGTACACTGGAACTTCTTAAGCAAATTGTCCTTCAATGTTGGATAATCTACAGAACCATGAGTAGCAAGACTGTGGTATAAGTTCATTGCGTTACCTTCTAACAAAGCTGAAAGAAATGTAACCCATTTGTCACTATCCCAGCCAAGGGCTGTAGCATGCGTCTCAAAACGAAAAAGGTATGAATCTATATCATCTTGTCTTTCTTTGAAAAGAGGCAACTTGGGGTAAACAGGTCTAGCACCAAAAGAATTACTATTTCTACCTCTGTTTCCATGACCAGCATCTTGTTCCTCAAGTCTATGTTCAAAACGTAACTCAAGTTCCTTTTGTTTTGTTTTCTCCAGTTCTAATGCTAACTGAACATCTGCTTGTTTATTTGCTAATTCAACTTCCAATTTTTTCTGTCTTGTTTCTTCTTCCAATTTTTTTTCATCCCTCAATCATTGTCTCTCAAGACGAACAAAACAATCCTGTACATATTTTCCACGTTCCTTATCGGGGATACCCAAAGTTGTAGCTTGAGCAATAAGAGATTGGAACAACTTATCATAATCATCAGACATTGCTAAGTGCAATGTAGATCAACAAACAACAAAAAAAATTACTATAAAAGTATCAAAATGTTTAAACAGGAAATCAGTAAAGTACTAAAGTGTCAACAATGAAATGGCAAAATGCAATCAATCACAACACTATAAATTGTTCTATAAACCTTATGAAACAATTAAGTTTCTTCAAAAGTACATTACCAGGATAATGCACAGTCTAAGTTACAATGAAAACAGTAAAGTCTTAAAATTGTATAAAACAAATTATGTATTGTATTATCTCAATATGTCTATAAGTAATGAAGTAGTGACAAATTTTATACCAAATATAACACACTAACTCAATATATTCACAACATATGCTGAAGAACATCAACTGAAGTGGATAGAAGCACAAGAAATATACAGTGAAAAATTAAATTATTAAGTCAATAGCTTTAATGAAAAATAAAATAATATTACCATGTATAATCCTGATAATGGATCTATTCACCAGTTTATATCAATATCAATAGAAAGAAAAATAAAAATAAAATTACGTCATAGAAAATACCTCAGACACTCCACATTCCTTATCACATCAAATGTAATACCTCCCTAGAGACAATAATATGAACCAATTTAAAAAAAAAAACTACCCTAATGAAAGAATATATATACCTATGCCCACAAAGGAAAATTATTTAGACCAAGTTATTAAATAAAGAATTTTGAAATGAGAAAAAAAAACAATTAACTCTCAACACTATAATCACTAATACTAAATACTACTATAATACCAAGTTTACGGCCAAAGGGAAATAAACCCAACAAATTATCAAAGTCTTATCAAACAAGAATGAACCAAGGGAAACAATCTATCAACAACTAAACCAAATCAAAGGAAACAATGTAACAAGACTAACCAATTATAACCACATACATAAATACAAAAAATTAAAACATCAAAATCAGTGCCAATCAAACAAAAAATAAACAAAATAAATTAAATTAAATGGGTTGAAATCCTAACACTATAACCTACTTAAAATAAGGGCAAAGAGAACATACACACAAACACACGCATGAAAGGATAGGACCCTACAACAGCAAAGAACTAGCAAAGCAAATACAATCCCACTAACAGAAAAAATAGAGCTGAAAAAAAAAGAATAGCAACCCACAGACAGAAAAAGAGCTAAATCATTAGTGCCCAGAAACTGTACACAGGCACAGCCGTTACACTGGAGACGGCATATGTCACACAAAACAACACATTCCAGTCATACACAATATAACAAGATTTTCAAAAGAATAAGCCCACTAGTCTATCTATATAAATCTATAATAACTAGTGGTGCCCTCACTGAATATAAATATGTATGATTTAACGCTAACTAACTCAGAGAAAGTCTAGGGTCACCAAATGTAACGAAGGGTTTTTGTGTTGTATTGAATTAAATTGTTATATGTATAAATACGTTTAGTCTAATGGAATAAGTGTGTGCGTGGGCTTTCTGACAATCAGTATAAAGGTGGGTGTTCTAACTCTGTTTACTATACTCTTTCATCCACCACCACACACGTGCTTACAACAAAGACACAGGCTACACAGTTATCTCTCTTTGCCCTCTGTTTCGCTATTTCCCATACACTCATGAACCTATACATTAAATCACTCAATTCACATCACCATATAAGCAAGTTCACTCAAATAATTAATAAGTGGCGTATAAGCTATGTATGAATTCGACGCTTACACAGTCAATCGCTATCGCAGAAGTCGTTGTCTCTTTCCCGAGACGTCACTCAGCTCTTCTCTTCACACTAGTGTCGACACAGTCAATGATATCACATTGACGACTTGACTTGACGGAGATTCCCGAACTGAACGGTAATAGTCAATGACAGTACTTACATATTAGAATATTCCTAGGCGTGGAATTATCAACGACGCTAGGCGACATAGGCTACACTGGAGGAACACTGCATGTGGTCCTGTAGCTCAAATCTGTAGGCTTACTTCCTTACCGTTGCTGCACGTATGCACCAGTGATGGTAGACGAAGGAAAGATGAAGGCGTGATGATGTCCGCATCCGGTCACGTAGACGATGCAATAAGGTTGATTGTACATTGCTTAACGTCCCGACAGCAACAAGGCCTTCTCAGGACGTGCCTGCACTGCTTGTGAAAAAAAACAAAAACAACAGAATATTGAATGTATGTCGCCAGACGGTCCAATACGTTAAATAAACCTACGACACGGGGCCTAAATAAAGCCAAGACCATCTAGCAACACACATCCAATAGCAAGAGCTACAGGCAGCGCAGACAATAGGGAGAGTTTAAAAAAGGAAAATACAGGTGAATGGACCAAGGGTAGACAGAAACACATGCCCCAGAATAGAGGAGAAAACCCACCCTGTGGGGCTGACCAGGATGACCCTGGGAACTAAAAAGTAGTCAACCCCACCCAAGTCCCCCAGGGCAGACCCGGGTGGGGTGATGCAATAAGGACAGCTTCATCAGCCACATACCAGAGGAGTTCCGCTCCGTACCGGCCGCTGTATACAACATTTATACAATCGTACATTTTTGCTCTTATGCTTAAAGAGTCTGTATGTGTCCTCGACACATTATTATAATTCAGAGTGCTCGAGATCATTTCCTTTGAAAAATGTCTTCTCTATGCCACCATACTACTACAGTCACTATTGTCACAATTCTTATGACAATTCCTATAGCCACTTTAACACTGTGCACACATTTTGCGTACCTACACACAATGAATTATGAGCCAAATATTACAATCACAACTCACCTTCAATTTATAACATATTACTGCACATTCATTCATCATTAGGTATACCTAATTATACACTGAATTACCTTCCTATTTCAGTCCCACATTTTCACATATAAATAAATACAACATGACATCCTAGTTATAAACTATATCACATATAATAATTACATGACCAAACAAGTATTGACACGAGCCATCGCACTTTCTTCAAACATGGGCCCTTCTGCACTCTAGTCATAATAATTCATAAAAAACAATACTTTCCCTTTTCGTATGAATAGATTTACAGGTCATTATAAATACCGATAATAACAATAATAAATACCTGTATTCTATATACAGCTATAGAATTCCCTAGAAGAGTTCTTTCTCAGAGCACCAACGAACACGTCCGCTCAACTCGGCTGATATGACATCTCTGACTAACAACAGTTCACTATACAACACTGTCACTCCCACACATGAACATTGCTCACCTCTACATTACCTGTTGTGAACCTCCGGTCCAATTTCTAATGACGTCATAACGTCTTTCTACCCAAACATATACGAAATGCTTTCGTTACAAGGGTAATTCCACGAAAGTTGGAACAGTCAGACTTCTCGCCTTTGTTCTTGTACATTGTGATAATGATTGCATCACGGAGATCCTTTGGTAGTGTTCCTTCCTCTCAGCAGCATAGAAAGAGGTCGTGGAGCTTGTTGTGCAATGCTGGGCCTCCATACTTCCAGATCTAGGGCGGTATTCCATCAATGCCTGCTGCTTTGCCACTCTTGAGCTGGCGGATGGCTGTGAGGGTCTCTTCAGCAGTGGGCGGTTCGTCCAATTCAACCTTTACTGGGAGGTGTGGGATTTGGCGGATGACTGCTTCTTGAATAGTGCGCTTAGCGCTGAAGAGGTCCTGAAAGTATTCCGAACGGCGGTTCAAGATGGAGGTATTATTTGTGAGCAATGCCTGTCCATTAGAGCCTCGCAGGGAAATCTGTACCAGGTGCCTGGGGCCATACACTGCTTTCAGTGCTTCGTAGAAGCCCCTGTAGTCACCGTTGTCAGCGCAAAGCTGGGTCCTCTGTGCGCGTCTGGTCCACCACTCGTTCTGGAGATCTCTGAGCTTGCGCTGGAGACTGCTGCAGACGAAGCGGAAGGCAGACTTCTTCACCGGGCAGGAAGGCTGGGCTAGGTAGGCCTGATGGGCGGCTCTTTGTTTTGCTAGGAGTTCCTGGATCTCTACATCGTTTTCGACAAACCAGTCTTTGTTCCTCTTTCTAGCGAAACCCAAGACGTCTGCAGAAGATTTTGCAATAGCAGTTTTCAGTTGTTCTCAGAGTGTTTCAGGGGAGGAGTCTGCTGGGTCCGCTGTGTCTTTGAGCCTGCGCTGTAAATCTGTCTGAAAGGCAGCTTTCACATCGTCACGCTGAAGGCTGGCAACATCAAGCTTTTTCTTGGGGGGTGGGGGGGGGGGGGGGCATTTCTTGGGTTTTGGCTTGAAGTGGAGCCTGAGTTTGCAGCGAACAAGGCGGTGGTCAGTGTGGCACTCTGCGGTGGGCATCACTCTGGTGAGGAGGACGTCGCTGCGGTCCCTCTGACGCACTAGGACATAGTCGATAAGGTGCCAGTGTTTGGAGTGAGGATGCATCCAGGTGGTCTTTCGACTGTTCTTCTGCTGAAAAGTAGTGTTGGTGATGACAAGCTGCTGCTCTGCACAGAACTCCAACAGTAGACGGCCATTGTCATTGCAGTTCCAGACGCCATGCTTGCCGAGGACTCATTTTCAGGCTTCAGAGTCCTGGCCTACTCTGGCGTTAAAGCCGACAAGGATGATGACTTTGACGTCTGCAGGGGTGCTCTGTAGGAGGCTGCGCAGGTCAGTGTAGAACTTGTCCTTTTCTGCAGGGTCTGCCAGGAGGGTTGGGGAGTACACACTGCGAAGGGTGACGTGTTGCTGGTGTCTCAGTGGGAGGCGCATGGACATGATGCGGTCTGAGTGATGGAGGTCTTGACCATGAAGCCCACGCCTAAGAGCCGTCTTTCTGATGCAGACTTGCCTGACCAGTAGAGGGTGTAGCCAGCGCCAAGTTCTTGGAGACTGCCTTCGTCCGGAAGGCGTACTTCGCTGAGCGCGGCGATGTCGATGTTTAACCTTCGCAATTCATGAGCAACGAGGGCGGAGCGACGTTCAGGGCGTCCGCTGTCTGCTGTGTCGCTCATGGTTTGGATGTTCCACCATGCTACGTTGAGTCCGGTCGTGGTCGTCATGAGAGTGGATCCGTTATTCTTTCTTGTTTTCTGACCGCAGGAGAAAATGCTCGTTGACCGCGGCTAGCCAACTGGGGTTGCGAGGGGACGAGCTTTGGTTAGGCCACCTTTTCTAGGCCCCTCTCCGTGTGGAGCAAACAGTGCTGTCCCTAGAGAAGGCTGCCTGGTCGTTCAGGGTGTGTTGAGTGACGTTGTCATCCCCAGGTCAACATCAGGCGACCAATATCCTGAACCGCCTGCATGCAGGTTTGAGACTGCGGCTTCCAGTGACATCTTTCACCTGCCGTTTCGCCCGTCGCCCGTCGCTACAGGACTTGGAATGGTTGGTGTCATGGTCCGTGGACGTTTCCTAAAGCCTGCGCGGTGGAGCTTTTTGGTGGAGTGCAGTGTGCGCAGTACTGGCCCCACCATTTAAACCCTTGGTTCGTCTGCCATGGCCTAGCAAGCTGGGACGATGGCATCGAGGTCCTCGGGTCGTAGGTTTTGTATCAGACTGTCCTTATGTCAGGGTTTTCCTCCCTTAGCCTTTCCGCAGCCAAGCGGCCAGGCCTGCAAGGCAGCAGGACAATGATTAATTTTCGAGGTTCTCTCCTCTAGATCCGCCGTGTTTATCCTGAGGGCTCATGCTGCCCAATTTTTGGGGTCACCTCGGAGAGGATGTGGCCAATGACCACGCACGGGCGGTCTTGCGATAAAGAGATGTTATCTTAGCCCGGAGGGATTACACACGAGGGTGCCTCGCGAAGGCCAAGAGGCCCTAGACTAGCGTGGTCCCGGGGGAGGCGCTGTAAGAGTTCCCCACTACCCGCACCACCAACGCAACTCGTCCCCTGGCCTTTTGACTCAGGCAGAGACCCCTTGCCAGCCCCCCCCCCTCCCACACACACACACACATACACACACACACACACACACACACTGCCATACATGCACGCACGGATGCACACACGCTCTCTTTCTCTCTCTCTCTCTCTCTCTCTCTCTCTCTCTCTCTCTCTCTCTCACGCACAAACTATGGCACATGCACACACACCAGAGAGTGTGTGTGTGAGAGAGAGAGAGAGAGAGAGAGAGAGAGAGAGAGAGAGAGAGAGAGAGAGAGAGAGAGAGAGAGAGAGAGAGAGAGAGAGAGAGAGAGAGAGAGAGAGAGAGAGAGAAAGAGAGAGACACAATGACAATGACAATGATTCTTTATTTTACAACGGTGAAAGTTTTGGTGAAACCATTTTTCGAACTTGCCGTTGCTAATCTACTTTACATATAATGCACAAATCATAAAATACTATCATTAAATTGGGAAAAACTAAATATATAACTAACAAAAAATTGAAATATAAAGTTTTAAAAAAGAAGAAGAAATCATTGAAAAAGTAGAAATAAACATAGAAAATCCCACACATACACACAATTGTAAAGGTATAAATCTCCATACATACATTCATAAACACAAGTACGAGCACAAAACACACACACACACACAAACACACACACACACACACGCGCGCGCGCACGCACTCGCGCACGCACACACACACACACACACACACACACACACACACAATACGTGCAGCATTAGCATCTTGTATTAAGTAAAAATATAACTGAATTGAAGAGTTAGAAAGGGGAAAATCGTACACTGCAAGTGCAGATTGCTGTGAAAATCTTACGATGCTGAGGTGAGGTACTTGAAGAGAGCAGTTTTAAAAGACGAGAGCGTTGTTGATGTTGTAACATGTTTGGGCAATGTGTTCCACATGCTAGCACCTGAAAACGCTAAACTTGTCTTATAGAGATCGATTCTAGGTCGTGGCACAGTAATGGACTGCCTTGATCTGGAGTATGTTGATGCCGTGAGGGAAAACATTTTTTTTAATATACTCGGGGAGTCTGTTATTCAATACTTTGAATATCGTTATTCCCTTATTGTATAATAAATGTTTTTTCAAGGGGAGAAATTCTAAGGTTTTCAGTTTATTATCCGTTGTTGAGTTAGGGTCTGAAAGGATAAGCTTCGCGGCTCTACGATGAAGAGAGTTCAGTCTCTTTAACTGGACCTCGCTTGCGCCATCCCACACCGTAGAAGCATAATCTATATGTGACCTGATGTGGGCGTTGAAGAACAGTTTTCGTGTTTCTACATTAGCTATATGTTTTAACTTGGATAAAATAAACAGTTTCTTTGATATTGTCTTACATATATTACTAAGATGGCGTTGCCATTTAAACTGGTTATCTACAGTAACGCCGAGAAGACGATGTTCCGTTACCTGGCTGATAGATTTGCCTTGAAGGGACAAGCTGAGTGAGAGAGTGCCGAGCTGGTGCTTTTGGCGGGTACTTACAACCATACATTCAGTCTTTGCAGGGTTTAAGATCATGGAATTATTACTGCACCAGCTGTTAATGTCCTGTAATGTGTTTTGTAGGCGCGTGTCAATTACTGACAAATCCTTATCGGGAGTGTGTATCGCAGCATCATCAGCGAACATATCGCATTCAACACTTTCATCACTAATTGTGAGTGGAAGGTCGTTAATGAACAAACAGAATAAAAGAGGGCCTAAAATAGAGCCCTGGGGCACGCCATGCTTTACTTTGCAGTGACTAGAATATGTACCATTAAGGAGAACTTTTTGTCTTCTGTTTTCTAAGTAGGATTTGAAAAACACGGCTGCGCTTTTAGTATATAAGGATATTTTCTTTATAAGTATGTCATGGTTCACCATGTCAAAGGCTTTCCGGAAGTCTAAGAACACTACACCTGTTAGTTTGGAATCATTAATAGATGATAACCAGGTATCTGCCATCCTTATCAAGGCAGTGTGACAGGAATGGTTTGGTCTGAAGCCTGACTGCAGTGAATGGATGAGATTTTGGTTTTCTAAGTATTCAGATAGATGCTTATGGATGTGCCGCTCTAAAGGCTTCGACAAAACAGGCAATAGTGATATGGGGCGAAAGTTGTTGATTTCACTCAGATCTTTCGATTTTGGTAGGGGGATCACTTTTGCGTCTTTAAATGCGTCCGGAAAAGAGTTTTGGTTTATACAGAGATTGTAAATATATGTAATACTTTGGACGATATATGGAAGAGATATCTTGAGTATTTTTGAGCTGATCTCATCAGGCCCGGATGACTTTTTATTTTCCATCGAGGAAATTAATTTACCCACTTCGTGGACTGCTATAGGCGGTATCGTGAATGGTTCATTGTCCGTATTTTCCCGGTTACAGTGGTGTACTAGCGCGTTTGGACAAACATACTCACATGAGTTAGTTCCTGGTGGGATTAACGATTCGGCTATAGAGGTAAAGTGGTCATTAAACCTATTTGCAGTGAGGTGGGGTGATACAGGCGCACTATTTTTATTTGTACCTCTAGTTACTAAATTAATGGCACGCCATACAGTAGATGAGTCTTTGCTTTGTTTAACTACTTTATCGAAAAGAGATCTCTTTGCATTTAAAACCATATATTTAACACGATTACGCTGTGTTTTGTATTCAGTAAACCGCTTCTCACTTCTCAGCTGGTCTCTAATTTCCATTGCCTCGATCAGATCCGCAGTCAGCCATGGTGGAACGGTAGCGTATTTCACTCTTTTGTGTCTCAGAGGCGCGTGTTTGTTCAGCACACCAAGAAAAATCCGGTACCAGGTATCTAATGCTTTATTTGGGTCACTATCGTTATACACGTTGATGAATCGTGCGGTGGCTAAATCAGCCAAGAAAACACTTTCATTAAAGTTTTTAAACGATCTGTAAGTTATGCAAGTGTGGACTTGCTTTTTTAGCTTTGGAAGTTTTGACAGCCATGTGCAGCTAACCGGATAGTGGTCACTTACACTAAGACTATTTACTTGAGTGTTGCTAACTGCTTGAGGTTTGTTGGTATAAATATGGTCTATAATAGTGGCTGATGATGGCGTAATTCTGGTGGGCGATGTTACCAATTGGTGTAGACCGACAAGGGTAGTAGTACATTCCCATGATGGATGGGGTTTAAGAAAGTCAATATTAAAATCTCCAAGAAGGAGAACATCTTTGTTGTGAATGTCTGTTTTATCGATCATGTGTAAAAAGCTATCGTACCACTCAAAGGTGGCTGCGGGGTTTCGATACAGAAACCCAACAAGTAAGGGCGGGGATTGAGAGTTTTTGATTTCTACCCAAATACATTCTACCTCACCAGTTTCTAGGTCTTGTCGCCTGCGGGTTATGTGTAGAATGGATTGATGGATATATACCGCTACACCTGTCTCACCCTGTACTGACGAGTCTCTCCTGATAATATAATAATTCGGGATGGCGATGGCTTCATCACTGATGTGGGCGGCCAAACGAGTCTCAGTTAAACCGAAGAGATGGAAATAGTTGGGGGTATTAACATAAACACAGACATCCTGAACTTTGTTTGCCAGGTGGTAGATATTTAGGTGACCGATACGAAATTGTTGGCCTTTTTTCGAGGGTCTGTTCATAGTTGTATAAATCATGTTCAAATAATAAAAGAAATTACATGTACAAGTAAAATATCAGATGAAACAAATAAAAACTAATAAGGTAAAGAACCAGGGGGCAAAACTAAGGTACAGGATACAAATAGTAGAAGGTTACGCAGTTAAACCAGGAAAGAAATTACATGTACAAGTAAAATATCAGATGAAACAAATAAAGACTAATTCGACTTTAGTCTCAGTACGTCAGCTGAACGGCGGTTTACGCCGGAAACCGTGTATTACAGCACACGCAAAGAGCACAAAAACAAAAACTTGCAGTAAAGAGTAAGAAACGACAAGTGTACGATCTGAGAAAAACCCGCTATAAAGAAAGGGTTTATATCAGAATTCGTGTGTAACGAAGACCATATGTTATAACAACACACTCGCTTTTCATTGAAAATGTAAGACAGGCGATAATCTCAGTCACCTGAGAACTTGAGTAAGGTTACTAGTCAAAAGAATTCACGCAATGATCGTGCACTGTGAGTCGGGTGTTCCGACTGTCCGACAAAGTGGATTCCGGTCATTAATAAAACATTACACGGATAGTTTACGGTTTGTTCACTGTACTAGAAACACTGTTTCACAGAGCAGTAGTGCATTAATGATCAGATGTGGTCATCGTTCATGTGTCTCTGTCATCAGATGTGGTCATCGTTCATGTGTCTCTGTCACCAAAAAATCGGTTAATCCATAGTAACTATGACAACCATCAGCAGCTAGCCTGAGTAAGTCGTCGCCGAGTTTATGCCAATTTAACAAGCGAGGTTGATGACACCTTCACGCAAACTCATACCATCACACACACACACACACACACACACACACACACACACACACACACACACACACACACACACACACACATGCACACACACGACCCACGGGTTTGTACACACATACCATTTTTACTTCCAGCGCCAAGTCGGTTGGAGCGACTGATTGACCCTGAAAGCAGAAAGGCAATTCCCGAGCAGTTGTGCGCCCTGCAGGGCGAAAACTGATCAGACAAAACCTTAGAGCAGTAAACGTCCATCCATCGCTCTCCGTGTGTACACAGTGCAGAGATGTGATTCTAAAGCCTGTGCAGCTTGGCCCTGGAAGTAAAAGAGGTAGCGGGATGTCCTTCAGACAAACGGCCTAAGAAACTGCGCCAGCAACTGGAGCAGGTGTTGGGGATCCAAGGGCCGTCTTGGTCTCCGCTCCCTGACTCTGGAACCAGGCGTTGGTGGGAGGTGCGGCCACTGGAGTTCTTGCTGGCACTAGTAGCGGGAAATCTGAAGAGAGGAGCTGGGGGACTTGGAGATTTTGTCGCCCCAACACGTTGCTCGATGGCGGTTGGCTAAGCTGGCTGGTCGACGTTTGGCGTGTGGTTGGCGAGGACTGCAGGCGGCCCGGGGCGGCAGACATTACGTGCTGCGATCCGCCACTGGTTGATGACGAGTCCCCTTGCTGCCCGCTCTCGCCACGTGACCCGTTACGGCTGATAAGTGGGTTGGACCCGCCCCGTTGACTGTGCCCCCCGGCGTCTCTCTGTTGGTGGTAGGGGCCACGGGGAGGGAGAGAGAGAGAGAGAGAGAGAGAGAGAGAGAGAGAGAGAGAGAGAGAGAGAGAGAGAGAGAGAGAGAGAGAGAGAGAGAGAGACAGAGAGAGAGAGAGAGAGAGAGAGAGATTCTCTTTTCCCCAAACTTACATGCAACAGACGTCCAATCAAAACACTCATTTTCTCTTTATTTTATTGTGTAAGCTTGATTACATTAAGAGAAAGCAAGGGAATTTATTTTACTGCGTAGAATCCTTCGGTCGATACCGGCAACACGCCAATACGCAAAAGGACGTCGGGTCGCGTCAGCCCTTTGCTCAATGGGACGCTCTTGTGTGTGAGTTGTTCTCAGGTAAATGAAACTTTTATGGTTCATTCGGGTGAAATTTTAAATTAACTAATATTTTTCGTTCTGTTTCACAGATTAACTAATGAAATATCTGACACTGTAACAAAGATGGGATGACCCATGCCCACAAAGCCTCTTCTATATGAGCTTGCGTGCATTTTCCGACATTTTGCACAATACGCTCACAGACATGTGAGCGTATTAAATCAAATAGACCGACACACTCTCTTGGCGGAAAATGAGGCTCCGCCCCTCCGGCAAGACTGCAACCCGTGCTTTACAGAAAAGCGCGCTATTCGACTTTGATTTTTAAAAAGCATTTTTAGGATGGCATATTTTCTAAAGTATATCATTATAGGAGCTGTAAAAGGTTAGTACACATTAGGTATTGGGTTTATTCAGTACAACACGTGGGGATATCGTCAGTTTAGAGATTATGTAGTTATACGACCCTAAACTTAGCACTTTATGAAATGCACAAATAATAGCATTTTCGCCAATTTGTGATTTTTCATCAAGTGTAAAATATGGAGCATTGAAAATGTGCATGACGACGTATTTGTATGTCCTCTTTCCAAAGGTAATATCGGTTTTTATGTGCTTACAGTCTGAAATTTTGGGTGAACCAAACTCATGTGGGCAAACTTAACCCATTCAGCCCTGCCGAACTACGGCAGGAGATGGGTCGACCATGATAATTCAAGGGTAGTGCCAGATTAGCTTGGCGCCTGTCGCAACTGGTGCATAGTCGTTAGGTGACGCCTCCAAAATTTGGGAAGTTCGGGGCTCGGGCTGAATGAGGTAAACGAAATTTTCATGCAGGCGCTGTACACTTATTTCTGTGTGCACACCGACCACTAGCCGAAAAAACTCTGAACATTTCAGTCTGTCTGAAAACGTCTCTTTTCCCCCCTGAGAACTGCTGCTAGTGTTAGTCTGTTTACGTCACTGATGCGTCTCTCACCCCAGCCATACGGGGTCAGCGTACATGCACAAATGCTTCACACTCAACCGACAGATCTAAAATCCAGTTTAGCAGACCGAATGTTAATGCAAGCGATTAAGTCAGTCTATGAAGAATATGGTGGAGCACGGTAAAGGCAGAAACTGATTTAACATTCGAGCGTATTTAGTGCCGTCTTGTGAATCTCTCAGGGTTTAGTTGATCATGTGGCCGACCGCAAGCTTTGATCCACTCTTTAGTGTCTGCAGTCGTGAGCGAAAGGCTTCGGGAACGGAAAAAAACGGCGCATATGGATATCGATCAGGGTATCACATACTATAAAATATGGAGCTTTTATGAACACTGAAATAACTGGACACCCTAAAAGTTCCATTTACGGAAAAACACCACATGTGCAGTATATACGTGTATGGACAATTCCCCTGTTTGAACGCCGTGCAGAGGAGAAAAAATATTGTAAAAAATATTCCCAAAAAGTAAAATTAAGAAAAATCAAACAAACCGAAAAGAAAAACAAAACAAACACAGCTGAATAGAACATACAGATTCTTACTTCGGTATTTAGGTGATGCTGTGAATCTCACTCGAGTATTTTTAAAACATTATCCTAAGAGCGAAAGCGAGTAGGATAAGGTTTTAAAACTACGAGAGTGAGATTCTCAGTATCACCTAAACACCGATGTAAGAATCTATTTCTTACTCACCTTTTTCAGATGCGAGTTGGTTTTCGGCACACGCCTAGTCACAAGACAGCCGCCTTTGTGTTTTGGCAAAAGCCTGGACGTCATTTACGTTGTAACGTGACGCCAATATTTTGGATTCCAGACAAATGTTCCTACATGATAATGTAACAGCGCAATTCATGACGCCAGAGTGCCAGTCGTCACTATGCAATGATGTCATTGCACGTGAGCTGAAAGTAGGTCAAGTTACAATGTCGCTTGTGCCCGTACCTGTTTGTAGGTCAAACTATCCACAAGACAATGCTGTGCACACTTGGCCGTTTACGCAGCAGAACTGTATCACACGTGTGATAAGGCCAAGCTCAAAGGCAGCGAAGAAGGAGGTGGGTAAGAAACACATATACAGTGATGAATTATACACACGTAGAGAAAAAAAGCGCACGAAGATTTAATTTTTAAAAAGTATATCTATATTAATGTGTGCAAAGTGCGTAGGTTTTAAGATTATGAAAAAACATACGTTAAGTTGGTTGGCTGTACATTGCTTAACATCCCGACAGCAACAAGACTTTTTCAGGACGTGCCTGCGCTGCTTGTGAAAAAAAAAACAAAAACAAAAAAAAAACAACAACAACAGAATATTGAATGTATGTCGCCAGCCGGTCTGATATGCTAAATAAACATAAAACATGCTAGGCCGCGGCACCTTCATATTAATTTATCGTACCCTATGACACAAAAAAGAGAGTAGAAATCATTACAATTATAAAATATGTACAGTGAAATGATATATAAAAATGCATTAACAGCAAAAAAATAACTCATCATCTCTTATGTGCAGCAGACCATTTAGCAACACACATCCAATATCAAGGACCACAGGCAGCACAGACAGTAGGGAGAGTTTAAAAAAGTAAACTACAGGTGAATGGACCAAGAGTAGACAAAAACATATGCCCCAAAAAAAGAAGAAAAAAACACCCTGTGGGACTGACCAGGATGACTAGGTAATCATACGAATGCTGATGTGTACCACTAAGTCTCATGTCTGTGTGTGTCACTGCGAGATCAATTGAGGTGCTCCTATGACAACATTCCCCAAAACCTCTGTTTGAAAAATATAACAGAAAATACAGGACAGCAAGCGGCATAGATCCTCATAAGTCCCCGCAGGCTTGCGGGGGCTCATAAGACTATGCTCCTTGCAGTAAGGATGACGCGAGGAAGCGAGTGAGTTTAAGTTGAAACTGACCCGATTTGTCGGCACGCACAGAGAGACGGAAACTTAAACGTGTCGCGTCAACACACCATCGTGAGATGTCAATAAACTTGTGTGGGGCTGGTAATGCCACACAGTCGTGTGTATAGTGAACTGTTTTTGAAACAACTCCTGCCACATGTATGTGTGTGTGTGTGTGTGTGTGTGTGTGTGTGTGGGGTGTAGGGGGCTCTGGATAGAGGTAGTACCTTTGCTGTTCGGCAGCTGCGTCCTACATAGGACGGACGGGCATCACTGGTCCTCATCCATCTCCTTAATCTCTCACGTGCTGGCTCCAAGCGCCACACCCTGGCAAACCACCTCAGCTGGTGGGCTAAACCACGTGAGGGGGTGGTGTTCACATTGCACCACTAGGCGGATGAGCTGTTTCTGACAGCCAACGGCTAGAGGACGGAGGAGATCAGGTTGGATCCAACGGCCAAATGTGGGGGAGTAAACCCTTCAAATCAGGAGTGGAGCCCCGAAGGCAGACAGCTGCCTGTATTCACGCACTGTTCTGACAGCTCCTGCAGCCAAACTGGTGCCAAACGTACTGCTTTGCATTCCTTTGGATACATCAGCGAGGCCGAGAGGGGGATCTTGACGACTGGGCATCCCAGGATCTCCATACACTTCGCACAGGCTTGCGCACTGGAGAGGTCACTCCAGTGACTGACCCAGCAAGCGCATACTCCATTGTCTTTCGAGACAGTATGCCGAACTGTGTGTGTGTGTGTGTGTGAGAGAGAGAGAGAGAGAGAGAGAGAGAGAGAGAGAGAGAGAGAGAGAGAGAGAGAGAGAGAGAGAGAGAGAGAGAGAGAGAGAGAGAGAGAGAGAGAGAGAGAGAGAGAGATTCTCTTTTCCCCAAGCTTACATGCAACAGACGTCCAATAAAAACACTCATTTTCTCTTTCTTTTATTGTGTAAGCTTGATTACATTAAGCGAAAGCAAGGGAATTTATTGTGCTGCATAGAATCCTTCGGTAGACACCGGTAGCACGCCAATGCGCTAAAGACGGTTGGGCCGCGTCAGCCCGATGACCTTTGCGCACTGGAACGCTCTTGTATTTGAGTTGTTCTCAGGTAAATGGAACGTTTATGGTTCATATGGGTGAAATTTTAAATTAATTAATTGTTTTCATTCTGTTTCACATATTAACTAATGAATTATCTGACACTGTAACAAGATGGGATGACCCATGCACACAAAGCCTCTTCTATATGAGCTTGCGTGCATGTTCCGACATTTTGCACAATACTCTCACAGACATTATAACAAAGATAGAGACTGTATTTCTAACTAATCAAACAGACCGACCCACTCTCTTGGCGGTACAATTTAGGCTCCGCCCCTTTAGTCGGGATCCGACAACCTTGCAACCCGTTCTTTACAGAAAACAGCGCGAGTGTAGGCTGCTAGTATAGTAAAGCGCGATATTCGACGTTGAAACGCATTTTTTAGGATGGCATATGTTCCAAAGTATACCATTATAGTAGCTGTAAAAAGTCAGTACACGCTAGGTATTGGGTTTAATCAGTACAACACGTGGGGATATCGTCAGTTTAGAGATTATGTAGTTATACGACCCTAAACTTAGCATTATTTGAAATACTCCAATCGTCGCATTTTCGCCAATTTGTGATTTTTCATAAACTGTAAAATACGGAACTTTGAAAACGTGCATGACTGCTCATTTGTATATACTCTTTCCAAAGCTAATATAGGTTTTTATGTGCTTACAGTCTGACATTATGGCTGAACTAAACTATGTGGGCATACTTAACCCATTCAGCCCTGACGCACTACAGCAGGAGATGGGTCGACCATGATAATTCAACGGTAGTGCCAGATTAGCTTGGCGTCTGTCGGCGCCAAGCTAATATGGTATTGCCCTTGAATTATCATGGTCGATATATCTCCTGCAACTGGTGCTTAGTCATTAGATGACGCCTCAAAAATTTGGGAAATACGGCCGTCGGGCTGAGTGAGTTAACAAACTTTTCGTGCAGGCGCTGTACACTTATTTGTGTGTGCACACCGACAACTAGCCGAAAAAACTCCGAACATTTTAGTCTGTTTGAAAACTGTAAGATATATTTACATCTTGTCTTAAGACCTTTCTTTTAGTCTGGATGGCCAAATTTTTACCCATTCCGCCATGAGATGGCCTTAGCTGCCTGCTCGGCGTTAAACCCAAATAACTAACTAATTAACTTTTCTGAAAACGTCTCTTTTCCCCCCTGAGAACTGCTGCTAGTGCTAGTCTGTTTACATCACTGATGCGTCTCTCACCCCAGTCATACGGGGTCAGCGTACATGCACAAATGCTTCACACTCAACCGACAGATCTAAAATCCTGTTTAGCAGACCGAATGTTAATGCAAGCGATAAAATCTATGAAGAATATGGCGGAGCACGGTAAAGGCAGAAACTGATTTAACTTTCGATCATACTTAGTGCTGTCTTGTCAATCTCTCAGGGTTCAGTTGATCATGTGGCCGACCGCAAGCTTTGATCCACTCTTTAGTGTCTGCAGTCGCGAGCGAAAGGCTTCGGGAACAGAAAAAAAAAACCCGGCGCATCTGGATATCGATCAGGGTATCGGGAATATGACTTACATTTCAAGTAGAGACTTAAAAACTAAATAAATGGTTTACTTTTGTCAGAACTGTGGCGCTTATGGCTTTCATGCAAAATGTAACCTGCACAAAAAACATAACGCGCGCGACAGTGCGACACCCAAAAATAACAGCACGCTACTTTCTTGTTGGGATGTTGACTTTGTTTTAGATGGTTGTCTGTAGGCTATATCATCACTGTAGACACGCTGGTGTATTTGTTTTGTGACTAGAAATAAGAGAATGTGGTAAACTGAAAGCAAAAATCTGTGACACCATGTGTTGGACACACTACGCCGACTTCAGCTGCTAAGTACACAGAAACAAACAAGACTTGCACACCGCGCCCTGTGCACATACACTACTAGTTCAGTTTGCTGGCGGTTGATATCAACCATTAACTCATTCAGCCCCTTCACACCACATCAAGACATGGATCGAGCATGATTGTTCAAGGGTGGTGCCAGGATAGCTTGGCGCCTATGGGCGCCAAGCTATTCTGGCACCACCCTTGAACTATCATGCTCGATCTGTCTCTAGAATTGTAATACAGTCCTTCAGAGGGCAACTTCAAAATTTGCGGATTTCAGTCCTGCGGTAGAATTTGTTAAGACACATATGTTCCGTTGATGCAACACAGTTGAGTGGCGTAGGAGCTGTTTGGCGCATTTGTGGACATTGTTTTCAGACTGTTCTGTCCCAAACCGTAAACCAGCGAGTTTCTAAACGTACTTTTCACTTTCGATTTGCTGCAGCTGTTATCTGCTCATTATTTAATGAACACTGAAATAACTGGGCACCCCAAAAGTTCCATGTACCGGAAAACACCTCATGTGCAATATCTACGTGTACGAGCAATTCCCCTGTTTGAACGCCGTGCGGAGGAGAAAAAGTATTAAAAAAATATTCCCAAAAAGTAAAATTTAAAAAATCAAACAAACAAACAAACCAAAAAAAAAACCAACAAACACAGCTGAATAGTGTAATACATATAGATTCTTACATCGGTGTTTAGGTGATACTGAGATTCGCACTCGAGTGGTTTTAAAACCTTATCCTACGAGAGAAAGCGAGTAGAATAAGGTTATAAGACCACGCGAGTGAGATTCTTAGTATCACCTAAAGACCAATGTAACAATCTATTATTTCTTACTCACAGTTGTCTTGGCATAACTCCGATGCGAGTTAGCTTTCGGCACATGCCTAGTCACAACACAGCCGCCATTGTGTTTTGGCAAAAGCCTGGACGTCATTTACGTTGTAACGTGACGCCAATATTTTGGATGCCAGACAAATGTTCCTACATGATGATGTAACAGCGCAATTCATGACGCCAGAATGCCAGTCGTCACTGTGCAAACGATGTCATTGCGCGTGAGCTAAAAGTAGGTCAAGTTTAAATGTCGCGCGTGTCCGTACTCCTTTTTGTAGACCAAACTTTTCACAAGACAATATTGTGCACACTTGGCAGTTCACGCAGCAGAGCTGTATCACACGTGTGATACAGCTAGTCCGCTCAAAGGCAGAAGAGAAGGAGGTGTGTAAGAAAGACATATACAATGATGAATAATACATACGTAGAGAACAAATTGCGTGTGAACATTTAATGAAAAAAAAAATATATATGGATTGCATTGCGTGGATTGCATCCCTAAAGCTTTATGAGGTGTCTGTATATATATATATATATATATATATATATATATATATATATATATATATATATATATATATATATAATATATATATATATATATATATATATATATATATATATATATATATATATATATATATATACAGACACCTCATAAAGCTTTAGGGATGCAATCCACGCTGTACTAGTGGTGCTACCAGTAAATTCTGCAGGCGGCTTCTGGTACATGCGTTGTGTTTGCAATTTCAGGTTACGCCGTATGCCTACCTGAAGAGCCGCCCTACCCCCCCTTTGGGGCGAAACCGGTCGTGGGCGGCAAAAACTTTAAATCTACTGAGCCGGTCCAATATCTGTTTGGGAATATTTTTTATCTTCCCCCCTCGGGGGGAGGACGGGCTATTCTCCAGCGGATGGCGGGGCGCCTGGGGGTAGTCCCTATTACTTTATGTAGTAGGTGTTCATTGGAAGGCTCAAAAGATCTAATAAGCGATGCAGTCACAAAAGCGCAGCTGATGTCCTGATGACACAATGCAAGCTTACCAGCCTGGAATTCCATCACATTGGCACAGCATTCTCAGAATTTAATGAACAATTATATATATATATATATATATATATATATATATATATATATATATATATATATATATATATATATATATATATATATATATATATATATATATATATATATATATATATATATATATATATATATATATTATAATTCATGTGTGCAAAGTGCGTAGTAATAATCAAACGGTTTTAGGATTCTTAGGATTCTGAAAAAAATATGTTTAGTTGGTTGGTTGATTGTACATCGCTTAACGTCCCGACAGCAACAAGACTTTCTCAGGACGTGCCTGCGCTACTTGTGAAAACAAAATTAAATGTATGTCGCCAGCCGGTCTAATACGCTAAACAAACCTAAAACATGCTAGGGACGCTGCACCCTCTTGCTAATTTATCGTACCCTAGTACACAAACAAGATGAGGATTTCTCTCCACTGACTCGGGCAACATCTCCCTTCTTACGCTACTCGATCTCTCTGCCGCCTTCGACACCATAGACCACTCTATCCTCCTCCACCGCCTCCACCACTCCTTTGGCATCACTGACTCTGCTCACTCCTGGTTTCTCTCCTACCTCTCCGACAGACAGCAGTCCGTCACCATCGACGGCGTCTCCTCCAACCCAGTCAGGCTCTCCTGCGGCGTTCCTCAGGGGTCCGTCCTGGGCCCGGTCCTTTTTACACTCTACATCTCCCCACTGTCCAACATCATCCAGTCTCACCACATACACCACCACCTCTACGCTGACGATTCACAACTACTAGACAAAGACAAACTCGACAACACTCAGACACTATTGACTCGCACGGCTGACTGCTATGAGGACGTGAAAAACTGGATGACAGCAAACAAGCTCAAACTGAACGACGACAAAACGGAAGCCATGCTGGTAGGCACTCGCCAGAAACTTTCCCAGCTCTCTCCCTCTCTCCACCTTCAATTCGACAGCACCCCCATCTCCCTCTCTGACTCGGTCAAGAACCTTGGCGTTATCCTCGATTCCTCTCTTTCCATGACCAGCTTCGTCTCCACCACGGCCCAGGCATGTTATTTCCACCTCCGCCGCATCAGTCAAATCAGAAAATACCTCACTACCGAAGCTGCCACCAAACTCGCTGTCTCTCTCATCTTATCTCGCATCGACTACTGCAACTCTCTCCTTTCTGGCCTTCCTCACTCCACCACTCTCACTCTCCAGCGCGTCCAGAACAATGCTGCCCGCCTCATCCTCAGAAAGAAAAAATCCGACCACATCACTCCCCTGCTCAAGCTCCTTCACTGGCTCCCCATCCCCCAACGCATCCAATACAAGATTTTGTCTCTCTGCTACAAATCCCTGAACAACTACGCTCCTGCGTATCTCTCCAACTTACTTCACCCCTACACTCCTCCCCGCTCCCTCCGCTCCGCCTCTGACCCTCTCCGCCTCCTCATCCCCCGCACCAAACTCAGCACTTTCGGCCCCCGCTCTTTCTCAGTATACGGTCCAACCACCTGGAACACTCTCCCACTCTCTCTCCTTCAGAAACACTCGCTCTCCGCCTTCCAGTCTGCCCTCAAAACTCATCTCTTTCAACAGTTCTAGCACTATATCACCACACTCCCCAGCCCAAACTGACCGTCCTAATGTATCTTCACTATTTGTGTTACGTGAGTCATTGTCTAAAGCGTGCGCATGCGTGTGCGAGTTGTGA
>BTPG01000006.1:6942578-6950078 GCA_036245525.1 Semisulcospira habei
CCCAATAGCTAACTGTCCTTTTATGCATGGAAATTCAGTTACAGCCTACCTGCAATGAAGAAGACTACATTTTATTGTGGGTTGACAGGGGCATGCATTCCATGTATGTCAGTCACCACCTAGAAGTAGAACATTTCCATACATTCTCAGAGAGCCTTTACTAATACAGTGGAAGGAATGTAGTCCACATTGTAGTGATATTAAACCAGTGCCAGTGTTTATTATTTAGGAAAACATACTGTGTGTAGTTAAAAGTCCTGCTAAGGGAGAATTTTGCATTACTAACTCAGTAACTGCTTTCAGTACTTAGTAACTTAGTTTTCTCATCCATTCTCTGTCTTATGAAGGCTATATTACAGATTAGGAGATAGGTCCAGCATTTTTTTAGTTCAAGGATGGTGCCCGAATAGCTTGGCGGATGAGACGCCAATGATTCATGTAGCGACATGATTTATTATTAGCTCCGCATTCGTACTTGACATGCATACAAAACCATCTGTTCAAGTGCCATAATGATCAACACGATTGATTGTGGGCGTATACGGCAAGACAAGACAAGACCACCCTTGAACTATCATAGTCACATTTATTTCAAGCAGTGGGTGTATCAGGATTAAAAGGGTTACCTAGTAAAACGCTACTTTGACTGAAACCCTAATATTTGTTAACTACCATTTTGGATGACCGTAGAATGTGTGAAAAATACAAATTTGACTAGTACAAAAGCAAGCCTTTATCATATATGTTGAGACTCGTGACACTTATTTCAGCTACCTTTTGGAAAGTTCACACAGGTTGTGAATCAGTTATGCGCATGAGGCGTACAAACGTGACTTTGCCATTGTTGTTTGTTCTTTGCGGTTTACACAGTTTTTGTCGCATTTATTTTGAAAGTAATAATCTGCCCCTGCATTTCATTCACGCAAAGTGAAATTGTCATGCTGCCGAACAACACAGTAATAATCATGTATTTCATTTCAGGCTAATACTGCTGTTGACCTCTCGCTGTGGAGTCTCAGTACTTTCACCCAGAGTACATACTTGCAAACAAGCGCAGAAGTATGACGTCTACACCAACTGACCAAGGTCACACTCACAGCGCAAGTGAAGTGAGGAAAGGTGACACTTATTCTCCTGGACTCAAGGTAAATCATACCAGTAGATCTGTGATGAGAATCAGGTGCAGAACACAACACAACTATGGTGTGAATGAACACATCATACTGTAATGCCTTCTTTCATTTCAAGATATTTTTTCTCCAATACTATTCACAACTGTACATAAGCCAGCCCTTTACTTATGCTTAGACGCATGGCACTTAAATTTCAGTCACCTTTTGGAAAGGTCACACAGTTCAGATTAAGAAAATGATCAGTTTTAAATGCACACGAGCGATCCAGGCTTCACCATTCTTGTTTGTGGTGTTCACAGTTTATTTCACATTAGTTTGAAGGTAGTAATGTGTAAACTAAATGTAGGGACGAATTGGGGGGGGGGGGGGGGGGACTCCCCCCCACCGGCCCCGAATTGTGCATGGCCCCACGAGCTCCTTAGCATCCGCGTTATCGCGGAATTGTTTATATTACAGCGTTCTAAATGAACTTTAGAATTTTTTAGTGTGTGTACGGGTCCCGCATTTTTTGGGAAACAATAGGCGCACAGGCCTCTTTTCGTGTTTGTCCTTGCTAAACTACAACATTCTCAGAGAGAAAAAGAGAGATGAAATGAAACTTTATATTAAGAGAGAGAGAAAACAACAGCCTAGTGATAATAATGTGTAAAATGGTTATAACTAAATAGTGTATACACGGCCAAGTGAAGACACAGTCGTACTATCCGTGAACTGAAAAACTCGAAAAGCTTTTGGTCAGGGAGTCGCAGGAGCAAAAAAGGAGGGGAGGAAATACGGTCCCGGCTGGTTTGATATGTGCCAGATATCTCTCACGACAGCTTGATGATAACTGACTCGCACTCATACTTGCCGGAATTCAGGGACCTTTTTTATTTCTCTGTCCGTTGAGTTATAGACTGTATAACAAAGTCCCTGTTTGTGGAGTTTGGAACCGACCCACCCTGAAATAAGATCAGAAGTGAAATTGCCATGCTGCCGAATAACACGATAATAAACATGTATTTCATTTCAGGTCAGTGCTGCTGTTGACGTCTCACTGCAGAGTCACGCCCAGAGGGTATACTTGCAAACAAGCACAGAAGTATGATGCCTACACCAAGAAGAGGCAAGAGCTAGTCAGGTCATGTTTGCTCAAAGGAGAAGGCCACAGCTAAAAGCAGGCAATTCCAGTTCCAGCGGATCAACTAAAGTGAGAGAAGGCACCACTTATTGTCCTGGACTCGAGGTAAAGCATACCGATTGATTTGTGAATAGAATCAGGTTCATAACAAAACACAACTGGTTGGGATAAACACATCACACTGTAATGCTTTCTTTTATGTTGAAGATGGTGTAGTAGTAGTACCAGCATTCTCAACAACACCGAATGCTAAAATCACTTGCTGTCAACAAGTGGCACCATATTGCATTTGATTTAAAAACTAGAGGGTTGGCAAGTCTCTAAATACTGTCGTTTTCTTTAATAAGCACTTAGTGCATACAAAAAGACTAGAAAAATCTGAATACTACCCATTTGGTCCAGTGTGTGCTGTTGCTAAACAGCAATGCGTTGTGTCCTGTTTGAGACAATTTCTGCAAGTTACACTTTGAATATTGATGCTGATTCTAGATATATGTATACACCCTTTGTGGTCATTTCAAGCTCAATGGCGTCTAATTTTTGGCGCAAGTGTGATAGCAAAAGTAAGTGTTTGTAATGGGTCGTCCGTCAACTGTCTGTTACCTGTGGGCAACTTTAACATTGGCATTTCCTCGAAGACTATGCAAGCCTCAGACTTCAAACTTGGCACAAGGGTACTTTGTGGTAAAATAATTCTAAACATACCAATTTCTGTGACCTTTCAAAGGTCATCTCAAGTAGTATTTTCAACTTCAAACTCAAACTTGCTATGGAGATACCACATGATAAGGGTGACAAAAGTTAGTTTCGGGTAGAGTTGTAGTTTTTATCAATGTTTTTGCAAACTGTTCAATAAAATTTGGCATGATGATAACACTTTTCTGTGCTACTAATGTAATCAGCCCCTCACAAAGGTCAAGGGTCACAGAGGGTTGACAAATGTGTGAAAAATGAAGGGATTTGGAAAAATACTCAGGTTTCACTGACAAAATCCAGCCCTATACTTATGTTTAGACATTTTCAGAGACCTGTTGGAGGAGTCAAGCCAAGGTAAAAAAGGACAGACATATTATGTGGATTGGTCATACACGTGAACCATAAGGACATTGCCTTTCTTGTTCATGTTCTGACTACTGTCATATTATGCATGTATGTACTTTGTATAAATACTTGCAAATATGCACGCAATATGTGCATGTCAGAACTTTTTTTGATACAAAATTATCTTTTGCAGGTTGTGAAAGATGAGGGAATAAGAGTTCAGCGGGTACATCTCTCCGCGATGGCCAACCGACGAGAAGGCAAAGGCAGTGAACTGATTGTCCTGTGTAGGAGGGCAGACGTCCTGTTATTTTGATGTCCATCCACCAGGCTGGCCACTATGTCAAGGTTTTGGACAGTCACATCATTCGCAATGCAGCAAAAGCCTGTGCCTTACTGCCTGAGCTGATGCATAGCCATATATTAGGAGCAGGGCAAGCAGGCTTTAGGCCTGGCTATTCAACTGCAGACACAACAGCAGTGGGACAGTGACAACAAAGTGACAATGACAAAACTCGAGAAAATAGAAATAAAGAGGGAGTGTTTCCATAAGCCCAACATAAAAGCAGCGGGGCGACAAAATTGTAACGTGCAGTCGAGCAGTTCAGGGGCTATTGTACAGTGATGGGGGTGTGCTTTGTGTGTTTTCATATAACAATGTGACAAAGCGATTTGACACCCATGTTGTAATTTGTAGTGCAGTAAAAAGGTGAAAAATATCTGTATTTTGACCAAAAAGATGTTTTCTCAAGTATACACAACTTCAAACCCAGACTTGGTACAAGGTGGTAAGAACTTTTCATGCATACTAATTTCGTATGCATGAAAGGTCAAGGGTCACAAGAAATCGGGAAATAGGTACAAGATATCCATATATTGCCCAAAGATTTTTTTTCTCAAGTATTCCTAACTGTAACCCTAAACTTGGTAAAGAGATACATGATGGTAAGACCTTCCTATGCATATTTATTTGGATGACCCCCTCAGAAAAGTTACTTTTTGTCACTCTCCTGTCATGTCGCGATTTGGAAATGCAGCTTAATATGTATTAGTTTTTGATTATCCAAAGAAAACCCCTTTACTGACAATGTGTTCATTTTTCAAAGACATTTCATCATATGAACAGGTCTTTATTGTGACAAGTTCCTAAATGCTGGCATACATCAGTCATTCAAAATATGTACTCCACAGCTGACACTTATGGGGTAGGAAACAGTGGTACAGATAGATTTTGTGCAGCATCGGTGTGAGACAAGGAGAAAACTTATCACTGCTCCGCTTTGCATGATTCAAAATGATATACAGGGCTCATTCTGAAAATGGTCAGTGGCCTCAGAGTATAAAACCCACGGGTCCTTTCTGAAGAGGGGATGTGCGGAAATATAGAAACATGGGGATGTATATTTATGTCATTAAACCCTCAGCTTAAAATGTTGTGCAAATGTGGACTTGCTCAATGAAAAACGCAATACTTCTCAAGAGTGAGTTGACCATGCAGTTTTTGCATTACCCTCCAGCTGTCACAGCAGATTTAAGTGGTTGGGTGATAATATATGATATGTACTGTATTTTGTGTTTGTTTTATTTTTTCTTCCACTGTCAATCTTTGACTTTCAGCTGTGTGGCTTTACTTATCGTATCAGAATTGCTAACCACATGGTTCATTTCACAAGTTTTACAGATGTACTGTACATGACGCACGCCTGCAAACAGAATGATCTGACTATGATCCGTGTCCATTTGTGATTTGTGCTAAGGAACATGTGTACAGTGTAGTAATAAGGATAATATTTCATTTCTGAGCACATTCATGTAAGTTCTTTTGTGATATTTTTCATGCCCCAGCGGGTCCAAAATTAAATAAAGTAAACTGATGCCAACATTGTGTACAGGGTCCTATGCAGCAATCAGTTGTGACATGATAGCCTGCACCATGTTGAGTTTTTGGAGAGCAGCAATGATATTGCTTGGATTACGGGCCAGCATGGTGCAGACTCTGTTGTAGACACTTTGCCAGCGTTATATGGTCGATTTTGTATCAAGAGCAGTACAGGTATTGTTTGGTGTGGATGCCTATATTATGCAGCCTAGGTGACACAGTGCATTGTACCCTCGTTATTCAGTTGTTATGGTATTTTGTGTTGACATCAGCATTGTGCAGTGCAAGTTATGGGGCTTGAGACTGCATTTCACTTTGTTGTGCTGCAATTGGACACAGTGTGGTACTGGTAACAGTATTGTTTGATTTTCATGCCAACATTGTGCACAGTATCTGTGTAATGTAGTTTGGTACTGCATTTCACTGTTATTATGTTGTGGGATGTGCAATGTTGAATTATATCAGGACTACAGTGATGGTACATGGTCTCTCTCTCTCTCCCCCTCCCTCTCCCTCTATATATATATGAGCAAAATAATATATGTAGTGGAAGGCTCTAAATGATAAGTCTGTCATTCCTTCTCTCCTATCCCCCTTCTTTTATATACTGTGCAGTTGGCTCCCAAATAAATACCTCATGAGCAAGTGGTTGCCGGTGTCGGTCTCCGTTGGCATGCACACAACTAAAAATGACATCAGCTCCACTTTTCTCCCAAATAGCTTGTATACAGTCAGCACTTTGTCAATGTAAATGTGAATAATGTTACATGTAGTTGAAATATGTTCTGCAGTAAAGCTGTATTTTGAGGGGGAGCTGGGTGACTCGGTGGTAGTGTAGTGTTTTTGTTTCCTTATAATTTGTAACCAAAAACTGCTGGGAAACTGAGATTCAGCTAGAGAGATAGGTACATCCACTACCAATCTGTTTACAAACATCTTTCAACCAGAGATGTTCATCGACCTGCTTTCACGGAGACACCAAAGGAGCATGTAGCATTTCTTGCAGCAGGTATATTAAAACAAATTCACATCAATTAATATTTGTAGATGATGCCAGTAAAAATTATTTTAAAAAAAACTGTCTGTGACAACACTCTTTGGTGTGCTTTTTCATCAGTGAAGCTGTGAATGATTGAATGAATGTAAACATGCTCACACAATGCCTGGCTGAAAAAAATGAATGAACAAATGTACCGAGGTAACCAGTGTGCATTTTTATCCAAAACTGAATCCGGTTGTTTGGTTTATGGTTTAACATTCACATTACCACAGTGATGATAATCGCATATTAAAAACAAAAAAAAACCAAAAAAAAAAAAAACACCGCGTTAATTTTTTTATTTTTTTTTTTTGCTTAGCGAAGTAGAAACTGTATGGGTTTTATATGTGAGCAGGAAAAAAAAAATATCGCCATCTACGGGACTCGAACCCTGGTCACTGTGTGGCAAAGAAAAGTACCTTACCACTGCACTAACTAAATTACTAAGAAACAGCTTGTGCATTTAATTACTTATAGAGAAACGTTTTCATCCCGTATCTGCCGTTGTTGTTTGTTCCAGTTTACTGTCACAAATAGTAATCGAGGACTAGCAGTTTGGGCGTAGTTTGCAACAGTTTGGGCTTAGGTTTTCCCTTGTAAGTTTGGCATAGTCGTTTTCCCTTACCGGCTACGGCGGAGATATGATCTGCCGGAAGTCAGACATCGCTTGTATCCCTTATTGAATACGCACTCGAAAACGACCCAAAGTGCCCAATTTTGTGCGGGACCCCATATTTTCTTCATAATCAATGTGATAGTTATAACATAAAGTACGACTTTATCGAATAAAAAGGGCCTGAGCAATTGCCCAACATTGCAAACACTTGTAATGTTATTGATAACATCCGGGCAATTTGCGAATTTACAACATACATTTTTTTAGATTTCACTTAGAATTCCAATTATCAGAACACACTTTTTTTTACGAGAAAATACTAACATACTTTATGAAGTGACCGAAATGTTTCTTTATCATTTTAACACACTATTCGATAAATTTTTATTGTGTTCTGAAATCGGCTATTTTGCGTGTTTTTTCCCGTGGGGTACCTCAGAAAAACGGCTGTAACTTACAAATATGCCCGGGACCATGGGTCTTTCAGGGTGGCAATAGCCTCCAGACTCAATAAGGCTCTCAAAAAACCCTATAAGCGGCAGTTTTCAATTAAAAAATGTAGGTATAGTATACAACCTTAACAAAAACCGGTTGATCCACACAGGAGTCCGTAATTTGTCTTATTGTTTATAAATATTTTGCATATAGCTAGATATAAGGGAGATATTGAAT
>BTPG01000006.1:6952578-7032578 GCA_036245525.1 Semisulcospira habei
AATTTTAGAGCAGTGCTGCTTATACCGTCGAGGCCAGTTGTACGTTTATTCTTTAGTGACGAGATGTATTTTCAAACAGCATACACCTTCAACAGGGGAATACTGAACGATGCATTGGGGTTAAGTCTTTCAGCACACAATATGTTTAGTTTTTTTCTGACAACGCAGATGACTGGCATGGATATGCGGTTTTGGAGTAGTGTACTAGCAATGGATAAATGAAAATGCTGATTGAACGTATCGGCTGATATGTGTGTGCACCGAGCGGTATTTTTGGACTTTGTGAATGAGTGCACCTCGAGGAACATTTCAAGCCACAACGTCAGTGCTAGATCAGGATCAGGATACTCTTCGTAAAATGGCGTATTACTGAGTTCATATAAGAAATAATTTTTATCTAATTTTTTTTAAAACATCTGTACGTTATATAGGAATGTTATTTCTGATGTTTAGGAACATGGTACAAACATGACTGTACAGGTGATGGGAAAGTGGTCACTGATAGCTAGTGAAGGGACGTCAGTTTCAGTGATAGCTTGAGGGTTGTTCGTATAGATGTGATCTATCAAAGTAGACGAGGAGTGTGTTACTCTGGTGGCAGTGGTAATCATCTGGTGGCAGTGGTAATCATCTGGTGGCAGTGGTAATCATCTGATGGCAGTGGTAATTATCTGTCTCAGTCCAAACAGTGTTGTTGTACATTACCACAGTGAATTTGGTTTTGATATGTCAATGTTGAAATCCGCTAAGATAAGAATGTTCTTGCCATTGTCGTTTACTTTATCCATCACCTGTACAAAGACGTCATACCACTTGGCAGTGGGTTCTGTATTCCTGTACACATAGCCCACTAGTAGTCGAGAAGTGTTACGGATTCTGACTTCCAACCAGATACATTCAACCTCCCTGGTCTCAAGATCAAGACGCCTCCGCACAAAATGCTGGATAGACTGGTGAACATAAACGGCAATTCCTGTATATCCAGGCGCAGTTGCGTCACGCCGTATTAGTGATAAATATAAAATACTGATACATTTGTCAGTGATTATCGAGTCTAGACGAGATTTGGTGAGACCAAAGAGGTGAAAATGGGAGGATTGGTTTACAAACAGTGGTACATCAGAAACTTTTGGATACAGGTGAAAAATGTTCAAATGGCTGACTTTTAGTCCCTGTTTGGCTGGCATGGTGGCCACAAAGTCTCAGCGACTGGTACAATAAATGATAATTATCCTTGCGCCGTCTGTTGACTAAACAAACGGGATTAAACTGATCCACACGTTAAAACAATGCAGATAGAGCGTTTCATAGAAGCTCAAGGCCGTTATCATAAAATTTGCACAGTCACTGTTTCAGTCTCTTATGAACACAGTACTATCACGGTACGGCGTATCATTCAACAACTGACCAAAATCAGAATTGAAAGATCTACAGCTCGGTCACTAAATAAACGCAGTTAAATTAATACATCTGTGGCCACAGGTACAAGCACAGATGCGCACAACGATCAAGACACCAGATTACAGACTAAACGGCAGGCTCTGTTACGTGTCACTAGTATGTCCAGACCACACTAAATGTCACATTTACTCCGCTTCTGGCAGCTTTTTATATGCACGTCCTAAAACACAAAGTTATATCAAGATATCACGCCTAAAGTATTGCGCCAACATAATGTCTATACTGACCTAATACGGAACTGTCAATTTCAAAAGAGGTCAGTATGGCTGTAATATGGGGCACAAAGAATTTCTCTGTCTATAAGTCTGTCCAGTAGAATCGGCGCTACACTAATTACTTTGCACCTGAAACTATGCAAATTAATCGAAAGTCACGTAGATAACACCTAGCTCAAACATGCTACATCTCTGGAAATAAAGGGGGATATGGGGAGGGGGAGGGGTTACCGTTACGTCAAGAACGGATTATGTAAGTTTCAGCTATTTCAAGACACTGGGTCCAATTACGCCTAAGTCATATTGAAGTCATATATACAAAAGATCGCGTGGACACGTAATCCGATCACATCACGGCCTGGGGCCGCAGTCCGCTGGGGGTGGGGTGGTGGGGGGGGGGGGGGGTAACGGGAGCTGCCACTGGGGATAGAGAAACGAGTACTGCGGGAAGGGGGACAACGGTGGCATAGGTAATCCGTGCGAAGCGACTTGTGGCCAGAGCATGGCTGACGGGCTGGCAGGCGGGCGTAGTTACCAGGGAGGGGTGCGAAGGGGTCCGGCTTCGAGTCCACACGGAGGTAAGGCACTGGCTGAGGGGTAGGGAAGCTGGAAACTGTAGCGTTGCTCAGCCCAGTGCTGTTTTCGTGGAACTCACTGGTAAGCGGGACTCCCTTTTCCCCATAGGACTGGGTGTTAGCAAAAGCCGCGTGGTGGTCACCATAGGGTGGAACTCAGAGACCACTTTCACTTCTGCCATCATAGGAGGGTACAGCATTGTTGACGGTTTCCAAGCGACGGTTAGGGACAGACTGCACAACTGCACATCCTCCGGGCGCATGAGGCTCCATGCCTCTTGGAGATGTTTTGAGCGCGCGCGCACGAACGCACTAACAAGCACACACACACACACATCGACGCACTTTCAGAAGAGCATGCAGGTGACCCGTGTACTTAGTATATCATGTTGCTAGGTAGTCAACCTGCTTTCACACAAATTATAGCAAGACTGAAATTGTACCGTAAAATTCTAGTTTTGTCACAATTTTCTCTGCCCATTAAGCGAAAGTGAAACTCATATCACATAAAATATATAATTACGTAAAAACTAATATTTACGTCATGACAAATGACGTTGGACAAACCAATGACGCGTATGTCCTGCGCACCTTACAGAGCTCACTGACGCATTGGCACATCTGCCAGACTTTTTCAATGGGAGATATTTCAACATCAGAATCAGGTCAAAGACAAAAGGCAGAGACGCTTGACAGCGAGGACAGTTCTCATATAGAAGGGACTTTGTGGGGGTTATGGTTCATCCCATTTCTTTTTTAAAGCTGTGTGAAAGAAGGGAAAACAAATGTGTTCTGATTTTAAACGCTGTGTGTGTGTGTGTGTGTGTGTGTGTGTGTGTGTGTGTTTGTGTGAGTGAGTGTGCGTGTGTGTGTGTGTGTGTGTGTGTGTGTGTGTGTGTGTGTGTGTGTGTGTGTGTGTGTGTGTGTGTGTGTGTGTGTGTGATATTTTGTGAAGGCATGCTCTCAGGTGTGGAGGTAATTGTCAGTGACACTGAGGCAGCTGGACCGAAGAAGAAAAAAGTGTAAGGTATATTAAGAAGCATAAATTGATGGAAGCTATCACTGGACTATACACAGAGGAATAAGAGATAACTTTTGAGATATAATATGTATCCATTCTATAAAGATTTTCTTTCCTTGACACATTTATTGATATATTGTGTTAATATTCATGAACTTTCTTGGTATACTTTCCTTTTTTTAAAAGCCATTGCAGTCTGGTTGTTTGCATTTGTCACAACGAAAACGCAAAATATGCTTATACTGCTATAGGAACAAGCTCCTTATGCCCAAAAGTATGTACACTCAAATATTCTTTCCTACAAACACACAAACGAAGGGGAAACAGCAGTAGCAGGCATGCAAAGTGAACCATTACACTTTCACTAGCATCTCTCACAAAAGTGATAATCTATGATTAATAAGAAAATGATTTAATTAAACAAACTTGCTGGCATTTCTCTGCATTATTCTTGATGTCATTCCGAGCAAGATGAATAACAATATGATTACCCAAAAGCAATGAGTAGATAGTCTGATATGTCGTCATCTGCTAGTGTTTTTTTCTGAACACCGCAATCAGCCGCAATATAAAGGACCTGTCGAAACGTTTTGTTTTGGACTGTGTACATCAATGATATTGAGCTAAATTTTGCTTGATATAGTGCGGATAACCAACATATATTTACTGAAAATGTCCTCAGCTTATGCCTGGCTTATTCTATCAAGCAAAAATGTGTCCAAGTATAATATTATGCATCTGCTCACCCTTCCATGGAAAACTGTACAGTGTATAACATCCACAAAGATTCTTGCCCAATATCAAGTGGTCATTGCGTTTGTTTGGGGAGAGGTGGGAGAGGGAGGAGGCGAGAGAGGGATTGTACACTAAACGTTTTAGTCTCTTGCTGACTGCGGATCATGAAGCAGTTAGTCCATGAACTGTTTTCAGGCATTTCACTTTTTCTCACTGTCGCACATGTGTTGCGATGAGTCATGATATTGTTTAATTTACATAAGGTGCCTTATTGTTTACATCATTCTTGCTCTTGATTTATTTCAGCAAATCTCACAGAGCACGAATCACCACATCTGTACTGCTTATGAATGGGACCTTAGTAGATGTTTTCATGCACCACTGTCTCAGGAGGAACAGATGGCGAAGAAACAGATCTGGCTGCATCCAGCAAAACACTACGCTAGTGGCACTTGCCAGAATCACTTTAAGCACACGGTTTCAGCTGGGGTCAAATTTTGTACAGACCTCTTTTCTGTGTATTTGAAGTTACCTTCGTGATTGTCAAAAGACATAAGCACTAAAGGTTTTCATCCCTTCACTGCCATTGGACGCAGTAATGTTTCTGCAATCTTTCTTAATTCATCACTAGCCTTCCAGGGAACATTGTTAGAAAGTGGACACCACTCCAACAGGCATAAATCCTCATGAGCCCTCCCAACTGTGGATCGCTCAAGAGGATTTATATCTCTCGCATTTAGACCGTGTTAACTTTTTCTCGGCAGTGAAAGGGTTATAAACCGTTGGCTGTTCGTAACACAGTTACCTTCGGAGGTGAGGGAGGGATGGGGGGGGGGGGGGGTGCGGGCCGGGGAGAGGGTTTCAACTTTGTCTTTTGGAATTTTCCTGTAACAGATGGCGCTAAGTGGTCAGACCTTGCTCCACATTCAGTTTATAACTTTCACAACGACGTGTAAGTACGCGACTTTCATATAAACATTTCCCAGTTTTTCTTTATTGTTGAAGGGGAGGGGGGGGGGGGGGGGTCGCACTCTCCCTTTCCCTCACCCCCGTCATATCCAGCCCTGAGCCGTAACTCTCTAAACCAGTTTGAAAACCTCCACTTAGCTCGATAAGTAATAATTAGGCTTATTTATAATTAATCACGTATTCACTTTTTCAATTCAGGTCAGTTCATTATTTAACAGTGACCTATAAATAACCACTGCGTTACAATTCTTCTTCACCCAAAGGTCTAACGGTCTAAGGTGGATGTTGAATTTATGCGGGCAGCCGACTCAACATGCGAACCTTTACCCTACATTCTTTATTTGTGCCTTCCGAATTTTCACCAATAAAGACTATTAAAATGTAGCAATTAATCTAGAATTTAAGAGCAGAAACAGACATCTGTTCCAGAATAAATTTTTTATCCGATTTATTACTGTTTGGTCCTTTTTGGCATGTCGCCAGTAAAGTTACAGTCACTGTCCCCCTCGTGTAAAAATGTGGCCCTTTCCCTACCAACAGGTAAGCCTACTCGTGGTCCATGAATGCCAAATCTGTAGACTTACCCGGCCGGTAGAGTTATCGTGCCGGTAAAATCGCTAACGGGGCGATACAATCCGTACCGTGTCGTTATCAATGCCGAGCCTGGAAGAGCTGACCGGTAAACTACCAGCCAGTAAGCCTACCAGCAGTCCATGAATAGCAAGTTTGTAGCACTACAGGGTCGTTAAGAACCCTGTAGTTTGGCCATGAATTCCGGTCCTGGATAGAAACGGCCTTGTCACTGATGTTAGGACTGACACGCTGTCACGACCCCCGCTTTCAGGGCGCGATCTATGAGCGCTACCACTCGAGTTCTACCATCCCAAACTAACACAAACGCCAGAGGAACAATTACGACAACGTTTATTACATATAAAAAGAACAATTCTAAATATCCTCACTCAATCCTAAAAAATCCAGACCAAAAAGGTGACTGCCAAGCGTGTGAAATGCAAAGAAGTACCCAACGGAGAAAGAAACACGCTTAGAAAAAACGGTACAACACAATTTATTAATATTTCGGGTAAATACCCTTTGTCAAAATAGACAAACAAACAGAGACATTATTTGCTACTTATCTTCAGATGCAGAAGGAATGTGGCAACATTGCCACATTCCTTCTGCATCTGAAGATAAGTAGCAAATAATGTCTCTGTTTGTTTGTCTATTTTGACAAAGGGTATTTACCCGAAATATTAATAAATTGTGTTGTACCGTTTTTTCTAAGCGTGTTTCTTTCTCCGTTGGGTACTTCTTCACTCAATCCTAACCCCATACTCGCGCACCACATCCATGCCCACATCCCCAGCATTAAAATCCAACATATACAATACACAATTACATCATATATAATAAACCAAATATCTTTAATAAAATACAAATAACAATTGACCAAAAAATTAATATAATTTTCAAGTTACGAAATCTCCTTGGCGGGAGCACAAATGACAAGCTCAAATTAGATTAATGCTTTTGCTTCTGAGATAAAGTCCTTTATAGCACATGGCTCCTTTTGAATAAGTAGACTACACAATATTTCTGTCACTGCGACAAAGTTCCTCTCATAATATTGTCACCACAAAGAAACAAAATTAGTCTCACCACGTTCTTTTACCAGTTTACAAATGGACAAGACTTTACTTAAAGCAAGTTAGTAAACACTAAATGGGACGACCCGATCTGGGCTAAACGCGGGGTCTGCACCGACGCTCGCGACAGTGCTCAGGTACGGCGTCGTATTCTCACGAGGAGTGACACTGCCAGCCTCCACTCTCACAATCGTACCACCCAGCCCTTCCGCACAGCAACGGCGGCGGACTAATCCACTTGATCTTTAGATGCGCTAAAAGATGAGTGCAAAAACACATATGAATAGCTAACAAGAAAAGAAAGGTAATCACATCACCCTTCCCACAATTTTAATTGTCGTCTTTTATATTCCTTCACCTCTCTCCCAAAACAATCATAAATTCGAACTCAACTAAACGCATATTTACACATTACCACATAACTCGCTTCCAAATTTACCCTCTGACACTAAATGCCACCACATCATCATCATCATCAGGGATCATAAAATCAAATAAAATGACATTTCTACATCCTTACCCTTACCCCCCCCCCCCTTCCTTCCTCCCCCTCCTCCACATTCCCTCCCCCCCCCCACCCTCCCCCATATTCTCACTAACCAAAATAATAATAATAACAGAACAAACAAACACAGACACCCCCCCCCCCTCTTAGCCTATGGCCACTAAAGAATTTTTGTGTGCACTTACTGTCATCCGTGGAGACGCCCAGCCTGGGACGGAGACAAACAAAGATGACAAGCTAGGGGTGCAGTCGTCGCAGTTTCTCTCTCTTCCTAGGACACCGGCTCCAGAGCGACCAGGGCCGTATCGTAGGGCCGTCACAGAAGAATGATAGGGATACTTGAGGATGGCAGCTAATGGTGAGCCACACCTGCACAAACCTTCCTCAGAGACTGCTGCTTTTTCCGCTGCTTGGAAGCGACTGACTAACAATTTGGATGGTAGTACAGTTTGCAAAATCTTGCGCTCAGAAAAAAGTACGGTGTCAGTTCACGCGAATCAGTAACCAACCGGTCGCGCAGAACAATCACGTGCGGCACAAGCCGACCCTCGCACCCTCGCACAGCAACAAACGCACGTGTAAAGGCCAAACGACTCACCTATTTTTTTTTAGGTCCTATGCTTTAACCCGGTGACTAACCAATCCCTGTCACCCCTTTAAATTTAAATCCCCTTCATAAATAGGAAACAATAAACCCGTGTCGTGACAGACGCGATTCTGTGATACCAAACAGATGGACAAGATTGGGTTGCGTCAAGAGCACACAAAGATCGAGAACTTTATTGGCATATGGTAAATATTCAAATGTAAAGGCAAAAATCATAATTAAAACTGCAAGACTATATTAACGTTTGATAAAAACAAGAACAAACGATTGATTAAAAGTTTTTTTTTTAAATGAACTGAAGTGAATTAGAGTGTTCTTCGCTTTGATGAAATAGATTACTGTGAAGATAAGCAAAAGCGTTTAGGACGTGCATGCACAGCTGGTTCAGGACACCTCGGCCCCCTCCCCCCCCACCCCCCCACCACCACTATAAAAATTGTTATAGCAGTCCCTTTTGGGGAATCTGGAAACACTCCTTCCTCCCCCCCCCCCACCCCCTCTTTTTCAATAAGTTCGGCAGGTGGTGAGAAAGCGGAAGATGATAGGCGTGCCTAATTCCCATCATGAGGTATCTCTGTTCCAAGTTTGGGTTTGAAGTTGTGAGTAGTATTTGAGAAAATAATATGTAGTTCCAGTATGGCTAATTGTGACCTATTTTCAGATCTCTTGTGACCCATAACCATTCCGTGAAGTCAACCAATTTGTATGCATAGAAAGGCCTTACCATTAGGTATTTTGGAACCAAGTTTGCGTTTGAAGTTGTGAGTAGTATTTGAGAACAAAACAAATGTTGTCTAAATATGACTATTTTTGACTTTCTGATTCCCTCTGATTTTGAAATTTGAGAGATGCTACGGACACTGGTATGCTTAGAAAGGTCTGGCAACATAGTATCTTTGGGCTAAGGTTCAAGACTATGGTTTGAATAATATAAAAAAACCAACAACATCAACAACAAAACAACGTTAAAGTTTACCACGGACGTCGGACACCAAGCGACGGACGGACGACCACTGGCCCAGAACATAGACTCACTTTTGCTTCGCACGTGAGAAAAAAATTCTCTTCCGATCAGTCTGGCTACTGCTCTTCGATAATAAACCATATAGCTTTGTGGATGAGAAGGTTGGCTGGTTGTACATTTTTTAACGTCCCGACAACAACATGACTTTCTCAAGACGTGTATGCGCTGCTTTTGTAAAAAAAAAAAAAAAATACTAAACAGGATACTGAACGTATGTCGCCGCCGGTCTAGAATGCAAAATAAACCTAAGAAATGCTGGCGACGCTGCACCTTCATGCTAATATATCGTACCCAAGTTAACAAAGATGAGTACAATATCATTACAATCACAAAATATGTAAAGGGATATGATTTATAAAAAAAAGCGTTCACTACAAAGGCGTAACTTATCTTATCTTAGGTGAAGAAACCATTTAGCAACACACATCCAATATCAAGATGTACAGGCAGCGAAAGCAGTATGGAGAAGTTAAAAAAAAGAAAATAAAGGTGAATGGACAAACGGTAGAAACATAAGCCCAAGAAAATAAAAAGAGAAAAATCAACCTTGTTGGGCTGACCATGGTGACTTTGTGAACTAAACAATAGTTAACCCCACCCAAGTCCCGCAAGGCAGACCCGGCTGGGGGCCTTATGGGTGACAGTGCTATATACTGTCAATATCCTCTGCAGCAGCACGTGGTACAGACCTCTTGATATTTTTTCCACGCTGTGTCCTTTTCCGCTGTGAAAATTCGGACTTCTAAAATGCTTAACAGAACTATACATTCAACAGTCTGTAACTAGCCTGTTACAAAGTGAACTGAAACAAAGTGAACTGAAACAAAGTGAACTGAAACAAAGTGAACTGAAACAAAGTGAACTGAAACAAAGTGAAATTTTATTTCGCAACGTAAGAAGCAGTTCACATGTGTGCCATTTTTAATACCTGCCGTTGCCACTCTAACCCACGCACGCACACACACACACACACACACACACACACACACACACACACACACACACACACACACACACACACACACACAAACACACACACACACACAAATGTACAAAGAACCAAGTCATTCAAAATAACGGATAAAGCAATATGAAATACACCGGTTAAAATAGCCGACAATGTGAAATTAAACTATTCACGTAATTATTACCATCCTGAAATCCCAAACACATCTCACAAAGACAAAGAACTAGTAGCAACGAACTTCTATTTCTGTCTGTACTCAACAACAAAAAGTATTATAGGACGACACCGCCTAAAGAAATGACACCATGTCATCAAGGCATTTCAAACACCCTAAGTCGACTTATGAAAGAAAAATATATACTGTGTACTCTGATCAGTTAAGTCAGGCATTCTGAATCATCATATACCCAACACATTCGAACCGCAGACGTTAGTTTGACCTTTACATCAGTGAGCAAATACTGTTTTCACGCCCCTTGAGGGTGTCAGCCGCCTTTTTTGCTGCACCAAGGGCTCCAGCCGTCGAAACTGCAGCTCCTGCAGTGGAAGCAAGAGCGGCACCGGCTCCAACCTCCCCCGCGACCCCTATTGCCACAGCTCCCAAACCGCCCGTCGCAACTAACAGGCCTGTTGCTGTGGCCATCAGCATACCAATCTTGGCTGCTTTCTTAAGTGCGTTCAACCTATCCGACGTTTTGTCTACAGCAATCTCTTTCATGATAATCTCTTTCGCTTTTTCGAAAGGGATCTGTTTCGCGTGTGCAAGTTTGTGAGCCTGCGCGTTGAACTCTCTCTCCACGTTGCTCACTGCTTCGTCACGAAAACAGCTGTTCGTGGCTAAGAGATCAGTGACCATCTTCATAAGCGCGAGTACCTGGCGATCTTTTACCTCAGGATCTGCCCTGTTGTTAAAAACTGTGTATCTGTTGTTAACATCTTGCAGAAGGGTTAGGATGCTTCGTTGATCCTTCTTCAAACCACTAGTATCTGACATTTTGATATCTTGCACGATATCGGTTTTCATTTCATCACCACTTGTGAACAACAAAATCATATGCGTTATTACATTTTCTCCGAACATTGCTTTTATCTTTAAGTACGCTAAGAATTCTTCATCTGTAAAGCGACCATATTTGATGACCATGATGAGGCAGTGAGGGCCGGGCAAACTGAGGGCCAAACAACGGGTGATCTCGTCCTCAACCTCATTAGCCGGCCTGGCGGTGTCACACAGACCAGGAGTATCCACAACCTGCAGCAAGGTGGGAAATTTTCATAATAAAAGGAGCATGTAGTAATAACGCTTTTCCCGATTTATCCCATTAAACAAATCTTCATTTGTCACCAACGGACATGCTACCCTCCCCCCCCCTCCCCCACACACACTTCCCCCTCCCTCCCCAATGGAAATTAACTTGCTAATCCACTGTCTAGCAGAGCTGAGTATTCTGCAGTTGGTGTACAGACAAGGTGGGATTTGTGTAGTGACTCACTCTCACCGAAAATGTGCAAATATGTGTCTGTTGCCTGCTGCAGCCTTTAAATTGGTACATGATCTGATTGACTGATACTGGTTTGCAGTGCACAGACCATTACATGTAGCGTAGCAAAAATATTGCCCAGAAACACTCCCGTTTTTTGACAGCGCCTCCTGAAATTCACGAAAATTGCTTTTCTGTTTAGACAGTGTGTTATTTTAGAGAACTCTTTAGTGATTTTATTTATTTATGTATTTTGGGTTTGTTCGAGTAGCTCGGACAGTGGCATGGGTAAACCATAGAATACAAATTACTGACCATTTGATCCATACTCAAAATCAGGAATATGTAAGTGCACATAATATACATAATAATAATAATAAAAGTAATTTGTATAGCGCCTAATCACCAAGGTGCTCTAATCACAGTAATGAAACACAAAGCAAAATTCAAATACAAACACACACAACAACAACAAAACAACAAACATACATTGATTTACAAGGAGCAGAAAACTCACATACATACAGACACGCACACATCATGAGCCGGCAGACAAAATGGTCTTCATAAATATATGCAACAGATAAAAAGGTGTGTTTTAAGCTTGGATTTAAAAATGGAGAGAGATGATGAAAGACGCACGTCAGCTGGGAGGGAGTTCCATGTAATGGGACCAAAATACGAAAATGCACGATGACCTTGAGTGACCTTATTTCGTCTAGGGATACGGCAAACACAAGTGTCTGAAGCAGAGCGTAGTGAGTGGGACGGTGTATACGATTCATTTTCGGCACTTTTAACTTTCTCCGCCGTGAGATGGCCTTAGTTGCCTGCTCGGCGTTAAACCCAAATAACTAATTTACTAACTCTTTTAACTTTCTGCCGTTCCTTGCTGTCGATTTATAGTTTTCAATTGTCCGCCATTGCTTCTAAGACCAACAGACAACATAAGAGCCTGGAAATCACGTCGGACGTTACTTAAATGTTGCACAGGCGGTGAAATGACGTAAAGTTTACATACACATAGGCTAAAGGGAACTTTACCATCCAACACCAAATGTATGCTTCAAACATACAGAACCCAGCAAATCTGACACTGCTGAACACGTTTCATCGCGCAAATTCCCTCTCGCACGCCTCCGATGTTGGAGAAAAAAGGACCAAGGTGATACCGAGAATCTCACTCGAGTGGGTTTAAAACCTTATCCTACGAGTTAAAGCGAGTAGGATAGGATTTTAAGACCACGACAGTAAGATTTTCAGTATCACCTGAACATCGATGTAAGAATCTATTTTTTACACACATTTTTTGGGGGCATAAATTAGATGTGAGTTGGTTTTCGGCACACGCCTAACCACAACACTGCCGCCATTGTGTCTTTGGCGAAGAACATGACGTCATTTACTTTGTATCAGACAAATGTTGCTACATGATGACGTTATGGCGCATTACATGACGCCAGAGTGCCACTTGTCACTATGAAATGGCGTCATTGCACGTGAGCTAAAAGTAAGTAAAGTTTTAATATCGCGTGTGCCCGTACCTTTTTGTTGACCAGACTTTCTAAAAGACAATTGTGTGCACACGTGTTCGTCCACGCACTAGACCTGTATCACACGTTTAATACAGCCAAGCTGTATCACACTTGTACGATACAGCTTTTCCGCTCCAAGGCGTAACGAAGATGTGTAAGAAATTGAATAAAGACGCGTTTTCAAGAACGCACGGTCCGCAAAGTATGTAAGATATCGGAGACTGTATTGCATATGTGTTTAATAGATATAGAACTCTACATGCCTGAAAATATTGAAGTAGTTCAGATATTAAATGTGGAAATTACGGTGTTCCGAATATAGACAAGATGATGATTTGTCGACTTTGGACCAGCAGATTCTTTTATGGCAATAACGAAAAATTGAAATAATGTAGACATAACTCTAGTAATGTTTGGATTGTAAATATAGCATCATAAAACACAAGAAACACAACAAAACATGCACCGTACGCTTTGTAGGGTGCCAGAAAAACATTGTTTTAGGTCTATATACGATTGTAAACTCTGACCAACTTAACTGCAGGATAACGCTTTTATCAAATACGAACGACTATTTCAGTTGCATATTCGCACAGTTCGTATATGTTCTACATCTACCTATAGAGCCAAATGAAGTGTAAATGTTCAAATTGTGATCCTATATGGGCTCGAACGTTGATGAAAATGCAATTTCGCATGATGGTCAGCTTATTTGTCAGTGACTCCTCTGTTTCTTTGTGAAAGTAATAACACCATTGGACCGATTAGCTCGAACATGAGCTGATGATAGTCCGCTGTGAAAGGGTGTGTCGTAACAAGGCATTAACTCCAAGGTCAATGTTATGGTCGCCATGTTTTTGTCTGCATATACAGGAACTCGGAAACTACCTGATGAAATAGCTTCAAAAATTGGCGTTTTGATAAGGAGTATCGAAAGATAGTGTTTACTGCAAGAATTAGATTGCTAACCTGTAGGCCAAGGCCGTGGCGGCCATGTTTAGTTTATGGTCACATATTATTTTGCGTGCAATATCTCTGACACCATCGGAACGATTTGGCTCCGATTTAGAATTATGTAGACGGGGTGTGCTGTGAACAAGAATAAGTTCATTGGCTCCAAGGTCAAGGTTATGGAGGAGTGTTACTTTTGTGGTTGCGTTATTCTTGTTAGGTCATGTTGATCATAGGAAATGGTGCGGTGTTCAGTTGAGTTATTGTATATAGGAATCATGTATCTATTTAGTATGTAAACTATTAGTGTGCTGTGCGCATGGTATAAGGTAGTGTCGTCTCAGTTAAATTTTAAGAACGTTTTCTTTCTAGGTGGATATTGACATAACAGATGGTTGTCATGTTATATACGTGCACACACACTGTGTAATCGGTCGGTGTGTTCTAGTCAGTCAAATGTATTCATTTGTTTTATGTTCACATTTCTTGTTTTTACAACTGTTTTACAAAAAAATTGCTGCAGACAAATTTCCCATCTTGGGACAATAAAGGTATTCGTATTCGTAGTATGATTTGTTTTCATTTGCATGGAGAATTGCGATGAGTTTTGTTGTGTAGCTAGAATGTTGCGTATTTCGCTACATTGTTGCTGAAGTCCGACCTTGTTTAACCTGGAACGTTCTGGAAAGGGCGCGTTTGTTCTGGTGACCTCAAATATGACGTCAAAGTTTTGTAGTACACATGTTGGCTACATTTCGAAACATTTACGGAATGCGCCTAGATGTTAGTGGAAGATTGTAGACAGATTTTGAGCGTTCCTCTTAATGAATATTAACGAGTTTTGGTTACGTTTTCTTCTCTGATTGGTTGAGTTGTATAATTTGTTGGATTGTTCTGGAAATATGTAAAGGTATAAAAAGGCTGTCAGGAAATATGTGCATACATTGTATGGGAGATACAGTGTATCAAATCTGCGGATGCATTGTACGAGACAGTGTATCAACGTGTGGATGCTTTGTGCTGAGAGTGCATCGTGAGAATAAAGTACTGTTGGAACTGTTACTCCAGTGGTCTACAACCTTGTGTGACGTGTGACTAGTTCCAACTGAGTGAGGTTTCTTTACAAGAACCCTACGTGAGTGTGTCTGGTGTGATTGCATAAAATTGTATCGTAAGATTACAATATAAGTTATTGGTCGGAGGGGTATGCTACACGGACCCTTGTAGGCCTGAGGGAGACCAAAGGAAACATTGTACCCCGAAGGCCGAAGTTGGGAGAGTTTTAAAAAGGCAAATACAGGTGAATGGACCAAGGGTAGACTGAAACACATGCCCCAGAATAGAGGGAAAAACCCACCCAGTGGGGCTGACCAGGATGACCCTGGGAATTAAAAAGTAGTTAACCCCACCCAAGTCCCCTAGGGCAGACCCGGGTGGGGTCCTCCATTAAGGTCAAGAGTCGCAAGAGGCCCGCAAATGTGTGTAAAATGCCAATCTTTCATAACAGTGTAGGTATTATCAACATTTTTGCAACTTTTTCAATGAAATTTGGCACAAAGGTAGCGGATGATAAGACCTTCCTGTGCATACTAATTTAGTCGACGAATAGCAACCTAGTGGACGTGGACGTCAGCTTTGTATAAGAAAGTACAAAGATGCCAACATCATATTTGACGATATTGCAGTGGACCAGGAACAGAGGACATGACACATCTGCGAAGAAGCAAAGGTATGGTGGGAACCAATATTGCTTTCACCGCAGACATGCTCCTGTGTGAGAAAAAGGAACACTTTCTCGCAAACGCAGACAATAAGGAACAGTTTCTGCGTTGGTTGGTTGGTTAGTTCGGGTTTAACGTCCACAGCACCAAGGTGATCATGGACGGCCCTGACAGGCGGGTTATGGGGGACAGGGAAATCTATGGCCTATTGAATACGACCTGAACACTGATCAACTCAGGCGCACTCCAACTGTGCCACTTTGATTTAACAGGACCTTTCAACGGACGTGCTATTTAACAAATCCGTTTTTCCCCCTGGATTGTGAGTCCAGCTACCGGGGCCGGGACGGGATTTGAACCCACGACCCGGCGATTCCCTTCGCTCTCCTGCTCCGACGTTTAACCGCCTCAGCTATTTCGGACTCTTAGTTTCTTAGTTTCTGCGTCTTCTCGGCAGTGCTTTTGAAGCCACAGGTTTTGCAGTCCGTCATGCGCAAGGCGATGCTGACTGATCGTTCAGGAAGAATTACTGTCTGCAAAAAAAATGTGCCGACTGTTGTGATTGGTGAGGACATGGACCTCCTTGTTCTCCTACTCCATCATATAGAACCCACCATGCAGAACGCGTTTCTCATGTGAGGATCCTACAAGAAGAATTGCACTAGGGTTTGGACCATCAAGGCCACCCAAGCACGTCTGGGCAGGGCGCTATGTGGAAACATCCTGGTTGCACATGCATTCTGTGGATGTGACACCACCTCCCGGGCACATAACATTTCAAAGTCTCCGCCTATCAAGAAGCTGAAAATTAATGACTTTGTGAAGGATGCCCAGATCTTCCTGGCAGATGATAGCAATCACCAGGCCATTGCCGAAGCCGGTGAAAGAGTGTTTGTGTCGCTATACAACAGGAGACACGATGCCACGTTGGACCATCTGCGGCTAGTGATGTATCAGCAAAAGGTTTCCTCAAGCATCTCACAGGTTCAGGGGAAAGTTCTGCCTCCAACGTCATCAGCTGCTCGGTATCACTCCTACAGGGCGTACTTTCAAGTCCAGGAATGGGCAACTCTGGGGAGATGTGAACATATGCCTGAGGATTGGGGATGGGAGCTTCGACAGGGTCAGCTGATCCCCGTTACAACACATTCCTGCCGCACCAGAGGATCACCTGAATGTCATCCACTGTACCTGTAAAAAGGACTGCTCCTCAGAAAGGTGCTCCTGCAGAAAACATGGCTTGACATACATGTACTACAGATTGTGGAGAATGTCGTGAGGTCAGCTGTATGAACACGGTGCATCAGTTGGAGGAGTTAGGAGAGTTAGACTCAGAAATATGAGGCAGGGCAGGGCAAGTTCAACAATATTTCCTTCTGTTCTGCATGAATCAGACTTTCATTTTCAAATTATTCAGTTGAAAAGCTTTCATTTGACATGCAACATGACAGGGTTTGGGGCAGTTACCTAGTGTTTGTGTGCACAGTATTGTCAGGAACAGCGGAACAAATGATGTGAGAAAGATAACCACATAAAATCAAGTCTCAACTCTTTCTACCCCGGACACACCACAGCAAGATAAAGATCGACCATGATAGTTCAAGTGTGATGCCAGAATAGCTTGGCGCCTATGGGCGCCAAGCTATTCTGGCATCACCCTTGAACTATCATGGTCGATCTGTGTCCTGCGCTACGCTAGAGTCTTCAGAAGACAATGACAAAATGTGGGGATTTCGGTGTTGGGGTAGAATGAGTTAAACAGGATGGATTCATCCGGACTTTTTATATGTGTGTTTTCTCTGTATCTAGGTAGTGTTCCAACAAGCAATGTTTCTAAAGGAATTAGTGCGAACTTTGGATCTTTTTTTCATGTAAATTGACTGGACTATAATGTATTTTTGAGTCGAATTAAGTTCATGATGCTATGTTTACGTAGTTTAATCGGGTTGCGGTGATGAAAAGAACACAGGCAAAACGTCGACAGCTACAAGAGTCGCATATGCTCATACGCGTCTAGGAGTAGGCGCGGTCATAGAATCTGTATGTATCTTGCTGGTTAGTGTTGCCTCTATGTTTACGACAGCCGGGATAAAATCGCGACCACCCGGAGCCCAAAACCAGACACCCCTGGCTGTCAACACGCGCGATTCGACGACCGTCCCGGCTCTGCTGCGTAGAATAGCGCGATGTTCATACTCACTATAGGTTCACGGCAGTGCAAACTCAATTCTGGAGACTAACTGAGTGGGCAATAACGCGTGTAGGGACGTCGCCTGCAGTTATTCTATACATTAAACTACTGCCGTACTCAGCGATATAGTAGTTCAGTCTCCATCTGATAGGGACTTTAGATTGCGCATTCTTGCAGCAGCCTGTAACTGTGATTGTGTATTTGCTACACCAAGTCGAACTGCAATACACAGCGTTTGGGTATTAGGTCCACAGAGTCGGGTGGAATGAGAGTAACATGATGCAACATTAGGTACTTCGCGCCTACCACAACGTAACAGGTAATTTAGCCCTGCCGCAGCGCGCGTGCAGCTGTTCCTGTGCTCCCTCAAGTCGAAGCGCAATACACATTGTTCGAGTAGTAGGTGCACAGAGTCGGATGGAATGAGGGTAACATGATGCAACAGTACGTTTCGCCCACTACAGCGTGGGCGTTGTGAACGTCTATCTACAATATTGACTCAGATGTCGAAATTGCTATCTGCTACGACTGATAGACCTCGCGCTGGGACCATAATGGCGTTGAGGCGCATCCCTTGGGTGGTGGATAGGGGGTCCCTCGCGAGAGGGGTGCACCGAATGAAATAAGGTGCCGTGAACCAACATGGTCTAAGGGAAGGTGACCCCGACAGAAAACCCCTGGTCCTCGTAGTAAGGGGGTTGGGCGTGGGGGTAGCTTCCCCACCCTGCAAAAAAGGAAATAGCTACAAAAACGCCGATGAAAAGACAAACAGTAATTCCTTTCCTGGTGTAGGAAGGTTCTTCTACCAGAAGAGTTAACTCCTGGCGTCGAGACCTCCAAGCAGACATCAAGAGACTGGGAACCACCTGGAGTAAAATCGAAGGAGAAGCACGGGACAGGAGTCGCCGGAGGTCTCTCGTCAGTCCACTGTGGGAGGGGTGATAGGCGTAAGTAAGTAAGTAAGTAAGTAAGTAAGACTCAGTCAGTCTTACTTACTTACTTACTTACTTCATCACATCACGCGAAAGTTTTCAACTAACTAGCCTATGGGCACGTTTTCGTTTAGGCTTTCATACTGTCAGCAGCATGTCTACGTTTATATCTAGTGCACATTCGTGTTCGGTCAGAGCAATGCGTTTGACCAGTTGGCATTGTCCGCACCCTGGCAGCGTGTCGAAAGGTATGTTAATGCCAAAAACGTTATCTTAATAAACGTTTCATCATTATCTATGAGCTTGCCTTCGTATATGTTGTGTTTGTTGTGTGAGCATGGCATGTTGTTGGCTGGTGAAAAGGTCAGAGCTCTGCGTTTAATCAGGCAGCATTGTCCGCATGTATGTTACTTGGCATGGCAGCGTGTTTCGAGCAAGACAGCGCGCGGCAATGTCTCGGCTTGCCGCCCTGTAACCGCGGTGTTAGTTTTTTTTTTTTTAGCATGGTTGTTTTGGTCAGAACGTCAGAGCCCTGCGTCGGACCAGGCAGCAGTGTCGGCATGTCGTTACTTTGGTGAGTGCTCGGAGCTGCCAGGCGGCAGCGGGTCTCAGAGCCTGCCTTCGTAACATGTTTTGGTTGTCACTGTACACGTGTGTTTAGTATTCAGTATTCTACAACTGAAAGACCCGACACTACGCACGTAGCGCTCGCGCGACTCGACCTATCTGAACTAACGCTATTAATATAATTTACTGATTTAAAACACATTCGCGATGGGCCGCGACTCGAGTCGTGGCAGCCTAGCATTGCGCACTGACGGGCCGCCCGCGCCTCGAGTCGTTTAAGTGATACAAGGTAGAAGATCTAGACTCATGTTTGCTCCCCCGTTTTGGAAGCTTGCCGGAAATGCAGTTGCAGCCACATCCGCTCGTGTTCATATCAACGAAGGTTTGCGGCAAATTTAGATGAAAAAAAATGAATCGAAGGCGACCTATGTCAAGAGATGAGATTCTCCGGATGCTTGATCTTGACGATCCTACCGATAGCGATTCCGCGGAGTCTTTTTTGACTCACAAAAGCGAACATAGCAGTGACAGTGATGAAGAAAGCAGTACAGAAACAGTGCCAGTATCAGAGCCTGTGGTGGTAGCAAGTACGAAAAAAAATTCACAAATTATCCTCCTTTTTTTTTTTTAAAGATGACGGCTTACACGAATCACGCGACAAACTTATAACACGGCATAACAGGGCATCTTTTTTTTTTCATTTAGTACACAAGACTGAAATTGTACAGTCAAGTTCTAGTTTTGTCATCAGTTTCTCAAGCCTATGAAGCGAAAGTGAAACTCATATCACGTAAAATATAAAATTACGAAAAAATAAAACTTACGTCATGACAAATGACGTTTGACAAATCAGTGACGCGTATGTCCTGCGCCCCTTATAGAACTCACTGATGCATTTGCAGATCTGAGACTTTTTGAATAGGAGATAATTCAACAGCAGAATCAGGGCAAAGACAAAAGGTAGAAGAGACCGCCCTTGACAGCGGGGGCAGCTCTCATATAGAAGGGACTTTGTGGGTTATGGTTCATCCCATTTTGATTTTTTAATGACGACCTCGTTCGAGGGGCCCGAGGTTCGAGGTGCAGAGCAATCGACAACTAAATATGACCAAAAAGGGGCGGTGCGAATATGTCGCTTTGTGTTTAGGAGTTCGACTTATCCGAAGTTCGACTTAACGGAGCCTTTTTCAGTTGTAATATTACTCACAGAAAAACAAGATGAGGATTTCATCCCAAAGTCTGCCGTATTGTTTGGAGCTCAGATACGTTTATCTTTTAGGAACATTCAGAGTCAGTTGTTCATATTTTTAGGCTTATAGTGCTGATCCATTTACCTCCTCTCTAAGCCAACCTCTGGTTAACACACACATCGGCGCACAAATAATGACTGAAGGACACACGGCGCATCCAGCCATTAGTACGCTCTGTGGGCTGGTGTAGCGAGAGGAATCCATCTACTACTCTAACCGCCCCTCTGATCCACACACACTGGCACACATAGATAAAGACGAGCACACAACGATTCCCGCCAGTCGTAAGCTCTGTGGTCCGGTGTAGCAAAGCTATTCTGAAGAACAATAATAGAACAAGCAGCGTGACGACTCGATGTTATACGTCATCATCGCAGTACTAACATTTGAAGTATCATGCTTAGAGCTTACAGGTCACAATTTGACCTAATCCTACCCCAGGATCGGGACAAATAGCAGGCTTAAGTAATCACTGTTTAAGAAAAATCATGCGTGTATTAATGAGAAGATATATTTTTTGGTAACAGAAAAATTAAAGTTATGTTAGTTGTTTTACAAATGACTCCCAAAAAGTGGCAATAATAATAATAATAATAATAATAATAATAATAATAATAATAATAATAATAAATGCATGATATTTGTAAGGTTTATTTCTCATAAATAATATAAATCAATGCGCAGTCGAAAACGACACACACACACACACACACACACACACACACACACTCACACACACACGCACGCACGCACGCACGCACACACACACACAAACACACACACACACACACACACACACACACACACACACACACACACACACAACTACATATTACACACACACGCACACACACATGGATACAAAAGCCTAAGGGTGGAGGCATTTCTCAGCTCAGTCGGTAAAGAATTCCAAATTCCAAATTAAAGGAGCAGTACGTTTGAAAGAGCGTTTACCGGCAGATTTGAGATGGAACTTTGCAGGAGATGTTTCTCTCCCGATAAACGCAGTGAGCGAGAGAGCTGGTAAGTAATTAGACTGGAGGAAAGATATGACGGAAGACTGCCATCAAAGTGTCGGTAGGCAAGGGTTGCTATCTGAAACTTTATGCGGGATTGGATTGGAAGCCAGTGAATGTCCTTCAGTATAGGGGTTATGTGGTCTCGTTTTCGCCTGCGCTTCACAAGCCTTGCGGCATTATTTTGCAGATTCACAAAGACTGGTGCAGAAAACTGTCTGATTTTCACACCTAGGGCATACAGGTCACAACGGACCTAATCGTACCCGACAGCGGAGACAAACTGTAGGCTTATGTAAATACCGTATATGAAAAATCATGCGAACATTCATGAGAAGATTGTGGGGGGGGGGGGGGGGGGTGGGGGGGGGGTTCGTAAAAAAGATTCAATTGTTTTAAGATTAACCCATATAATTTGTGAAATTAATCTAAAAAAAGTGAAAATATATTTTTTCAAAAAATATTTAATTATCACTCAAAATGTTCTAGAGGTACAATGCTGGTCAACGAACTCATTCAATATTATGTCCTTTTTATCTAGTAATACGCAAAACATCTAATACAAAATAAGAAAAATCACGGACTCCAGTGTGGATCAATCGTTTTTTTGTGAAACGGCCATTTTATCGCCAACGAGCATCTTATTTAAAACATTTAAAAAAAAGGTCCCGAGATAATTCTTTTAGGGACAATATCCTAAATTTCAAGCTTGTTCGTCCTCAAACGCGGTCTCTAGGCGCTGTCACACACACACACACACACACACACACACACACACACACACTCACACACACACACACACACACACACACACACACACACACACACACACACACACACACACACACACACACACACACACACACACGGCGTTTAGCGCCAAATCGACGTTCTCTAGCAAGGTTTGCGTAACTAGATGTGACGTAATTTTTATCTTGTTACTTATTTGCCGGAATTTCTGCGCCGTACGCCAGAAACGTCATGTGCATGCTCCGGAATGCGCTTCGATCCAGCCCCATTTCAAAGTCTACCGTATATTTTAAATAAGATAGACAAAAAGCAGCTTTGGCCACGTCAAAATATGGTTCGACTTATCCAAGTTTGGAAAGGATAAACACGTTCGACTTATCCGAAATTTATTTAACCATTTTAGCCGCGGATCCCGAAAGCAGGAGATGGCCTGATCATGATAATTCAAGGTAGTGGCAGATTAGCTTGGCGCCTGAAGGCGCCAAACTAACCCGGCACTACCCTTGAATATCATAGTCAATCCATCTTCAGCAACTGGTACATGGTCGTTAGGCATCACACCCAAAATTTGATAAATGGGATCTTGGGGCTGAAGGGGTTAACCCAAACCTTAAACTGCACAGTTTGAGACATACGTTGTAAAATTAGTCCTAGAAGAGCAGCTTTGGACAGGAACAAAATTACCTGACTTTAGCGTTTTCCGACCTATCCGTGTTCGACTTAGGCGTATGTAAACTGCATTAAAAAAATAGTTCGACGTATCCGACTTTGAGAGGAGAATCACGTGCGACTTATCCGAAGTTCGACTTCGTCGAGTTCGAGTTATTCGTGGTAAAATTAGCGATAGGAAAAGCAGCTTTGGCCAGGATATTTGTGTGTGTGTTCGACACAAGCGTTTTTTGACTTATTCCTTTTTGATTTAATCGTATGGGACTGTATTTACGATGACTCACAGAAAGAATATTGTATACTGAGACTTTATATTCGTAATCTGAATCCGAGAAACGTTGCACTTGTAAGAAATTGAAGTTTAACTCCATAAAACAAAGTTTTTATTTGTTTTATTTATTTATTTATTTATTTATTTTATTTTTTTTGGGGGGGAGGGGGAGGGGGGAGGGGGGGCTGGTGCGGGTGTGTGTGTGTGTGTGGGGGGGGGGGTGGAGTGGGGTTGGTGGTGGTGTGTGCATATTATGGGGTGTGTGTGTGTGGGGGGGGGGGGGTGGAGTGGTGAGAAAGAGTGAAAGTCAAATTAAAAGAATTGAATTATGTCATTCAATAAAGCAACTGGGTGTTAAAATCAACAAGCGCAAGGTATCTTCCGCCTTGGCAAGGCCGACAAAGACAGTATGGAACAACAGCGTGCCAACCAAGTTGCTGTCTACCGCGCATGCGTACTGAGTACACTTCTTTACGCTAGCGAGTTCTGGGCACACTACGTATAGTAGGAGAAGCTACTGGACGCCTTCCACACACGCCCATCTCTCTTCCCCCTAACCCACCCGACACTCTGATCCATACACACTGACATACACAAACACAGACGGACACACGGATCTTCGTGAAAGTTGTACTGTGTAGCGACGGCCACTTTAAAGAAGAATAGTAGCACGAGCAACGAAATGACCTCACAATAGGCTCTAGGTCATGGCAATCTCAGTTAATCTCACAACGCCGTGTCCACGTCGAGCAACGCAGCATCAGACTCGTAAAATGTGAGCTCTTCGCTCATTTTAACCAGCAGAGTGTGAAAAGCAAATGGGAACAAATAGGTGTGGTACTCCCATCTTGTTTATTGTTATTATGTTTTAAATCATAACGACAAAAACGATTCACCCAAGAAACTGATCCGCTCAAGTGACTGTGCATCATCAGATCCAGACTGAACCTAACTTTTCCGATACCGTGAGGATTCAAAATAGCTTATGCGCCACCATCATCCCACCAGCTGTGTTTGTGTGCCGCCGGTACGCAACGGACAAAATGGCGGCCTTAGTCCTATAGACCCCCCCCCCCCCCGCACCCCCTTCCAAATAAAAATGAATAAAAATATAACAATTATAGTCGCAGGGGCTGAAAAGTTCCACGTTCCCTCATGCCAGGCGGAAAGCTCGCTGTGCGCTTCCTAGACTCGTCGCGCAATGGCATCGTCAGCAGCATGATCTGCGCTTGCGTGAACGGGGTCTACCAAAAGGCATTGAATAACAATTTCTGAATTCAATTGCCAGCACGATTCCTAGTCGTTGAATGCCGGTAGCAGAGTTTGTCCTGCTGATTCATGCAGAAATCATCTCGACAACAGCCGCTATCAACTGCCAAATGATGAAGATCTCATCGTCGAAAACCTGTTCTGCTAAAGTAACATTAGCAATATTTAACACTCACATCAGTGTAAAAAAAAAGGGATAGCGTCAGTGCACAACGCACACCATAAACTCATGCACACTACCATTTAATGGAGCTTAGATTGGCTTGGGGTACTGCGTGTGGGCGCATGAATGTGAAAATAAAACATTTGATAAAGTGTGTTTTAAAACAAACGCGATTAGAACCCACAAGAATATCCAAGTTGTTCAGCCTGACGACTTTCCCCGAGCTCATCGAGGTTTGCGAACTAATTCCAGCCATGGAGTGAAACTCCTCACGGCCGAAGATGGTGTTGGCTGTGGCGCTCTTCCCGGCACCCGTCTTGCCCAGCAGTACGATGCGGATATCACTCTTTGTGGGTTGCGCTGTAACAACAAACAGTTACCAATACGTTACGAGCCCAAGCCGTCGCTCAAGTCTGTGTGACGGGAATGTTGAAATTTATTTTCATATCTACTGTAATAATTCACTAGCTTACAAGTGGAGTGTTCCCAAACTATCATTTCTAGACACCGAACGAGACTTCCATTCTCAAACTGAATCTTGGTCCCACTCTCTGGAGAGACAGGACTTAGTTTGAGAATGTGAATCAAAAGGTCTGTCTAGAAAAGATTGTATGCGAGCACTCCACTCGTCAGTGTTTCATAGAATCTTTCAAAACTGGAATCCAATCACCCAATATCGAGTGACCTCGAGTGACCTCATCATACTGGCAAATTATGCAGTACAATACAATACAGTACGATACAATGCAATAAATACAATACAAAACATACAACACAATACAATATAGTGTAATACATTTATACTTATTTTCTATTGGTACAGCTGTTGGAAATGGGTTGGAATGTTGTCCAGTTCTCTTGATTGCGTCAGTTCTTTTACGTCTTGGACTGAGTCTTCGACCAACCCACGGTTTGCCCCTTGTGAGTCTGCTGTCTGTCTTGTATCTAATCGCTTGATACCGCGGGTTTATTGGGTTATCTAGAGCTCTCTTCAGTTATTCACGCCGGGCTCCCACCGTCCGCCTAGTTTAACCGTTACGCTTGTGAGCGCCATTAATTTTGTGTGCAGTGCTCGACGACTAACACGGAGGGTGTCTTCAGACATCGGCCCCAAGAGCCCCACCTGCGGAAGATCATGTTCATCATTGCTCTTGTCTTGAACATTGACAGTCTCTGCTATCAAACTGTTTTCCGTTGTTTTGTACTATATAATGCAGCTATCAGGTGACCTGTTCTGCTTGAAGAATGAATGAAACTGCAAACCAAAAGTTTCTTCCGTGAGCAATATTCAAACGTGTTTTGCGGTGAGAGTGTCTACTGTGATGCCATTTAGTGTCATGCGTGAGGGGTTTTGTTCTGAGTGGTCAAAGAGTTTAATTCAGTTGCTTGCAACGGCCTGCTGAATTGCAGAACGCATTGCGTTGTATTCTAGTATTCTATGTGGGGCCGGGCCTACCAGCGCCTCTAGATCGCCAAATGCGATTAGTTCAAATCTGTCATTGAGTATATCGTTAAGGCTTGTGTAATCCTTTTGCAATCCAATCTTTCATGTACAGGCTTTTACGTTTAAATTGTAGATTGGAGTTATTCCATATAGCGGAGTTTAGGTAAAGTTCTCTTGCCTCGTTCTCATCACATTTAGCTCGCAAGTTTAACCAGGCACGGAGGACGTTTTTCCAAAAAATTCCTATGTTTGGGGAGAGTCCATTTAAGTCCGTTGGGTTTGAGCGAGTTGCCAATATGTCCAGGTCGCTAGATACTTTTGAAAAGATGTGTACTGGGTATGCCTTCCAAGCGCTGCTTGTGTCTCCTTTTATGAGTTTAGGGATCCATGTGAGGTACAGAGCTTCTTGGAGTATTTCATGTCTATCATCTTGAGACCTATGAGGTCGGTGCCTTGGGTATGTACCTTACGTTTGACTTTTTCAAAAGCTTTTTATTATTATATTTCTTTTTCGAGATGAAAGTAAATAGTTCTCGTTTAATTGCAGTCGCAATGTCCTCCGGGAGGCTGATGGCTTGCATGATGTACACAAACTGAGAAATGAGACAGGTTTTAGCTACAACAATTTTACCTTGTATACTTAAATTTCGTCTTGAACATTGCTTTATTGCCCTTTTCATGTTTTCGATTTTTTCGACCAGTTGTCTTTAATTTCTTGTGCACTCACATTGCTGTTAAAGTAAGTGCCAAGAATTTTCATTTGTTTTACCCATTTGATGCCGTTGGGAGAATGTTCGTTGTTTTTGTCTTTTCCTAGCCACATTGCTTCTGTCTTTTCCTTGTTCATGTTGAGGACAGATATCTTTGCAAAGTTATTAAATATATCGATTATCTTGTCCAGGGCAGTACCGTCTTCTGAAGGGTTCGGAGATCCATCTATAATGGTTTATGGAGCTTTCTGTTTGCTCTATGAGAGTGCTTATCCACTGTTGAAAGTTGGGGCCGAAGCCATACAGTTTGAGGCTGTCCTCTATGATTTTTTTTGAGATTATGTCAAAAGCTTTTGTAAAGTCAATTCCGACCAGGATTCATGGGAGCTTTTTCTTAATCAGATAGTTGACTGTGTCGTCGATTGTTCTTAGGATTGTTGCAAGGTTTCCGCCTTTTAAAAGCCGCACTGGCCCTCAGCTATAAGCTTGTGTATAACTGTACCAAACCTTCTTGCTAGCGTTTTTGCGAGTAGTTTATAGTCAGTGTTTAGGAGAGAGATTGGTCGCCAGTTTGACAGGTTATCCCGCTGAAGGTTTTTGCCTTTATGGAGGAGTGTTATAATTCCTTTATTTTGGATATGGGATAGGTTCCCACTTTCGAAGGAGTAATAATAGGAGTCCATAATCATGTGTTTTATTTTTGGCCAAAAACATTTGTAAAATTCCGTTGTAAGTCCGTCACATCCCGGCGCCGATCCGTTTTTCATGGATTTGAGGGCTTCAGCTATTTCGTTTTCCGTGATTGAATCTTCGCAGTTGTTTTTGACAAAATCGTTTAATGTGGGCAGAGTGGGATGAGGGCCAAGAATTTCGGACAAGGACGTGTCATTTTCGTTTGAAAGACTAAGGTCGCTTTTGTATAGTTAGCATAGAAGTTCACTTGTTCTTTCAATACGTCCTGTTGTTTTGTCACCAATTTTCCGTCTTCGGTTTTGAGAGCAGATATTGTGTTTTTCGAACCATTTGCTTTTTCTAGGCCACTAAAGTACCTTGTGTTTTTCTCGCCTTCTTCAATGAACTTTATTCTTGATCTTATTGGGCCACGCGAGCTTCCGCGAGAGCGTTTATTTCTAGATCTGTTTTTATCCTTATTATTTCTGATATTATTATTTCTGATGTCTTTCATTGTCTGCTTGCTCAGCGAGTTCGTTTTCTAGGAGTTGCAGTTTAGTTTGCTTGATTTTGATATTGTCTTTTTGTTTCCGCCGCTTGTGCTTCGAATAGGCTATAGACTGTCACTGATTCTGGCTTTGCATAGTTCCCATTTAGTGTGCGGGCTGATCTCTGTTTGATTGCGAGAGGATTCTTCGATAATGTTGTTAATGCCGCTAACGTACGCTTTGTCTTTAAGAAGACTGTTATTAAATTTCCAGTACGATGGTCCCCTTTGGTAATCATGGAAACATTGTCGTAAGCGGCACTGCTCTGTGGTCGGAGTGAGCGAATGAGAGTATTTCGCTGTGTTTGGGGTGAGGTTGTTAGAGATAAATATGTAGTCTAAGCGTCTGGCTGTGAATGGGTTATGTCGGCACCAGGTGTAATGCTTAGTGTTGTTCTCCACTTATTATGTAAGTCTCGTTGCTCATCACGGAATTAAAATATCCGAGAACTACTATGCCGTTGTGCTCCGTGTCGTGATCAGGATGGTCTGTCGGACGTGAGAATAGAAGTTAATTTTGTCGACGGTGGATTGTGGGGCATACACATTAGCAATGAGTATCTTTCTTCCGTCTACTAATATTTCTATGATAAGAGTACGCCTGTGTGTCTTTGTAGATACATTTCGAGTTTTCCATAAGTTTTCTGGGAACTAAAGTGAGTTGGCCCAGGCTGCGGTTGTTTCCCAGAGAATAGAATAGTTTCCCTCCCCATTGGAGTTCCCACTGCTCCACTTCCTCTAGTGTGGTGACGTGACATTCTTGTAGAGCAATTACGTCGTATTTTTCTTTTTTTTAGCAGTCTGAAAATGCTATTGCGTTTTTGCTTTGTTTTGAGTCCGCGTACATTCAGAGTCACACCGACGTACGTCAGCCATATCGAGAGGAAGGAATCATAGTCCGTGACCGTAAGCAGTTCGTCATTAGAGCAGGAGGGCGAGGTGACCGTGGGACGCTCGGTCATCAGGTATTTAGGGGCGAATTGTCATCATCCATGTCTCTCTCTCTTCACAAGGGTCAGAGTTGGGGTTTGCCGCGTTCTCCTTGAGTGAGGTGGTTGTTCACTCGCACAGTTTCTTTCCCGCCGATCGCGGCGAGCTTTGCGCGGAGGGGACCGAGCACGTTTCGTCAGCTGCGCCGGTGTCAGAGACCTGCTGCGAGCAGATTCGCTGGCAGTGCCGGCACCGCAATACGCTTGGGTTGAAGCTTAGCGTGATTTGCTTCTTCTTTTCTTCCGATGAGGAGGGCGGAGGAATAGGTGCAGCGAGTTCACACTCGCTGGCACCCGCCTTATGGCCCTCACCCAAGCATTGCTTGCACCTGACCGGCGCAGAGCAAGTGCTTTGGTGGTGGCATGCAGACAGGCATTTTGAACAGATGACCGTTTTCTGTTCTTTGTGGAATACCGTAGCTGTAAAATTCCCCATTTCTAGTGATCTGGGGAGAGGGGTTGCAGGCACATCTATGTAGATGAACCTACGCCCCGTTTTCCAATGGGACAGCTTCCCATTCTCATCTCGGGACCTCTCGTCCATGAGTCTTGACCGAGTTTTCAAGGGCAGCTTTTCGATACATTGTAGTATTTCCTCGTTCGAAAAAGAAAGACTGAGGAACATTTCCAATGGTGAGACGGGTGGCTGGGATTTCTCTCTCTTCTTGCGCGTCCATCACGATATAGTTTTTTTTTTTGGTCATTTCAGTTGGGTCACAAGACGACCTCTCAACACTATGCCCTTGCGGAGGGCCACTCACCTGCAAATATTTTCACTGCAAGCTAAGCATTGATTTATAAACAAATTATGTGTATAAATGTAGAAACATGTGGCTTTTTGAACACAGCTGAATTCCATGGTTGCAAACAGAAAGAAATATAAATAGTGCACAGTCTGTTTATGTTGTTCATAGCAGTTCATTCTTGTGAGCTACTTTCATTGTTTTCATTTTGTGCTACGTTTACGTATTTCAGTCACTTTGTCTTCATGAGGATAGAACATACATTTATAAAGCAATTTTAACATACTTGGGCTTGTTTTGTCAGGAATTGTAGTGGCTTTCAGAATTAACTTCTTTTAGTGACTGTTGTACAGTAATAAAATTTTTTTCTTCTTTGCGACTATTGAATGTTTAATATTTTGCGGTAAAATAAAAATAAAATTTAGACATTGAACCCTTCTTCATGATTTACAGTGTAATTATTTCTTGTTGTTAGTGTGCCTGTTTGAAAGAAAATTCAATTTGCTTTCAACTGATATTTAATATGTCTATAATATGTTAACACTTGCACTAGTTTTGTGTATTTTTAACCATTTACCTGTTGCGCTGTCAAAAATGCATACAATTTGCACGAACGTTTAAGAGTTAATATGCAGACAACTTGATCGTTCATTGAAGTTAAAACAAAAATGTGTAAAATCTTTTGGAAAACGTTTTCTTACCTTCGAAGTATGTACGCTTTATCAGCCCACTTCTAGGTCCAGCTTCACCTGAAAATAGACAAGTAATTGTAATGGACCAAAATAGCGATCTCAAGAGACAGCGAGATGGGATGAACCATGCCCACAAAATATTTCCTATATGAGTTTGAATACAATGTTACACTTTGTTTGCACAATGCGCTCGCAAACATCATAATATAGCATAGAAGTGGAGCGTTTGTGTACTATCATTTCTAGACAGACCGAGTGGCTGACACTTCTGCGACTCAGTGTTTCATCCATAGTCACCGAACGCGGAACGCGCGAGGTGACTATCGACCAAACAGTTGCTGAAGTGTCAGCCGCTCGGTCTGTCTAGAAATGATAGTATACAAACACTCCACTTCTATGTTTTATAGAACCTTTCACAACCGCAGAATAGCGATGAAGGTCGACGCCATCTTGTGAACAGGAGCGACGCATTTATTTTCGTAATTAGTACGCAAAAACTCCAACATCAACAGTGTAATCAAGAAACAAAATTCGTAATAAATGTGCATTTTACACAATAACAAACAATAGGAAGAAATTTAACTTGCACCATATGAAACAACAAAGTGTAATGCGAAACTTTTTTTTTAAAAACTCCGCATCTATAAACCGAAACATATTGCAATGCTAAGGCGAAGTGCATGCGACAACCGCAGATAGAAAACGGCGATGATTTTCAGCGAGTCTCGAAAATTGCACTGTCTTCTGGTGGAATACAATTGTCAGGTTTTGAATGGTGCATGCAGACATGCTGACGTTTCTGGCCACGGGTGCTGCTGCCTGTGGGAGGGGATCAGCAGGTTTGTTGCGTGGCTCCAAGAATTCATATAGCAACCCGAAGTCCAGGACATCACAGCTTGCAGTTGCCACTTGAATTCCAGCTCTTGAGCTCCTGGTTGTTGTCGCACTGGCTGTGCTGGGTGACTGTACAGCACCACCTGCTGCTTTGGAGCCAACTGCAAAGCGATGTGTTCGCCCATCTTTACCACCTTCTGCTGGGTGGATATGCCTTGCTATGTTGTAAATGACTGGACAATTTTGTGTCCTGTTACCGAAATGTTTTCAGAATGGTGAAACTTGCCTTGCATCAGCATTTTGCACAGGTTGCACGCAGGCAGGAATTGGTATACCGCTTGGAAAGCTGTCAGACATCACTTATTTTTTTCATAAATGTCTTCGAGATATGACGTCATTTGTGCTATATTTAGCATACATAACACGCATCAAGTTTACGCTGGCATTCTCTTAGAAACAATAAAATAAATGGTCTTCTTTCAGTCTCTGAGAGAATCGACATCTTCAAATCTAGCATATCATTTTCCGGTGCTAAGTCATGGAATAACTTGCCCTCGCATTTAAAGTCTATTTCAAAGTTATCTATCTTCAGAGCTCGCGTCCATAAATATTTGCTGTCGATGTGAATGTCCTATTTTTCTGTTTAGTATGTTGCTCCAGCACAGCAGATTGCTGCAGAGTATGTAATAGTTTGACTGTATTAACATGTCAGGCTCATACACGTACATATATTGTTTTAATTCTTTTTGTATTTTATTTTTTATTTTTTATTATTTTTTTTTCTGATGGTGGGGGGTGGGGGGGGGTAGGGTGGGGGGGGGGGTATGGGTACTTATATATATTGTATCTTTTGCTGTATCGTCTTATGTATTTTTATATGTGTAGAGTAGCAGGACAGTTTGGAAGATAGGCATTGCTATGCCTAAAACTTTTTATCCTGAATAAAAACGTTTCATCATCATCTTTACACTTTTTCTCATTGATCTGGCTCTATTGGATTTTTCCCTGCTCGTCCGTTCTCAAGGCAATGGGAGTCCCCTTGTCACATAATTATTACCAAGGTAACTTTTGATAAGTAGACTCCCTTATTAAATGTTACGATGACAACGTTACTCCCTGAGCAAAACTTTCTCCCTCAAATTAATCTTTGTCCAATGACCTTTCTCGGTACACAGACACACTAATCTTCATTCAGTCAAACCTCTAAACAAAAATATCCCAATAAATAAATAATTTAAGGGGTTACACAACAAAAAGAACTATATGCAGGTGTTGTGTGATACAACTGGAACCAGTTTTATACAACACATAACTGAATAATTGGAAAATTTAGATATCAGCGACATGAAATTTCAATCGAATCGAACGTACTGACGGTATTCGAAAAGACGGAGAGACAAAAATCTGGATTAAAAAAAAAAAATTGAGCGGGTTAAAGTACCATTGCGCATAAATCTGAAGACATATTTCAGCACCATGTGTGTTTGTTATGCCTTGTCGACACACCTGATGAACTTTAACAGCAGTTGGGACAATCAGCAAAAGCACACGCATAATCGCACTTATTTATTCTGCCCAGCCGTTAGCATGCCAATCTATGTTTAGCTGTTTCTCGTACTGAAAGAGTTGTATTTATAGAACGGAGTAGAGTCATCACAAAATCACATGATATCAAAACGACGTGTGCTGAACTGGACTGTCCTGTGTCTAAATGAGCCATATCTAGACCTGTGTGTAGCGTTTCGTAACCATCTGTTACAGAAGTGTATATTTGAACGGTTAGGGTGGTAGTGGGCCTTTAAGCAACAAAATAACTGCATGCACGCGTTGTGTTCGGCCTATATTACCAATTATATACAAAAGAATGACTGAACATGTCTTAAATTAAAAAAAAAAATTGCTTAAGAGAGAAATTTTACTCGAATGCAGTTCGCGCTAGGTTGTTTACCGACAGTCGGAATAATGGAAAATTACGTCCCTTGAATCTCTATGTGACACTTAAAGTTTCGGTCCTTTCAATGATATAATTCAAGCTATTCCTTTTTAAAGTTGAAGACAAAATTGTTGTATGAGGAGTTAGGCTTTGCTAGTGGTTCTTGTTCCCTCTCAGGTCCGGTCAGAGGTGTCAATGTCAGAGGTAAGATTCTTGCGCTAAAGCCTTCGACTCTAACCTCCGACATTGACCCCCCTGACCGGACACTCGAGGCGACAAGGACCACTGGCAAAACTCAACTCGTAATACAACTAATATTAATTCTAACTCAGCTTCATGGTAGGTTGCAGAATAAATTGGAGTGTTGTGATTTTCTTTTCTAAGTGTGTTTCTTTCTTCATTGGATTATTCTGTGCCTACGTGCAAAGGATGTGAAACGATTACAGAGAATTTTTGTGTAATTTGGAGGGCTTTGTGACCTTGAACATTTTGGAGGTCAAATGACGTGACTCAAAAGTGTACATTTAGAAAGTCGTTACTACCAACTATCATTGTGTAAAGTTAGAAGTTATCGATTCTGAGAAAGAAAAAAAAAAAATAAAAAAAAAATAACGGTGTTATGGGTATGTGAACTAACAATAGACCACATGATGTCATATCTCGAAAACGCCGAGGATTTTAGGGAATTAATTAGTATGATATGGCCAACAACCTATTCTAACATTTGCGACCAAAATCAGCCGGCAGATGGTTACTCGCAACTGAATACACATTTTGGGACAATATGGCCGATACGCCGCTAGCTTAATGTAGACAGATATACAGGCCACCCGGGGGTTTCGCTTCCGGTTCGTGTAGTAACAATTCCGTGAGACATAGACCAAAACTTTCCTTTCTTTTTCACATTTTCTTCAGGGTGTGAAAGTTCCCATGTTAGCCCTTTTGGGCGTTTTGAGCGGCAAGAGGCATGACAGGTGGTGTGGAAAAGTGGAAAATTGAGTTGACCCAGTGTGTTCATGAGCGCCTTATATGGGGCATGTGCGCGGTTGTGTGCAGGCTTGCAGTCGACAGTTTTGTCATGGGGGTAGCTACTGCATTACAGTTTGTGGAAAATGCTAACAGACAATTCTGCAAAGAATGGCTGGAAATGTTTCTCCTGTGAGTTGCTCGGTGTGGGAGGAAACTTACGGTCCATCGATCATAGCTGTGTGTTGCAAGAGGCTAACAGAGAAGAGTTTGTGAAAAGGGGGCGTAGCCTGATTGCCAAGTTGACCCACATAGAATTTATCTATTTGACAAATTGCATAAATGGCTTAATATGTAAGTTAGGTATTGGACCGAATAGACGACTTCGGCAATCTCATGGCTCTGGTGAAACTAACATTTAAAGGGGCACAACCGACCATTTCTAATGCTTCAGTTTCACAAAACATCTTTTACTGGGATTCAGTATCATACCCACTTAGACAGTGACCACCCTATTGTTCCACCAAATGCTTTCTTTCAACCGTTCAAAGTAAAACAGTCCCACCGGAATTTTGTGACGGATGCGTGAAATGATTCCTTCTGAATAGGCGATGGCAGCTTACGTCATAACTATTCTATACGACCTTAGGTCATCTGCATAATTATAACCAATCAGAGACACGATAGCGGATGAACCAGCGAAGGAAAAAACAGAAAGTAGCATCGAGTCACGCCGACACTGACAGATTCGGATTTGAAGAGAAGAAAGAGGAAGAGAGACGAGAGAAGTAGAACTGACATCGGACAAGGAAATATGGACATGTGGCAACGCGTAAAGCAAGAGCTTGGCTTGAGCACCCACACGGAAACTGTCGCTTTCCTGTTGAATCAGTAAGTAATCCACGGTCTGTGTCGATCTTCATATAGTTCCGCGAGCGCTAGGGATATTCAGAATTCATGATCTTCAGTAGAATTTATCTCTTACCTATTTCGCAAGATTTTAAACCAGTTTTATCATATAGTTATGATGTTTCGCTGAACTAGGTATCACATTTATGCTGCAGAGATCTGACAACTATGGTGTGTATCAAAGTTGCACATCGCTGGTTGTAACAGTTTTTGTCTGTGCCGTCTCTCATTCACTAGATTTAGAGAGGTAGCGTTTCTGCTATCTATCTATCTATCTATACCTTAGTCTTGCCGACCGTTGGGGCACCTCTGATGACTTGGCAACCAGCTCCCTCCATTCCTCTCTGTTCTCTGCCATTCTCAGCGTATTACCCAGCTTCAGTCCTGTCCACTCTGAGATATTGTCCTCCCATCTTTTCCTCTGTCTTCCTCTCCTTCGTCCTCCTTGCACAGTGCCTTACATGATTGTTTTGGCAAGCCTTGCTGAACGCGTGACATGCCCATATCACTTCCGTTTGCGTTTTCTCACAATGACTAATAAGTCTTCATAGGGCCCGATGGCTTGCCTGATTCTGCTTCCCACTTCCTCGTTTGTGATGTGATCTCTGTATGAAATGTCAAGCAGCCTTCGAAGACATCTCATTTCAGTGGCTTGTATCTCCTTTCAAGGTCTGCTGCGACGGCGCAATTTTCGTTTCCAACGATGTTTACGTAGACCTCGATGGGTGAGATGTCTAACTGATTGCAATACACAAAGTAGGTATAAATACCAATGTCCTGTCTTATTGATGGAAGACGGTGCGTGTTTCCGATGGGTAAAGGATCAAAGATCAAACTAGGCGCCGTGGACTCGCTTTGCGAGCGCCACACGCACCCCCTCGATGCCGCTCTATGCACGATCGTTACTAGTACAATACTAGCATGTCGAGCGAAACCCGCATTGTGATTTTGACAGCATAGTGAGTACGGACGATTATTCTACTTTCTAGTAGAATATTACGTCAGAGGGATGCCGGAGAACTTCAGTACACTAGTGTACATCACACCGATGCCATCGTCACCTGCAGTGTTGTGATAGTTATCCGGGTTCTGCCTTGTGACGTGGCTCGTAAATATGCACATTAATTCCTGACTAGGCCGATGCAGACGATAATCCGCGACTCAGGTACAACAACAACACACCCTCCAAACGATGAATTGCGACATTTGGCATTGTATTTACATCAAAAAGCTCTAAGATAGTGCACAACAGACCCATACAAATACTGTCAGCAGTATCTGTTGCAGACAGTTTTCCATCTGTGTTGGGATGCATGATCCATGGGAACCTAACTTTAAAAAGGTTCTTTATAATAAGTGATTTAAAAATGAGTACATACAAATTCCTATCTTAGCTATATGTCACGTCGAAATACGTACATTGTGCAGAATTGGCGCCAGACTGTGTACATTGTCCAGAATTGCCGCCAGACTGCGTACATTGTGCAGAATTACCGCCAGACTGTGTACATTGTGCAGAATTGCCGCCAGACTGCGTACATTGTGCAGAATTGCCGCCAGACTGTGTACATTGTGCAGAATTGCTGCCAGACTGCAGTTTCTTCACCACAGCTTTCAGTCGGAGTCTCTGGGCTAGGAGCAACGGCCTTGTAAAATTGCTGTCCATGTCGGCATCAGTAAGCAGTGCCAAGTCTGACTCGTCAGAAAAACCGTTCTCCAACAAAATGTTGATAGTCTCGGTGGACAGTCCATTCATTTGACAAAATTCTGTGAAACTGTTTGCTGCCATATTTCGGACACCTACAACACAGTGACAAAAAAGAAGTTGTTGAGATAAACCATGATTACTGATGTTTTAAGTGCCGAGACTTTGTTTTGACACACACATTCTTTAGAACTCGGTGATAAAAGGAAAAAGAATTTCGTTCAACCTCAAACAAAATACTTTTATTTCATCGCTACGTCACACGACCATACTTTACCGCAAACCGTACCACGTGACCTCGATACAACATAAGTTATTGGTCGGATGGGTTCGCTACACGGACCCTTGTAGGCCTGAGGGAGGTCAAAGGAAACATTGTACCCCGAAGGCCTGAGGGGTAGAATGGTTCCTTTCACCTCCCGAAGGCCTACAAGGGTCCGTGCAGCGAATCCCCTCCGACCAATAACGTATTTGTTTTCATTCCTACACTATTTTCGTAAACGAAAAAAAAAAAAGACATCTTGCGACCTGGATCACGCCAGACATGACTGACGTCAAAGGAATATACATTTATACATAATAGATTTATGACGTAATTCACAATATGTCATGACCTTGCCGTCTCCAGGACTGAGTGTGCTTGTTGTTTCGAACAACACAAAGTAACTTTGTACTTTTGAACGTTTGGCGATCTTTTATAGAACAAAACTATTATCATCCAAGATGGGTCACCAAGAGGTCTACAAAACGTCCGCCATGTTTCGCTACAGGGGTTTTTATATCACGGTCACACGGTACGGTTTGCGCTAAAGTGACTGGTCGTGTGACGTACGGAGGAAAACATTATATGTTATTGGCAGCAGGGGTTTGCTACACGGGCCCCTGTAGGCCTGAGGGAGGTCAAAGGAACCATTGTACACCGAAGCCTGAGTGGTACAATGGTTCCTTTGACCTCTCGAAAACCTACAGGGGTCCGTGCAGCAAACTTCTACTACCAATAACGTATTTGTTTTTATTCCTCCACTAATTTCGTAAAATAAATCAAGCAGAAATCTTCTGACCTGGATCACGTCAGGCATGACTGACGTCAAAAGTATATACATGTATACATATTAGACTTATGACGTAATATATATCTTTCATGACATTGCCGTCTGCACGACCAGCAGCATTGTCTACAAGTTGTCAGAGTAAAGCAATGGAAGCGGTGAGTGAATGTTTGCCTAAAGATTTTTTTTTAATTCTTCATTACAATAGTTGCATGCGAGGGTCATGCGCTTTCGATTCTGCAAAGATTCTTTCTTTAGTGGTCTGATTGATTGATTGTACACTGCTTAACGTCCCGACAGCAACAAGGCTTTCTCAGGACGTGCCTGCACTGCTTGTGAAAAAAAATAAATAAATAAACAGAACATTGAATGTATGTCGCCAGCCGGTCAAATACGTTAAATAAACCTAACACATGGGGCCTAAATAAAGCTAAGACCATTTAGCAACACACATCCAATATCAAGAGCTACAGGCAGTGCAGACAGTAGGGAGAGTTTTAAAAAGGCAAATACAGGTGAATGGACAAAGGGTAGACAGAAACACATGCCCCAGAATAGAGAGAAAAACCCACCCTGTGGGGCTGACCAGGGTGACCCTGGGAACTAAAAGTCTGACACAAGCTATTGCTGCAAATGTGTGCTTCAAACAACACCAGTAGTGTGCTTGCTGTTTCGAACAACACTAATACCTTTTTACTTTAGAGCGTTTCGGTGATCTTTTATGGAACAAAACTGGCATCTAAGACGCGTCAAGAAGAGGGCTGCACGAAGACCGCAAATTGTCGCTACAAGGGTTGTGTAGCGAGGTCACATGGCACAGTTTGCGAGTAACCATCTGCCGGCTGATTTTGGTCGTAAATGATAGAATAGGTTGTTGGCCATATCATACTAAAAAAAGTTAACAACATTTTAGCTGAAAATTGTCTACCGCACTACCTCACCGATATATAAATAGACTAATAGGGGGTTCCTTGAATAGTTCATTCGCTGTAAAGATTTATAATCACTAGTATGGAGAGAAAATCCCAAAAGAAAAAAGAAACACAATTAGCAAAGACATTTACACCACAATTTATTAAAATTTGGGCCTGTTCAGAAGATGTATACAAACAATTACACAATTTGCAACTTATTTTTCTGATAATGAGGCCGCAACTGAAGGTATGACGTGAAACAATAGCTGCGAACTGAAAGTGCGTAAAAAAAAAAAAAAAACAAAAAAAAAAAAAAAAAAAAAAAAAACACATGGCTAATATCTATAAGCTTGACGTCAATTAACTTTATTGCGTCATTTCCATTCCGGCTAAGATGGCTGCTCCAAGTCCATCGAAGACTATTTCCACACACCAAAAACCAAACGAACAAACAAAACAAATCAAAACAAAAAACACAACAACAATTTTTCCTCGGCAGAGGAAGCAGTCCTGCTGGAGGAATATAGAAATAATTCAATACGTGCAGCACAATAACAAACAAACAAGAAAATTAAAAGAAAATAGCAAACAGAAAGGCTGTGGCTCTAACCACGCCAGTCGTGGTTTCAAAAGTGGCATGTTTGAGTGCGCGCCTTACCGACTTCGCTATTGTGGCATTGATGGTAATCGAGCTTATTATAATTATATACAAAGTCAGGTTGTGTTACGCCGCCGGCTGACCTCCGCCGATCTCTCTGACAGTATTTCACTTCCCAAGACTTTTCAGCCCTTTTCAGTAAATCCCAATCGATAAAATCCGATGTTGTTCGTCGTTGTATTCCGTCATAGGATGCAGCGATCTCGCTCGTCTTCGCTGATGTTGTCGAATTCAGTGAAGCGGCTGTTTCAAAATGACGCCCATATAGTTTTAAAAGGGTTTTAGCGCGTTTAGAATATCTCCGAGCACTTCTACAGTTACAAGCGGAAATCGTCGCTAAAACAGTGTTAAAACTTCCGTGCACCGCATCTAAGCGCGCTAAACACGAATTTTAAACAAGATTTTTAATTTATACTTTTAAAACTGTTTTAAGAGTAAGAAGGCTTTTGTGCACCAGGCCCCATGTGGAGCACATCTATTCCGAAGACGAATAATAACACGAGCAGTGAAATGACGTCACTTCACGCTACACGTCATAACATCATTAGTCCCACGACGCTGCCTTTATAGTGACGACTCGATGTTATACGTCACTCATCGCACCACTAACATTTGACGTATCAGAGAATCAACTTTGCAATTTTCTTGCTGATTTTAACGCCTAGGGCTTACAGGTCACAATTTGACTTAATCCTACCCCAGGGCCGGGACAAACACACTGTAGGCTTATGCAAACAATGTTTATGAAAAATCATGCGGGTATTAATGAGAAGATAGTTTGTTTTCGTAAAAGAAAAATTAAAGTTATAGTAGCTGTTTTACAAATGACTCCGAAAAAGTGGTGCAGAACATTGTCTGATTTTCACACCTAGGGCATACAGGTCACACTCGACCTAATCGTACCGGACCGCCGAGACAAACTGTAGGCGTATGCAAATACAGTATATAAAACTTCATACGATTATTAATGAAACGTTTTTGTTACTTTTTATTTGGTCGTAAAAAGACTCAATTGTTTTAAGATTAATCCATATAATTTGTGAAATGATGATCCCAAAAACATGAAAATATATTTTTTTCCAAACATATTTAATTATCACTCAAAACGTTCTAGAGGAACATTGCTGGTTAAAGAACGCATTCAATATCTCCCTTTTATCTAGCTTTAATCAAAATATTTAATAAAAATAAGAACAATTACGAACTCCAGTGTGGATGAACCGGTTTTTGTGAAACGGATATTTTCTCGCCAATGAGCATCGTAATCAAAATGTTTATGTTTTTTTTTAAAGTCCCCAGATATTTCTTTTAGGGACAATATCCTAAATTTCAAGCTTGTCCGTCCTCAAACGCGAGCACTAGTCGCTGTCACACACACACACACACACACACACACACACACACACACACACACACACACACACACACACACACACACACACACACACACACACACCCACACCCACACACACACACACACACACACACATACACACACAAACACAAACACACACACACACACATAAAACACACACACACACACACACACACACACACACACACACACACACACACACACACACACACACACACACACACACACACACACGCCATTTGGCGCCAAAAAGACGTTCTCTAGCAAGGTCCTCGTAGCTAGCCGTGACTTCATTTTTATCTTATTACTTCTTAGTCAGAATTTCTGCGCCGCAAGCCAAAAACGTCATGCGCATGCTCCGGAATGCACCTCCTGTATGACGCGTTATGACCTCATTTTCAACTCTCTAACCCCATGTTTGTAAGAAAAAAAAATACGCCATGGCTCCTCTGAGACAGGAGATTTCGGAGCTACAGGAGGAGGAGAGGGAGAGAGAGAAACAGGAGCTGGAGACAGCATGTAAAAATTACGGACTCAATTTCCGTTCAACCGACTTTATATAAACGGCAATTTTTATCTTAAACGAGTCACTTAATTTAAATACTCTGAGGCTCTCCGAAATACATCACGATCAAATCATTTCCTAATGTTTGAAGCCTGTACGTACAGGAACACCGGAGATACTCGTGTCTACACACACACACACACACACACACACACACACACACACACACACACACACACACACACACACAAAACACACACACACACACACACACACACACACACACACACACACACACACACACACACACACACACGCAAAGTCAACAGAGTGTAGTGAACAAAAACCGTATGTACAATTTCCGTGTGTGCATTTACCCCCCCCCCCCCCCCCCCCCTTTCTAGAGGGCGAGGTATACCAAATCAGCACTACTTAAGTTGTTTTATGGCGATATGGAGATGATGAGCACTTTGTGTTCGAAACACACCGAAATGTTTAATTACAGTGATATGGCGATATCCCGAGGAAAGTCCAGTTAATGCGGAGTCGTAATGAAAGGAGAGATGACAGGTGTATAACCTGGAAATTTAGATCTGTTCCGAGCTGTGAGCATACATAGTGCAGCTCTTGGATTCGTCGACTGTTGGCCAGAAAAAAACATCATGCTGTCGACAGCTGCGTGTTGCTATGACGTACAAGACATATATCAGAAGCATGGAAGTGACGTCAGAGCACTAATTTAAGGTTTCTAATCTAAACTAGCTCAGCTGGTCGTAAATTGTGACAGTACAGCCATTGCGTTTGGAATGGAAATCATCGCAGAGAAGACCAAACTGATGACCAATAACGTCAGTGGCATTGGCACCAAAATCATGGTTGGAGGCCAAAAACTGGAAACAGTTAAGAAATTCAAATACTTAGGAGCCATTGTGACAGATGAAGGATCAAAACCAGAAATAATGTCCAGGATTGCGCAGACAACAACAGCACTGACAAGACTGAAGACCATATGGAAGGACAGAAACATCACACTCTGCTCTAAGATCAGACTGATGCGCCCCTTAGTCATCTCAGTGTTCTTATATGCCTGTGAGTCATGGACCCTCACAGCAGACCTCTAAAGGAGAATACACGCCACTGAAATGAGATGTTTTCGAAGGCTGCTTGGCATTTCATACAAAGATCACATCACGAACGAGGAAGTGGGAAGCAGAATCAGGCAAGCTATCGGGCCCTACGAAGACCTATTAACCATTGTGAAAAAACGCAAACTGAAGTGGTATGGGCATGTCACGCGTTCAGCAAGGCTTGCCAAAACAATCCTACAAGGCACTGTGCAAGGCGGACAAAGGAGAGGAAGACAGAGAAAAAGATGGGAGGACAATATATCATAGTGGGCAGGACTGAAGCTGAGCAATACACTAAGAACGGCACATACCAGAGTAGAATGGAGGGAGCTGGTTGCCAAGTCAGCAGTGGTGTCCCAACGGTCGGCAAGACTGCGGGATAGATAGAATGTAAACTACAGGCACTGAATTAGTAGTTATTCATCTTCAAAGTGACAGATATGCAAAAGTGACTGAAATTTAAGTACTCCGAACTTTGTTTTTCAGCTTGTAGGTCTGCGGCTGTGTCTTCTATTTTAGTGGGAAATATTTGCAGAACTGATCATTTGTATTTTGGTAAGCATTGTTAGCGTAACATTAGATTGGTCCGTCTCTATACAGACAGTGGGTAACATACGTGCCGGAGAGCGATACTTAGTTATTTTGCATCAACAGCTGCTCTCAAAATAAAGCGCACATAACAAAAATAAAATATGGGCGAATAAAGCATCATCGAAACTACAGTTCTGTGGTGTTTGTTTGTTTGTTTGTTTGTTTTGTTCTGGAAAGAAAGATGCATTTGTAGCACCGCCGAATGTGGAGCTAGGGAAGCGTCAAAAACAAACTTGGTCAGCTGTCCGTGAGCGCCCCGCACAGAGCCGCGCTACAGTGGTGTTAGAACAACCGCTCGCGGAAATCCAAGATAGAACGCACAGCGCTAAAATTGGCATCGTTGAAAAGAACTTTTCTTCCCTTTTTCACGGTGCTGGCGCATGTTCGAATTCAAGAGAAAACTGCATCATATTTTGATGTGAAATTTTCAAAATATTTACTTGTGTGATATCTTGTCTGGGAATGACTGCGCGCACATGCGCCAAGTACCGGTGAAAAGCTCATTGAAAAACTCTTCAATCGATTTATCATCTGACTCGGACGATTAAATTTTGGATTTGCACAGCGACTTTGAAACTGACACGAACGCGCAAACATGACTTCACAATGACGCCCGCGATTGAAGCTTCAACGATGACGCAAACTTTGCTTGTGACTTACAGAAAACGTTGTGTAAGTGCACATACGTTAATGCTTAATGATAGGCAACGAAGTGTTTGGCATAGTTCAGCATAGAATTTGAACCCGCAGTTTAAGTTCTACTGCGTGTAGTCGATTCCCAGCCTGAACGTCACGCCCTTCTCGTGGGGTATACATTCTTTTGACCAAAATTACAGCTTGGACAAGTCTAGTCCTACTGAAATGCATGCCATATTTATTGTAATACTCGAGTGTTGCACTTGAGTGTTGCACTTGTGACAATATGTTCGACGTTTTTTTTTAAATAACCGTTTTAGTCGGTTTTTATATTTTAACTGCCTAAAATATGAAAAAGCAATTAATTTGTGTTGAATGTTTTTAAAATCGTTGCTGAACAACAAGTAGTTTCGGTGGCGTTTAATTGTATTTAGACAAACACTTCAAGATGCTGTCAGACAGAATTCAGCGGAGGAAACAAAGAAGATCGACCAAAACCTGCCCCATCTAACTCAACATTTTTTTCTTACCGCTGAATATATGACACAACGACGACAAAGAACACCAGCCATTTAATTCAGAAAAGAAAAGGGGAGACTGCCAGTGCTAATATTTTAGGAAGGTTACAAAGTAAAGTAGGTTATAGCACTGTCAGGGGAGAGAAATGTGCATGATCGACCAGTGATCATAGATCTACTGTGGCCAAAGCACAAAAAAAAAGATAGGAAAGAGAGGGGGCGCTAAGAAAGTGACTGAAAGCAATGCATATGGAAGCCCCCCCCCCCGAAGGGGGGCGTATCACATATCCACTGTTCCAGCCACTCAGTGCATGGAAATTTAAATCTAGGTCCACCCAAAGGGGGTCCAGATATTTAGCCGGTGTGGACAGCTGTTTCGGTCTTTGCGACCTCTTCAGCACACCATCGGCAATACTGGAGGAGGCAGGAAATTCCGCCTACCTGCAATGACAACCACATTTTACTGTGGTGTCTGCAGGGGCATACATTCCATGCCACTACCTAGAGTTAAATTTCCATGCACCCTAAAAGAGAACCTACCAAAAGGGGGGAAGGGGTTGCAGTCGATATTGTAGTGATAAATGAAAAGAAAAGGGGAGACTGCCAGTGCTAATATTTTAGGAAGGTTACAAAGTAAAGTAGGTTATAGCACTGTCAGGGGAGAGAAATGTGCATGATCGACCAGTGATCATAGATCTACTGTGGCCAAAGCACAAAAAAAAGATAGGAAAGAGAGGGGGCGCTAAGAAAGTGACTGAAAGCAATGCATATGGAAGCCCCCCCCCGAAGGGGGGCGTATCACATATCCACTGTTCCAGCCACTCAGTGCATGGAAATTTAAATCTAGGTCCCCCCAAAGGGGGTCCAGATATTTAGCCGGTGTGGACAGCTGTTTCGGTCTTTGCGACCTCTTCAGCACACCATCGGCAATACTGGAGGAGGCAGGAAATTCCGCCTACCTGCAATGACAACCACATTTTACTGTGGTGTCTGCAGGGGCATACATTCCATGCCACTACCTAGAGTTAAATTTCCATGCACCCTAAAAGAGAACCTACCAAAAGGGGGGAAGGGGTTGCAGTCGATATTGTAGTGATAAATGAAAAGAAAAGGGGAGACTGCCAGTGCTAATATTTTAGGAAGGTTACAAAGTAAAGTAGGTTATAGCACTGTCAGGGGAGAGAAATGTGCATGATCGACCAGTGATCATAGATCTACTGTGGCCAAAGCACAAAAAAAAGATAGGAAAGAGAGGGGGCGCTAAGAAAGTGACTGAAAGCAATGCATATGGAAGCCCCCCCGAAGGGGGGCGTGTCACATATTCACTGTTCCAGCCACTCAGTGCATGGAAATTTAAATCTAGGTCCCCCCAAAGGGGGTCCAGATATTTAGCCGGTGTGGACAGCTGTTTCGGTCTTTGCGACCTCTTCAGCACACCATCGGCAATACTGGAGGAGGCAGGAAATTCCGCCTACCTGCAATGACAACCACATTTTACTGTGGTGTCTGCAGGGGCATACATTCCATGCCACTACCTAGAGTTAAATTTCCATGCACCCTAAAAGAGAACCTACCAAAAGGGGGGAAGGGGTTGCAGTCGATATTGTAGTGATAAATGAAAAGAAAAGGGGAGACTGCCAGTGCTAATATTTTAGGAAGGTTACAAAGTAAAGTAGGTTATAGCACTGTCAGGGGAGAGAAATGTGCATGATCGACCAGTGATCATAGATCTACTGTGGCCAAAGCACAAAAAAAAGATAGGAAAGAGAGGGGGCGCTAAGAAAGTGACTGAAAGCAATGCATATGGAAGCCCCCCCCCCCCCCCCGAAGGGGGGCGTATCACATATCCACTGTTCCAGCCACTCAGTGCATGAAAATTTAAATCTAGGTCCCCCCAAAGGGGGTCCAGATATTTAGCCGGTGTGGACAGCTGTTTCGGTCTTTGCGACCTCTTCAGCACACCATCGGCAATACTGGAGGAGGCAGGAAATTCCGCCTACCTGCAATGACAACCACATTTTACTGTGGTGTCTGCAGGGACATACATTCCATGCCACTACCTAGAGTTAAATTTCCATGCACCCTAAAAGAGAACCTACCAAAAGGGGGGAAGGGGTTGCAGTCGATATTGTAGTGATAAATGAAAAGAAAAGGGGAGACTGCCAGTGCTAATATTTTAGGAAGGTTACAAAGTAAAGTAGGTTATAGCACTGTCAGGGGAGAGAAATGTGCATGATCGACCAGTGATCATAGATCTACTGTGGCCAAAGCACAAAAAAAAAGATAGGAAAGAGAGGGGGCGCTAAGAAAGTGACTGAAAGCAATGCATATGGAAGCCCCCCCGAAGGGGGGCGTATCACATATCCACTGTTCCAGCCACTCAGTGCATGGAAATTTAAATCTAGGTCCCCCCAAAGGGGGTCCAGATATTTAGCCGGTGTGGACAGCTGTTTCGGTCTTTGCGACCTCTTCAGCACACCATCGGCAATACTGGAGGAGGCAGGAAATTCCGCCTACCTGCAATGACAACCACATTTTACTGTGGTGTCTGCAGGGGCATACATTCCATGCCACTACCTAGAGTTAAATTTCCATGCACCCTAAAAGAGAACCTACCAAAAGGGGGGAAGGGGTTGCAGTCGATATTGTAGTGATAAATGAAAAGAAAAGGGGAGACTGCCAGTGCTAATATTTTAGGAAGGTTACAAAGTAAAGTAGGTTATAGCACTGTCAGGGGAGAGAAATGTGCATGATCGACCAGTGATCATAGTTCTACTGTGGCCAAAGCACAAAAAAAAGATAGGAAAGAGAGGGGGCGCTAAGAAAGTGACTGAAAGCAATGCATATGGAAGCCCCCCCGAAGGGGGGCGTATCACATATCCACTGTTCCAGCCACTCAGTGCATGGAAATTTAAATCTAGGTCCCCCCAAAGGGGGTCCAGATATTTAGCCGGTGTGGACAGCTGTTTCGGTCTTTGCGACCTCTTCAGCACACCATCGGCAATACTGGAGGAGGCAGGAAATTCCGCCTACCTGCAATGACAACCACATTTTACTGTGGTGTCTGCAGGGGCATACATTCCATGCCACTACCTAGAGTTAAATTTCCATGCACCCTAAAAGAGAAACTACCAAAAGGGGGGAAGGGGTTGCAGTCGATATTGTAGTGATAAATGAAAAGAAAAGGGGAGACTGCCAGTGCTAATATTTTAGGAAGGTTACAAAGTAAAGTAGGTTATAGCACTGTCAGGGGAGAGAAATGTGCATGATCGACCAGTGATCATAGATCTACTGTGGCCAAAGCACAAAAAAAAGATAGGAAAGAGAGGGGGCGCTAAGAAAGTGACTGAAAGCAATGCATATGGAAGCCCCCCCGAAGGGGGGCGTATCACATATCCACTGTTCCAGCCACTCAGTGCATGGAAATTTAAATCTAGGTCCCCCCAAAGGGGGTCCAGATATTTAGCCGGTGTGGACAGCTGTTTCGGTCTTTGCGACCTCTTCAGCACACCATCGGCAATACTGGAGGAGGCAGGAAATTCCGCTTACCTGCAATGACAACCACATTTTACTGTGGTGTCTGCAGGGGCATACATTCCATGCCACTACCTAGAGTTAAATTTCCATGCACCCTAAAAGAGAAACTACCAAAAGGGGGGAAGGGGTTGCAGTCGATATTGTAGTGATAAATGAAAAGAAAAGGGGAGACTGCCAGTGCTAATATTTTAGGAAGGTTACAAAGTAAAGTAGGTTATAGCACTGTCAGGGGAGAGAAATATGCATGATCGACCAGTGATCATAGATCTACTGTGGCCAAAGCACAAAAAAAAGATAGGAAAGAGAGGGGGCGCTAAGAAAGTGACTGAAAGCAATGCATATGGAAGCCCCCCCGAAGGGGGGCGTATCACATATCCACTGTTCCAGACACTCAGTGCATGGAAATTTAAATCTAGGTCCCCCCAAAGGGGGTCCAGATATATAGCCGGTGTGGACAGCTGTTTCGGTCTTTGCGACCTCTTCAGCACACCATCGGCAATACTGGAGGAGGCAGGAAATTCCGCCTACCTGCAATGACAACCACATTTTACTGTGGTGTCTGCAGGGGCATACATTCCATGCCACTACCTAGAGTTAAATTTCCATGCACCCTAAAAGAGAACCTACCAAAAGGGGGGAAGGGGTTGCAGTCGATATTGTAGTGATAAATGAAAAGAAAAGGGGAGACTGCCAGTGCTAATATTTTAGGAAGGTTACAAAGTAAAGTAGGTTATAGCACTGTCAGGGGAGAGAAATGTGCATGATCGACCAGTGATCATAGATCTACTGTGGCCAAAGCACAAAAAAAAGATAGGAAAGAGAGGGGGCGCTAAGAAAGTGACTGAAAGCAATGCATATGGAAGCCCCCCCAAAGGGGGGCGTGTCACATATTCACTGTTCCAGCCACTCAGTGCATGGAAATTTAAATCTAGGTCCCCCCAAAGGGGGTCCAGATATTTAGCCGGTGTGGACAGCTGTTTCGGTCTTTGCGACCTCTTCAGCACACCATCGGCAATACTGGAGGAGGCAGGAAATTCCGCCTACCTGCAATGACAACCACATTTTACTGTGGTGTCTGCAGGGGCATACATTCCATGCCACTACCTAGAGTTAAATTTCCATGCACCCTAAAAGAGAACCTACCAAAAGGGGGGAAGGGGTTGCAGTCGATATTGTAGTGATAAATGAAAAGAAAAGGGGAGACTGCCAGTGCTAATATTTTAGGAAGGTTACAAAGTAAAGTAGGTTATAGCACTGTCAGGGGAGAGAAATGTGCATGATCGACCAGTGATCATAGATCTACTGTGGCCAAAGCACAAAAAAAAAGATAGGAAAGAGAGGGGGCGCTAAGAAAGTGACTGAAAGCAATGCATATGGAAGCCCCCCCCCCCCCCCCCGAAGGGGGGCGTATCACATATCCACTGTTCCAGCCACTCAGTGCATGAAAATTTAAATCTAGGTCCCCCCAAAGGGGGTCCAGATATTTAGCCGGTGTGGACAGCTGTTTCGGTCTTTGCGACCTCTTCAGCACACCATCGGCAATACTGGAGGAGGCAGGAAATTCCGCCTACCTGCAATGACAACCACATTTTACTGTGGTGTCTGCAGGGACATACATTCCATGCCACTACCTAGAGTTAAATTTCCATGCACCCTAAAAGAGAACCTACCAAAAGGGGGGAAGGGGTTGCAGTCGATATTGTAGTGATAAATGAAAAGAAAAGGGGAGACTGCCAGTGCTAATATTTTAGGAAGGTTACAAAGTAAAGTAGGTTATAGCACTGTCAGGGGAGAGAAATGTGCATGATCGACCAGTGATCATAGATCTACTGTGGCCAAAGCACAAAAAAAAAGATAGGAAAGAGAGGGGGCGCTAAGAAAGTGACTGAAAGCAATGCATATGGAAGCCCCCCCCGAAGGGGGGCGTATCACATATCCACTGTTCCAGCCACTCAGTGCATGGAAATTTAAATCTAGGTCCCCCCAAAGGGGGTCCAGATATTTAGCCGGTGTGGACAGCTGTTTCGGTCTTTGCGACCTCTTCAGCACACCATCGGCAATACTGGAGGAGGCAGGAAATTCCGCCTACCTGCAATGACAACCACATTTTACTGTGGTGTCTGCAGGGGCATACATTCCATGCCACTACCTAGAGTTAAATTTCCATGCACCCTAAAAGAGAACCTACCAAAAGGGGGGAAGGGGTTGCAGTCGATATTGTAGTGATAAATGAAAAGAAAAGGGGAGACTGCCAGTGCTAATATTTTAGGAAGGTTACAAAGTAAAGTAGGTTATAGCACTGTCAGGGGAGAGAAATGTGCATGATCGACCAGTGATCATAGATCTACTGTGGCCAAAGCACAAAAAAAAAGATAGGAAAGAGAGGGGGCGCTAAGAAAGTGACTGAAAGCAATGCATATGGAAGCCCCCCCGAAGGGGGGCGTATCACATATCCACTGTTCCAGCCACTCAGTGCATGGAAATTTAAATCTAGGTCCCCCCAAAGGGGGTCCAGATATTTAGCCGGTGTGGACAGCTGTTTCGGTCTTTGCGACCTCTTCAGCACACCATCGGCAATACTGGAGGAGGCAGGAAATTCCGCCTACCTGCAATGACAACCACATTTTACTGTGGTGTCTGCAGGGGCATACATTCCATGCCACTACCTAGAGTTAAATTTCCATGCACCCTAAAAGAGAAACTACCAAAAGGGGGGAAGGGGTTGCAGTCGATATTGTAGTGATAAATGAAAAGAAAAGGGGAGACTGCCAGTGCTAATATTTTAGGAAGGTTACAAAGTAAAGTAGGTTATAGCACTGTCAGGGGAGAGAAATGTGCATGATCGACCAGTGATCATAGATCTACTGTGGCCAAAGCACAAAAAAAAAGATAGGAAAGAGAGGGGGCGCTAAGAAAGTGACTGAAAGCAATGCATATGGAAGCCCCCCCGAAGGGGGGCGTATCACATATCCACTGTTCCAGCCACTCAGTGCATGGAAATTTAAATCTAGGTCCCCCCAAAGGGGGTCCAGATATTTAGCCGGTGTGGACAGCTGTTTCGGTCTTTGCGACCTCTTCAGCACACCATCGGCAATACTGGAGGAGGCAGGAAATTCCGCTTACCTGCAATGACAACCACATTTTACTGTGGTGTCTGCAGGGGCATACATTCCATGCCACTACCTAGAGTTAAATTTCCATGCAACCTAAAAGAGAAACTACCAAAAGGGGGGAAGGGGTTGCAGTCGATATTGTAGTGATAAATGAAAAGAAAAGGGGAGACTGCCAGTGCTAATATTTTAGGAAGGTTACAAAGTAAAGTAGGTTATAGCACTGTCAGGGGAGAGAAATGTGCATGATCGACCAGTGATCATAGATCTACTGTGGCCAAAGCACAAAAAAAAGATAGGAAAGAGAGGGGGCGCTAAGAAAGTGACTGAAAGCAATGCATATGGAAGCCCCCCCGAAGGGGGGCGTATCACATATCCACTGTTCCAGACACTCAGTGCATGGAAATTTAAATCTAGGTCCCCCCAAAGGGGGTCCAGATATATAGCCGGTGTGGACAGCTGTTTCGGTCTTTGCGACCTCTTCAGCACACCATCGGCAATACTGGAGGAGGCAGGAAATTCCGCCTACCTGCAATGACAACCACATTTTACTGTGGTGTCTGCAGGGGCATACATTCCATGCCACTACCTAGAGTTAAATTTCCATGCACCCTAAAAGAGAACCTACCAAAAGGGGGGAAGGGGTTGCAGTCGATATTGTAGTGATAAATGAAAAGAAAAGGGGAGACTGCCAGTGCTAATATTTTAGGAAGGTTACAAAGTAAAGTAGGTTATAGCACTGTCAGGGGAGAGAAATGTGCATGATCGACCAGTGATCATAGATCTACTGTGGCCAAAGCACAAAAAAAAGATAGGAAAGAGAGGGGGCGCTAAGAAAGTGACTGAAAGCAATGCATATGGAAGCCCCCCCGAAGGGGGGCGTATCACATATCCACTGTTCCAGCCACTCAGTGCATGGAAATTTAAATCTAGGTCCCCCCAAAGGGGGTCCAGATATTTAGCCGGTGTGGACAGCTGTTTCGGTCTTTGCGACCTCTTCAGCACACCATCGGCAATACTGGAAGAGTCAGGAAATTCCGCCTACCTGCAATGACAACCACATTTTACTGTGGTGTCTGCAGGGGCATACATTCCATGCCACTACCTAGAGTTAAATTTCCATGCACCCTAAAAGAGAACCTACCAAAAGGGGGGAAGGGGTTGCAGTCGATATTGTAGTGATAAATGAAAAGAAAAGGGGAGACTGCCAGTGCTAATATTTTAGGAAGGTTACAAAGTAAAGTAGGTTATAGCACTGTCAGGGGAGAGAAATGTGCATGATCGACCAGTGATCATAGATCTACTGTGGCCAAAGCACAAAAAAAAGATAGGAAAGAGAGGGGGCGCTAAGAAAGTGACTGAAAGCAATGCATATGGAAGCCCCCCCGAAGGAGGGCGTATCACATATCCACTGTTCCAGCCACTCAGTGCATGGAAATTTAAATCTAGGTCCCCCCAAAGGGGGTCCAGATATTTAGCCGGTGTGGACAGCTGTTTCGGTCTTTGCGACCTCTTCAGCACACCATCGGCAATACTGGAGGAGGCAGGAAATTCCGCCTACCTGCAATGACAACCACATTTTACTGTGGTGTCTGCAGGGGCATACATTCCATGCCACTACCTAGAGTTAAATTTCCATGCACCCTAAAAGAGAACCTACCAAAAGGGGGGAAGGGGTTGCAGTCGATATTGTAGTGATGAATGAAAAGAAAAGGGGAGACTGCCAGTGCTAATATTTTAGGAAGGTTACAAAGTAAAGTAGGTTATAGCACTGTCAGGGGAGAGAAATGTGCATGATCGACCAGTGATCATAGATCTACTGTGGCCAAAGCACAAAAAAAAGATAGGAAAGAGAGGGGGCGCTAAGAAAGTGACTGAAAGCAATGCATATGGAAGCCCCCCCCCCCCCCCGAAGGGGGGCGTATCACATATCCACTGTTCCAGCCACTCAGTGCATGGAAATTTAAATCTAGGTCCCCCCAAAGGGGGTCCAGATATTTAGCCGGTGTGGACAGCTGTTGCGGACTTTATTTAGCCGGTGTGGACAGCTGTTTCACACACTACTGCCCCTTCTCTTTCCTATCTTTTTTTTGTGCTTTGGCCACAGTAGATCTATGATCACTGGTCGATCATGGACATTTCTCTCCCCTGACAGTGCTATAACCTACTTTACTTTGTAACCTTCCCATTTAATTCAGACGTTATTTAATGAAATTTGCTGCTCTGCATTTTTACCTGTCTAGCCAGTAGTTCTGACACAGACGCGTGCTGTATCCGTCAAATAAGAAAAGTAAATTCATGAATGCCTTGACCAAGAAATGAGTGATATCGTCTCTGTCCCAGTCCACTCTTCCCTAACGTCTAAAACGACCAGCATCTCAACAACGACTGCATCTTTTTCCTTTTATTTGCAGTCATAGAAGAGTTTATGCCTGGACAATTGTTTCTGAAGCTATCATTCATAAAGTGTAAAGAAGCTGTGCTCTTCAGTGAGTAGTGAGCTCAAACGATGGGTGGAAAGTGTTTGCCCTTCCTTGCTTTTGCTGACGTAAGCAAACCCCAAAAATGGTTACACGCTTGAAAAAAAAAATCTAAACCGAATCCAGAATTCTCCCCACCCTCTTTTCAGTTACAGAAAACACACTCTTTAACCCGCCCACCTCCACCCCCACTCCTCCCCCAGTCAACAAAATCACTGAATAAGTACTTTAGTCTTATGTGCAAATCAGCTTTTATTGAACTTCGGCGCATTAGCAGTGTTAGACAGTATATGACCCCCGAAGCAACTGCCATCCTTGTCTCCTCCTTTGTTTTATCACGGTTAGACTACCGTAACTCCCTCCTTTCCGGCTTGCCTAAAACCCAGCTAGAAATAACTGCGGAGAGTGCAAAACAGTGCTGCCCGTTTAGTTCTGCGCGTCCGTAAGGGTGACCATATCCGCCCCGCCCTTAAAAAAAAAAAAAACTCCACGGGCTGCCCGTACTCATTCTGGATAAATTGTCCTGCATGTGCTTTACTCTCTCAGCCTGATCATTTCTCCTGTCTATATGTCTGACATACTCCATCTGTATACTCCATCTCGCACCCTCCGCTCTTCCTCTGACACACGTTTATTTCGCCTTCCCATTTGCAAATGTAAAACACGTGGCCGTCGCGCCTTCTCACATCTTGGCCCCGCCACTTGGAACAGCTTCCTCGGCCCTGTCCGTAACTGTAAAACGCTCTCCTCATTCAAATCACTTCTCAAAATCCACCTCTACAACGCTGCCTTTTACTGGTTCATTTGCCAAGCCGCGAGCACGCGCGCGCGCGCCCGTGTGTGTGTGTGCGCATGTTTTGTGTGTGTGTGTGTGTGTGTGTGTGTGTGTGTGTGTGTGTGTGTGTGTGTGTGTGTGTGTGTGTGTGTGTGTGTGTGCGCGCGTGTTAGCTGCTAACATTTTATTGTATCAGCGCTTAGAGCTACTTTTATTATTATTATTATTATTATTATTATTATTATTATTATTATTATTATTATTATTATTATTATTATTATTATTATGACGTGCCCCACAATTTCTTTCTGTAGGACTTCAGCCAGTCTCCATCCCCAGTCTGCGGACCCTTGTCTATACTCCCAGTCAACAAATTCCATGGAGGACGCGGATCCCTGTCTTAGCCCATGTCAATAAATTCACGAGAAGACATCACCTGCTGTCGCCACTACTCCTCTCCCCTAGATCCCCCGTCCCTCATTGCTGAGCACCTCTCTGAGGGACGTGATCCTCTGTCTCTACTCCCCCCCCCTTCCAACGTAACAAACAGCATCACTCTGAAGGGCGTGAGCCCCTGTCTCCACCCCTACCCCCAACCGTTAACAGTATTTAAGAAAAACAAGTTTCTGTTAAAATGTATATTGTAAAAAAAAATATTTTCTAATACCCTGTAAATTTGACTTTTGAGAGAGGTCACTGATATTGGTATGCGTAGAAAGGTCTTACTACACAATTATATGCTTGGCCCATGTTTAAAGGGTGTGGAATAAATGGCCTCCCCAAAATGCCAACGTTAAAGTCTACGAAGGACGACGGCGGACGAAGGACGGATGGACGACCACTGGCCCATTGCATAGAACAAAAACCTAAAAGTATTACCTCATTTTTTGTTTATAACCACTTCTCTCTCTAAGGGATACCAGATACTAAAATTTGACGAAAATCGGTAGAGTTGTTCCAGAGAAATCGCAGAGACAAACATGATGGGGTGAACCATAACCCACAATGTCTCTTCTATATGAGAGTTGTCCTTGCTGTCAAGGGTCTCTACCTCTTGTCTTTGTCCTGATTCTAATGTTGAAATATCTCCTATTGAAAAGGTCTCGTAGATCTGCCAATGCGTCAGTGAGCTCTATAAGGGGCGCAGGACATACGCGTCATTGGTTTGTCAAACGTCATTTGTCATGACAGGGGCGGATCAGTTACCTCGGGCGGGCGGGCTGGGGGGGGGAGGGGGTCCAACGTTTTTTTTCCGGGTACGATTAGGTACATTTTGATTTGTAAGCCCTAGGTGTGAAAATAAGATAATTTCCTGCACCACCACTTCGGAGTTATTTATAAACAGCTAACATTACTTTGATATTTCTTTTACGAATAATAAATTGTCTTCTCATTAATACCCGCATGAATATTCATAACAGTCTTTGCATAAGCTTGCCGTTTGTCCCGGCCCTGGGGTAGGATTAGGCCAGGAGATTGATCGACCATGATAATTCAAGGTTAGTGCCAGATTAGCTTGGCGCCGACAGGCACTACCCTTGAATTATCATGGTCGACCCATCCCCTGCTGTAGTGCGTCAGGGCTGAATGGGTTAACAACTTCGAAGGACACTGATGTAAATGGAAACTGCAAAAATCTCTCTGCAATGCAGAGGGGCAGTTGAATTGGCAGTTACTGGCTAGCACAAGCAGCCCGCATGGGCGGCACTCGCGTTGCTTGGACATGGAGAACAAGGTATACCTTAGCCACGGGAAATCAGCTGCATGAGCAAATGAGAAAGTACAAGTAAATGTGTGTGACAATGTGGTTTTAAATAAGGCAAACTACAAATCGCAATGGTACACAGTTTGTTTTGAACCCAGTTTGTCTTCTTGTTATTTCTGCAGTTTGTAATAACAAAGTATAATTTACAAAGAAAGAGTGTTCATCAGGACGTGTGAAAAAGCGTTGTTATATCCGACTTCTGTTATATCCGATCTTGCTATACGCGAAGTAGACATGTAACTTCAAATTATACCTCCTTACCTTTGCGTGCAAGCTGAACAATGTCGTTACCCGGAATGATTTCGAATAACGTATGTGCGTGCTACAACCACACACTCATTGAATACACAGTCGTGCTAAGGTGGCACGATCGCTTTGATTTTCCGAAAACCAGCTAGACTGTTAGTATATTGGTACCAAACGAGTGGCAATTTCTTAAATGAAATTTGGGTATGTCCCAAGTCTAGACTTCAGTATATTAAATGCCATCTCGGTCGCACAGCTTTCTTTCGGCTGTCATGATTTTGAAACCAACCCTCTATCGGCAGGGCAGACGTTTTAAACAGAAGACTCTCAATTCAAAATGTTGTATGAAGAAGGTGTGCATGTCCATATAAACAAATTCTCATTGAATTATCAAGGGTAATTATTATTATTATTATTATTATTATTATTATTATTATTATTATTATTATTATTATTATTATTATTATTATTAATTATGCAGCAATAACCATGCTGACGTTAAACATAGTCGCATTTCTGTGACATAATTTATTTCAATGAAGTGACCTACATAGCATACATAAAAGCATGGGTTTGCTCACATCCACGATGCACTATACGTTATGGTCTTATACAAAAGGCATAAAACTGTAGTTTCAATACATAAAAATATGGACACGCTGATATCCATCGTGTAAGAACGGTGAATGTTAGAGTTAGAATGAGTGAGTAGTAGTGGGGTATATTTTGGGTACTCTGCACACCTCAAGTTGAAGTTTCATTATCCCTTACGTTTAACTCATTCAGCCCAGCGCACGTATTTCCCAAATTTTGGAGGCGTCATCTAACGACGATGCACCTGTTGCAGGAGATGGATCGACCATGATAATTCAAGGGGAGTGCCAGATTAGCTTGGCGCCGATAGGCGCCCAGCCAATCTGGCACTACCCTTGATAAATCATGGTCGACCCATCTCCTGCTGTAGTGCGTCAGGGCTGAGTGGGGTAAGAACATTGGCTATTACTTGATGTCCGTGTCACACCAACATATGCATGGCGGGTAATAGAAGCAATCCGAACGCCTTAATTATGTGCTTATGCACCCCCTCACTTCCCGCCCTTCTATCGCGTGTCCGGGCTTGCAAATAATGCCCGCGACCCGCCACTGTGTTCCTCGCTGCAGTTCGTGTCAGTTGTTCGTTTCGTCAGTTACTTCTGGAACGATTCACTCAGTAAGTATGCCGGCCTTTGTTTGTTCGTGTAGTGCCATGTCATGTTTCGTGTTGTTTTGTGTTGTGTGCGTCCGTGTGTGTGTGTGGTTGTGTGTGTGTGTGTGTGTGTGTGTGTGTGTGTGTGTGTGTGTGTGTGTGTGTGTGTGTGTGTGTGTGTGTGTGTGTGTGTGTGTGTGTGTGTGTGTGACTGTAACGCACGCAGACTTGCCCACAGTCGTACGCACAGACTCTCACGCAACAGACGCATACACCGCCACTGACTCAGACGGGCGCATTCATGCGGTAAAACACAACACACGGGCTCCCTTTCTAAAGTAAACTTTATACTCTCTTGGCTTGACTTCGCGAACGAAGATTTTATAGGAGTTGCCCACGACGTCTGCAGGCTTGTTCGTGGCTGCGGAGGCCAATCCGAGACAGGCAGGTTCGACCGCAGTGGCTGCAGGGGAAGGTATGGCCAGGGTTCTGAGCTGCGGCATCTCTGTTTTTTCTCCTGAGCCGCTTGTCCTTAAGGCTAGCTCTGTGAGAGTCCTCAAAGGAGACAGCTGCCTTGTAAATGGTGGAGCGCCAGGTGTCACGGTCCGCAGCAAGCGAAGACCACTGGTGGTGGTCGATTTGGCAGGCACTAAGTGACTTCTTGAGACAGTCTTTGTATCTCTTCTTTGGTGCCCCTCTGTCACGGTGTCCAGTAGCAAGCTCGCCGAACAGGGTGATCTTTGGTAGGCGATGATCCTCCATCCTGGAGACATGCCCCGCCCAGCGGAGCTGTGTCCGCAGCAGCAAAGCCTCGATGCTCACAGTTTCAGCCTGTTCAAGGACCTCGACGTTGGTGACATAGTCATTCCAGTGAATGCCCAGGATGGTACGCAGGCAGCGCTGGTGGAAGCGTTCGAGGAGTCGTAGTTGGCTGCGGTAGAGGGCCCAGGACTCGGAACCATACAGCAGGGTGGTGAGGACCACAGCTCTGTACACGCTGATCTTGGTGCCTGTTTTCAGCTGTTGATTGTGCCACACCCGCTTGAAAAGTCGCCCGAAAGCGCTATTTGCTTTTGCCAGCCTGCTGTCAAGCTGCTTGTCCAGCTTTATACACTATAAATGAAAAAGAACGACTTAAATGACTATCAACTATGTACACTGTTCTATTATCACACACACACGTATCACAATATCTTTGCCAGGCTAGGTCTTAGTCTCACATTGCCTCCAACCTGTTTGATGTTGTTGCCTGGTTACGTTGGTCCTTCTCACGTCTAGGCGTGAAAGTCCTTCGTCGTACGCTTATTGCCGTCCTGTCTCTTTGGCACGGACGTCCTCGTTCTCGTACGGTACTCAGTTCTCGTTTTGACTTGGGTGTCCTGGTCCCAGTCAGACTTACTCTCAGAAGATTGATTGATTGTACATTGCTTAACGTCCCGACAGCAACAAGGCTTTCTCAGGACGTGCCTGCACTGCTTGTGAAAAAAAAAATGAACAGAACATTGAATGTATGTCGCCATCCGGTCAAATACGTTAAATAAACCTAACACATGGGGCCTAAATAAAGCTAAGACCATTTAGCAACACACATCCAATATCAAGAGCTACAGGCAGTGCAGACAGTAGGGAGAGTTTTAAAAAGGCAAATACAGGTGAATGGACAAAGGGTAGACAGAAACACATGCCCCAGAATAGAGAGAAAAACTCACCCTGTGGGGCTGACCAGGGTGACCCTGGGAACTAAAAAGTACCTAACCCCACCCAGGTCCCCCAGGGCAGACCCGGGTGGGGGACTCTCAGAAGAGCTGGAGGATGACCTCACGTAGGTCCCACATGTGACTCGACGTCTCGGCGTCCGTCTTTCCACTCTTTTACAAGAACTCTGAATAGACAACAAAAGTCCCAAACGTAACACTTGCTAAACACACAACATATTGGATCAATGAGAAACGTCACGTAACCTGGCTGATACAAATAACTCACACGTTCATTCACACACACACACACACGTGCTTCATAAACTGTCTACTTCCGTACACCCCCATATCTCTGTCACTATCTTGAAACAGACTATAGCCTAACACTCTTGCTATACATTACTCTTATTACTGGAAAAGACTATGCTTACCCAACCACGTACTATCTTCATAGCGGCTTAAACATACACACTTCATATTCCTTTAGTCATTTAACTCGGTAAACAACTGTATACAAAAACACCGGTTACTTCACCGAATTCTAAACATACTATAACTAAACCAAACCGGAACACCGCTATACAACCACATTAATCTTACCACGCATACTGTCTTTAACTAAACAACTATCAATACTACGTTTATAGAAACATACCTGAAATCTAGGCTTCAGAGTCTTGCAATGCGGGCTAGGTAACTCAAACACAACCGTTCCATACGACAAGACAGCCCGCACTACCGATCTAGACCTCTGACAGTCACAGCTCCCGCCTAGAACTCACTAAACAGAACTCACTAAAAATCCCGTGCCAACCATGTCTTACAGATTTCCCGTGCGTCTAGTGCCACACGAACTATTGGCACCAACAAACCGTTAACAGAAACCGTACCGTACTAATCCTACTCGTTAACAAAAACCGTACCGTACTAATCCTACTGTGTGAGCACTATGCACAAGCATAGAGCTTCATCACAGTGTGTGTGTGTGTGTGTGTGTGTGTGTGTGTGTGTGTGTGTGTGTGTGTGTGTGCGTGCGTGCGTGTGTGTGTGTGTAATAATAATAATAATAATAATAATAATAATAATAATAATAATAATAATAATAATAATAATAATAATAATAATAATAATAATAATAATAAATTTATTCCAGTTTTTGCAGGCCATCAGGCCCATAGGAACACAAATTACGAGAATTAAATAACACCGAAATGAGATCTCATCCAACAAGGGAAATGTCCATGTTAGGAATCCGTTCTTCTATTAGCTAAAAGTCAAGAACAATGCGACAGTCGTCATCAGTCAGGCTAGTCATCAAATCAGGCACCGAGTCAGCCAGAAATGTTAACCCAGGAGGCGACGAACCATGGAACGTATATTCTCCAACTCGATCAGCGCCATCTCAAAAGACTCTTGGTAATTACCATTAGGATCTATGGCAGTCCAGCGACAAATGTTCTCTTGCACTTTTTGTTCATAGTCACTCATCAGCTTTTTTCCTTGATGGATGAACCAGTAACACACAAAACTTTTCTCACAGTCGAAGACCACTGTTATGTCATCACTTCTACACAACAAGTGCTCTTGCTGATTCCCTTTGTACAAGACGCATTTCTCAAACCCTGTGTTTCTCTGGTTATCGCGTAAGCGTCTTTGTAAAGATCTGTCCATGATTGATGCGACGTAATCTCTCTCTTCAAGAGTGTATGGATCAGAGGTTACACTCATATCACTCGGGTCGGCTTCAGCACTGTCGACACAGTCCATTGCGCACGCTCCAGTCAGCTGTGTTGTCACGCAGGTACCACTGCACTCCGTAGGTGCATCGTCACTGGTCTCTGTCCTGTCTGTAGGTGTGGGGACATCATGGGAAACACGTGCAACATCGTCATCTATGGCTAGGGGAGTTGTTGTACACGGCGTGTTGAGAGTGTGTAGCTGTTTATCTTCACTGTTTGTAGCTTGTGTGGGCGGGGTGGGCATAAACAAAGGCAATACTAGCGGTAGATTGTCACTTGCCTTGTTCGAACGTTCCTGTCTCCTGGCCTCTGCTCTCATGTAGTCCCGGCGATTGTGGGATGGCGGCTTTTTGCGGTAGGTTGCAGTAATGGCAGGGGACCCGTGTGTCATACCGGTCAACCTCAAAATGACAACTGTCGAGTCGCCTCTACCGTCAATTTTGAAGAATGACAGCGTGTTGTCGCATAGCAGGGCGTTCAAGGCAGCTTCCAAAGCTGAAGGCAGTCCTTCAACTGGCATGGCGCTGAGATTTACAGGCAAAAGCAGTACTTTTTGCAGGAGGTCTCAAATGGCAGCCCTGTTGCTCGCACGATCACGTGATCCTCCTGTGTGTGTGTGTGTGTGTGTGTGTGTGTGTGTGTGTGTGTGTGTGTGTGTGTGTGTGTGTGTGTGTGTGTGTGTGTGTGTGTGTGTGTGTGTGTGAATTTGCAATTGAGGAATATTCTCATAATTTGGCTTAAACTACTGCTTCAGACGTGACTATGGCGAAAGTCGACGGTTTATGGCGCGGGCGACAATCGTTTGAACAGGTATTTTCCAATGTCAGTTTCATCAGGGTGTCGAGAGCATACAGGTAGACCTATTGTCAAAAGAAACACTCGAGCAAGAACCATACAAATATGTTAGTCGTATGACATACTGGCATTTAAACGTCATGACTTGCTTTAAGCATGCAAGTTTCAAATAATACTTTTGTTGTACCGTGCACGATTTTGCGTACTGTGTGTGCAGAGAAAGATAACTATAGATTACAAAACCAATAAAAGCGATTACGCCGCATTGCCGGTTAAATTTTGTCTTTTTTTCGGCAATAAAAAACCATTGCCCACATCACCAGCATGATATAACCAAATCACCCTATTAATTTAAAAAAAATCGCGACCATGACCAATGCGGCGTAATCGCTTTTATTTACTTTGTAATCTCTAGTTATCTTTCTCTCTCATCATTGTCACTGTCAGCACCTAAACATCCACAAATGTAGACTGTTGATTAAAAATAAACCGACATGACCAATGCACCCTGATTATTTTAAAATAAAACGACCATGACCAGTGCAGTATTACCCTTGGCGATTGATTTTTTCCACATAGACAATAAACGCACAGGTAATTATTAATTTAACCACAGTCCAGACAGCCTTAATAGCCTCTAACTTAATACCCCCGGTATCTGACTACCTCGTACTGAGTACATAAACAACATGGGGGGTTTACAACAGGCTAAGATCATCAGGAGCCCGTATCCCCGACCTGCAGGCCAGGCTTAGCCCGGATTCTTATGAGCTGACACAGTGTCAGATTCTCAAGAGCCCCGGGGCCTGGCTCCGTTTCACAACGTTTCATTGTGAGTAGGCTGGCGAGGCTTAACGGCATGATTTTGCAACTCGCCATAACATAACCTAACGTCCCAATAGTCCCACACCCCCGCGTACTCACCATGAAGTGTGTCGAGTTGACGTTAATTAGGTCACTTGACGACACTCTCCTCTTTTGACGACAGGTGATAATTTTGTCAGCCAGTGGTATAGACAGATCATATAGGCATGTGGCAGATCCTGGAGCGACTTGGCTGTCCCCCAAAGTTCCTCAACATGATTGTCCAGCTACACGAGGACCAGCAAGGCCAGGTCAGACTCAACAATGACCTCTCAGAACCATTCCCTATTCTCAACGGCGTAAAGCAGGGCTGCGTGCTGGCACCGACCCTCTTCACCATCTTTTTTAGCATGATGTTGAAGCAGGCCACAGTGGACCTCGATCATGACGATGCAGTGTACATCAGGTATCGTCTCGATGGCAGCCTGTTCAACCTCAGACGACTGCAGGCCCACACGAAAACCCTAGACCAACTGATTCGTGAGCTGCTTTTTGCTGATGATGCTGCCATCGTTGCACACACAGAGAGAGCCCTGCAGCGCATCACGTCTTGCTTCGCAGATGCTGCCCAGCTCTTTGGACTCGAGGTCAGTCTGAAAAAGACAGAGGTCCTCCATCAGCCGGCACCCAAGACAGTGTATCGCCCTCCTCACATCACCATTGGCGAGTCTGAACTAAAGTCAGTGCACCAGTTTACTTACCTTGGCTGCATTATCACGTCGGACGCCAAGCTGGACAAGGAGCTTGACAGCAGGCTGGCAAAAGCGAACAGCGCTTTCGGGCGACTTTTCAAGCGGGTGTGGCACAATCAACAGCTGAAAACAGGCACCAAGATCAGCGTGTACAGAGCTGTGGTCCTCACCACCCTGCTGTATGGTTCCGAGTCCTGGGCCCTCTACCGCAGCCAACTACGACTCCTCGAACGCTTCCACCAGCGCTGCCTGCGTACCATTCTGGGCATTCACTGGAGTGACTATGTCACCAACGTCGAGGTCCTTGAACAGGCTGAAACTGTGAGCATCGAGGCTTTGCTGCTGCGGACACAGCTCCGCTGGGCGGGGCATGTCTCCAGGATGGAGGATCATCGCCTACCAAAGATCACCCTGTTCGGCGAGCTTGCTACTGGACACCGTGACAGAGGGGCACCAAAGAAGAGATACAAAGACTGTCTCAAGAAGTCACTTAGTGCCTGCCAAATCGACCACCACCAGTGGTCTTCGCTTGCTGCGGACCGTGACACCTGGTGCTCCACCATTTACAAGGCAGCTGTCTCCTTTGAGGACTCTCACAGAGCTAGCCTTAAGGACAAGCGGCTCAGGAGAAAAAACAGAGATGCCGCAGCTCAGAACCCTGGCCATACCTTCCACTGCAGCCACTGCGGTCGAACCTGCCTGTCTCGGATTGGCCTCCGCAGCCACGAACAAGCCTGCAGACGTCGTGGGCAACTCCTATAAAATCTTCGTTCGCGAAGTCAAGCCGAGAGAGGTATAGACAACAAGACATGCCTGTTGAAAGAGTTGAGCGGGTAGCTCATTTCTGAAAAAAAACTGTTCCTCAGAAAATCAATTGTTGGTGAAATGCACTATAGATGTTGTTTTTTTGTCTGTGTGTGTATATGTGTGTGTGTGGGTGTGTGTGTGTTAGTGTTTAATCTTAGTAACTGACATCAAGACAAATTCCAATGTTTTTATTGTTTTGTATATGGAAACATATGGCAATAAACTATCTTATCTTATCTTATACAGGCACCCGATAACACACTTACAAACCGATATTATCTTTTTCAGTAATTGCTCTAGTTGTGCAAAAATCAGATGCTTGTTTTTTATTCACAGAGGACAAGGCGCAAAGTGTTAATGCAGGTGTCAATCAATACGGACAGTAAGGAGTTGAAAGCTTGCAGGTAATGTACTGCCCAGCTTTTAGATCAATTATTTAGACAGCCCCTCAGTGCCGGTGAGAGAGGAGAAATTGGATAAAACACCTGACACGCTAACGGGCTCAAGCCAGTTTTGCCTTTCATTGCGTCAGCTTTTCAAGACATTGCATCAGTCTAATTTTATTGGCTGAAAGATTTTATCCAATTGGTGCCAAGAACTTTCCCGATAATAACCCAGCGCACAGCAACGCGTCACCAATAAATATCTTTTCATGAATTTTAATTTTGTTTATATGTAAGGTCAGAATAGATTTTAAGCCTCGCTCTTAATCTTTTAGACTTTTCTTTAAACTGTTTAATGTAAATACGCTGCTATTAATCTTAGTCAGTCTTTTTTTTTATTTTTTTAAATATTAATCCTATGGTCCAAGTGGCCTGTCGGTAGGCTGTAGGATCAGCAGATGAGTGTGATAAATCCACAACTGATCTAAAACAGTGATGCCGCAGGTCAGACCGGGATCTTAAACACTTATTTAAATATGTCTCTTATTATTTCATAATTTATTTAATTACGTCTCTTATTATCTTAACATTTTAACTCTGATAAGAATAATATATAACAACCAAACTTTTATGGTGAACGTCTAAATTGGTTTTAACCTTTTTTGAAATTATAGTTGACACAATATAGACTTTTAACTGGAATTCTTAACTCCTTCTATATAAGTGGTCCTAAATTTTAACCTTGATTTTAATATGAAAATAAACTATATATACACTTTTTATATATAAGGACCGTTGTTGGCTATTAAATTGTGAAGACCTAGTGTGGTGTATCCTATAAACAATGACAGAATGAAAGCTCTCCCTTTTTATGTGTTCGCTATCTAAAGTAAAAAAATGTTAGTCCCCTATCACCTTGGTGCCAGTGGGACAGTAAACTGAATGAACGAACGCGTCACCAAACATGAATCAGAATTTTGGAGAAAATGCGATTTTGCGAGCTGGTATTCTTCGTAAGCGGCTTATTGATTGTAAAAAAAAAAGTCATCGCAAAAATGAATTAAATTACCTGGAAAATAAAGTACAGGAGTTTAAAAGAGATTTAATTGATATTGAACATGAGATGGCAACATTTACATCTTTTTTGTAAAGTACAACGATGAATGTAATGAAGTGGCATTTGCAAAAGAGCTGGTGTTTCATAGCAAACTTGATTTAAAAAAATAGAGAAAATTAAAACACATATCAGTGGATTGGATCAAAAGATACGTCATCAAAAGAGTTTAATAGAGCTGAATGAAAAGAAAGCAAAAGCTCTCAATGAAGAAATGACACAAATTGAAACGAGCCCCTCAATTCAAAATGTGGTTGCATCTATGAATGAAATCAGAACAAAGATGCAATCAATGAAACATCAGAGTAGTTCTACAGTGTAAAATATCATTTAAATCTCCTTTAAACTCCGGCACTTTATTTTCCAGGCGTTTTATAGATATTGTGTTGTACCCGCCCTTTCTAAGCGTGTTTCTTTCTCCGTTGGGTACTTCTTTGCATTTTACACGCTTGGCAGTCACCTTTTTGGTCTGTACTGGTGTTGAATTTGCCTTGCTCTCAAAAGCATAAAGTTGCGTTCATGGACGTTAGTCAATGTGTCGACTTTCGATGACGGTGGTCGGGAAATTGTGTTTCTGAAAAAAAAAAAAAAAAACCCACTTAGTTAACCCATTCAGCCCGACGGCCGTATTTCCCGAATTATGGAGGCGTCATCTAACGACTATGCACCAGTTGCAGGAGATGGATCGACCATGATAATTCAAGGGCAGTGCCAGATTAGCTTGGCGCCTGTCGGCGCCAAGCTAATCTGGCACTGCCCTTGAATTATCATGGTCGACCCATCTCCTGCTGTAGTGCGTTAGGGCTGAATGGGTTAATTCAACGCCAAAGAATGTAGCCCCAGGTGCCCAAGGATAATATGGACTCAAAGGCTCATGAGTATCTAAGCCTCTTGTTGTTGGATGGTCTTAACAGAGTTAAAATAGACGGGTTGTGTTCCGACATCGACGGCGCACCTTTTACAGTTGACTCGTTTACGTGTGCTGGATTGCATGCTTACTCTGCAGTATGCAAATACACTGCGCCACAAAGGACCTTTTGGTGAAGAGAAGGCAAACCATATTTGCATAAGAGGGTGTGGGACAGGGGTCCTCTCCTATATTCTCGAGTACGCTGGCTCTGGGCTAGCCCTGATGCACGCTCACGGTAGCCTATCCACTATATACCCCCCCCCCCCTCCCACCTGGCCTAACCCACCCTTACCCAGTTGGCTCCCTGCAGCCCCTCCCCCCCCCACCCCCCCTTTTTTTTTCTTCTTTTTTTCTGACGCTCTACACATAATTATGCAACCTATTCAAAATTATACTCAAGATATAGTCCCTGGCCTATCAACAAATAAAACACAGAAATGTTAAAAGTATCCTACCAGCTCTCCTTCAACCCAGTACCGCCTCGGTAAAGTCTGTCGATCGGCTGCCCTACTGGCCCGATATCCACAGTCCACGCTTGCGTGCACATTCCAATATATCGGAACTAGGTGGCCTTCGTGCGACCTTGCCCTCTCTCTCCGTCACCCACCGCTGTAGCTACACAAATAACCCGCCAATATTCCATGTGCTAATAGTCCTATTCTTAATTATATGAGAATGAAATTTTAATTCTGGACCTGAAATTTTTAACCTACTTTCAGACTGTATGAATAAAATACCATTGCTTAGCATAGGACCACTATTGTTGCTGGTTTTTTTCTTACCCTGGCTTTTACTCGAAACCCCATGGTAACACTGCTAGCGCTCAAATCAAAGTAAACCTGCTAGTCCATGATCATCTCTGATGCCGTAGGGACATGAAAATTTTAATTAAGAAGAAGAAGGACAGGGGTCACGGCGAGATCGTCACACGTGATGGTCTTGTGTTAGGTTTTTGACTAGCTCCGGAGGATCTAGAACTGGTTCTGCTGCAGATTGAAAGCTAAGGCACCTAAGTAACTTGAATCTTGAACCCTTCTACGTGAATTCGTTTTGTACAGTATGTTTGTTGTTTCTATTTTAAAATAGAAACAACTTTGAAATGGGGCTCGTAGGGGCGCGTTCTGGAGCATGCACATGACGTTTTTGGGCGTGCGGGCCCGAAATGTAACAAGATGAAAATGAAGTCACGTCTAGTTACGCAAACCTTGCTGGAGAACGTACTTTTGGCGACAAGCGCTGTGTGAGTGTGTATATGTGTGCGTGCGTGCGTGCGTTCGTGTGTGCGTACGTGTGTGTGCGTGCATGTGTGTGTGTGTGTGTGTGTGTGTGTGTGTGTGTGTGTGTGTGTGTGTGTGTGTGTGTATGTGACAGCGGCTAAAGCCCGCGTCTGAGGACGGACTAGATTGAATGTTTATGATATTGTCCCTAAAAGAATAATCTCGACGCAGTTTTTGTGTACTTACTTACTTACGCCTGTCACCCCTACCCGGGTATAGGCCGTCGACGAGAGACCTCCAGCAACTCCTGTTCTGTGCTTCTCCTTCGATTCTACTCCAGGTGGTTCCCAGTCTCTTGATGTCTGCTTGGAGGTCTCGACGCCAGGAGTTTCTCGGCCTACCTCTTTTCCTCTTTCCCTGGGGACTCCATGACAATGCCTGCCTAGTGATACTGGAAGCTGGCTTTCTCAGGCTGTGACCGATCCATCCCCATCTTCTTCGCCCAATTTCATTCTCTGCTGTTATCTGCTCTGTTCTCTCCCAGAGTCTGACGTTGCTGATCTTCTCTGGCCAGTGGATTTTCAAAATTCTTATAAGGCAACTGTTCATGAAAATCTGTACTCTGTTGACTGTGGTTTTTGTCAATCTCCAAGTCTCTGCTCCATAAAAAAAAAATGTTTTTATGTACTGTATTGTAAATTCGGTAAACTTTGAAACGGGGCTGGTCGGAGCGCATTCCGTAGCATTCACATGACGTTTTTGGCGTGCGGGGCAGAAATTATGGCAAAGAAGTAACAAGTTAAAAATGACGTTCCGTCTACCTACACAAACCTTGCTAGAGGACGTAGTTTTGGCGCCAAAGTGCCGTATGTGTGTGCGTGTGTGCGTGTGCGTGTGCGTGTGTGTGCGTGTGTGTGTGTGTGTGTGTGTGTGTGTGTGTGTGTGTGTGTGTGTGTGTGTGTGTGTGACAGCGACTCGAGCCCGCGTCTATGGACGGATAAGCATTACATTTTAGGATGTTGTCCCTAAAAGAATTATCTTCAGACCCTTTTAAGTCCCTTCTATTTATAGAAGGGACTTTTTAGGATGGGTCGAGGTGGGGCGAATTTAATAGCATGTCCATGATGAAAGGCGCGCAGGCTAAACTTCTAGCATTGAAAGTAACACGATAAAAATTACGTCACGTCTAGTTACGCTCACCTCGCTGCTGAACGTACATTTGGCGCAAAGCGCCGTATGTACTAATGCTCAAAACTTAAGGGCCACTTTTTATTGCAGACACACCGACAACACCACACAAATAATGTAACAATACTTAGAGTCAGTACTTTGCTAACTTTTCAGTAACAATTTCATTTACGTTTTGAGTAAATCAAGCAATTGTAACAACAGCAGTACGTTAGAATGTTCTCCCACCCCTCATTTGAAAAGTCACACAAGACTGGTCCAGTCAGTAGCGAGTGCAGGTAAGCATTCAATGCAGCGTTGGCGCATGGAGTTTACCAGGGTTCGGAGAACATGTTGTGGGATCGCTTCCCACTCTTGATGCAGGAACTGAGTCAGCTAGGGGACGCCTTGATGTGGTGGGGGTCCGGGGTGGGGGGGGGGGGGTTTGTGGCGGTTGCTGACTACACGTTGCCCCGGTACGTCCCAGAGGTGCTCGATGGGGGCCAGATCAGGTGAACGAGTCGGCCACTCTATCCTCATGATGCCCCGTTGCTCAAGGTACTCATCCACCACACGGGCGCGATGAGATCGAGCCTTGTCCTCCTGCAGAGCAGTATTGTCGCGTATGGCTTGGAGAGCTGACTGGATGGGGAGCTGCACAATCTCGTCCCGATAGCGCAGTCCAGTTAGGGTGCCTCGGATGACGTAGAGGGAGGTCCTGCCTTCCTTGCTGAAGCCTGCCCAGACCATGACTGAGCCTCCTCCGTAGCGATACATCTCTTGGACGCATCCATCCGTGAATCGCTCGCCCTGGCGTCTCCAGACCCTCACCCCGTCGTCGTTGAAGGATACAGGGAACCGTGACTCATCAGTAATCAGAACCTGAGTCCACTGGAGTCTGTTCCACCTCACATGTTGACGACATCAGGAAACCCGGGCTCTGCGATGAGCTGGAGTGAGGGGTATTCTCACTGCTGCTCTGCATGAAGCCAGTCCAATTTCGCGGAGACGTCGGCAGACTGCTTCTGCTGATGTTAACGTTTGCAGCTTGCATCAGTTGATGTCGCAGGGTGTTTGACGTGACAGTTCGGTCGCCCAGAGCCGCCACACAGAGGTGCTGCTGGTGCTGCGCGGGCGTCTTGAGCAGGATCGTCGTTCTGCCCTTCCAATTTCTTGGAATCGTGCCAGCAGCCGGATCACTGAATGGGACACCCCAAGACGTCTCTCAACTTCTCGTCCGGAAATTCCATCCTGCAGCCATGCTAGCGGACGGCCTTGATCTACTGGTGTTAGGCTTCATAGTGGTGGCATGGTTAGGAAAGTGACACTTATGCCCCTACTGTACCGGTATTTGTAGCGAAACACACGTGCTCAGTGTTCACGACTTTAACATCAACATCAACGTAACAAGATTTACTCATTCCGAAACTAATATGTGTCACTCGTTCAACTTTTAACTTTCTTTTTGTGTTTGGCGGTTGTTTTATGCTTTCTGAAACAAGCGCAAACACATAAAGACGCCTACTGGTGCTGTAACCCTATGGATCGTTAGCGGTTTTAGTCGCGATTTTCCCAGCAGGAATCATAACAACTGAACCCGCTACCGACACCCAAAGGGTTAAATTGAAAATCTGAAACATTGAAAATGAATTTCGCCAAACTTTAAGGAAAAATCCACAAAATGTAAAATTGAAAGAGCATTTCCTGTGTGTGTGTGTGTGTGTGTGTGTGTGTGTGTGTGTGTGTGTGTGTGTGTGTGTGTGTGTGTGTGTGTGTGTGTGTGTGATGTGTGTGTGTGTGTATGTGTGTGTGTGATCGTGTGTGTGTGTATATATATATATGTGTGTGTGATGTGTGTGTGTGTGTGTGTGTGTGTGTGTGTGTGTGATGTGCGTGTGTGTGTATGTGTGTGTGTGTGTTGTTTGTTTGTTTGTTGCAGAATGGATCGCGAATTCCGCGTGCTGGTTGTGGGCATGACAGGGACTGGCAAGAGTACATTGTGTAACTTACTGCTGGGTCGTCACTTGTTCCCTGAGTACGAGGGGCCGGGTAGGCAGACACCTACAGGCCAGAGAGAAGAACGGGAGTGGGGAAGCGCTGAGCTGAAAGTAAGCTATAGTTAAATCTCAAATCCAGACCAAAGGGGTGATTACCATGTGTGCAAAGAAATGGCCATGAAAGAAAGAAACACACTTTAAATGAACATGCACACAATCCATTTCTGTTTGTTCCTGTGAAGTATTTTTCTTTCGGCAGTATGCTGTTTAAGTCGCTTCTATTTATAAAATGGAGATTGGTTTTAGGATGGGACGCGGTGGAGCTAATTCAGTAGCATACATATGAATAACCCCGGCTCCGCGGCCTCAGTTATGTTTTGGGGCTCTTCAACAGGGGCCCTGAATCCAAATGTTTAGAATCGTTGACGCATAAACTTACCAGAGGATTTGGTTGTGACGTGAAGATATCTTGCATCCTCATTGTTACGTTTGTGGTTGTGTTATTCTTTTTAGGGCATGTGAGTGTTGATCATAGGAAAAGATCCGATGTTCATCTGAGTTAATTTCAGATTAGAATCACGTACCTTTTTAGTATGACACATCTTGTTTTGCATGGAGAATGGCGATGTGTTTTAAGTGTGTGACTAAAATGTTGCAGGTTTCCCTTACTTGTAGAAAATCCGACCTAGATTGAGCTGGAAGGCTCTGGAAAAGGCGTGATTGTTCTAGTGACCTTAAACACGACATCAACGTTTTGTAGTACACATACTGGTTATATTTCATCCTGATTTGTCCCCCTCCCGGGTCTGCCCTGGGGGACTTGGGTGGAGTAACTACTTTTTAGTTCCCAGGGTCACCCTGGTCAGCCCCACAGGGTGGGTTTTCGTCTGTATTCTGGGGCATGTGTTTCTGTCTACCCTTGGTCCATTCACTTGTATTTTCCTTTTTTAAACTCTCCCTACTGTCTGCGCGAGTCGTTGTCTAAAGCGTGCGCATGCGTGCGCGAGTTGTGAGTGCGCGCTTAGAGTTATAATTATTATAAAATAAGCGCATTATAAATACCGTAATTATTATTATTATTTGTATATCTAATATAATAGATAAACGTAGATTGGAGTTACGCTTTTATTCTATTTTTCTCGAATTTTCACTGAGAAGGCGAAAATTGGAGAAAGTGAAAATAAAAGTAAAAGTCCAATACTACGTGGTGTGTATGAATTCTTTCCTTATGCCGATAACAGGCAGATGGGATTAGGAGAAGTCTCATTGAGAGAACACAAACAATCAATTAAGGTTGGTCTGATTGAGACAGCGTAGGGGTATTGTATTGTCCTTGGCGGTCGTGCTTGATCTGCTTCCCATGGACTAGTCGCATACTGTCTCACGTGGAGGGGGGGTCAACCATGTCGACAGTGGGTTCTTTCTAGTGCCGTCATGGTTGACTTGTCTTCAGCGTTCGGATTCTGCTGTATTTTTATTTTGAGTAGCCACGGTCTTACAAATGAGCTACATTATGGCATTGGGAGATGGATCGACCATGATGGCTGAGGGGTTTTGCCCCAGGGCGGTCATGTTTGCTCTGTCTTCCAAGGCTGTTCTGTCTTCCAAGGCTCAGTGTGTACATCTTTTGTTTTTGTTTTTTCTCGTTCATTCTTGTGCACACACCATATATGGTTATACTGTTACACAGTAGTTGGCGTCTGGTTATTTATTTGACTTCATTCACCGATTTGTAAAATTTAATACTTTGTATTTCAGTAGTTTCTGCGGAGAAACACATTGTCATTATATTTATATGACATTTTTGTTCCTTTTTCTCTTAATTAATTTCTCTTTGCCTCGTTCTTTCTCACTATTTTCTCTACTGGTCAAAATGCGTAGCAAAGTTAAGCTACCTTATGACATGCCGCCCGTTCTGGTTCAATTAGAGTTTTGTTACCGTTGTGAAGAAGTAACCTAATGCCCGATAGTATGCAAAACCATAGAACCAGAGCCGGCGGATTTTATACCATTGCAGTCAGATTATCCACACAAAAACTTTACTTTATTAAAGCTAACAACGTCGAACCATTCCTTATTCTTATTATTTTCGGCAACGCAGGACTTGCGCTTGCCCTCATGATTGCCTTTCTTAAAGCAACTCGTTCAGTTAATGATATACGCCCCTCTTCCACCCCACGAATAAATTATCAGTTATTGAGTTGAAAGATGAAGCTCTTCAGTAAAGGAAAGTACGCCAAGGCTTCTTCCCTATTTATAGCCCCTTTCACGTGCGTCATCATGATTCTTCAGGTGATTAGATTACTTCTTATTATTTCTAATGACATACACCCCAACCCTGGCCCATCCCAGACTTTATCCACAAAAGATCTCTCAATTATCCACGTTAATGTGAGAAGTCTTAGCCATAAACTTGACATTTTAAAATGTGAAATCAAAGACTATGATATTGTTACTATGTCAGAAACCTGGCTTTCGGATAATATAAATAGTGATAGTATAAGTATTGATGGATTCCATCCCCCTGTTCGAGGAGATAGACCAGATCAGTATGGTGGCGTTGCCATTTATGTTAAAGATAATCTTGTGTGTAAGCCTAGACCTGACCTTACTGTACCATCGCTTGAGGCTGTATGGGTCGAAACTAGACTGACCCAGCAAATTATCCTTGTAGGCTCCTTTTATCGCCCACCTAATTCGTCTGTCGACTACTGGCGTCTTCTTGATCAGTCAATTAAAAATGTAATCTCTACTCCGCATAAATTTATCATATTGGGAGATTTCAATTCTGATACACTTCGGAACCCCTCGCCATATCTTACTGATATCTTGGTTAAGAACAACCTTATGCAATTAGTTTCCTCTCCTACCCGCATAACATCTACAACCGCAACGTGTATTAACCTTATTTTAGTTCCCAGCAGGGAATTAGTCTCATGTGTTGATGTTCTACCTCCCATGTGTAGTGACCATTCTGTTCCTATTATTAAGCTTAAAGTGTGTCCAAATGTACGATTTAAACGAACAATATTTAATTATGCCAAGCTTGACAGGGAAACGTTTGCTCGAGAACTCGCTAGAATTGACTGGATAGCCATAGTAACTATTCCGTCTATTTAAACTGCTGCCAAGACATTTGGTGACACACTCCTAGATACTGCCAAGAAATGTATGCCAGTCAAAACTATAATAGTCCAACAACGAAATGCTCCATGGTACAACGAGCAGTTAGCTAAAATTAAAAAACAATAAGGATAATCTCCATAGGAAGGCCAAAAATACTAATTCAGAAGCTGACTGGAAACTCTTTCGTCATGCTCGTAACACTTACACAGATGCAATACGCAAAAGACAGAAAGAGTACATGTTAGAGTTAGACAATCGTATCTCTTGTAATAGAAACTTCGGAAGTAAGAACTGGTGGAAATTAGTCAAATCGTTTATGTCAAAAAAGGGATTCATGATAGAGGATATACCCCCTATCGAGGAAAGCGGTAACATTTATTACTCTAACGAGGAGAAGGCAACGGCGTTTAATAATTACTTCACAAGCCAATGTACGGTAGAAGATAACAATGATCCAGTACCCGACATGCAATATGTACCCACATCAATCTCCCATATACATCTTAGTCCTGCAGAGGTATTTAATGTTATAAATGATCTAGAGCCAAATAAGGCCGTAGGACCTGATCTTATACACAATAAAAGTTTGTTAGCTAGTAGTACGCTTATTGTAGAAGCTCTTACCATTCTTTTTAACCGGTCGCTTGACGAATGTATATTTCCATCCGTGTGGAAAATTTCTCATGTAACTCCTGTTTATAAAAAAAGGTGACAAAAGCAAATGTAGCAATTATCGCTCAGCTGCATTGGTAAAATTCTAGAAAAATGCATCCAACGCCATATATTCGAATATCTTTATTCGAACGATCTAATAACTGTTAGCCAATCAGGTTTTATACCTGGGGACTCAACAGTCTATCAACTCCTTAGTGTCTATAATGACTTTTGCAAGTCATTGGATAAAGGCATAAATTCCCAAGCTGCATTTTTTTATGTAGCCAAAGCCTTTGATAAAGTGTGGCATTATGGTCTGCTTAAAAAAATAGATGTAATAGGAATACGTGGGAAGCTTCTACAATGGCTGGCTGATTACCTGCGCAATCGCAAGCAAGCTGTTGTTATCAAAGGATGTATATATAATTATCTTCCCGTGGAGGCGGGCGTCCCGCAAGGGCCAGTGTTGGGCCCTATCCTTTTTCTTATTTATATTAACGACATTGTACTAGATATTGAATCTAAAATGAAACTGTTTGCAGATGATACCAGTATGTATTTGTCCCTGAATAATGATAATATTAGAGCTGACATAATGAACTCGGATCTTGAGAAAATTAGTGTTTGGGCCCATAAGTGGAAAGTAAATTTCAATCACCTAAAGACTGAAATTATTGAACATGTCACGTAGCCAGAACTTCCAACCACTTCCCCTACTCTTTGATAACAGTCCACTTCAAAGTACTGCTACACACAAACACCTTGGCGTCATCTTGCAAAATAACTGTAAATGGGATACCCATATCAAATCTGTTATAGCCAGATGTCGATTACTTATAGCTTGTCTAGATTCATATAAATATAGACTATCGAGGCGATCTCTAGAGACTATGTTCAAATCTTTTATACTGCCACACTTTGACTATGCTGATGTGATCTGGGATAATTGTACAGGGGCACTTTCAGATGAATTGGAAAGTCTCCAGTTACACGCTTTAAGAACCATTACTGGCGCAGTCCGTGGCACTAGCCACCAGTTACTTTATGAAGAAACCGGTTTCATTCCGTTGTGGCAAAGACGTCGTCGTCATAAACTCATCCTCTATTTTAAAATAGTCAACGGTATAACCCCCGCGTACTTAGGCCTAGACCTACCACAGCTAGTATCTGCATCAAATCCATATCATAAACGACGTCCACTTGAACGCCAAGTCCCCCAGTGTAAAACTGAATTGTACAAAACTTCATTTTTTCCATCCACCATGGGCCTTTGGAACAGTTTGCCCGATCACATTCAGCGCAGCCAATCCTTAAGCGAATTTAAATCATTCCTGTCGCGAGATGATTGTGTGGTACCCCCATATTACTATTTAGGCTGTAGAATAACGCAGATAATCCACTGTAAAATTAGACTCAAAATAAGCGACCTCAATTATGACCTGGTTAGTCGTCACCTCTCTAATTCCCCCGCCTGCTCTTGTGGAGCAAGCTCTGAAACCGCCGACCATTTCTTACTCCAGTGTAGTAATTACGATGTAATAAGGCGTTTAACAATACTTACACTTCCACCAGAATACACTAATATACATTTACTCCTTAATGGAAGTAAAACCCTGCCATCCACAGTGAACAACGATATATTTTCAGCTGTACACGAATTTATTACTGCCGCAAAAAGATTTCATTGAGTTATAAAATAGGACTGCAAGAAATAAAGGAAATAAAAAAAATCTAAAGACCAGTTGAGATAATTCTCTCTCTCTCTCTCTCTCTCTCTCTCTCTCTCTCTCTCTCTCTCTCTCTCTCTCTCTCTCTCTCTCTCTCTCCCTCTCTCTCTCTCTCTCTCTCTCTCTCTCTCTCTCTCTCTCTCTCTCTCTCTCTCTCTCTCTCCACTATAATGATTGAATGTTTTCCTCTATTTTCATTTTTTTTCTTTTTTCTTTTTATGTATTCATATATGTATTGATATATATTAATTTACTTACCTGTAGTGTATTTAAAATCTGCACAAATGTATATGTATGTGTGTGTGTATGTGTGTATATACATATATATGTGTGTGTGTATGTGTGTGTGTGTATGTATGTGTATGTGTGCATGTATATGTGTGTGTGTATGTGTGTGTGTATGTATGTGCATGTGTATATGTATACGTGAAACAGGCGTGAAACAGGGCTGCGTGCTGGCACCAACCCTCTTCACCATCTTCTTTAGCATGATGTTGAAGCAGGCCACAGTAGACCTCGACGATGACGATGCAGTGTACATCAGGTATCGTCTCGATGGCAGCCTGTTCAACCTCAGACGACTGCAGGCCCACACGAAAACCCTAAACCAACTGATTCGTGAGCTGCTCTTTGCTGATGACGCTGCCCTTGTTGCACACACAGAGAGAGCCTTGCAGCGCATCACATCCTGCTTTGCAGATGCTGCCCAGCTCTTTGGACTCGAGGTCAGTCTGAAAAAGACAGAGGTACTTCATCAGCCGGCACCCAAGGTAGAGCATCGCCCTCCCCACATCACCATCGGCGAGTCTGAACTGAAGTCAGTACACCAGTTTACCTACCTTGGCTGCATCATCACGTCAGATGCCAAGCTGGACAAGGAGCTTGACAGCAGGCTGGCAAAAGCGAACAGCGCTTTTGGGCGACTTTTCAAGCGGGTGTGGCACAATCAACAGCTGAAAACAGGCACCAAGATCAGTGTGTACAGAGCTGTCGTCCCCACCACCCTGCTGTACGGTTCCGAGTCCTGGGCCCTCTACCGCAACCAACTACGACTCCTCGAACGCTTTCACCAGCGCTGCCTGCGTACCATCCTCAGCATTCACTGGAGTGACTATGTCACCAACGTCGAGGTCATTGAACAGGCAGAAACTACGAGCATCGAGGCTTTGTTGCTGCGGACACAGCTTCGCTGGGCGGGGCACGTCTCCAGGATGGAGGATCATCGCCTACCCAAGATCACTCTGTTCGGCGAGCTTGCTACTGGACACCGTGACAGAGGGGCACCAAAGAAGAGATACAAAGACGGTCTCAAGAAGTCACTTAGTGCCTGCCAAATCGACCACCGCCAGTGGCCTTCGCTTGCTGCGGACCGTGACACCTGGCGCTCCACCATCTACAAGGCAGCCGTCTCCTTTGAGGACTCTCGCAGAGCTAACCTTAAGGACAAACGGCTCAGGAGAAAAAACAGAGTTGCCGTAACTCAGAACCCTGACCAGACCTTCCCCTGCAGCCACTGCGGTCGAACCTGCCTGTCCCGGATTGGCCTCCGCAGCCACGAAAATGCCTGCAGACGACGTGGGCCAGCCCTATAGAATCTTCGTTCGCGAAGTCAAGCCAAGAGAGAGAGAGAGATATGTATATATGTATATGTATGTGTATGTATATGTGTATATATATATTGATTCACTTACCTTCAATGTATTTTAAATCTGCTAACTACCGTCATGCAAATTTTGCAAATAGTATAACTGAGTACCCAGATCATCATATAAGTCTGTGGCTTGTTTTGATCTGATGACAAGTGATGTATATTCTATTATGTATTTTGCAAAAGTAATAAACTATTTAAACCAATCAATTAATTAATGTGAGGATTAGACCGTCTCAGTCGCAAACCACGCCTGTCTGCAAGAATCCACCTGTAAAATGTATACTTCGCATGACACCTGCGGCCACAGGGGCGAGAGTACCGCAGAGGATCATGAAAATCTAAGAGCTTTTGCAACAGAAGAACAGGCCCTAGATATCAGTGCGCTTTTAAAAGATAAAGGCCGTCATATTTGTACGGAAACAGAAACAGCACATATCTCCATGCGCTTATTCAGCCGCAAAGTCCCATTAGAATCGTGCTTTCAGTGATCCGCCGCGTGTACATCGTCAGGCCGAGGAAGATGCTGGGTTTAGGTATGCGACTAAGAGGGCGACGCGCACTGACAGAAAGCATTGTGATGGAGGGTGATGATGACCGTTGACACTCACACATATGCACGTACCTGTCGCCCGACACAAAGAGCAGTTAACACCTGTTATCACCGCAGGCCACGACTGGTGTTGTGTGTCAACAAAGTTTCCAAGTTTCAATTGATCTGCTAAAGACGCTAAACAATGCCCCCCCCCCCCCACCCCCCCCCCCCCCCCCCCCCGCCGGTCCCTTCTTTTGACAACAGGCATAGGGTCCCCTGCAACCACAGGGGCTCATCAGAAAGTACGTAGTTTGAAAAAAAAAAAAGCCCCGTATTATTGGGCTCGGGAATCTGACGTCATCACGCCACTCGTTGCGGCCATCCTGTGAGGATACAGGACTAAGTGCTCATTGGGAAATCGCTGTTTTTGTAATGTCAAGAAAGTCCTGACGTACTATAAGCAATAACAGCAAGTCCTGTAATCACTGTAGAAAACCGCTCAACAGAATCTGTTTTTGTCTGTTTCAATATGAATAAAATGTGTTGAAACACTATTTCGCTACTATCTGATGATTATGGTATCCCCTTATTATGGCGGCTGACGCGCCAACGCTGCTAGGCAACGCGGGGAACTTTCCGAGCCCTATTATGCAGACGTTTCTAATTAGAAACATAATCGGATCGTACAATCTACGGCATTATATTGAATTTGTTAATTCACGTCAGTAAAGAAAAAAATACCGTCGAGAAAACAATCCAGACCAAAAAAGTGACTGCCAAGCGTGTAATATGCAAAGAAGTACCCAACGGAGAAAGAAACACGCTTAAAAATGACGGGTACAACACAATTTATTAATATTTTGGGTAAATACCCTTTGTCAAAATAGACAAACAAACAGAGAGATTAGCCGCTACTTATCTTCATTGGCAGAAGGAATGTGGCAACTAAAGGAGGTGACGTAAAATAAAAGAAAAGGAAGAACAAAAGTGCGGAAAAAGTAAAAATGACGTCAACAAAAAATCATAAGAGAGAGACTCGGAGAGAAACTGAACACGAGAGACAAGAATGTTCTAGCACGTGCATGAGCGAGCAAAAGTAAATGCGTGTAGGTGAGGCCAGAGAGAGAGAGAGAGAGAGGAGAGAGAGAGAGAGAGAGAGAGAGAGAGAGAGAGAGAGAGAGAGAGAGAGAGAGAGAGAGAGAGAGGAGAGAGAGAGAGAGAGAGAGAGAGAGAGAGAGAGAGAGAGAGAGAGAGAGAGAGAGAGAGAGAGAGAGAGAGAGAGAGAGAGAGAGAGAGAGAGAGAGAATGACAATGACAATGACAATGACAATGACAATGATCCTTTATTTGACAACGGTAAAAGTTTTGGTAATAACAACCATTTTTCGAACTTGCCGTTGCTAATCTACTGATTACAGAGTTACTATCGTTCTAATTGTTTTCAACTACTAAGAAGGAAGAAAAAAAATGACATGACACAGCACAAGCCAAGAATTTAAAAAAAAAAAAAAAATTAAAAAAGTAAAAATAATGTTGAGGGGAAGTGACATAGGAATTACCAACTTTACTGGTCGGGCATAATGACATGTTGTGAGGTTTAATTAAAAGCAGTAATATAATAGGAATACAGACAACCTAATACGCATACATAACGCATGCACATTTGAGCACGCCACTCTCTATCTCTAATATACACGTGCGCACACGCACACACGCACAACGCACACACGTGCACACACACACGCTTACGCGGCTTAAGCTAGTCAGTCATATGAGTAGCTGGCTACATACAAGCTGTACCGAATAAATATTATGAGT
>BTPG01000006.1:7037578-7107578 GCA_036245525.1 Semisulcospira habei
TTTGATCAAGGTCTGCTAGAAAAGCAGACTGATTAAACTGTTTAAATGAGAGATACGTTATAGTTGTCTGCCCGTTCTTACGATGCGCTGGCAGTTTTGTTGACCATGAACACACAGTAGGAAAGTGATCACTGATGCTGAGATCAGGAACACTAACATTGAATACACTAAGGGGACGGTTTGTGTAAATGTGATCAATGAGTGTTGCGGTTGTTTTTGTGATCCTAGTAGGGGCCGAAACTAATTGTTCTAAGCCTGTTTGTGTGGTGATGCAATCCCATGCGGTATGGGCTTCAACATATCTATGTTAAAGTCGCCTAGTAGCAACGCGTCACAGTTAGGTAAGCCCACTTTTTCTACTGCATGCCAAAAATCATCATGCCATTCAAACTTGGCTGATGGATTACGATAAGAGAGAGAGTGTGTAAAAGAGAGAGAGAGAGAGAGAGAGAGAGAGAGAGAGAGAGAGAGAGAGGAGAGAGAGAGAGAGAGAGAGAGAGAGAGAGAGAGAGAGAGAGAGAGAGAGAGAGAGAGAAAGAGAGAGAGAGAACGAACGGGGAGTACCCTTGGGCACGAAGTAGGCTGAGTGTCTAATACACAAAGCCTGCTATACACCAACCCGAAGGCAAACTTTATATCACCTTCAAGTTGAGGACTACCTCGGGGAAAAACGGGAGGACCCCGGGAAAAACAAAACCCAGCATTTAGCACGGTACACAACAAGTAATAAGTCATTGAAACAAAGCAAATAATCAAATTCAGTAAGAGAACATATAAGTAGAGGAGTAGGTAGTTGTGAAACCATCTTCAAGGGTAACTAAAAAAAAAAATAATAACAAGGGGGGGGGGGAGGGGAAGAGAGAGAGAGAGAGAGAGAGAGAGAGAGAGAAGGAGGCGGGGGGGGGGAGGGGGTGTTACACTATAAGTGTATACGACCAATATCACGGTCGGGTAATTTTATAATTTTCCTTGATATGAAAATACCGAGGGTATAATTAGTACCACGGGCAGAGCACGGAGAGGGTAATGACACGGTCCACTTTAACTGTCATAAACTCACTTTGAGTTGACAAGCTGCTAGCCCTAGTAAGCTGGGATTAATAAATAGATATTAAGCTCACTTTAGCTGTCATGATGCGGGCAGTAGCGAACGGGGAGTTGGGACTAATGAATACATAATGAGCCCACTTTAGTAGTGAGAAATACAGACTCCTGTTGACTAGGAATAATTATGAGAGACAGTTAATAGCTCCGTTGACATCTAGGGACAGGGGGCGCTGTCCACCAGAGCAGATGTGGGATATGATGGGCGACAGTAATAGCTCCTTTGACAGCTAGGGTCAGGGGACGCTGAGCACCATAATAGATATGGGATATTATGGGTGACAGTAATAGCCCCTTTGACTGATTGCGACAAAGGGGCGATGCCCTCCAGAACGTGTATATATGGTGGGGGGAAAACACCAAAGGGGGGAGAGCACACAACGAAGGGAACGAGATAGATAGATAGAGAGAGCTGGGGAGCAAGAGACCGAGCTCCAGATTTTCGCCATTTCGTATGTCATGCTGGTAGGTTGGTTGTGCCCAACCTAGTAGACTCACGATGACCAAGAAATAAAAGACTCTTCTGGAAACACTCTTGTCTGGCTGCGTCTTCCATCGACAACACCTTGCGTGTGGCTGCGGTAGTGTAACACAACCTTATCTTCTTATTTGGTGCCGTGACCAGGATCTCGGAACGGGAAGAAACAAAGCAACGAAACAACAGAAAACTAGACTATCAGCACCAAATCGACAGCCAACGACGCAAGGGTGGAAGAGCAGACCAGAAAGAGAAGAGAAGAGTCAAGCCAACAACAAGAAAAGAGAAGAGAAGAGTCAAGCCAACAACAAGAAAATAGAAGAGAAGAGTGCAAGCCAACAACCCGAAGAGAAGAGAAGAGTTCGAGCCCAATTCAAGAAAAGCAGAGTTCGAGCCCACTTCAAGACAATCAGAGTTCGAGCCCACGTCAAGAAAAGCAGAGTTCGAGCCCACTTCAGGAAAAGCAGTGTTTGAGCCCACGTCAAGAAAAACAGAGTTCGAGCCCACGAGACGTCTGCGACTCATTCAAGACCAACAGCCGAAAGGATCACGGGGTAAGTGACTTTTTCGTTTAACCCTTGTTGAGTCTTATAGAGGAGCCAGACCAGTTAGCTAGGGTTGTGTTGTTGTTACATTTAAAAAGAAACAAAAATGGCAGAGGAAGTGTTTAGGATTTTAGGCGAAAAAGTAGAGGAAATGAGTCAGGCCATTAACGCCCAGAGTATAGGGCAGATGGTAGAAACGTTTGACGGAAAGCCTACCAAATTTAGGGAGTGGATAAAAGAAATTGACAAATATGCAGTGCTAATGAAAGCCCTCAACAGGCGCCCCGTCATTGCTTATCAAGCAAGCTCGGGGGTGGTGAGCGATTTTATCCATCGATTCTTACAAACGGAAGCGGCAGGGGATTGGGATGAATTGAAGAGGCAGCTAACCGTAAGGTTCGGCGAAATCGCCGATGAAAATCATGCGTTTGCTTTGCTACAGCGGGTGAAACAAAACCCGAAGGAAAGTGTGCCTCTGTATGCAGAGCGCCTAGTGACTTTGGCCGGCGAAGCCTTCCCGAGTCAGATGGGCGCGGCTGTGGTACAACGGCAACTAATCAATTTCTTTGTTGACGGATTGGCGCATGACTTTCTTAAGATGAAAGTCCTGAGGGATAACTCAAATACGTTAGATAGGGCCGTGCAGGTGGCCATGCAAGAAGAAAACCTCCGCCATAGGTTTGAGCTACGCACGATAAACAGTCGGCCAGTTAGTCAGCCGAGAGCGACAGCTAGGGGTGGAGAAGAGGCTATGGAAGTAGACCATGCTCGTCACCGTAATTGTTTTAAATGCGGGAGAGTAGGACACCAGGCAAGAAATTGCCGAGTGATAGGGGCGGTTGGTCAGCAAACACTGCGTCCCCCGATTCAATGCTGGAAGTGTGGGGAACAAGGTCACATTCAGCGGGAATGTAGAAAGGCCGGAAACAGGCGGCCACAAGGTCAAAGAAGGTTTCCGTCGAGGCAGGAAAACTAGAAGGTTCTGCGGCACACGAAGCCGTTACGCAGGACCGGAAAAGTAGAAAGAGTCAGTTGTTTAGCATTAATGTAGCAGGTAGCCCTAAGTGCATAGTGTTCAAAATTGGGAAGCAACGATTTCGTAGCTTGATCGATACGGGAGCAGAGGTGTCTTTGATTAGCAAGGGGGCTTACGATAAACTCAGTCATAAGCCAAAGTTAGGAAAGGGAGATGTTTTGCTGCAGTCAGTTAGTGGAGAAGCTTTACACGTATTGGGGAGTTCAGAATTAGAATTTATGGTAGCGGGGCAAAAGTTTAAACATAAGTTCTACGTGTTATCAGGGCTCAACAGGAACTTTATTTTGGGAAATGACTGGTTAGACAAAAACGGGGTGAGGATTTACTTTGACTTGAAGAAACTCAGAGTCGGAAGTGTTTATGTGCCCTATGAACAGGACATCCACATTTCGTCTTTGGTCAGAGTGACTAAGACGAAAGTGATAAAACCTCAGACGGCAGAAGTACTCCAGGTACGGATGAAGAATGCTCCGTATTTTACAAAAGAGACACTCTTAGAGATTTCGGAAACAGACAAGGGATTCATAGCACAAGAACCGGGACTATTAGTGACAAGCACGGTAGTCAAGCAATATAATCACCAGACGTATCCCATACTGATAGTGAACAACACAAACAAGACGTATAGAGTTAGAAGGGGTTGTGTTGTGGGGAAGGTAACAACAGTTCAGGAAGTACATGAAGTACAGATAGGGTCGGTTGATCGGCAGGTATCGGCAGTCGACTTGACGGAAGTCACTGCGCCGGAGAAGATGAAAGGTGTAGTGTCAGAGCTCATTACGAACAATCAAGACTTGTTCGCGAATAGCGACCTTGATTTAGGGGCTACTGACACTGTCGCGATGAAACTAGATACCGGCGATCATCCTCCCTTTAGGATAAAACCGTATATAATCCCGCTTCAAGATAGAGAGATTGTTGACAAGGCTCTAGAAGAGATGTTACAGGCAGGTGTGATAAGACGTTCTCAGTCCCCATGGTCTTTTAGTTTAGTGATTGTATCCAAGAAGGATGGGTCGAAAAGTTTTTGTGTTGACTTTAGAAAACTGAATGAGGTTACAAAGAAAACATCGTACCCACTACCGCTGATAGATGACATTTTGTCACTGCTTGGAAAGGCCAAGTATTTTACCAGTCTGGACCTTAAGTCGGGATACTGGCAGGTCAAGATGGCGGATCAAGAGAGTAGGGATAGAGTAGCATTTGCATGCCACAAAGGATTATTCGAATTCACGAAAATGCCTTTTGGTTTGGTGGGAGCACCGGGATTGTTCATGATGCTTATGAATATCGTGCTAGCCGGTTTAGAAGGTTTTGCCTGTGCCTATCTCGATGACATTTTGATCTTCTCAGAAACAATAGAGGACCATCTGTGTCACCTTCAGACAGTCTTTGATCGATTGAGACAGCATGACCTGAAGCTGAAACTCAAGAAGTGTCAGTTCTTTGAGGAAGAAACCAAATACTTAGGGTTTGTCATTAGTAACCAGGGGATAAAACCATGAGGAAAAGGTAAAAGTCATTAGGGCTATGGCGGCTCCGACCTGTGTCAGAGAGTGCCGTTCGTTCATTGGTATGATTGGGTTTTACAGGAAAATGATCCCTAATTTCTCCCAGATGGCTGAACCAATCATAGCACTGACACGAAAGTATGCGAGATTCAGTTGGACAGAGGAATGCCAGAAAGCGTTTGATTTGATGAAGGAAACGTTAGCTGTAGCACCAGTGTTAGCCTATCCAGATACACGGCGTCCGTACATCCTTTACACGGATGCCAGCGACACATGCGTGGGGGCATGTCTCGCGCAAAAATGCGATGAGGATTCAGACATTTCCCCAGGCTCAAAGGTAGAAAGACCTATTTATTTTCTATCCCATAAACTTAGTACCAGCCAAAGAAAATGGTCGACAATAGAGAAAGAGGCTTTTGCGATCCATTATGCGCTTCAAAAGCTAAATCACTATTTGCATAACGCGGAGTTTGTCATCCGCATGGATCACATGCCTCTTAAGTATTTGCTTAATTCACCAATGCAAAATAAGAAGGTGCAGATGTGGGCCCTAGGCATTTCGGGATATAATTGTACGATTGACTATATCCCAGGTCCCCAAAATGTTTTGGCAGACTTACTATCCAGAATGCCGAGTGGTACTCACATGCCAGAGCATGAGGAAGAAGTAGAGGTAACCAGAGAGGTCAATGACAATGCTTTTATCATAGGAGTCATAAACTCCAACCAATTCACACCCAAGCAGTTCGCTAGTTGTACAGTAGGGGCAGGGTGTGATGAGAAGCTGGAAAAAGTTGATCTTCCAGGGTTTGATATTATTGAGGAACAGGATAAGGATTCTGAAATAGTGCACTTAAAGGACTTATTGATTAGTGAACAAGGAACCATGACAGTCAATAGGAGGTACATGCTGATAGAGGATGTTCTATATTTCTTGTCTCATCCTGATGATGAACCAGTAGCCAGATTGTATGTTCCGTCTCACTTGGTAGAGTACGTTGTCAGACAGTACCATGACGAAAATGGTCACTTAGGAATAGACAAGACTCATGACACAGTCAGTAGAAAGTACTACTGGCCTAACATGTACAAACAACTGTATGAATATGTTAGTGGGTGTGTCATCTGTCAGACTAGAGTGTTACAAAAGAAAAGGGCCCCCGTACAGGAAATGGACATTCCTCCATACCCATTCGCTAAGTTGTCATTGGACCTGGCAGGTCCGTTTGACCGCTCCCTTAGCGGGAATCGCTATGTCATAGCATTCATCTGTCATCTGACAGGTTGGGTAGAGGCGTTCCCTGTACCAGATAAAACGCCGCAGTCAGTGGTACACCTGCTCGTAGAAGAAATTCTACCCAGACATGGCTGTCCATTGCAGATAGTATCAGACAATGGGTCTGAGAATGTGAATAGGGTTATGGCAGAAACGCTGGCAGAACTGAACATAGATCATGTCACGACCAGTCTTTATCATCCACAGTCCAATGCTAAGGTCGAACGTTTTCACAGAACTTTTAACGACATTCTGTCCAAAAAGATACAAGAGGATTTTTCGACATGGGACGTGCATATTAACCAGGTACTAGCAGCGTATAGGGTTTGTGTTTCGGAAACTACGCAGGAATCTCATTTCTTTTTACTGTACGGTCGTGATCCAGTGCTACCGTTAGATAACACCCTTAGACCCCGAAGAAAATACGCTGGTGAAGATTTTCACAAGATAGCGCTTGAACAGCAACACAAGGCCTTCACCCAGGTGTATCGGCGAATTAAGAAAGCACAGAAGAAGGGGGCTAAGTATGCTAATAGAGGTGTACAGCCTGTCGAGATTAAGGTCGGTGATCCAGTGTACCTTCGTAATCACCGTAGACACAATAAGTTAGACAGTAAGTGGAGGTCGCACTATAGAGTGGTGGAACAATTGTCGCCTGTCACATTCAGGGTACGACATCAACTGGATGGCACTGAGGTCAGTTCACACGCTGAACACTTGCGGATAGCCAAAATTAGCGAGTGGCCTATTCCAAAAGCCAGGGGGAGAACATTACGTAAAGCCACACAGGTAGTAGCTCCAGAATCATCCGATAGCGACAGTGACGAAGTAGGGCAAGAAAACGCACGAGACAGACTGACTAGGGGGGTGCGAAAAGAGCGTGAGAATTCTTCATCCGAGGAGGACGTTCCGTTAATGGAGTTAAGAAAGGGCCTAAAGACAAGAGAGAAAAGATCTCTCTCAGCAGTAAACGTTAGTTGTAACAAGGGCACATCAGACAGTTCTGATGATGGGGAGATCAACGACAATCGTTCGATTCAGCCTAGTTTACAGACTAATGGGGTTAGGGAAATTCTTGAAGCGATACTGACTCTTCTGCCAAAGAAGGCTTCAAATTAGAAATGCGACTCTCAGACGGTATCTGAGAGAGGACTATTGTAATGTGTAAATCATGAAGCATGTTTTGGATTTTGCCAGAGACAGTGGTATAAGTCTCTGGTGGTATCTTGTATGTTGCAGACAACAACAAGATGAAGTTTTTCTTGAGTCTGATAGTATTGGGGCTAGCGCAGGGTTTAAATATTAATCACAATGTCGTATTTCAAAAACTTGATGAAGTTACCACGACGAGGTCGCGATGGTTGGTAACTTTTGTTATTGATCTACAGCCATATCATAATGCGATCAATAAGCTCTATAATGACGTGCAAGGTATTACCAACAGCACTTGGAATATCATTGCGCATTACTTTGAGGAAAGGAAACAGTTCGTGAAGAACTTCGCACAGTTAGGTCAGGAACTAAAGATAGTGATGGATACATACAATGGAATTACTGAGAGTTTTGCGGAATACAATACGTTGTATGGCAGAAAAAGAAGATCACTAATTCCGTTTGTAGGTAGTGCCCTCAGTTTCCTTTTCGGTACTGTTTCTGAATCGGATTTGAGAGCAGTGCAAGAAAATGTACAAGTGTTAGCAGATAACCAACAAGAATTGGCACATGTGGTGTCTGAAAGTCTGACCATAATAAATGCTTCGCGGGTTGAGATTTCGGAGAATAGACACGCAGTTAATCAGTTGATGGAAGGTGGGACACAACTTGATCAGAAATTAAGAGACGTAACGCAAGAAATGCAGAAGCAGATATACGAGTTAGAAACCTTTGTTTCGACTTATCTTCAAATCGATTTGGTAATCGAAGAAGTTAAACAGATGATACAACGTCTGACGATTTATTTTGAACATCTTCAACTTCAGTTGAATATGTTATCTCTTGGACGTTTAGCTCCGAGTACGATTACTCCGCATAACCTTCGAAAGTTGTTAACAGAGAGTGAATTACGTTTAGAGTTACCCCTACACCTACATGGGGATCCAAAGAAAAAGTTGTGGAAATTTTATCAGTTTCTTACATGTACTACCATTCTTGAAAACTCACGAATTCTAGTGATCGTACCCATACCACTGCTCGATTTTAATGAGAAATTTGAAATTTTTATGGTACACAATTTACCTGTACCATTAGTAACTGGAGATTCAGGTCGGCCTGCGCCAGAATCAATGACGGCTCAGTATGACTTAGAATCCACAACAATAGCAGTAGACGCGCAACGTACGCGGTTCGCGTTCCTTACGGAAGCTGAACTTGAAGCTTGTTCCAAACCCTTGATAGGATTCTGTGAGATTCGAAGTGCAATATATCCTATGAACATTAATCAGTTTTGTGTTACGGCGCTGTTTTTAAACAATTCAGACGTAATTGCAACACACTGCCAAACAAAGGTCAGGTTGGGTACAGTGTTACCTATGGCACGGTATATAAGGGATGGGCTATGGGTCATTAGTAATCATAGTCCACTAAAGATGAGTATTAGTTGTCACGGTAAAGGGGTCACGTACCAACAAATCAACCCACCATTATCGCTAATCCGCCTCAATGAATCATGTACGGCTATTAGTGATAGATTGATGTTAACCCCTTACTACCAACAAGAGAGCCAGTATCAGGTGGAAGACAAATTGATAGGATGGATGGAAAACTATGCATTTTCCAATATAATGTTATGGAAACCATTTCATAGCCTTTTTCCAGACTACGATCCCGTCTCTTTGCCCAAAGAGTTAGATGAAATTAAGGAAATGCCAATGGATCATCTAATTGCTCGACTTCAGAGCATGCGATTCGTTAAGCCAAAACAAGAATGGGCGATATGGAAACAGATCATCATTGGTTCTATCATAGGGACAGTTGTAGTGATCATAGTTGGGGTAGGGTATATACGATATAAGAAGAAAACTAGCGCATGGTTTGGCTCCATACTATCACGACTCAGGAAGGGTGAACGTGAGGTCACTGTGCCTACGTTGATTTCGGCGGCTGTGCAAGCAGCAGACGTTGATTGTACATTGATTGTACATTGCTTAACGTCCCGACAGCAACAAGGCTTTCTCAGGACGTGCCTGCACTGCTTGTAAAAAAAAACAACTAAACAGAACATTGAATGTATGTCGCCAACCGGTCAAATACGTTAAATAAACCTAACACATGGGGCCTAAATAAAGCTAAGACCATCTAGCAACACACATCCAATATCAAGAGCTAAATGGCAGTGCAGACAGTAGGGAGAGTTTTAAAAAGGCAAATACAGGTGAATGGACAAAGGGTAGACAGAAACACATGCCCCAGAATAGAGAGAAAACCCCACCCTGTGGGGCTGACCAGGGTGACCCTGGGAACTAAAAAATACCTAACCCCACCCAAGTCCCCCAGGGCAGACCCGGGTGGGGTACAAGCAGCAGACGTGAATGACGTCGCAAGAGCGAAGGACTCTACGCCGATGATGGAGGGAGGAGTGCAGTTACTCCCCGCCTCGAACGTTGTCAAGTTTTACCCGTCGTTGGGGTAACCAAGGATCAACGCTGTTGCGATCCAGGAAGGATCGTGAAGAATAACGCACACATGTGCAAAGACATTATAACTGAGTCGACGATTTTGATGTGAACATTAATTGGCGTGATTACGCCGGACAATAATATTTTTTAATAAGGAGTGATCGATTTAAATAAGCGGTCATTCCGAAAAATGATGTATTTTTGTGGATAACATGTTTAATTGGTTGAAATGATGTTGTGGTCTAAATATTGTGTAATGAAAAAAAACCGAATCTTGTGAATTAAGATTCCTTTTTTTTCCGGGTAGGTTTGGGAGGAAATGTTACACTATAAGTGTATACGGCCAATATCACGGTCGGGTAATTTTATAATTTTCCTTGATATGAAAATACCGAGGGTATAATTAGTACCACGGGCAGAGCACGGAGAGGGTAATGACACGGTCCACTTTAACTGTCATAAACTCACTTTGAGTTGACAAGCTGCTAGCCCTAGTAAGCTGGGATTAATAAATAGATATTAAGCTCACTTTAGCTGTCAGGATGCGGGCAGTAGCGAACGGGGAGTTGGGACTAATGAATACATAATGAGCCCACTTTAGTAGTGAGAAATACAGACTCCTGTTGACTAGGAATAATTATGAGAGACAGTTAATAGCTCCGTTGACATCTAGGGACAGGGGGCGCTGTCCACCAGAGCAGATGTGGGATATGATGGGCGACAGTAATAGCTCCTTTGACAGCTAGGGTCAGGGGACGCTGACCACCATAATAGATATGGGATATTATGGGTGACAGTAATAGCCCCTTTGACTGATTGCGACAAAGGGGCGATGCCCTCCAGAACGTGTATATATGGTGGGGGGAAAACACCAAAGGGGGGAGAGCACACAACGAAGGGAACGAGATAGATAGAGAGAGCTGGGGAGCAAGAGACCGAGCTCCAGATTTTCGCCATTTCGTATGTCATGCTGGTAGGTTGGTTGTGCCCAACCTAGTAGACTCACGATGACCAAGAAATAAAAGACTCTTCTGGAAACACTCTTGTCTGGCTGCGTCTTCCATCGACAACACCTTGCGTGTGGCTGCGGTAGTGTAACAGGGGGAAGGAGGAAAGGGAAGAAGGAAAAAGCGTAAAGAGAAAAAGAGGGCTAGAGAGAAGTGTTAAGGGGAGTGTGTGTGTGTGGGGGGGGGGGGGGGGAGAAAACAACGCACAGTACAGTCTCTCTCTCTCTCTCTCTCTCTCTCTCTCTCTCTCTCTCTCTCTCTCTCTCTCTCTCTCTCTCTCTCTCTCTCTCTCTCTTACACACGCACACACACACACACACACACACACACACACACACACACCGCACACATACACACACACGCACACACACTTACACACACACACACACACACACACACACACACACACACACACACACACAATGAGGCGCGCGAACGCGAAGAGTGTAACAGGCACGTGCGAGACCGTGCGCACAAACTGCGCTCTGCCAAAATAATTTTTAAACTACACAACGGCAAACCTTCATTCTATACGACTGAAGCTTAGTTTCGAATGAGACCTCCTGTGACACATTGTTACGTTTGTGCCTGTGTTATTCTTATTAGGGCATGTTTGGGTTAATCATAGGAAAGGCCAGTTGAGTTGTTTTATATAAGTATCACGCACCTTTCGTTAGGATCTGCACGGAGAATTCCGATTGACTTTTGTTGTGTAGTTAGAATGTTGCGTATTTTCGATAGAGTGTTGAAAAGTCTGACCTACATTAGACTGGTAGGTCTAGTAGCGGCGCGATTATTTTAGTGACCCCCATATAATTATGACGTCAAAGTAAGCATGTTTTGCTACACTTAGCAACAATTACGGAAATCACGGATTTTCCAAAATTAGTCGAAGTTTGTAGAAAGTTGTAGGCAGATCTAGAGCGTTCTTGCTCATGAATAATAATGAGTTTTGGTTACGTTTTCTTTTCTAACTGGTTGAGTTGAATAGTTTGCCGGATTGTTTTGGAAATGTGTAGTAGTATAAAAGGTACTGTTAGCGAATTATGTGCGTACATTTAATGAGAGACGCAGTGTGTCAACAGTGTTGATGCATTGTAGAGGTGACAGTGTATCAGTGTTGGTGCATTGTATGGGAGTCGCAGTGTATCAGAATTGTGGATGCATTGTAGAGAGACAGTGTACTAAAGTGTGGATGCGTTTGTGGCGCATTATGCTGAGAGTGCATCGAGAGAATACAATATTGTTGGAACTGTTACTCCAGTGTGCTCCACAACCTTGTGCCACGTGGGACGAGTTGTAGCTGAGTGAGGTTTATTTACAAGTACCCTACGTTCGTGCGTCTGGTGTTATTGTATCATACTACGACAACGACTACCACGCTGATGCACGCTCACGGTAGCCTATCCACTATACCCCCCCCCCTCCCACCTGGCCTAACCCACCCTTACCCAGTTGGCTCCCTGCAGCCCCCTATTTTGTTTTTTCTGACGCTCTACACATAATTATGCAACCTATTCAAAATTATACTCAAGATATAGTCCCTGGCCTATCAATAAATAAAACACAGAAATGTTAAAAGTATCCTACCAGCTCTCCTTCAGCCCAGTACCGCCTCGGTAAAGTCTGTCGATCGGCTGCCCTACTGGCCCGATATCCACAGCCCACGCTCGCGTGCACATTCCAATATATCGGAACTAGGTGGCCTTCCTGCAACCTTGCCCCCTCTCTCCGTCACCCACCGCCGTAGCTTGACAAATAATCCGCCAATAATCCATGTGCTAATAGTCTTATTCTTAATGATATGAGAATAAAATTTTAACTGTGGACCTGAAATTTTTAACCTTCTTGTAGGCTGTATAAATAAAATACCATTGCTTAGCATAGGACCACTATTGTTGCTGGCTTTTATCTTACCCTGACTTTTACTCTATTTTTAAGCTCGCTGCGACCGATAGGCATCGGGACTAACGCAATATTAGACTGATCAACCTTTCCCAACTTCTCGGATTGGAAGATACAATAGGTCCTGGGCCTCGAACTGAAGTATAGTGGCAGAAATTTTAATAATCTATGAAAATAAATTTCTCCTCCGGTTATTGAAACCCCATAGTAACACTGCTATCGCTCAAATCAACGTAAACCTGCAAGTCCCTGATCATCTCTGATGCCGTAGGGACATGAACATTTTAATTAAGAAGAAGAAGAAGAACGTGTGAAGTGCTTCTTGCCTTAGCAGATGCTCCTGTGCACCCGGCCAGTGCCTTGCCCTCCAAAACTTTAGCTAGGGGTCTGCTGTAACTCTAATAAATTATTGGAGTTGGCCTATAGGCGCCAAGCTATTCTGGCACCACCCTTGAACTATCATAGGCGAGTCATATCTTGCTATGGTGTGTCGGGGCTAACTAAGTTAAGGTTCGTTTGTGTTGTGATAAATCGCTTAAGGTGTCATATTCGCTTGTATTTTGACAGATAGTTTAGCTACTTGGAGCTGTCGGAAATATGATTGGATGTTGTGGAGAACTGTAGCTGAGGAATGCCTTTTTTATTTTGCACGAGACGCCGGTTCACTGCAGGATTTTCTTTTGATTTTATTTCGTACCTTGGGGGCAGTGAGTTAAGCGAACGAACCAACCATTACCATAGTCTACTTTGTTCGCTTCGAAATTCCTCAGCTTACGCGGCCACAAAGAGCACAGTCAATCCGCCTCAGGTTCACGATCTGGTGAAACCCCTAGGTCCTCTAATTATAATTTTATTGCAAGATTAAAATGCTGTTTATGCCGCCAAAAAGGTTAGTGAGGTGTGGAATGTACAAGTATTCTTTAGCTTTATTGTTTATCCTAGGACGGAATTCTAATAAACCGTAGTCGATTTTTGCCGCTTCTGCAACTGCGATGTAAGAAAAGGAAATCCGACCACATCACTCCCCTGCTCAAACTCCTTCACTTGCTTTCCATCCGCCAACGCATCCAATACAAGATTCTGTCTCTCTGCTACAAATCCCTGAACACCTGCGCTCCTGCCTATCTCTCCAACTTACTTCACCCCTACATTCCTCCCCGCTCCCTCCGCTCCGCCTCCGACCCTCTCCGCCTCCACATCCCCCGCACCAAACTCAGCACTTTCGGCCCCCGCTCCTTCTCAGTATACGGTCCATCCACCTGGAACACTCTCCCACTCTCTCTCCATCAGAAACACTCTCTCTCTCCTCCTTCCAGTCCGCCCTCAAAACTCACCTCGTTCAACAGTTCTAGCACTATACCACCACACTCCCCACCCCAAGCTGACTGTCGTAATGTATTTCACTATTTGTGGTACATGAGTCGTTGTCTAAAGCGTGTGCATGCGTGCGTAAGTTGTGAGTGCGCGCTTAGAGTTATAAATATTATAAGATAAGCGCATTATAAATACCGTAATTATTATAATTATTATTTATTATGATGACAGTCATTGTTGTTTAACTTGTCTGCGTGTTTTGTGCAGATCGTGGATACGCCAGACATTTTCAACTGTGAGATGAGCGATGCTGAAATGGAGGCGGAGATCAGACGGTGGGTGGAGCTGACACAACCCTACCCTCACGCGCTGATCGTCACTGTGCGCTGTGACAACAGATACACGCCGGAGGAGTTCCAGGTCTACTGCGCTATCCGCCAGCGACTGCAGGTCTAGTGACACACGGTTTAAGGGAGACCTGGGCAAGTCCGTCCACTGGGTTTTATTTGGAGACGGAGATTTATTCAGTCATTTTGGTCAGATAGCTAAGTCACATGACCGTCATCTCCCTGCTGGGTGAATATGGCGCCCATGCGTTGCAATCTTGTGAGCTGAGATGTAACAATCTAATTTGTTTGTTAAAAATAATTTCTTAAAATTTTGCACGGGTCAAATTACAACACGTATAAATGACGTCAGTCAAATATTTCGATCGGATATCAAAACCCTCATATCTAAGCTGTTGTTGAGATGTTACGTTATTGATGAAGCCGGTGTCACAGAAATTTGTCTGTGTTGGGGCATGCCGCATATTTATTACCTTGGTGTAAGTTCGCCCCCTACGCGGACATGCCTCGGAGGGTTAGAGTGGGGGGGGGGGGGGGCGAAGGGGGACGGGTGTGCTCCAGATAAAAACACAGGCAATGCAGTGATTTATTCACCTGACGATGAGATTATGCATTCTTTGGTTACCATTTAATTTATTCACTATTTAGACCTGGGTGGTCCGTGCCGCAATGGCAAAGGACACGCCACCAATGCTAAAGGTGCGAGGTTCGATACCCTGTTTCGGATTAGGACTTTTCTCGTCTAGTAGGTGCCGCTGTGAATTTGAGCGGTCCGTCGTTACTTTTTTGTTTATTTGTTTTTTGTTTCTTTTTTCCCCCTGGTACTCCGGCTCTTCCGCACCCTCCACTTTGGTCCCGGTTTCAGGCCACTTTATAATTTCATATACAAGCGGTAATTTCCGAAACCCCAGTAGCTTAACTGACGCTTCGCACCACGTGAATATCCTGTGTTTGTCGTACTTTGTAGTTGCATTGTGATTGTTTTCAGGGTCAATGAGTGTGTTTCACGCAGGGGCGGATTATTTACCTTGAGGGGAGGGGTGGAGGAGGGGAGGTGTCTTTGGGACCCTTAAGCTGACACAGAAGGCCTCCCCGGCGCCGGATTATTGAAAAACAGAAAGGGGGGTGAAGGTGGGGGTGTTAGTCGTCAATTGCCAAGGAATCAAACCGGGGTGGGGTGAAGTGGGGGAATTTAAGCGAGTGTAAGCCTCTTCCACCTTCTCACCACAAAAAAATAATAAAAAGCATGGAGGGGTAGGGGAGAAGCTCCAAAGTGTTACAGCGTTTTACAGATTTTTGTTTTCTTTCGGCGAGAGTGTGGGGGGGGGGGGGTGGGGGGGTGGGGGGGTGGAGGGAGGGGGTAAAGGTGGGGGTTCTGGAACCCCGCCACACTTGGCCCAAGGATACTTTGTGTCAAGACCTTTCTAAATATACCAATTTCAGTGACCTCTCACAAAGGGCAAGGTCACAGGGGATCACACAACATATCAACATATCAATTTTTGACAAATACTATTCACAACTTCAAACTCAAACTTGGTGCAAAAATACCTGATGGTAAGACCTTTATACGCACACTAATTTGATTGATCCCTTGGAAAGGTCAATGGTCACACGAGCTTAGAAAATAGGTCCAAAATAGTCATATTATTTTTACAAAAGATGTTTTTTTCTCAAGTACTTTTCACAACTCCAAACCCAAACTTGGTACAAAGATATATGATGATAAGACCTTTCTATGCATACTAATTTGGTTGGTCCCTCGGAATGGTCAAGCTTCACAAGAGCTCAAGAAATAGATCAAAAATCAACATATTTTGACAAAGATGTTTTCTTTTTTTCTCCTCAAATACTATTTGTAACTTCAAACCCAAACTTGCTACAGATATACCTTATGGCAAATCTTTCTATGCATACTAATTTGGATGACCCCTCGGAAAAGTCAAGGGTCACAGGAGCTCAGGAAATAGTTTTAAGAAGCCATATTTTGACAAGAAATGTATTTTTATCAATTACTATTTACAACTCCAAACCCAGAAGTACTACAGTAAGATCCATCTACGCATACAAATTTGGATGACCCCTTGGAAAGTCAAGGTCATAAGAGTTCAGAAAATAGGTAGATAAATTGCAAATTTTTTACAATAAGTGTTGTTTTTTCTCAGTTACTTATTTTAACTTTAAACCCACACTTGCTACAGATATACCTAATGGTAAGACCTATCTATGAACACTAATTTGGATGTCCCGTCGGAAAAGGTCAATGATCACAAGAGGTCGACAAATGTGTATAAAATGCCAATAATTGTAGTTATTATCAACATTTTAGCAAACTTTTCAATCAAATTTGGCACAAAGGTAGATCATGATAAGACCTTCGTATGTATCCTAATTTAGTCGACTCATCGCAAAGGTCATGGATCGCGGGGTTTTCACAGAAAATCTGATTAAATTTAGAGACAACGTGGATTTTGTTAGTGCAGAAGCCATCCCTTTATTTATTATTGTCAGACATAATCGGTCGTACACGTGAACCATAAAAGCTTTACCTTCATTGTTCATAATAATAAAAAAAAATGTACATTTATACAGCGCTTAACCTCCAGATTATTGATGCTCTAAGCGCTTTACAAGACCAAAAATCGCAGAACAAAAAGTACAAGAAAGTTAAGCTGCAATAAATGTTTCAACGACAATGACACATATCAAAAGCTCACACACACATACATACACACCGTTACAAGAACAGTTACTGCCAAAATATTGTTAAAGCACTGAAAATCCATTAAAAGGTACCCCACCCGGGTCTGCCCTGGGGGACTTGGGTGGGGTTAGGTATTTTTTAGTTCCCATGGTCACCCTGGTCAGCCCCATAGGGTGGGTTTTTCTCTTTATTCTGGGGCATGTGTTTCTGTCTACCCTTTGTCCATTCACCTGTATTTACCTTTTTAAAATTCTCCCTACTGTCTGCACTGCCTGTAGCTCTTGATATTGGATGTGTGTTGCTAATTAATGGTCTTAGCTTTATTTAGGCCCCATGTGTTAGGTTTATTTAACGTATTTGACCAGCTGGCGACATACATTCAATGTTCTGTTTATTGTTATTTTTTTTCACAAGCAGTCCAGGCACGTCCTGAGAAAGTCTTGTTGCTGTCGGGACGTTAAGCAACGTACAATCTACCATTAATAGGTTAATGAACGTCTTAACTATACGCGTGACAGTAAAGCTAGGTCTTGGGCAGCGATTTGAAAGCAGAGTTGGAGCATGTCACGTGAGCGTGCATAGTTCGCTTTGCTTTCAGACGATTTACAGAATATCTCTTGGCTTGACTTCGCGAACGAAGATTCTATAGGGCTTGCCCACGTCGTCTGCAGGCATTTTCGTGGCTGCGGAGGCCAATCCGGGACAGGCAGGTTCGACCGCAGTGGCTGCAGGGGAAGGTCTGGTCAGGATTCTGAGTTACGACAACTCTGTTTTTTTCTCCTGAGCCGTTTGTCTTTAAGGTTAGCTCTGCGAGAGTCCTCAAAGGAGACGGCTGCCTTGCGAGTGGTGGAACGCCAGGTGTCACGGCCCGCAGCAAGCGAAGACCACTGGCGGTGGTCGATTTGGCAGGCACTAAGTGACTTCTTGAGACCGTCTTTGTATCTCTTCTTTGGTGACCCTCTGTCTCGGTGTCCAGTAGCAAGCCCGCCGAACAGAGTGATCTTGGGTAGGCGATGATCCTCCATCCTGGAGACGTGCCCCGCCCAGCGAAGCTGTGTCCGCAGCAACAAAGCCTCTATGCTCATAGTTTCTGCCTGTTCAAGGGCCTCGACGTTGGTGACATAGTCACTCCAGTGAATGCCCAGGATGGTACGCAGGCAGCGCTGGTGAAAGCGTTCGAGGAGTCGTAGTTGGCTGCGGTAGAGGGCCCAGGACTCGGAACCGTACAGCAGGTTGGTGAGGACGACAGCTCTGTACACGCTGATCTTGGTGCCTTTTTTCAGCTGTTGATTGTGCCACACCCGCTTGAATAGTCGCCCGAAAGCACTGTTCGTTTTTGCCAACCTGTTGTCCAGCTCCTTGTCCAGCTTGGCGTCTGACGTGATGATGCAGCCAAGGTAGGTAAACTGGTGTACTGACTTCAGTTCAGTATAGCCGATGGTGATGTGGGGAGGGCGATGCTCTACCTTGGGTGCCGGCTGATGAAGGACCTCTGTCTTTTTCAGGCTGACCTCGAGTCCAAAGCAGGACGTGATGCGCTGCAAGGCTCTCTTTGTGTGTGCAACGACGGCAGCGTCATCAGCAAAGAGCAGCTCACGAATCAGTTGGTCTAGGGTTTTGGTGTGGGCCTGCAGTCGTCTGAGGTTGAACAGGTTGCCATCGAGACGATAGCTGATGTACACTGCATCGTCATCGTCGAGGTCCACTGTGGCCTGCTTCAACAATTTTTTTGCTACAGAATATAAGCACCTATATAATGACCAGTATTGTTTTTCAACAATAAGGTCTTGAGAAGAAAGTTTTGATACATTTTCTTGAGGCAAAGTGTGTATTTAAGAGCAATAATGTTGTTTTCTTGGCCGTTTGTGCTCGGTTCAGGTACGAGGAGCAAACACAGAGTTTTCAACAGTCTTGGTAGCCTAGTTAGTCGCCTATTGAAATGCGCCAGACGTATCATGGCGTTGTCCCCTTAGTCCGTGCAGATTGGCATGGGAAACAAAGCGTAAAGAAGAAAAGTGATCATTTCATAAGATGAACGTCAATCAAGGAAATATTGCAATGTTACGTTTGAGAGGAACAGGGGCGGATGCCTTCTAACTCTTAAAACAGTTCTTTTAAAGTGAAAATTTACATCCGTTTTGTAAACATCGTGTTTAGCGCACATAGCTGGGGTGCACGACAGGCTTCTAACTCTTAATATAGTTTTTAAAAATCGTGCTTAGCACACTTAAATGCGGGGCACGGAAGATTTAACACTGTTTTAGCGACAATTTTTGCTTGTAACTTTAGAAGTGCTTGGAGCTATTCTAAACGCGCTAAAACACTTTTAAAACTGAATGGACGCTGAATGTGCGCCATTTTGAATCAGCCACTTCATTGACTTTGAGAAGATCAGCGAAAAGCAGAGAGATCATTGCATCCTACGATGGAATACAACGACGAATAACATTTGTTTCAGCGTTTACCATTTACTGAGAAGCACTGAAAAGCCTTGGGATGTGAAATATTGTCGGGGAGATCGGCAAAGGTGAACCGGCGAAACACAACTTGACTATGACCTGCACCCCTTTTAGAACTCACTGATGCATTGGCAGATCTGCTAGACATTTTTAATAGGAAATAATTCATCATCAGAATTAGATCAGAGACAATTCAATTCAATTAAATTAAATTCAATTCAAAAACTTTATTGTGTCAGTCTAGCCGACAAATTTTCTTCTGTTGGGATCACATGCGCGCGTACGGTTTTAGCCACATTATGACAATGGTGAAAAAAAAAAATCTACATGACCACAGTGTTAGTGGTATAGGAGTGAGCCTGTCACTTGCAAGATGCCACTGCGACATCTGAGGTGCAAGTTCCTCGACGGCGTCAACAAGGAGAGAGAGAGAGAGATACGCTAGTTAACACACTCTTCATTTAGGAGACGGATGGCCGAGGGTACAAAGCTGCCCTTGTAGCGTTTGGTTTTAACAAGAGGAGACTTGAACCTACGGCCAGACGGGAGCTTTTGAAGGTGCTTAGAAAGGCAGTGGGAAGTGTCAGCTGCCAGCCTCAGGCCCTTGCGTATCATTCTCGTCCTGTAGAGGCCGTCAAGGCTCTCCAACCTGCCCCCAACGATTTTCTCACTAAGCCTAATTATCTTATTCAGCTTCCTAGAGTTCTTCTCGCTCAGGGAGCCGATTTGATGCTAATTCTCTACCAACTTTATTACTACACTCTGATCCTCAAACGATTAGTCTAATTATTTCTGCCACGAGGAGTCCACGGCTGGCACCCTTGATCTAGGCCAGCCGTCTCATGACATTGTAACATCGGCAGGGTTTGAGCACCCCCCCCCCCCCGTCTCGCTCCTTATATATGCCCGTTTAATCCCAACACCTTCCGCACCGGCCCTCCTCTATGTGCCGTGTGCTCTGCTTTAAGCCAAGCTTTCTCTTTTTACCTCAGTCGATATCTACCATTAGACTATATAGGCAAATAAAATATATGCATGTGTGTGTGAATGTGTGTGTATATATGTATGTGTGTATATATGTATGTATGTATATATGTATGTATATGTGTGTGTGTGTATGTATGTATGTATACGTATATATGTGCATATATATATATGTATATATATATATATATATATATATATATATATATATATATATATATATATATATATATATATATATATATATATATTTTATATATATATATATATATATATATATATATATATATATATATATATATATATATATATATATATTATAAACATATATATATATATATATATATATATATATGTTTATAATAATTTTTTTTCCCCAATCAATCTTAACATGACCCCCAAGAACTATGTTAATTAAGCTACTATCTTGTTTTTAACTTGCTTTTATAATGAATCTAATTGGCCTGCCCTGTTTGTAGGCTGTAGGATCAGTAGACACAGTGTGCAACATTCACACTGTGGATCCAAAACAGTGATGCAGCAGTTCAGACCAGGATATTAAACACTTATTTAATCTCGATTCGTATTAAAATCATTTATCTATTCTAACCGAATGATCAGAGGCCGCGACTATTAATTTTATTTAATCAAAGGAACTTTTGGCCCCAAATGTTTGAATCTGGCGTGCCCCCAGGAATCAACTCAACTGAGCTATTATCTTGTTTTCTATAACGTAATTATCCTATGGTCTAAGTGGCCTGTCTGTAGGATGTGGGATCAGCTGACAGTGTGTAAAACTCACACAGCGGATCCTCAACAGTGATGCAGCAGGTCTGACCAAGCTTTTTAACATTTATTTAACTTCGACCCCTAAACTTCTTATCTTACGGCCTTTTTTTTTCTTTTTTTTTTTCGTGTGTGTGTGTGTGTGTGTGTGTGTGTGTGTGTGTGTGTGTGTGTGTGTGTGTGTGTGTGTGTGTGAGTGTGTGAGTGTGTGTGTGTGTGTGTGTGTGTGTGTGTGTGTGTGTGTGTGTGTGTGCGTATGAGGTTATGTTGTTGATGTTTTTGTTGCTCATTTAATAACTATTTAACTATGTCTCTTATCAGGTTTTTAATTTGTATAGCTGACTCCACTGTTGGCATAATTTATGCGCTTTGCGCATTTTATCCACTCTGCAGCGCTACTTGAGCCCCTCATGGGAACATCTCTTTCTTTCTTTAAAGTTTAAATTTTAATCTCTATTTTATACATAATCCCTGGACCCTCATGCCTATATAGTAGCAATTGCTTAGACTTTTAACTCATTTTTACCACATTTTAATTCAATTTAATGTGTATATACTTCCAGTTCCTCCTTTTTCCAGTTATACAGATATATATTCGGTCCTTTTACTTCACAATCTTAACATTGATAAGAATAAAATATATGGTATTTTACCTCACAATTTTAACACTGACATAAAATAAAATATGTGGTATTTCCTTTATTCAAGGACCGTTGTTGCCGATTGCTCTGAACGGCCTCTGTGCCCTCGACTCTAGTGCACGATCTTTAAAGATAGTAGAAGACTGTGGCCCTGGTGCTGCTGGTCTCCTCTACCTGATCGAGGTATGTTGACACTCAGCTAATCCCTGTTGCTGCTGACCTCCCGGCCCTACTGTTGCCAGCCCAGTCGTATGGGATACCGACATACTTTACAGTGCCGCAGTCCTTGTGCTGCTGGCTTTCTCGCTGTCCTGGTCTTCATCTCCTCCTTTCCGCCCTTCCCCCCTCGTCCCCACACTCTTCCTCAAACCCGATCGTCCCTCATACGCCTTCTGGCGTGAGCAGGGACAGTAATTTTGAATATATATATATATATATATATATATATATATTATATATATATATATATATATATATATATATATATATATATATATATATATATATATATATATATATATATAATATATATATATATATATATATATATATATATATATATATATATATATATATATATATATATATATATATATATATATATATATATATATATAGGGAGCCGAACCATGAGACAAAGGAGAATGTAAGAAGGCTTTCTATAAAGCAGAGGTAGAACTGCCTGAGGATTTGGGGGCTCACAGCGAGGACAGCTCTTATATAGAAGAGACTTTGTGGGTTATGGTTCATCCCATCTTGTCTTTCTTTTAGTTTTCTTGTTTGTTTGTTGTTGCTGTGCTGCGCATATTAATTATTTCCATATTCCTCCATCATGACTGCTTCCTCTGCCAAGGAAAAATCGTTTTTTTTCTACTTTTTTTTTGTGTGGTGGAAATAGTCTCCGCCGAACTTGGAGCAGCCATCTTGGAGTGGAATTGACGTGTTTTGACGCAATAAATTTAATATTGACGTCTTTTGTTTTTACAAAAGGGGGCAGACTACCTCCGGTCTCCCCTATTGTTTTATTCGAGGAATGCGATCGACTTTGCCGATAACTCCGTGCTGCCCCAGTCATGTACTGACGAGCGAAAGAAATGCGACATTAATTTTTAGAATTTGGGAAACAAGCTCTGCCAACAGCCACTACAGCTGCATTCACAACGGGTTTAGTAAGGCAACTACGCCACTACTATCCTCTTAATTGTGCCATAGAATGCTGTTGCCAGATTGTTTTACAAATAAAGGGAGGTTATTATATTATACTGAGCAACATTTTGCTTGAAATTATATAATATTGAGCAACATTTGCTTGATATAAATTGCCGATAACAGGCAGATGTGATTACGAGACCCGAATAAAAAAAAATCCAATTCGTACGACGAGGACATTTTGATTCGAGTCAAGTAATCACATCTGTCTGTTTATCGGCACTATACCAAACAAAACTGTTGCTCAGTATTATTTATATACCAGCTCAATACAAACTATGCCTCGCTTCATTAATTTTGCGGCTGATTGCGGTGTTCAGATAAAGCACATGAATGGCAGACGACTGCATATCGCTGTCGACTCGGTGCGTAGATTTTATCTGATTATGAAGACATCAGTGCACTGTATAACAGTGCGTGTTACTGAGTAAATTCTACTTGTAATTAGATCACGCATACTTGCAGAAAATGCCAGCAGGTTTGTTTATTTAGTTCTTGTTTGAGGCTGTCAATGTCGCCAGCTTACATCTCGTCAGTTTCACTAGCCGCATTTTATTGTTAGTATTATCATTATCATCATTATTATTATTACTACCATAATTATTGGTGATATATTGGGAGCCCTTAGGCAGCCTGAGTGTCGTAGGGCGAGTCGTGATCTCAGCCTAATGTTGTGGGTTACAGCGCCACGTGCAAAGAATGCCTAGTGTCATCCTGGCCTTCATGCGTGGGGAGTACCTGGCCACCGACGACATCCCCACTGTTGTCAGCAAGGCCGGGCCCAACCTACAGTCGGTGTACAAGGACGCCCAGGAACGCTATCTCTTGTTCCGAAATCAGCACGAGGACGGCACAACCCACGTGCAGCTGGACCGCCTGGTGGGATTCCTGAAGGACATTGACACGAACCGCAGCAGCGCGGAGACCCTGTGTGGCTATAGCCGTGGCTGTAACAAAACACTCAGCCTTCTCTTGCTGGTATTAGGAATAGAAGCTTTTTGCCACTGGGCCGCACGCGGGGAGTCAGAGGGAAGTGTTGTTCATCTCGTGTTTGGTGTGGGGTACTTGTTATGGGCAGCAATTTTGAATGCGCGAAAAATCAGTCAGTTTTTAAGGCGCCGTTTTTAACGTATACGTTTAGGAAGAAATCCCTCTTGGTTGAGTTGTTCCTTCCTGTGCATGTATTTTCCTTTTGGTGCAAACAGCATGAGCATAAGACTGCAACAAAACACGGGAACGAATGATGGCACGCAGTTTTGTCGGTAACACAACTTTGTACAGGTAGCAGTATAGAGACTGATCGAAGTTTCGGGCGTATGTATCAAAGTACACTTATTGCAAATGAGGATTACAAAGTATAGTAGGTAAAAACACTGTCAGGGGAGAGAATGGTGCATAATCGACAAATGATCATAGATGAAGTTTGATCGAAATAGAAGCACACACACACACACACACACACACACACACACACACACACACACACACACACACACACACACACACACACACACACACACACACACAAACAAAACCAACCCAAGATGAGATTTCATCCCAAAGTCTGCCGTATTGTTTTGAGCTCATGCGATTTTCTTTAGGAACATTCAGAGTTGTTACTATTTTTTAAGCTTATCCTTCTGATCCATCGCTCTCCACCCTAACCCATTCTAACCCCCGATCGGCCGCACAAACACTGACACACATGGCGCCAGCTACACGTTCTGGGAATGGCGTAGCCACGGACTGTTTTCCTAATCAAATTGCCGGAAACAGAGAGCATTGCTTCAACCCATACACATAAATAACAGTGAATTTTGGTGCTTTGATTTATTTAGGAACACTGTACAACATTGACGTGTTTGACGCTTTTACGTCACTGCCATTGTCTGAGTGAAAGGCACGCAAGGGTCTATTCCATGCAGCCTCTTCCATGGCTGACTTTGGTGGGAATGGAACTTGGTTGAAAAATTTTCAAAATGTAATTAATTATCATTTAAAAAGTTGAAGAGGTACAATGCTGGTTAACAAAGTCTTTCAATGTCTTCATTTAATCTAGATATATGCAAACTATTTAGTATGAATGAGACAAATTACGGACTCCAATGCGGATCAACCGGTTTTTGTGAAACGGTCATTTTCTCAAAAATGTGTCAACTAATCTTTTTTTTATTAAAAAAAATGTCTGGAGATAATATTTTTAAAGACGATATGCTAAGTTTCAAGCCTCTCCGTCCACAAACGCGGGCTCTAGTCGCTGTTACACACACACACACACACACACACACACACACACAAACACACACACACACACACACATACACACACACACACACACACACACACACACACACACACACACACACACACACACACACACACGGCGCTTTGGCGCTAGATCTGCGTTCAACAGCAATGCTAGCGTAGCTAGACGTGACGTAATTTCTTTTGTTACCACACTTTTACAGTGTGACGCCTACCCGCCTATGTTATCGCGTAAAAGAGGTTGAACGGGCTGAGGCCAGCCCCATTTTAAAGTCAACCGTATTTTAAATGCTGTCCACACAGGCTAAACAATCTGGACCCCACCCCCTCCTCCCCCCCCCCCTGGGGGATCTAGTTCTAAATTTCCATGCATCAAGGTGTTGGAAATCTAGTGAATATGCGATACGCCGCCTTTTGAGGGGGGAGGGCTTCCATATTCACGACTTCCAGTCACTTACTTAGCGCTTCCTTCTTCCCTGTCTTTTCCACCCGGGTCTGCCCTGGGGGACTTGGGTGGAATTAACTACCTTTTAGTTCCCAGGGTCACCCTGGTCAGCCCCACAGGGTGGACTTTCCCCTCTATTCTGGGGCATGAGTTTATGTCTACGCATGGTCCATTCACCTGTGTTTTCCATTTTTAAACTCTCCCTATTGTCTGAGCAGTCTGTAGCTCTTGATAGTGGATGTGTGTTGCTAAATGGTCTTGTGTTTATTTAGCGTATTAGACCGGCTGGCGACATACATTCAATATTCTGTTTAGTGTTTTTTCACAAGCAGTGCAGGCACGTCCTGAGAAAGTCTTGATGCTGTCGGGACGTTAAACAATGTACAACCAACCAATCTTTCCTGTCTTTTGTCTACCGTATTAAAAATATGGTAGACTTTAAAATAGGGCTGGCCTCAGCCCGTTTAACACCTAGTACGCGATAACATGGGCGGGCAGGCGTCACACTGTAAAAGTGTAGTAACAAGAGAAATTACGTCACATCTAGTTATGCTAGCATTGCTGTTGAACGCAGATCTAACGCCAAAGCGCCGCGTGTGTGTGTGTGTGTGTGTGTGTGTGTGTGTGTGTGTGTGTGTGTGTGTGTGTGCGTGCGTGCGTGCGTGCGTGCGTGTGTGTGTGTGTGTGTGTGTGTGTGTGTGTGTGTGTGTGTGTGTGTGTGTGTGTGTGTGTGTGTGTGTGTGTGACAACGACTAGAACCCGCATTTGTGGACGGATAGGCTTGAAACTTTAGGATATCGTCTTTCAAAGAATTATCTCGAGCCTTTTTTAAACTTTTGAGAAAATGACCGTTTCACAAAAACCGGTTAATCCGCATTAGAGTCTGTGATTAATCATATTCTTACTAGATATTTTGCTTATATCTATATTAAAAGAAGACATTGAATGAGTTCCCTAATATTGTACCTCTTTACCTTTATCAATGATAATTCAAATTTTAAAATTTTCGAACCACGTTTCACTCCCACCAATGAGTCTACCCTGGAAGAGGCTGCGTGGACGAGACTCTTGCGTCCCTTTCGCGACTCAGATAATGACAGTGACGTAAAAGCGCCAAACACGTCAGTGTTGTACAATGTTCTTAAATGACGCAAAGCACGAGAATTCAGTGTTATTCACGTACGGTAATGCTGTCTGTTTCCGACAATTTGTTTAAAAAGACAGTCTGTGGCTAAGCCAGCCCACAGAACGTGTAACTAACTGGCGCAATGTGTGTCAGTGTTTGTGCGGCCGACGAAGTGGGGGGAGGAGGTGGGGGGAGGGGTTTGGGGAGGGAAAAGGGGTAGGGTGGAGAGCGATACATCAGAAGGATAAGCTTAAAAAAATAGTAACAACTGTGAATGTTCCTAGAGAAAATCGCATGTGAGCTCAAAACAATACGGTAGACTTTGGTACGGTAGAAATCTCAACTTGTTTTTGTTGTTGTTGTTGCTGTTGTTGTTGTTGTTGTTGTTGTTGTGTGTGGGGGGGGGGGAGGGATGCTTCGATCAAACTTGATCTATGATCATTGGTCGATACTGCACAATTCTCTTCCCTGACAGTGCTTTTACCTACTTTACTTTGTACTTGGTAATCTTCCTAAAATATTATCACTGGCAGTCTCCCCTTTTCTTTTCACGTATTGCAAACATTTGTATGTTTCTAGACGTTAAGTGCTTTACTGTGCAGCCTGTTGATTTTGTAACGAACCGTCATAGCTGTTTATTGTTTACTGTTTGTCTGAACTGAATTATAGACTACACAAGACACTCTCCAGCAAAGCTGTTCAATAAAGACATTGTACGATTTCAATGTTTCTTTTTGTGTACATTGAACTATGTAAACTTTAGATGAAATAATCAAACAACAACAAAAGCACGATTAGAATAGCAAAGATACTACAGTGCATTACAACTTGAAAGTAAACAATCCAGCCAGCTCAAGAAAGAAACTCATCTTTTATCAAACAATAATGCAACGTGTGTTTCTTTATTGTCGTCAACAACAGCATGGGTGATCACACACACACACACACACACACACACACACACACACACACACACACACACACACACACACACACACACACTCTCTCTCTCTCTCTCTCTCTCTCTCTCTCTCTAAAGAAGTCCCCACCTGGGTCTGCCCTGGGGGACTTGGGTGGGGTTAGGTACTTTTTAGTTCCCAGGGTCACCCTGGTCAGCCCCACAGGGTGGGTTTTCCTCTTTTCTGGGGCATGTGTTTCTGTCTACCCGAGGTCCATTCACCTGTATTTGCCTTTTTAAAACCCTCCCTACTGTCTGCACTGCCTGTAGCTCTTGATATTGGATGTGTGTTGCTAAATGGTCTTAGCTTTATTTAGGCCCCATGTGTTAGGTTTATTTAACGTATTTGACCGGCTGGCGACATACATTCAATGTTCTGTTTAGTTTTTTTTTTTTCACAAGCAGTGCAGGCACGTCCTGAGAAAGCCTTGTTGCTGTCGGGACGTTAAGCAATGTACAATCAATCAATCAATCTAAAGAAGCAAAGGTAATCCCAATCCCTAAATCTAAAGATCTTGAAGTTATTAATAACTATCGTCCAATCTCCCTTCTGTCAGCGTTGTCAAAACCCCTTGAAAAGCACATTCAAAAACATCTCCTTGATTTTCTGGAAAAAGGTAAATTTCTTAATATTCACCAGTCTGGTTTTAGACCGAAACATTCTTGTCAGTCAGCACTGACACATATTGTAGACAGCTGGCTGGAATCAATCAATAAAAGCCTGATGTCAGGAGCGGTTTTCTTAGACCTTAAAAAGGCGTTTGACCTTGTGGACCATGACATTCTCCTAAATAAGCTAACAGTTTATCACTTGGACGCAACCGCTATAGCATTCTTCCGATCATATCTCGAAGACAAAAAACAAATGGTGTACGCCCATGGAAGATACTCTAAGCAAGGAAATGTAAAATACGGCGTCCCCCAGGGATCTATTTTGGGCCCTCTTCTATTCATACTATTTATTAATGATCTACCGTTGCACATCACTAATTCTGACGTTAATTGTAATCTATTTGCTGACGATACGAGTCTTCATGTTTCTGGCAAAAAAAAACGACGGACATTAGCCATAGTTTACAGTGCAGTTTCAATGAGGTATCTGACTGGTGTAGACAGAACCATATGGTTCTTCACCCAGCAAAAACAAAGAGTATCTTAATCGCCACGCGGCAAAAATATCAACGCCGACTACAGCCATTACAATTACAATTAAACGCTGAACCTATTGAACAAGTCACTGAGCGTAAATTCTTAGGAATACATGTTGATGATCAACTGTGCTGGGAGACCCATATAAATGCTGTTTGTAAGACCATTGCTAAAAACACTTTCTTATTGTCCCAGCTTAGACATGTAACGGATACAAATACCCGTAAATTGTTTTTTCATGTTCATATAAAGTCCCATGTTGATTATGTCTCCACAGTGAGGGACGGCTGCAGTGATGTCCACATGAAGAGATTAAACTCCATATACAAAAGAGCTGTTTACTGTAATATTTCCTGTATCTCATGTATTTCATACAGATGGTTTTATATGTGTGTGCGCGCGTGTGTGTGTGCTCGTGTTTGTTTGTGCGTGTGGGTGTATGTGTGAGCGGCGCGCGTGCGTGCGTGTGTGCATGTGTGTGTGATGAGTATTATTATTTTTTCTGTATATAATGATGCTATTGGGTTTTGTATGTACATAAATATATATTTTATAGTTTCCCTTCTTTTTTATCCTGTAGATGTTAGCAACGGCAAGTTTGTAAAATGACGATTTGTTTTCTGTCAAAACATTTTACCGTTGAAAAATAAAGTTTCATCATCATCATCATCATCTCTCTCACACACACACACACACACACACACACACACACACACACACACACACACACACACACACACACACACATACACACACACACACACACACACACACATTCAAAAACACACGTCAGAACAACCACATGGAGTCTTATTTGATCATTTTACATCTTATTATTTTATTTGATCTTTTTTGATCTTATTAATAAATTGTGTTGTACCCGTCTTTTCTAAGCGTGTTTCTTTCTCCGTTGGGTACTTCTTTGATCTTTTTACAGCCGAGAAAACGTGGACACGGTCCAAATGCAAGAGGTATAGATCCTCATGAGCCCCCGCAGTCGCGGGGGCTCATGAGGATCTATGCCTCTTGTTGAGACAAGTGCGTGTCCATCTTCCTCGAGCGTAAAGATGAACCGTAAAGATGGCCGTTCAATGAACAAAGATATCAAAAACATGAAACACATTCAGCGGTAGGCAACGGGCCAAACCAAAATAATTATTTTACATATAAATAATGAGGCCGTTCGCTGCGGCCATCCGCACAACACTTTGTATCGACAAGAATCGTAGGCCGCAGTCGTTCAGAGTCATGTGGGTCCTTCTTTTTCATCTCATTTTGATCCTTGTGACTACTAAAATTGGCGGAGGGAAAGGGAGGGGGGGGGGGGGGGGGGGAGGGGTCGATCAAAGGGAGAAAAATCCACAATGTCTCTTTTTTAATTGTAACGAAGGGATTAACTACCTTGTCTGACTTTCTGAAATCGGTTTTCATTCAAAGCCAAACGGTCTCGGACGTTCAACAAACATGGATACAAAGTAGCGTCAGCAAGAGGCACAGATCTTCATGAGCCCCGGCAACTGCGCGGGCTCATGAGGATCTATGTCTCTTGCATCTGGATCATGTTCACTTTGTCTGGACAGTGAAGGTTTTTTTCAGTTTTACAATTTACACAATGAGTTGGTCGCGGCACGTTATTGTCATGATCTGTCCGGTTTGCTGAAAAGCGAGATTAGAAATGTAATTACACTGAAATCGCACTTTTCACAAAGATGGGCTTCGATCTATCGGCCTTTGCTGAAATTATTTGGGTAGATAAAGGGGAGGGCATGGGGGAGGGGGTGGTGGAGGGGTTATCACGGATTCATGACTAATTTTGCGATTAGGAGATGAAGTGGGGTTGGTCTGTCACGGAAAGGGGGTGGGTGCGGTTGGTTTGTGGTGAAAATGTTTCTCAATAAAATTTTGTGTGGCAACAGACTTTTCAAGTTTCATGAAATAACCATGGACCTTTCACGGATCACGGCTTTAGCGTTTAATAAACCCCCAACCAGCTCACCCCCCCCCCACCCCCCACCTCCCCCCTTGCCCTTATCTCATACAGTAGTCTTGGTCTTGCACCTGCTCATCGACCATGACTGATGACGTCACATGCCGCTAGAGGTCAGCTCACGCGCTGTTTACAAGACTGGGATGCAGGTCACGAGAACAGCCGCCATTAACCGCATCATCAAGAAGAATGAGCGCTTCTGGGGTTATAACGCGAGACAACTCTTGTGTTTTTGCCGCGAGGTGGCGCCCACTTAACAGGCGTTTATTTCATTTCCGGTATCTTCGGCTGTGTAAAAGTCTACGTGATAAAAGTCTTCGCTGTTTTGCTGTCTTTGCTGAAACTATTGACGAAGGTTGAAAATGGATGGGCCATACGGTAGCAGGACGATACCAGAGTTGAAAGCTGAGCTTCGACGGAGGAAAGCTAGAACAAGTGGCCGGAAAATGGAGCTGGTTGAGAGGTATGTAGAGCGTAAATAGTGATACTTTCGGTTTTGGTTTCAACTAATCTGTGACATTGAAAAAACATGAATTTTGCTTCAAATTTTGTGGTCTTCAAAACTGAAATCTTCTTGTATGCCTCAGTATCATGCACTCATCATATTGACATACGAACCGGCTGGTTTTGACTTTTAAAATGAATTTAAATTTTAACTTTTACTCTAAATCCTAGTCAGCTAAACAGGAACTGGTAATGTCTACCAATTTGTGTTTAATTGTATTTCAGATTGGAGGCCTATGACCGAAATGCCAATTTTGGAGCTGTAGATGATTGTCAGTGTCCGGCAGAATTTCAGATGATGCTTCCTGATCCAACAACCTACAAAGATCTGCATAGTGACATGGTTATTCCAGCACTTTTTGTGAAGGATGTGGATCTGTACCTGGCCAATATGGAGAAGCAGCTTGACAAAAAGGCAATTAACCTTTACGTAAACAGCTATGTCAATTTTGTGCGAGTGTCTGTAGTTGACCGAGGTGCCTTTTTCAAGGCGGAGGTTAGAGCAGAAATGAAGGCAACAGTGACATACAAAGTTGACATTCAGTTGTCAAGTGAAAGTGTTGTTAAAGAGTGCCAGTGTGAGTGTGCTGCTGGAATGGGCCCACATGCTCACTGCAAGCACATTAATTGTGTTCTCTATGGCATAACAGAGTATACAAGAACCAAGACATTTAAGACTATCGCGACATGTACACAGCAGCTGCAGACTTTTCATCAAGCAAAGAGGCATCTGGGATCCCCAGTTAAAGTACAAAACCTGAAACTTCACATTAAGGACACTGTGGATTTTGATCCAAGGCCCGCTCACATGCAGAAACGGGTCGGATATGTTGATTTTGTTAGAAACACTCTTGTGAATGAACAACTGTTTTCATCATCGCCGATTATGCATGTTTTCCCCCCTGCCAATCCATATGGTCTTTTTTGTGACCACGATTACTGTGCCCTCCGCCCGGATGAAGATTATTTAGAGAAACTTGGAGTGGTTTCCATATCACCCATTCAAAGACAGTGCATTGAAATAGACACACGGGACAGCAGAAAGCGATGGAAAGAGGAACGCCAAAAGCGGATTTGTTCATCTGCCTTCGGCACTGTGTGCAAGTCCACTGAAAAGGCAGACAAAGCAAAACTTGCCAAGAGATTAGTGCAGGGAAGGGAATTCCGCTGTGCGGCAACAACTTACGGCATAACATATGAACATATTGCCGTTCAGAGATACGAAGAGACAACTGGAGTCTCAACTCAAAAATGTGGACTGTTTGTATCAGAGACTCTCCCTTTCTTAGCAAGTACACCTGATCGCATTGTGAGTGATACAGCTCTGCTGGAAGTGAAGTGTCCTTATACATCCAGACACATGACTGTGTCTCCTAAAACTGTGCCCTACTTATACAGGTCCCAAGACGGCAGTCTTCAACTCAAGAGAAACAACAGCTACTTTTTTCAGGTTCAAGGACAAATGTATTGTTTAGGGCCAGAGGTAAAGAGAGTGGATTTTTGTGTGTTCACTCAAAAAGACTTTCAAATAATTAAAGTACTCAGGGATGAAGAATTCATCAAAACCATGGTTGACAATTTGCAAGGTTTTCATGACAACTTCCACAAGGATGCATTGCTGGAGAAATTCTGCTTCAAAAACTACGGGGAACATTTTTGCCCCCAACCCTGAGAAACAACAATATTATTTCTTCCATTGTATGTGTATCACGGTATGGTTCCTCAAACTCACAAAGTTAGTTAGTTAGTTATTCATTGCTTTTATGTGCACATGTCCTTGTAAATTAACATGAGTTTGAACCTGCTCTTGGTGTGTAATATTTTTTGTGGCGTTTTTGAATCCGATTTAATATTGTGATTCTCAGTACCTACTTTTCCACCCTTCCCACCACGTGAGCGAATATCACTGTAGTGTCATGTTTCTGTCTGAGCAAAGTTGTCATCACGCTTTGTGTTCATAAAAATGATGTTTATTAGAGTGAGAGATTCCATTTGTAGTAGTATAGCCTGATTAGGAGGAAAGCAGGTAATTGAACAGTAAGCCCTTGGTTTAAACATATGTGATGGGGTGAGGTAGGAGGAGTCGGAAAATTAAGATTAGATGGTGGTGGTTGGACTTAGTGAGACTGAGACTCGTTCATGTTGAGCTAAACTTTTATTTCTAACAAAACTAGAAAGTAGAAACCAGAAAGCAGAAAGCAGTACCTGTAGAATAAACAAACAGGTAATCAGTAATGGTGCCAAGAATACAATAAACAAGGCACATAACTAAACTAAGGCATATATCAACATGCAGTGAACGTACAACACTTTGATTTTAAAGACTGACAAAATCAAAGTGATGGTCGTGTAACATATAGAATGTGTAGTAATAGACATGATAGCAAATAAAATGAAAAATATAAGTCACAATACTAACTACAAAGTCATGCAAAGCACAAGTCAAAGAATAAAGCAGAGCACCAATACGTAAGTGCGCTATGCAGTCAGACCTGGTAAGGCGAGCACGCAAATGACTAACAAATGGGTAGTCACTCTGACCGGGGTCTCCCTAACAGGTCAGCCCACATCAAGTTAAATGCAAAGTACTAAAAATAACATAGCAAAAGTAAAATACCAAATTAAATCAGATGCTATGCCAGCGGTACAATAGCTATGTGACTAGGCACTAAGGAATAGTATATAGAAATAACTAGTATCAAGTATATCCGTTGTGTCGTTGCCTTGTCATCTTGATATAATTTATGCATAAGTGTATATTAGTGTGCTTGAATAAGAATGAATGTGTTTGAGTGTGCCTTGAGTTGAGATATGTGCGCGTTATAAGTTCTTGTGTTATATATAATATACTTGGTGATTATGACATAACTTGATGATGATGTACCTTGCAAATAAAGTCCCAAAGATGCCCAGGGCGTCAAAATTTGGCATGATTCTAGTACATTGTTGTTCTTTCTCTTGAGAATATTATTGTATTTACCACAGTGATATTAGACAAAATCATACAAAACTAAATAATTAAATCAATAAAAAGAATTTATAAAATAAAATTAAAATGAATCAATAAAAAAAACATAGCGTACACTTACATTTCACCTCTAACACTCTTTCTTTCATAATTTTTATTATCATATAATAATTATGTATCTTGGACCTATGTCATTTGTTTACAAGTTTGTCGACATCCTAGATCCTATAAGTTTTTTAAAAAAAAACAGCTGATATGTTGTTTTTTGGTCTGGTGTCGCCTCGGTACCTCAAGCAGATAAATTCCAAACAAAACCTTGCTCATGCGTCATACTGGATGGAACCTAGGCATAATATAATAGTATAATATTAGCAGATAGGGGTATGTAGTATTAGTAATCAAAATCACGCATCTCTAGACACAATATTGTTTTGGAAGTTGCACAGAGCGTAACACACAGCAATAATGTGGTGAGCAAGCTTTGTTTCTGTTGCATCAAGCACACCAGTCAATACTTTGTAAGTCTTGCCCATGCCGATTATGCGCTCAATATGTACTCGCTTGCTGGACACTTTTCTGTCACTGAGAACTTGCTTTTCGGTCAATCTGTTTTTCTTTGAGAAAAAAGCTGGAATGTTAACCTGTACATCCTTAGGTGCAAACAAGTCTTGCACATTAAATCCTTTGTCTGCCATCACAGAATCACCTGGATCACACCAAAGTGGGATATTGCTTCTCTCAATAATCTGTCTGTCTGAAACAGATCCCCCATACACTTGAGACACATACGACACCAGCCCGCCTGGAGTTGATCCAATGATTGCTTTCACAGTGTTCTTGTTCTTGTATGAGCTGAAGGTGGCACGCTGTGTTGCAGGATTAGATGGCTTTTCAATGGGGACCTCGGTTCCATCCAGTATGACGCGTGTGCTAGGAAATTTCTGCTTGAAGTCACTAGGTGCAAAATAACTCACAAGTTCTTTGGGCACCCAAGTGTCTATTTCTCCCCACTGCCTAGAACAAAAGTTAATCCATGTTATGTACACATTTTCTGCAGTGTATTTAGACACTCCACACATGCTTGATAAAGGAAGGTAATCGATATCCTGTCTCAATTTTCCCAACATGAGCAGAAATTGGTTAATAGGTGAAATAGTCGACACCGTCCTTGTTCTCCAGTATGTGAGATGGTGTACTGCTGGACCAAGAGTCTTAAACACCGCATGAAACCTCGCGTAGGAGACGAGTCCAGTATAATAATGTAGAAGCTCAGAGTTGTGTTCGAGGTTTTCCACAGACAGGTACGGTGGATGCAGTTTCCCTGTTATCAGTGTCTGTGTTTCTGTAGCCACAGTGATGTTTTCGGTCTGTGTGTCCTTGTTGGCAACTTCAGCTAACTCAGCATCCACCTGAAACAAACAGGATAACAAGTGTGCAAATAATTCCTTTCATAAAAAATAGTTGTTCATTTCTAAATTTAAAAGAAAATAATGCTGTTTTTTGTGTTTTTGTTTTTTCCCCATAGAAATAACAGAAAGAACAGAGAAAATGTTTGTGTTCATAGAAATAGATTTACAGGAGACATTTTCCTTCTATGTTTAGAACACAAGAGATACTGCAGACTTTATTTGAGTTTAGATTTACAGGAGACATTTTCTTTCTATGTTTAGAACATGAGAGATACTGCAGACTTTATTTGAGCGACTCGTGACTCGAGTCTGTCCACGTTTATCGGCTTTGTTCTCGACAACCACTGGGTCGATTAAGATAAAATTTGGCACATTATTTGGAATTCAGGTCCATTGAATGTATTAAATTTTCAGCGCTGAGCAGGTAAATAAAACCGTTAAAATCCGTTATTTCCCAGTTTTATACCAAGTTTTTCCTTGATTAATTCAGTTATATAATTTTCAAGAAAACCAAAATTTTGGCAGTTAAAAACCATTCTAATTTATACCCCACTTTTTTTTCAAGAATTTTGTACGTGGTTGGGGAAAAAGTGTTATGAAATAGTTTTGGGTGCCTAACGGTACCCTCTTATTGGTATGCAACTGAAACTCAACACTCCTTACCTTGGCCATGGCGTATCTTTTAGCTGAAACACTGAAGGGCAAATAGCATACCTCACTGACTGCACGTGCACTGTCACCAGTCCCCTCAAAGTTGCAATCATGATGACCAATGTCAGCTTCCACTTCCAGTTCAGCCCCAAGAAAGGTATCCACGCCAGTGATTTCTTGAAGCAGCATCTCTTCTCCCTTTAAGAAAGAAGTTAATATTCAACTTACATGTAAAGCACTGGCAATACTGCAGACCTAATAAGCATAAACATCCTGGTTTTATTTTCCTTAGTTACAGTTTACCAATACCAGAAGATCAATTATTTTGAGGTCTGATGCACTGTACGTTGGTTAATCTCATTTATAGAATTATGTATTATTATGTTCATTTGGCCTCACCCCAAAATCCGTGTGGACTTTTCTCTTTTTGGTCTCTGTTTCTCTCAGACGTGCTGGTCGTTTCTCTGCCCTGGATTTCCGATTTTCTGCTGGCAGACTTAGAGGTTTAACCCAGTAAAAGACACTAGGTACAGCGTTTGGCTTCAGTCGTTTCCTTTGCCTCGCTAGTCCACCTGCACACATAAAAAAATAATAATAATAAAAATAAATAAATAAATGAAATAAAAGAAGACAGTAGTCTTCATTGTTTAAATTTAATAATATAATGTAAAGCTTCACTTATGCAAATGTTTTGCACGCACAACAAATGTAAGCGTTCTTCCTATTCTATTCTTATTTTTTCATTTTTTTCCCATGAATGAATAGTTCATACGTTTTTAGAGTGGTAATAATTATTGAAATCACCAAAAGTTTAAGCAATGCAACATATACGTGAGGCATTTACCTACTTTGTCTTCAAACACGCTCCACACACACACAGACACTGTAATCAGATATATGTCATACATCAGATATTAACTTTTATGAGCAGACATGCAGGTATGTGCAGGGCTTCTGAAAGACATTTTTTCTGATTAAACAGCGAAAAAGTTGACTCGCCCAACCAAACATGGTTTACGAATCAAAAGCAAATTTGAGGGGAAAATGCGCCAGATAGTTGGAAAAGGAAGAAAATGTGTCATGTGAGGATTTTTTTTACTTACAAACTTAAATCTTGAAGTTATGTTATACTTATAGATTATTCAAAAACATTGCACGTAAGTGTCTATTTCTTAGCATTGATCATCTATGATGGGCTGCAAAAATGGCTGCATAGACATCCTAGAGAATATCTGGTCCCCTTTACCTTTAGGCATTACTAGCTTTAGTTTCTGTGGCTGGAAAATATACTGGCCAATTTGGCTACTTCACCTGCACAATCTGGTAGCCAAACAGAAAATCAGGTAGCATTTGGCAACCTGCTTAAGAAGCCCTGCATGCAAATAAAAAAGGACTCACAGTTCCAAAACAACTGTTACGTACCAGAAGCCGTGGGCCCGTCTTTGTAGTCTGTTGGCAGAAAATGTTTCGGGCACACCACACTCGTCGATGTTGGGGCCCAGTTGTCGCGTCGAACAGCAATAATCCATCGCTTCCTGACCTCTTTGTCACTCGGGAATTTAAAACCTAACGCACTGTTGCACTTGTACACTACGCATCGGTTCGGCATTTTGATAATTGATGTAGTTGAAAGGGAAATACAGCTTCAGGATTCGCTATGTTTACACTCTAGCAACAAGGCGGAAGTGAAACAAGCGCCTGTTAAAAGGACTCCACCTAGCGGAAAGAAGAAAGGGGCATAACCTCGCCAGAAGCGCTCATTAAGGTCAGACTTCCACATGAAAGTTCTGCGTCTCGTCTTTGCCAACACTCACAGTACAGCCGCAATGCGCAAAAGGACATCGGGCCGACATCAGCGGGAGCCGTCCTCGGGCCAAAGGCGGCCGACTACGACCCGATGGCATTTGTCCACTGGGACAGTCGCACTACCGTAACACACAGTCAATAAGGCAGAACGCATCATGGCAAAGCGAGACAACTCATTCGTCGCGTTAACGACGAAGGAGTTGTGCTGCTTTGCCAGGATGAAACGAGTATAGCTGTCGCAGTGTACTTAAGATGAGTGTGGACACAAGAATAATGTTTAGTTTATTTAACTCGGTTCCGGTCTCTCATACATATAAATACAAACATAACAATAAAGAAAAGGAAAGGCGTGTTTGTTGATTTTTTTTTTTTTTTTTTCCCAGGAAAGCACAATCTCTGCCTACACTGAAAAGTGGCAGTTACTCTATGAGACCCCAAGGTGTCTGAAATCTGTGCGGTTCTACATTTAGCGCAAAGTTAACCCACTCTGCCTTGACGCACTACAGCAGGAGATGGGTCGACCATGATAATTTAAGGGTAGTGCCAGATTAGCTTGGCGCCTGTAGGCGCCAAGCTAATCTGGCACTGCCCTTGAATTATCATGGTCGATCCATTTCCTGCAACTGGTGCATAGTCATTAGATGACGCCTCCAAAATTTGGGAAATACGGCCGTCGGGCTGAATGAGTTAATGCAGTCTTGGTGTCTTGGTGTCTAGCCTCAGTCACTTCCCTGACGAGAAAAAAGTGAACTGCAAGGGACATCAATCCTCGTGTACCCCCCGTGACTGTGGTAAGTTAGTGCGACTGCGGGGGCTCATGAGGATCTATGCCTTCTGCTGAGACCAGTTTGTATCCATGTTCCATGGACGGTGTTGGCTTTTGGTCGAGACCACGATCACAATGACCAGTACTTGTAGATGCAGGAATGCACGTGGAAAAGATAGACACAACTTTCTCCACTCACTTATTAGATAAGTAGCGAAGTGTATTTTTGTTTGTTTGACTATTTCGATTTTTTTTAAATATTTTTGTTAAAAACCCGAGATATTAATAAATTGTGTTGTAACTGTCTTTTTAAGCGTGCTTCTTTCTTCGTTTGCTTTTCTCTGCAGTCTGCACGCTTAGCAGTCACCTTCTTGGTCTGGATTTTATTGGTTGTACATTGCTTAACATCCCGACAGCAACAAGATTTGTCAGGACGTGCCTGCACTGCTTGTGAAAAAAAATTGAATGTATGTCGCCAGCCATTCTAATACGCTAAAAAATCCAAGATCATTTAGCAACACTCATCCAATATCAAGAGCTAAAAACAGCGCAGACAATAGGGAGAGTTTATAAAAGGAAAATACAGATGAATGGACCAAGCGTACACAGAAACACATGCCCTAGAATAGAGAAGAAAACCCATCCTGTGGGGCTGACCAGGGTGACCCTGGGAACTAAAACGTAGTTAACACCACCCAAGTTGCTCAGGGCAGACCCGAGTGTGGGCTGGATTTTGTATACATGTCCTACCAACAACCAAAGTTGCTGCTGCTTATTACAGCTAACCTTTGTAGTAATAGTAATAGTAATAATAATAATAATAATAATAATAATAATAATAATAATAATAATAATAATAATAATAATAATAATAATAATAACAATACCGATAATTATATAGGCCTTTACCCAATTCTGCCAATCGGCTCAAAGCGCCGCGCACTGAACCCAACACGCACGCTCACGTGACACACACGCATTCACTCTAAAGACAAACACACTACAAGACAAACACAGAACATTCACGTGGTGCGAAAGGTCAGCTCAGCTACTGAGGTTTCGGAAATTTTGATCGCTTGTATTTGAAATTTATAAAGTGGCCTGAAACCGGTACCACAGTGGAGGGGGAGGAAGAGCCCCGAGTACCCGGAGAAAGAACCCCCGATGGTCCGCCCGAATTCAGTAACGGTGACACTTACCAGAGGAGAAAAGTCCGACGCCGGAACCCGGTCTGGAACCTCGCACCTTTAGCATTGTACAAGACCACGATCACAATGACCAGTTGTTGTAGATGCAGGAATGCACGTGGACGTGCGATATTACGAGATCGAAACGTGACAAAGGTAAAACGCACGAAATGTCTCAATATACATGTAGTTTTAAATAGGTAATTAAAACACGCAAATTCATTCTCCTGTTTCATTTGCTGCTTATAATGTAAAGGCTTGTTTTAAGCGAAGTCGGTAGCGCCGCGGGGACTAAAAACAAATTTGTTATATCCGAAATGTTGTTAGATTAGACCTTGTTATAAGCGGATTCATTTTACAAAGACAAAACAACAGATCTGTCCGGGACCTCCACAAAAGCTTTGTTACATCCCATTTGTGTTCTATTCGACCTTGTTACACGCGGAGTTGACTATAAAATAGGTTGTCTCACCGAGGACTTTTCTCCGAAGTGGAGATATTAACCCCTTCGCTGCAAATGATCACGAATTGCACGTCTGAAGCGACTGCACGAACGACAGTACTCGTCTGTAGAACTAGTAATATCACAGTCGTGAGGAGACTTTGAGGACTGTATCCTGTTTTAGAAATAAATGTCGCCACGTGTGTGTGTGTGTGTGTGTGTGTGTGTGTGTGTGTGTGTGTGTGTGTGTGTGTGTGTGTGTGTGTGTGTGATGAAATGACACGTTTTTCAAGGATAAATGACTAGTTATATGCTGACCTTTTTTCAGTCATGGCCTTGTACACACACCCCACCTGTACGAGCAGACAGATACATAAACTATTGTTTTCATCCCTGCGTCACACGACCAATCCCTTTAACGTAAACTATACCACATGACCGAGCTACAAAAACCCTTGCAGCGACTAATTTTTTTTTTTTTTTTTTTTTTTTTTAAGCGACTATTTTTATTTATTTTTTTAAGCCCTCTTTCTGGCGCGTCTTGTATACCCTTATTGTTCTATAAAAGACCACCAAAACGTGCTAACGTCCAAAGTTACTTAGTGTTTGAAACAGCAGGCACACTACTGAAGTTGTTTGTAGCAAACATCTGCAGCAATAGTGTGTAACACACTACTAGAAAAAGACTCTTTGCAAAATCGAAAGCATATGAACATTCTATGATATAGGTTATTGGTAGCAGGTGGTTGCTACACGGACACTTGTAGGCCTGTGGGAGGTCAAAGAAACCATAGTAACCCGAATCCCGACAGCCTGAGGGGTACAATGGTTACTTTTACCTCCCGAAGGCCTACAAGAGTCCGTGCAGCAAGCCTTAGCTATCAATATCGTATTTGTTTTCATTCCTCCGCTATTTTCGTAAAAGAAATCAAGAAGAAATCTTCCGACGTGGATCACGCCAGACATGACTGACGTCAAAGGAATATACATTTTTCTTACACACCTCCTACTCTGCTGCCTTTGTGCGGGGCGGTCCGTGGCGCAGTGGTTAAGGCGCCTGCCACCAATGCTAAAGGTGCGAGGTTCGATTCCGGGTTCCGGCGTCGGATTTTTCTCCTCTAGTAAGTGTCACCGTTAATTCGGGCGGACCGTCGGGGGTTCTTTCTCCGGGTACTCCGGCTCTTCCTCCCCCTCCACTTTGGTATCAGTTTCAGCCAACTTAATAAAATTTCAAATACAAAACGATTTCCAAATACCGTCACTTCAGTAGCTCGCTTGAGCTTGCCCTTAGCACCACGTGAATGTTCTGTGTTTACGTACAGTATGTGAGTGAATGCATGTGACTCACGTGAGCGTGCTTGTTGGGTTCAGTTCGCGGCTACATTCTGCGCAATTAGTTATATTATAAATATGAGAAATGTGCCATATAAATGCTATATATTATTATTATTATTATTATTAAAATCTGTGTGTGATACAGCCGTGCTGCATGAACGGCCAAGTGTGCACAACATTGTCCTGTAGAAAGTCTGCTGAACAAAAAGGTATGGGCACACGCGCTATTGAAACTGGACCTCTTTCATCATCACGCGCAATGGCATCGTTTCACAGTGACGACTGGCACTCTGACGTCATGTATTACGTTATTAGGAACATTTGTCTGGCATCGAAAGTAGTTACGTCAAATTACAACGTAAATTATGTCAAGACGTTTGCCAAGACACAATGGCGGCTGTGTTGTGACTAGGCGTGTGCCGAAAACGAACTCAAGTCGGATTTTATGCAAAGGAAAAGTTAAGTAAGAAATAGCTTTTTACGTCGGTGTTTAGGTGATACTGAGAATCTCATTCTCGTAGTCTTAAAACCTTATCCTACTCGCTTTCGCTCGTAGGATAAGGTTTAAAACCACTCGAGTGAGATTATCAGTATCACTAAACACCGGTGTAAGAATATATATTTCTCACACACCTCCTTCTTTGCTGCCTTTGAGCGGGAAAACCTGTATCACGCACGTGTACGATACAGCCATAGTGCGTGGACGGATATTTGTGCAGACTATTGTCTTGTTGAAATCTGGTCAACATAAAGTACGGGCACACACAATATCGAAACTTGGCCTACTTTCAGCTCACGTGCAGTGACGCCATTTCATAGTGATAACTGGCACCCTGGTATTGCGCTATGTCGTCATCATGTAGTAACATTTGCCTGACATCCAAAATATCCACGTCCCATTACAAAGTAAATGACGTCATGCTCTTTGCCAAATACACAATGGCGGCTGGGTTAGGCGTGTGCCTAAAACCAACTCACATCTGATTTATGCCAACAAAAAGGTTAGTAAAAAAATAGATAATTACATCGATATTTAGGTGATACTGAGAATCTCACTCTCCTTATCGAAAGCAAGTAGGATGAGGTTTTAAAACCACTTGAGTGAGATTCGCAGTATCACCTAAACACCGATGTAAGAATCATTGTTTTCATACTTACGACACACGACCAGCATCTTTAGCACAAACCGTACCATGTGACCGTGATACAAAAACCCTTGTAGCGACAAATTCCGGTCTTTTTGTAGGCCTCATTGTAAAGCATCTTGGATGCGAGTTTTGTTCTATAAAAGATCACCCAAACGTTCTACAGTAAAAGATTACTTAGTGTTGTTTGAAACAACAAGCACGCTCAGTACTGGAGACGGCAAAATCATGAAATATTTAAAAATTACTTCATAAGCCTATTATGTATAAATGTATATTCCTTTAGGTCAGTCATGTTTGGCATGTTCCACGTTGGAAGATATCTTCTTGATTTCTTTTACGAAAATAGTGGAGGAATGAAAACAAATACGTTATTGCTGCACGGACACTTGTAGGTCTTCGGTAGATTAAAGGAACCATTGTACCCCTCAGGCCTTCGGCCTTATGGGTACACTGGTTCCTTACACCTCACTCGGGCCAACAAGGGTCCGTGTAGCAAACCCCTGCGACCAATACCTTCTAATATATACATATCAGACTTATGACCTAATTAAAAAATCTGTCATGACGTTGCCGTCTCCAGTAATGTGACTGTTGGCCACGGACCACAGTGCTGTTTCCGTACGTACTGTCCAGTCTCGTAGCCTTAGTCAGTCCCAGTCATCACCTAATTGTTCAATTCCCTAAAAAAAAACACTACCGCCCACCAGCTGCACATTTGCCATGCAGAAAATACCCCCCCCCCCTCCCCCCCTCCCCCCCAAAAAAAAAAAACAAAAAACAAAAAAACAGCACATGACCGGTCTCATTTCTTGGCTATGAAACTGGTTCCTTACCAACCCCACACCCAAGCACAGCTGAAATCAGCGTGCCCCTCAAATCACTACGTTAAAGGAAACTCAACATAGGCCCACAAATGTCCACTGGGTAAGCTCAGGATGGTATGAATCAAAGCACCAAACATGTCTCCTCTCAGCTAACCACAAATTGCCAGGAAATTCCCACATTCAGCCCAACTGCAAATTTTCAAACAAGGCAAAAATTATTTTTAAAAACACGGGGACTCTTACTGCCTCAACTTCCCAATTTACCCAATACCGTGACCTGTCAGAGAACCTTGTCCCACCTGAACACCATTCAATCTGCCATCAGTGCAACCCTTAGACAATAGCTAAGTCAAACCTAAAGTGACACCCTTGAAAGTTGTTTCATCTTTATGTTATGGCCCATTATGTGAAGTACCTTGATGTGGCGTTTACAATGCTGTTGATGTGTTAGATTATACATATCTGATGCCATGAAAAACAGCCTAGATATGGTCAGAATGCCTCCAAAATTGACATGTACATCAAATAATATATCTGATCTTCAGAAATGTTGCACTTGAGACACAGGCACATGAAAGTGTTTTTTTTTCCACATTTATCCATTGCCTACCCCACTACTTTTTCTGTTTTTCCAAGTTTACACGCGCATGCAATACAGTCAAACTGACTTCTGGTGGGCTGGACAACTTAAAAAAGTTACCATAACACTGACACTGATGAAAAATGAGCTTTCAGACCCAAGGCCATTTCCTTGTGTATCTTAGGGCAGCCCAAAAGACAACACTCAGGCATCCTCATTGACCCTGTTGTCTGGCGACAACAAGCTGGAAGAGGCCTGTAACCAGCTGCCATGCCCTATATGCTGCTGGCAATCTTTCCCTAGGCACAGGGGGTCATGAAACAGCTCTGCAATTTAAGCATTAAGTCTAGCTATACCACAGAAAAAGACTACACAAAACAACCAAAACTATGCTACGCGGGACACGCCGCATACGCTAACAACTGTCTGTAGTGCTGATTTAGGAGGTAGCATAGAAAAATGGTTATGTACAGTTAATTTTTATATAAAACACACTTGTCAGTCTCAAAACACATCAGCTCATCTTGCAGATGCAGTAGGCATGTGTGTGCCAAACTTGTAAACACTCCTGTAAAACCCTGTACTGGAGCCTGCAACTGCTGGTCCCATAACAATGCACTCAAATGAGCTTTACTCAGTGTACAAGTGCTTGTGTTGGTTTAGAATAGACACCAGAGACATCCCTCATGATAATTACAGCAGAATGACACCTCAGATGCAACCAGTGTAGCAGTACCATGCAAAATAACACTTCTGCACGTCACATTATTTTGGCCGCTTATTTCACTCTGAGGTCAGCTGTCTGATGAAATGTACATGCTAACACTGTTTCATTGTAGTTTTTATTTTAACCTTTGACCTTAAGCCCCCAACCTCCCCCCTCCTCTTCCCCCCCCCCCACCTCCAACCCAAACCCCTACCCACCCCACCCTACACCCACCACACAAAACTTCAATAACTGAAAGAGTGAATTTCTTTAACGCATTTATCAAACTGAACACCCCAAACCCCACCAATTTCAAGATCAAGGTCAAAGGTCACAGCTCATGGTCGAAGGAAAGACTCATGACTACCCGTAAGACAAAAAATAAATGAGCAAACACACCAAACATAGCTCACGGTGCAGGTAAACAGGGTGTTTCCACGCAAAACATGCCAAAACGCCTATAAAACTGCATGCACAGCGATTTTTTGGGGAAAATTTCAAATTTTTCATGATTTTCTTACTTTTCCAACTGCAACCATCCAAACTCAACGATCTGGTTACACTAAACCAGTTTCCAGTCTGTCACATATGGCATGTGGTGCACCTGACAGGCCACAGTGCTGTTTCCGTACTGTCCAGTCTCTTAGTCAGTCCCAGTCATCCCCTAATTGTTCAATTTCCTTAAAAAAAAAAAAAAAAAAAAAAAAAAAAAAAAAAAAAAAAAAAAAAAAACACTACCGCCCACCAGCTGCACATTTGGCATGCACAAAATACAAAAAAAAACAGCACATGACCCATCTCATTTCTTGGCTATGAAACTGGTTTCTTACCAACCCCACACCCAAGCACAGCTGAAATCAGCATGCCCCTCAAATCACTACGTCAAAGACAACACAACATAGGCCCACAAATGTCCACTGGATAAGCTCAGGATGGTATGAATCAAAGCACCAAACATGTCTCCTCTCAGCTAAACACAAATTTCCAGCAAATTCCCACATTCAGCCCAACTGCAAATTTTCAAACAAGGCAAAAATTATTTTTAAAAACACGGTTGCTGCCTCAACTTCCCAATTTAAATGTATACCGTGACCTGTTGTTTTGAACAACACTAAGTAACTTTGTCCTCGCGCTGGGACCATATGGCGTTGAGGCGCGTCCGCTGGGTGGTGGATAGGGGGTCCTTCGTGAGAGGGGTGCACCGAATGAAATAAGGTGCCGTGAACCAACATGGTCTAAGGGAAGGTGACCCCGACAGAAAACCCATGGTCCTCCTAGTAAGGGGGTTGGGCGTGGGGGTAGCTTCCCCACCCTGCAAAAAAGGAAATAGCTACAAAAACGCCGACGAAAAGACTAACAGTAAATCCTTCCCTGGAGGAGGAAGGTTCTTCTACCAGAAGACTTATGACGTCCTGTGGTGAAAGCCGGAAGTCTTCGGAAGCCACAGGACCGAGCCGTCTCTCTCTATCCAGGGATACAACCATGGGCACATGGAACGTCAAGACCATGTACCAGAGCGGCAAGGCCGCCCAGATAGCAGCGGAAATGCAAAGTACAACCTTTCCCTGCTAGGTATCAGTGAAGCCAGATGGACGCAGTCTGGCCAGAAAAGGCTGTTAAGTGGGGAGATGATTCTGTATTCAGGTCATGAACAGGAGAATGCCCCCCATACAGTAACTGTAGCATTCATGCTGTCACCAGTGGCACAGAGAGCGCTGATGGGCTGGGAACCTCTTGGGCCAAGAATTATCACAGCAGCCTTTAGAACCAAGAAAAAGCTCAAGCTAAACGTCATCCAGTGTTATGCGCCCACTAATGACAGTGACGAGGAAGAGAAACAAGAGTACTACGACCGACTCCAGAGTGCCTTGGACAAAGGTGCAGAGCGAGACATCACCATCGTCATGGGCGATTTTAATGCCAAAATAGGGGAGGGCAACACCGGATACGATGGGGAGACAGGGACTAGGCTTGGAGATGAGTGAGAACGGGGAGAGGTTTGTAGACGTTTGTGCTCTAAACAGACTTGTCATTGGAGGCAGCATCTTCCCACACAGAAGAATACACAAAGCAACTTGGGTCTCACCTGACCATACAACAGCACGCAGAGAACCAAATAGACCATATCTGCATTAGCAAGAAATTTAGAAGATCCCTTCAAGATGTTCGAGTGAGGAGGGGAGCAGATGTCGCCTCAGACCACCATCTGCTTACCTTAAGAATGAAGCTCAAGCTAAAGAAAAGCCGCACAGAGACAACAAGAAGACAGCGCTATAATGTAGGCCTCCTGAGAGAAACTGGAGTTAGAGAAGAGTTCAAACCGGTGCTGTCCAACCGGTTTCAAGCACTACAGGAGCTAGTAAATGAAGAGGAGGCAGTCACCACAGAGCAGCAGTGGAATGCAGTTAGATAGGCGCTGAACTCAACCTGCAAAGACACTGTAGGGTTCAGGAAACACCATCACAAGGACTGGCTGTCGGCACAGACCTTGAAGAAGATAGAAGTGAGGAAGCAGAAGAAAGTAGTTGTCAACAACAGTCGCACGAGAGCAGCCAAAGTAAGGGCACAGGGGGAATACTGGGAAGCCAACCGCGAGGTGAAGAGGAGTAGCAGGGCAGACAAGAGGGCCTACACAGACAGCCTGGCAGCAGAGGCAGAAAAGGCAGCAGGCAGCGGCAACATGAAACAGCTCTACGACATTACCAGAAGATTGGCGGGTAAGTATCGCCAGAAAGACCAGTAAAAGACAAAGAAGGCAAGCCTATTGCAGACAGAGCAGACCAACTCGACAGATGGGCCGAGTATTTTGAAGAGTTACTGAACAGACCTAGCCCACCCGACCCCCACGACATCCAGCCGGCAGAGACCGACCTACCCATCAGCTGTGACAGACCCAGCCGGGTTGAGATCAGAAGAGGAGTGGCATTTTTGAAGAACGGCAAAGCAGCAGGCCCAGATGGCATCCCAGCGGAGTCTCTGAAAGAAGACCTAGAGACAACAGTGGAGATGCTGTACCCACTGTTTGGAAAGATCTGGGAAGAGGAGGTGATGCCCTCTGACTGGAAGGAGGGGTACCTAATCAAACTTCCTAAGAAAGGCGACCTCAGCAAGTGTTCCAACTACAGAGGAATCACCTTGCTGTCAGTACCAGGAAAGGTCTTCAACATGATCATCCTGGAGAGAATGAAGAGCTCCGTTGACCCCCAGCTGAGAGACCAGCAAGCAGGATTCAGGAAGAACCGATCATGTACAGACCAGATCGCCATTCTCCGCATCATCGTGGAACAGTCTCTGGAGTGGAGCTCCCCACTGTACGTCAACTTTGTGGATTATGAGAAAGCATTTGACAGTGTGGACCGAGATACTCTGTGGAAACTCCTACGACACTACGGTGTACCCACAAGGCTCGTCCGCCTGATCAAGAGCAGCTACGATGGCAGACATGTCGCGTGATCCACGAAGGGCAGTTCACCAGAGAGCTCCAGGTCAGAACTGGTGTCAGGCAGGGGTGTCTGCTGTCTCCGTTCCTCTTCCTACTAGCCATAGACTGGGTCATGAAGATGACCACAGAGCACAGACGAAGTGGAATACAGTGGACACTGTGGACACAGCTTGACGACCTCAATTTTGCAGACGACTTGGCATTACTGTCCCACACTCATCAACAAATGCAGGACAAGACCACGAGGCTTGCTGACATCTCGTCCTAAGTGGGCCTCATCATTCACAAACAGAAAACAAAGACAATGAGGCTGAACACAACCAGGGAAGAACCAGTCTTGCTTGCTGGCTCCCCGTTGGAGGAGGTGGAGTCCTTCACCTATCTCGGGAGCATCATAGACAAAAAAGGCGGCACTGATGCAGATGTCAGAGCACGAATCGGTAAAGCCAGAGCAGCCTTTCTCCAGTTGAAAAAAGTGTGGAGTTCCAGAGAGCTGTCACAACACACCAAAGTCCGGATTTTCAACTCCAATGTAAAAGCAGTTCTCCTATATGGAGCAGAGACTTGGAGATTGACAAAAACCACAGTCAACAGAACACACATCTTCATGAACAGTTCCCTTAGAAGAATTTTGAAAATCCACTGGCCAGAGAAGATCAGCAACGTCAGACTCTGGGAGAGAACAGAGCAGATAACAACAGAGAATGAAATTGGGTGAAGAAGATGGGGATGGATCGGTCACAGTCTGAGAAAGCCAGCTTCCAGTATCACTAGGCAGGCATTGTCATGGAACTCCCAAGGAAAGAGAAAAAGAGGCAGGCCGAGAAACTCCTGGCATCGAGACCTCCAAGCAGCCATCAAGAGACTGGGAACCACCTGGAGTAGAATCGAAGGAGAAGCACAGGACAGGAGTTGCTGGAGGTCTCTCGTCGACGGCCTATACCCGGGTAGGGGTGACAGGTGTAAATAAGTAAGTAAGTAACTTTGTACTTTAGAATGTTTTGGTGATCTTTCATAGAACAAAACTGGATCCAAGACGCGTCAGAAAGAGGGCTACAAATAGTCCGGCATTAGTCGCTACAAGGGATGTTGTAGCGATTTTACATAGTACGGTTTGCGCTAAGGAAATTGGTGGTGTGGCTTAGGGATGAAAACACACTATTTTATTGAAGAATTTTACATTTGTTTTTAGGCAAACAGCCACGCACCTCTTCCATTGACGATTTGTAGACAATTCTGATGGTCAAGCAAACAGCAACGTCCTAAAGGATCTTAAATTACGTCATAAGTCTATTATGTACACACGTATAATATTCTTTTGACGTCAGTCATGTCTGGCGTGGTACATGTCGGACGATTTCAGATTGATTTCTATTTCGAAAATAGTGGAGAAATAAAAATAAATACGTTATTGGTAGTGTGATGAAGCTCTGTGCTCGTGCATAGTGCTCACACATTAGGTTAAAAACGGTACGGGTTTTGTTAACGGTTTGTTGTGTGCCGATAGTCCGTGAGGCCCGTTGTACACGTGAAATCTTTAAGACATGTTTAACACGGGGAGTTTTAGTGAGTTCTGTTATAGTGAGTTCTAGGCGGAAGCTGTCTGGCAGAGCAGTGGACACGTTAGTACGGGCTTTCTTGTTGTATGAAACGGATGTGTTTGAGATACCTAGCCCGTATTCCAAGACTCTGAAACCTAAAATTCAGGTATGTTTCTATGTAGTATTGATAGTTGCTTAGTTTAATAACAGTATGCGTTGGTAAAAATAATTTGGTTGTATAGTGTTGACCGGTTGGGTTCAGTTATGTTGGTTTAGAATTCAGTGAAGTAACCGGTGTTTTGGTATACAGTTATTTACCGAGATTGATAGCTAGACGAATGGGAGTAAGTTATTTACCGAGATGGATGACTAAAGGAATGTAAGGTGTGTATGCCTAAGTCGCTATGAAGGTAGTACGTGGATGGTTAAGCATAGTCTTTTCCAGTGTATAGAGTAGTGTATAGCGAGAGTGTTAGGCTGTAGTCTGTTTTAAGATAGTGACAGATATGGGGGTGTAATGAAAGTAGTTCGGTTATGAAGCACGTGTGTGTGTGTGTGTGTGTGTGTGTGTGTGTGTGTGTGTGTGTGTGTGTGTGTGTGTGAATGAACGTGTGAGTTATTTGTATCGGCCAGATTACGTAAGGTTTCACATGTCATACAATTTGTTGTGTGTTTAGCAAGCGTTACGTTTTGGATCCTTGTTGTTGTGTTTAGAGTGCTTGTAAAGAGTGGAGAGACAGACGCCGAGACGTCGAGTCACCAGGGACCTAACGTGAGGTCATCACTCCAGCTCTTAACTCAGGGAATGGAGCGATCGGGACCGAGATACCGAGTCAAAGCGAGAACTGCGCTACGGTACGAGTACGAGGACGTCTGTGATAAAGAGACAGGACGGCAGGAAAGAGCGTACAACGAAGGACTTGCACGCCTAGACGTGAGAAGGACCAACGTAACCAGGCAATAACATCAAACAGGTTGGAGACAGTGTGAAACTAAAGCTTAGCCTGGCCGAGATATTGTGTACGTTTGTGTGATGTTTGGATGTTGATTATGAAGAGACGTGTATAGAGTTTGATAATCTTTTAAGCGTTTCTTTTCTTTTATATTGTATAAAAGTTACTTTAGAAAGGAAGCCCGTGTGTTGAGTTTGACCGCATGAATGCGCCCGTCTGAGTCAGTGGCGGTGTATGCGTCTGTTGCGTGAGAGTCTGTACGTGCGACTGTGGGCAAGTCTGCGTGCGTTACAGGTAGCAGGGGTTTGCTTCACGGACCCTTGTAGGCATTTGGGAGGTCAAATAAACCATTGTACCCCGAAGGCCTTCGTACTTCGGGGTATAATGGTTCCTTTGACCTCCCTCATGCCTCAAGAATCCGTGCAGCAAATCCCTGCTACCAATAACTTACATTATTCAGAGGAGACCGGGGCTAGTCCGCTTCCTTTTGCATTCTACGCCACGTGGAGAACGTTCTAATTGAACTAGATCAGTTCTTGGTTTACATTGAACGTGCATAACTTGCCTACACTTTCGTTTGCAAAACGTTACAACATTATTGTAAAATAAGCCCCAACTGGCTCTATTGCGACCCAGCCGAGCATGGGCGGGCTTGCCCCATGTCGGGGTAAGTCGCTCAAGTTCGTCCCCACACATACATCGAGCAGAAAACACATCGGAACGGTGCAGTGTTATTTTCTTTATATGTCAGAGACGATGTCAGTTGTGTAGCATGCATTCTGTTACAGTCAAACCTGTCGATGCGACCACCTGTTTAGGACGATGACAGGCCTAAGGAGACCACCCATTTTCGGCTCCAATGGTTTCTTTCACTTAGATGGCCATGTGTAACAAGACCACCTGTCTAAGGCGATCAGTGTTTCTTGGGCGGTCGACTTACACACCTTACACTGCAAAGTTAAAATGTGTGACACATTGTACTACTGCTTTGTATAGTTAACCCTTTTAGCCCCAAGAGTGCATTTCCGACATTTTGGAAGTGGTACTTAATGAATATGTTGCAGGAGGTGGATTGACCATGACAATTCAAGGGTGGTGCCAGATTAGCTTGGCGCATGACGGCGCCAAGCTAATCTGGCACTACCCTTAAATTAGCATGGTCATTCAGTCTCCTGCTGTAAGGACTCGGGGTTAAATGTGTTAAGACAACCAAATTTTGGAATTAGTAAAGTGAAATAAAAAAGGATTTTCATCAAAAAGGGGTTTGTCCAAAAATGTGACAAGTTAGATAAAACCAACGATATAGAATTCAAAGCCAAGTAGCTACCTATGCAATATGCAATGATCATAGTCGAAACGTAGTACAAGCAAAAACGAGATACTTAAAAACTGAGCAGGTCACACAAAAACAGAGATATATGCACACGCTGTGTACTACTTAGGGTAAATGTTTGATTAAAAAAAATCGAAATGGGATAAGTTAGACAATACCTTCGACCGAAATTTAGATACCAGGAATGCTGGTAAAATGAAGTAACTGACTGAGATTTGTTTCCTTTGCTTGTTTTGGTTTTACGAGAACAAAGCTCGGAGTACTTTCGAGGGGATACTTCATGCATATAATTATGTTTTTTGAAACTCAAAATTTTAAACATACCAATTTCACTGGCATCTCTCAAAGGTCAAGGTCACAAGGGATCAGTAAAAGACATTTTCAAATACTATTCGAAGAAAAAACTTGGTACAAAGATACCTCATGGAAAGACCTTTCTATGTACACTGATTTGGACGAACCCTCAGAAAGGTAAAGGAGCAACATGAGTTCAGAAAGTAGGTGCAAAAATAGCAATATTTTTCACAATGATATCTTTCCTCAAAACTTTAAATACCGTTCACAGCGTCAAAGCCAAATGTGTCTAACTTAAAAAAAAAAAAAAAAATACAAACAAAAAAAAAAACAACAACAAACAAACAAACAAACAAACAAGCAAACAACGTCATGTTATTACGAATTAGGCTGTGCTGGTGGGCTTTTGACGCCTCAAGGGCCCGATTCGGGTGTTGAGGACTAAAGGTAAAGTCTTTGGCACAAAATCCTCGAGTTATCTTTTGACATCAGTTCCTTAACTCATTCGCGGCCAGCCGCATCCGGATGCGCGGCTTATGCCGCGCAGCCGGATGCGGCTGGCCGCGAATGAGTTAATCGTACCCTCTGGTAATGCCTGACTCGTAATGCAAATAACAATAACAAGTCCTCAGTTAAACGTTATTACGTAGCCTGGCATGTATACAATGCAATAAACATAAGAGAATCAACAGACAAAAATGGTGACTGCCGAAGCGTGTACAATGCAGAGAAGAACCCAACGGAGAAAGGAACAAGCTTAGAGAAGACAACCACAACCCAATTGCGTTGTAACTGTCTTTTCTAAGCGTGTTTCTTTTTTTCCTTATGGGTTCTTCTCTAAAAAGCACAAGGAATGCATAATACATATATAAAATCCCACGCGTTTGCTAGACCACTTGTTCAATTCAGAACATAGAAAACAGGATAGTTTGACAAACTGTTATTTCTTTAAGATTCAATATCCATAAAAGTATATAACAAAATATGTCAATTTTATAAGTCACCCTCTATTCGTTCCTGATACATTAACTCATTCAGCCCGACGGCCGTATTTCCCAAATTTTGAAGGCGTCATTTAACGACTATGCACCAGTTGCAGGAGATGGCTCGACCATGATAATTCAAGGGCAGTGCCAGATTAGCTTGGCGCCGATAGACCCCAAGCTAATCTGGCACTACCCTTAAATTATCATGGTCGACCCCTCTCCGGCTGTAGTGCGTCAGGGCTGAATGGGTTAACACAAAGACGTGTTTTTTTTGTGAGAAGCAAACGGCAAAGCAATGTGCTGATAATTGTTCATACCTGTGGAATACAGTACCTGAATGTAATATTATGAAAAATAAACACATACCTAACTCATTGTACCCCAACACCGAAATCCCCAAATGTTGCCGTTGTCTTCTGAAGACTGCATTGCAGTGCAGGACACAGATCGACCATGATAGTTCAAGGGCTGATGCCAGAATAGCTTGGCGCCCATAGGCGCCAAGCTATTCTGGCATCACCCTTGAAATGTCGTGGCCGATCCTCATCTTGATGTGGTGTGTCTGGGGTTAGAATGAGTTAACGAGGCACACGTCACAAGAACGGCAAAGCCCTTAACTCCTTCATTGCCGGGACACTTGAACACGATCCAGCTGCAAGAGACATAGATCCTCATGAGCCCCTCGCGACTGCGGGGGCTCATGAGGATCTATGCCTCCTGCTGAAATCAATGTGCATCCATGCTGCTTGCGCGATCTTGGCTTTTGGTCGGTGAATGAAGGCGGATTTCAGAAACAAAAAATGTACATACAGTGGCAGGGAAGGGGTAAATGCTCACGTGCATGACCGATCCAAAGAATCAGTCAGACGTGTATGACCTAGCTGACCTTACCGACAGGTCGCTGAAATAAGCAAGTGCTCATGCGTCTTGAAGGCTGGCTTTTGTACATGCGAAATTCACGTTTCTCACAATGTATGCAATACGAATAACTTTATTGTCCCAAGATGGGAAATTTGTTTCACACTTTTTTTTCAGCCGACCGTGACCCTTGACCTTTGCGAGCAGCAAACCAAATTATTATACATAGAAAGGTCTTATTGTCAGCTATCTTTGTGCCGAATTCGGTTAAAATGTTTTTAGCAAAAATGCTTATAAAAACAAATTCTACTAAGAATAAACATCATTTGTCAATCTCTTGTAGCCCTTGACCTTTTCAAGGGATCATCCAAATTAGCATGAATAATTTAGAAGGTCATACCATCGGGTATCTCTGTAATTGATTTGGTTTTGAAGTTGTAGACAGTATTTGAGAAAACAAAATGGCTATTGGGGCCTACCTCGTGATTTAATGTGACCCTGTAACTCCCTGTACCAAGTTTGCCAAGTTTGGCTTTGACGCTGTGAACGGTATTTGAAGTTTTGAGGAAAGATATTTTTGTGAAAAATATTGGTATTTTTGCACCTACTTTCTGAACTCTTGTTGGTCCTTGACCTTTCCGAGGGTTCATCCAAATCAGTCTACACAGAAAGGTCTTACCATGAGGTATCTTTTTACCAAGTTTCTGTTCGAATAGTATTTGAAAATTTCTGTTACTGTTCCCTTGTGACCTTGACCTTTGAGAGATGTCAGTGAAATTGGTATGTTTGAAAGGTCTTGCCACATAGTATCCTCGAGCCGAGTTTGAAATATGTGGCTTGGAGAGTCTCGAATTTGCTCCTGTTGTTTCTTAACATCTTCACTGCCGATACATCCCATGCCAGAGGCATAGAACCTCATGGGCTCCCGAGGATTTTTGCCTCTTGATGGCTTAATTCATTTATATCTGTGTCTTAAGTAAAGTGAGCGGGCAGCAAAGAATTTGCGATGGTTGAGAAACATTTTTTTTAACCAATTGGAGTACTACTACTACTACTACTACCACTAATAATAATAATGATGTATATTTTTAAGGCGCCAATACTTTCGATAGAATGCTCTAGGCGTCGTACAAATGACATACTAACTTACATACACCTTGCATCCTACAACACACATATCCCTAAAATACGCACTCACGCAACAATATATACAAGAAAAATTAAAATAACAAATTGGCACACCAACAACAACAAAAAACTCAAAAGAAATGCTCACACACAAACATATACGTGTACTATACAACAAATAAAAAGATACACTAAACAACTCAGACTGACAACGAAATGTTGAGAAAAAGAAGAATTATAACAGTGAATCCATGTTAAAAGGAATAAATGTGTCTTTAAAGACTGCCGGAAACTGTTGGCTGAATCAAAATGGGTTACCAGCAAAAGTTATCAGTAAAAGGGTTACAAACATTACCAGCATTTAAACAGTTGACTCCATGGCTTGTTTCACTCAAACAGTTAACTCAATTAACCCATTCAGCCCCGAGTCCCGACACCAGGAGATCGGTCGACCATGATAATTCAAGGGTAGTGCCAGATTAGCTTGGCGCCTGTCGGCGCCAAGCTAATCTGGCACTGCCCTTGAATTATCATGGTCGATCCATCTCCTGCAACAGGTGCATGTCGTTAGATGACGCCTCCAAAATGTGGGGAATACGTGCGTCGGGCTGAATGCGTTAATAATAATTGCTTCCACCTTGCGAAGTAACAGGGCGCCGGTGGCTGCACCACGCATATAAGGTTAACCCTTTTAGCTCCAAGGCCCCATTTCTTAAATTTTACACGCGTTGCCTAACGACTATGTACCAGTTGCAAGGGATGAACCAGGGGCGGGTCTTGGGGGGGAGGGTCAGGGGTTCCGGCCCCCCCCCCCTCCGACCCAATTTTTTTAAAATGATAGAACACAGTCCCTTTTGGGGGTGTTTGGACCCACTCTCCCCCCCCCCCCTTCTCCCCACTTTTCGATTTTTTTTCGGCCCCTGGAAACAAGGTCTAGCGTCGGGCAGACATTTTGTACCAGGTTGAAGGTCCCAAACAAAAATTTGGAACACCCCCCCCCCCCCGCCCTCTCTCGAGGTAACTGATCCGCCCCTGTGGACTGACCATGATAATTCAAGGTAGTGCCAGATTAGCTTGGCGCCTGAAGGTGCCACGCTAATCTGGCACGACCCTTGAATTATCAATCTCCTGCTACAGGGACTCGGGGCTAAATGGGTTAAGCATTGAACCTTACAGGGACGTGGAGGAGAGGGATATTGGGGGTACATTTCGTTTCACGACTTTTTTTTCCTTCACGTATGGTACGCGAGGATATAAAAAAAAATTGCAAACCGGAAAAGGCCAGTCAAGCAGGTCGCTCTTAAGACACACACCTCATCCATTGCCCCCTTAGGGTCCTCTGTTATGTCCCTGTCTTAACTTTTTTACGTGTCGGTAGCAGTTTTAGTCGCGATGATTCCTACAGAATGTCAGGGTGTTGTTATTCCTACAGGAATCATCGCGACTGAAACCTCTACCGACATACAAATGGTTAATCGTCGCCCGCACTGCAGCAGAGGCACCGCCAAATTCTTGGCTGAAGTCGCCGATACAATGGGGCTCGACGTGTGTTTTGCCCGAGTAGAGGCTCAGTTTCTCTCTGTGCGGTTGCATGCAGATCGCGGTCGATGATTTCTTGATTGTCACCGTTCCGCGGCCCAACATGCACTGAATCAGAATCCCTAATATTAGCTATGGGTTGTTGATGCACGTCGCCAGTGTCCCACTCTTCTTCTTCCCGCTCTTCTTCTGACTCTTTTTCCTCTTTGGTGCAGAGAGAGATTTTGGACAACCTGCGATCGGCGCACTCTACTCGCAAGCTGATCGCATGTACTTGTTTGGAAGGCGCCTTTGTGTAGAGGTCCTTCCACGCGCCGTCATAGGGTTGCCAGGCTGGGTTATAGATCCCCAGATCGTTGGTACTCGGCGGCTTGCCCAGAAATATGCTGTCGTTCGCGGCCTTCCGAAGAGTTTCACACACGTTTTTCCTCAACTTCTCTTTTAAAAACTTCGTGTTACATTTTATGTAGTCATTCCCCATAGCGTCAATAAATGTATCCATGCACAGTTTGAAGGATCGCTGACCCAGTTTTGTAAATGAAGATCTCAATGCAACTGAACTGTCGCGTATACACCTGTAAGTTATTTCATTGACAAAGAACGCAACAATCCTTTGTTTGTTATCGTCGTCTCCAATGCAGCATTGTCGTGTTTGAGGTATCGCACGTATAATAGCATCGTACAGGTCTCCTTGAAGTGTCCGCTTTTTCTCTTGCTCGGGTGTGCTTGGGGTAACAAATTCTATAACCCGTTCGTACTCTTGGTCACTCTTTCGATACTGAAACAGAAGTACCCCTCCCTCCTGTAATTGCCGATGAGAACAATTTACATTTGTGTTCTCAAACACCTCAGTGAAGGCGACTATAAACCCAAATTCATCATTCCGATTGCGGGCATAGTTCCTTATTTGTTCAGCACATGAGTAATGAATGCCTTTTATTCCGTAGCAGGGTATGTAATGGGTATACATCAAAATTAAAGGATATTCAGGCTTTCTTTGCGCTGACGCAAACACGTCTTGTAAGCGATCAACATGAGAAAGGATGAACTCAACCTCTGTATGTAGAGTTTTACCAAATATTTTTTGTTTTTTGGCATCTTTAGTTAAGGCCTCGTTCCGCAGAAAAACCATTCTTCTCATTTCTATAACATATTCACCGATTCCTCCCTCCTTCCGTTGTATAATATCGGGTGGGAATATTGCGTTCATCGACACATGTTCAAGTTCGCGCCGTGAAACAACTGTAGCCAGCATAAACTGCTTCACCTCGGCTTGGTGTTTGGGTTTCTTATACTTATTGATTAACTCTGCTAGCATTTCTTCACCCATTTTTTTCATCACCCGGAAAACTGGTGTCATGAGTTCTTGGGTGAGGAGACGGTTCGGATCGTCGACCAGTTTGACTGCGTGTATATCAGTAGCGTGGACAGCGATCCATACTGCTACGGTCAGCCATACTGTCACTGATGGCTTCATTGTGCTTGCTGCACACAACAGTACAAAAAAACTATAAAAAAAATCTAGATTAGTAAAAAAAAAAAAAATTAAACACACACCAAAACCTCATATCATGACCATTGTATTCTTGTCTCTTTTTTTCTCATTTTCGTCCTAGCCCAGCACACTGTTAATTTAAAACGGTTGTCTATCATACATACCTTTTTGGTTCAAACAAGATGAGGATTTCATCCCAAAGTCTATCGTATTGTTTGGAGCTCACGTGCGTTTTTTTCTTTTTGGAACATTCAGAATTGTTGATATATTTCATATATTTACGCTTATCCTTCTGATCCATTTCCCTCCTCTCTAAGCCAGCCTCTGATTCACAGACACTGGCACACACAAAGAAGATGGGATGAACCATGACACACAAAGTCTCTTCTAAACAAGAGTTGTCCTCGCTGGCAAGGGCCTCTACTTGTTGGCTTTGACGTGACTCTAATGTGACAAATTCTCTTCTACTATGATACAAGAGCCATAACGCGCAAAGTCCCTTTTATATGCAAGCTGTACTCGCTGTCAAGGGTCTCAGTCTTACATTTGTCTTTGATCTGATTATGATTTTAAATATAATACTCTTTTCAAAAGCCTCGCAAATTTGTCAATGCATCAGTGAGCTCATAAGTCTATTACTATAAGAGTGCAACGCCTATCGGAAAAGTCGACGCCTAGTGTCGCGGCCAACGAGCGTTTAAACTGGTATTTTTAGAGTGTCTACCTAATGACATTAGGACGATCGTGCCTTTTCCAGAACCTTCAAGATTAATCTAGGTCGGACTTTGTAACAAGCGAAATGTGCCACACTGTAATAATGCACTGTGATGAAACTCTATGCTCAAGCATAGGGTTCACACAGAGGGTTTAGTACGGTACAGTTTTGTTAGCGGTTTGTCTTGTGACAACTATTCTGTGTGGCACGAGATCCACGTGAAATCTTAACGGAACGTTTGGCACGGGGAGTTTTTAGTGAGTTCAGGCGAACAGAGCTGTAGGAACGTCAGTACGGGGCTTTTCTGTCAGTTTGGACAGACGTGTATGAAATACCTTAGCCCGTATTCCAAGACTCTGAAACCAAGAATTCAGGTATGTTTCTATACGTATTATTGATGGTTACTGTGTTAAAGATAGTATGCATGCGTTAGTAGGAGTTAATTCAGTTGTGTAGGTTGACTGGATTGGTTCGGTTTTGTTGGTTTGGAATTCATGGAGGCAACCTGTGTTTTTCTATATAGTTATTTACCGAGATGAATAACTAAGGAATGTGTAGGCCAAAGTCGTTATGAAGGTGGTAAGTGTTTAAGTATAGTCTTTTCCAATGTATGAAAGAACGTATAGCGAGAGTGTTAGGTCATAGTCTGTTTCAAGGTAGTGACAGATATGGGGTGTTACGAGGGTAGTCGGGTTATGAAACACGTGTGTGTGAATGAACGTGTGAATTATTTGTATTAGTCAGGTTACGTAATGTATCTCATATCATCCAATATGTTGTGTGTTTAGCAAGTGTTATGATGTAGGACCTTATTTATTCAGAGTGCTTGTCGGAGAGTGGAGCGACGGACGCCGAGACGTCAGTAACCAGGGAGCTATTGTGAGGTCATCTCTTCATCTCTTCACTCAGGGAGTGAGCGACCGGTGCCGAGACACCGGGTCACAGCAAGGACTGCGCTACAGAGAGAGTTACGAGGACGTCCGCGGTACGAGAGACGGGACGACTTGGGAGAGTACGACAAAGGACTTGCACGCCTAGACGTGAAAGGACTGAACGTAACCAGGCGAGAACACAAAACAGGTTGAAGAGTGAGAGACAGCTACCTAGCCTGGCATTTACATTGTGTGTGTGTATGTGGTGTTGAGGTGCTTGTAGTGGGGAAGGTGTGGTGTACATAGTTGTGATAATCTTTTGAGCGTTTCTTTTATTATTTGTTATAAACGTCGTCGTTAGAAAGGAAGCCCGTGTGTTGAGTTTTACCGCATGAATGCGCCCGTCTGAGTCAGTGGCGGTGTATGCGTCTGTTGTGTGAGAGTCTGTACGTGCGACTGGGGGAAAGTCTGCGTGCGTTACATGCACACACACAAATAGATCGCAATTCTCCATGAAAAAAAGAAACGACTCGTACTAAAAGGTACGTGATTCTAATCTAAAACAACTCAACTGAACACGGGATATTTCCTATGATCAACTCACACATGCGCTGAAGAAAAAACACAACCACAAACGTAAAAAAAGACAGGATGTCGAGAGCACACTGGTAAAAGTACCGCAAGAGTCAGATACCAAACGTCTTTTACGTAAAAAGAAACATTCGTTTTTGACGTATTGGCATGTTCACGGCATGTAATGTTCTAAGCATGCAATGTTAAAAGAATACATTTGCTGTACAGTGCAGGATTTTGCGTGGTGTGTGTATGTGTGTAGAGTAGAAAGGGGGGGGGGGGTGGGGGGGGGGGGTGGCGGGAGCAAATGGCTGTATAAGATGACAAAAGAAAAGGGTACGATTTTGTCTTTTTTTCTGCAACTGCACAGATGTAACAAAGCAAACAAAAAATCCTGCTCAACACAGGTCTCATAATTAACGGAGACGAACCGTTACCGTCCATGTACCTTCAACACGTCGTTCCTCTTCGTCTTCCATCTTTTATTTCGGATAAAATCAAGCAGCAAAGAACGACCACCTTTGTCGCCATATTACATATTTTCTGATTACATTACCTTGCTTAAAACAATGACGTTGTGTCGTGGATTTCTACGCAACTTTCCCATGATGCCGGCCAGTTTTGTGTTCTTTTAACTCATTCTACCCCAACCCCACCCGGGTCTGCCCTGGGGGACTTGGGTGGGGTTAGGTATTTTTTAGTTCCCAGGGTCACCCTGGTCAGCCCCACAGGGTGGGGTTTTCTCTCTATTCTGGGGCATGTGTTTCTGTCTACCCGAGGTCCATTCACCTGTATTTGCCTTTTTTAAACTCTCCCTACTGTCTGCACTGCCTGTAGCTCTTGATATTGGATGTGTGTTGCTAAATGGTCTTCGCTTTATTTAGGCCCCATGTGTTAGGTTTATTTAATGTGTTTGACCGGCTGGCGACATACATTCAATGTTCTGTTTAGTTGGTTGTTTTTTTTCACAAGCAGTGCAGGCACGTCCTGAGAAAGCCTTGTTGTTGTCGGGACGTTAAGCAATGTACAATCAATCAATCAATCATTCTACCCCAGACACACCACAGCAATAATTATATGAATCGACCATGATAGTTCAAGGGTGATGCCAGAATTGCTTGGCGCCTATGGGCGCCTAGCTATTCTGGCATCGCCCTTGAACTATCATGATCGATCTGTGTCCTGCACTCCAAGACAGTCTTCAGAGGACAACGGCAACATTTGGGGATTTCGGTCTTGGGGTAGAAGGAGTTAAGTCTACGTACTTGTATTTTTTACGTCCGTACCGAACCTTCAAGCTAGGGCGAGCGAACATTACGCGTCGACTAAAGTTAAAACATGTTAACACATGTGCGGCCGACATGTTGCATACTTATAGTAATAGACTTATGGTGAGCGCTATAAGGGTCACAGTGCATACGCGTCATTTTTGTCTACCGTATATTAAAAACAAATACGGTAGACTTTGAAATGGGGCTGGTCGGAGCGCATTCCGGCGCATGCACATGACGTTTTTGACGTGCGGGGCAGAAATTCTGGCAAAGACATAACAAGATATAAAAATCACGTCACGTCTAGCTACGCAAAACTTCCTAGAGAACTTCTTTTTGGCGCCAAATCGTCGTACATGAGTGTGTGTGTGTGTGTGTGTGTGTGTGTGTGTGTGTGTGTGTGTGTGTGTGTGTGTGTGTGTGTGTGTTTGTGTGACAGCGACTAGAGCCCGCGTTTGAAGACGGATGTTACACTATAAGTGTATACGACCAATATCACGGTCGGGTAATTTTATAATTTCCCTTGATATGAAAATAACGAGAATATAACTAGTACCACGGGCAGAGCACGGAGAGGGTTATGACACGGTCCACTTTGGCTACCACGGGCTCACGTGAAGTTGACAAGTGGCCGGCCCTACTAAGCTCGGACTAATGAATGATAATTTCGAGGGGAAATACATCAATCTCACTTTAGCGGTCCCAATGCGGGCAGTAGCGAACTGGGAGCTGGGACTAATGAATAAATAATGGGTTACTGGTCAGCGAGGATCAGAGGACGACGACCACCATAATAGATGTGGAATAATTAGGAGAGACAGTAATGAGTTCCTTTGATAGCTAGGATCAGAGGACGCTGACCAGCATAACAGATGTGGAATAATTATGAGAGACAGTAATGGGTCCCTGGTCAGCTAGGATCAGAGGGCGCTATCCACCAGAGCAGATGGGGGATAGATTATGGGCGACAGTAATAGCTCCTTTGACAGATAGGGTCATGGGACGCTGGCCACCATGATAGATGTGGAATAATATGGGTGACAGTAATAGCCCCTTTGACTGGTTGAGACAAAGGGGCGATGCCCTCGGCCAGAACGGGTATATATAGTGGGGGGAAACACCAGCACGGGAGAGCTCACAACGAAGGGAACGAGATAGAGAGGGAGCTCGCACAATGAAGAGAACGAGATAGATAGAGAGTACACAACGAAGAGAGTGAGATAGATAGATAGAGGGAGCTGAGAAGCGAGAGACCGAGCTCCGGTATTTTCGCCATTTTAGTATGCCATGCTAGTAGGTTGGTTGTGCCCAACCTATTAGACCCACGATGACCAAGAAATAAAAGACTCTTCTGGAAACACTCTTGTCTGGCTGCGTCTTCAATCTACAACACCTTGCGTGTGGCTGCGGTAGTGTAACACTACCTTATCTTCTTATTTGGTGCCGTGAATCAGGATCTCGGAACGGGAAGAAACAGAGGAACGAAGAAACAGAAAAACTAGACTATCAGCACCAAATCGACTGCCAACGACGCAAGGGTGGAAGAGCAGACCAGAAAGAGAAGAGAAGAGTGCAAGCCAACAACCCGAAGAGAAGAGAAGAGTTCGAGCCCACTTCAAGAAAAGCAGAGTTCGAGCCCACTTCAAGAAAAGCAGAGTTCGAGCCCACTTCAAGGAAAGCAGAGTTCGAGCCCACGTAAAGGAAAAGCAGAGTTCGAGCCCACTTCAAGAAAAGCAGAGTTCGAGCCCACTTCAAGAAAAGCAGAGTTCGAGCCCACGAGACGTCTGCGACTCATTCAAGACCAACAGCCGAAAGGATCACGGGGTAAGTGACTTTTTCGTTTAACCCTTGTTGAGTCTTATATAGGAGCCAGACCAGTTAGCTAGGGTTGTGTTGTTGTTACATTTAAAAAGAAACAAAAATGGCAGAGGAAGTGTTTAGGATTTTAGGCGAAAAAGTAGAGGAAATGAGTCAGGCGATTAACGCCCAGAGTATAGGGCAGATGGTAGGAACGTTTGACGGAAAGCCTACCAAATTTAGGGAGTGGATAAAAGAAATTGACAAATATGCAGTGCTAATAAAAGCCCTCAACAGGCGCCCCGTCATTGCTTATCAAGCAAGCTCGGGGGTGGTGAGTGATTTTATCCATCGATTCTTACAAACGGAAGCGGCAGGGGATTGGGATGAACTGAAAAGGCAGCTAACCGTAAGGTTCGGCGAAATCGCCGATGAAAATCATGCTTTTGCGTTGCTACAGCGGGTGAAACAAAACCCGAGGGAAAGTGTGCCTCTGTACGCAGAGCGACTAATGACTTTGGCCGGCGAAGCCTTCCCGAGTCAGATGGGCGCTGCTGTGGTACAACGGCAACTAACCAATTTCTTTGTTGACGGATTGGCGCATGACTTTCTTAAGATGAAAGTCCTGAGGGATAACTCAAATACATTAGATAGGGCCGTGCAGGTGGCCATGCAAGAGGAAAACCTTCGCCATAGGTTTGAGCTACGCACGATAAACAATCGGACAGTTAGTCAGCCGAGAGCGACAGCTAGGGGTGGAGAAGAGGCTAGGGAAGTAGACCATGCTCGTCACCGTAATTGTTTTAAATGCGGGAGAGTAGGGCACCAGGCAAGAAATTGCCGAGTGATAGGGGCGGTTGGTCAGAAAACAATGCGTCCCCCGATTCAATGCTGGAAGTGTGGGGAACGAGGTCACATTCAGCGGGAATGTAGAAAGGCCGGAAACAGACGGCCACAAGGTCAAAGAAGGTTTCCGTCCAGGCAGGAAAACTAGAAGGTTCTGCGGCACACGAAGCCGTTACGCAGGACCGGAAAAGTAGAAAGAGTCAGTTGTTTAGCATTAATGTAGCGGGTAGCCCTAAGTGCATAGTGTTCAAAATTGGGAAGCAACGATTTCGTAGCTTGATCGATACGGGAGCAGAGGTGTCTTTGATTAGCAAGGGGGCTTACGATAAACTCAGTCATAAGCCAAAGTTAGGAAAGGGAGATGTGTCGTTACAGTCAGTTAGTGGAGAAGCTTTACAAGTATTGGGGAGTTCAGAATTAGAATTTACGGTAGCGGGGCAAAAGTTTAAATATAAGTTCTACGTGGTATCAGGGCTCAACAGGAACTTTATTTTGGGAAATGACTGGTTAGACAAAAACGGGGTGAGGATTTATTTTGACTTGAAGAAACTCAGAGTCGGAAGTGTTTATGTGCCCTATGAACAGGACATCCACATTTCGTCTTTGGTCAGAGTGACTAAGACGAAAGTGATAAAACCTCAGACGGCAGAAGTACTCCAGGTACGGATGAAGAATGCTCCGTATTTTGCAAGAGAGACACTCTTAGAGATTTCGGAAACAGACAAGGGATTTATAGCACAAAAACCGGGACTGTTAGTGACAAGCACGGTAGTCAGGCAAAATAATCACCAGACCTATCCCATACTGATAGTAAACAACACAAACAAGACGTATAGAGTTAGAAGGGGTTGTGTTGTAGGGAAGGTAACGACAGTTCAGGCAGTACATGAAGTACAGATAGGGTCGGTTGATCGGCAGGTATCGGCAGTCGACTTGACGGAAGTCACTGCGCCGGAGAAAATGAAAGGTGTGGTGTCAGAGCTCATTACGAACAATCAAGACTTGTTCGCGAATAGCGGCCTTGATTTAGGGGCTACTGACACTGTCACGATGAAACTAGATACCGGCGATCATCCTCCCATTAGGATAAAACCGTATAGAATCCCGCTTCAAGATAGAGAGATTGTTGACAAGGCTCTAGAAGAGATGTTACAGGCAGGTGTGATAAGACGTTCTCAGTCCCCATGGTCTTTTAGTTTAGTGATTGTATCCAAGAAGGATGGGTCGAAACGTTTATGTGTTGACTTTAGAAAACTGAATGAGGTTACAAAGAAAACATCGTACCCACTACCGCTGATAGATGACATTTTGTCACTGCTTGGAAAGGCCAAGTATTTTACCAGTCTGGACCTTAAGTCGGGATACTGGCAGGTCAAGATGGCGGATCAGGAGAGTAGGGATAGAGTAGCATTTGCATGCCACAAAGGATTATTCGAATTCACGAAAATGCCTTTTGGTTTGGTGGGAGCACCGGGATTGTTCATGATGCTTATGAATATCGTGCTAGCTGGTTTAGAAAGCTTTACCTGTGCCTATCTTGATGACATTTTGATCTTCTCAGAAACAATAGAAGACCATCTGTGTCACCTTCAGACAGTCTTTGATCGATTGAGACAGCATGACCTGAAGCTGAAACTCAAGAAGTGTCAGTTCTTTGAGGAAGAAACCAAATACTTAGGGTTTGTCATTAGTAACCAGGGGATAAAACCGGATGAGGAAAAGGTAAAAGTCATTAGGGCTATGGCGGCTCCGACCTGTTTCAGAGAGTGCCGTTCGTTCATTGGTATGATTGGGTTTTACAGGAAAATGATTCCTAATTTCTCCCAGATGGCTGAACCAATCATAGCACTGACACGAAAGTATGCGAGATTCAGTTGGACAGAGGAATGCCAGAAAGCGTTTGATTTGATGAAGGAGACGTTAGCCGTAGCACCAGTGTTAGCCTATCCAGATACACGGCGTCCGTACATCCTTTACACGGATGCCAGTGACACATGCGTGGGGGCATGTCTCGCGCAAAAATGCGATGAGGATTCAGACATTTCCCCAGGCTCAAAGGTAGAAAGACCTATTTACTTTCTATCCCATAAACTTAGTACCAGTCAGAGGAAATGGTCGACAATAGAGAAAGAGGCTTTTGCGATCCATTATGCGCTTCAAAAGCTAAATCACTACTTGCATAATGCGGAGTTTGTCATCCGCACGGATCACATGCCTCTTAAGTATTTGCTTAATCCACCAATGCAAAATAAGAAGGTGCAGATGTGGGCCCTAGGCATTTCAGGATATAACTGTACTATTGAATATATCCCAGGTCCCCAAAATGTTTTGGCAGACTTACTGTCCAGAATGCCGAGTGGTACTCACATGCCAGAGCATGAGGAAGAAGTAGAGGTAACCAGAGAGGTCAATGACAATGCTTTGGAGTCATAAACTCCAACCAATTCACACCCAAGCAGTTTGCTAGTTGTACAGTAAGGGCAGGGTGTGACGAGAAGCTGGAAAAAGTTGATCTTCCAGGGTTTGATATTATTGAGGAACAGGAGAAGGATTCTGAAATAGTGCGCTTAAAGGACTTATTGATTAGTGAACAAGGAACCATGACAGTCAATAGGAGATACATGCTGATAGAGGATGTTCTGTATTTCTTGTCTCATCCTGATGATGAACCAGTAGCCAGATTGTATGTTCCGTCTCACTTGGTAGAGTACGTAGTCAGACAGTACCATGACAAAAATGGTCACTTAGGAATAGACAAGACGCATGACACAGTCAGTAGAAAGTATTACTGGCCTAACATGTACAAACAACTGTATGAATATGTTAGTGGGTGTGTCATCTGTCAGTCTAGAGTGTTACAAAAGAAAAGGGCCCCCGTACAGGAAATGGACATTCCTCCATACCCATTCGCTAAGTTGTCATTGGACTTGGCAGGTCCGTTTGACCGCTCCCTTAGCGGGAATCGCTATGTCATAGCATTCATCTGTCATCTGACAGGTTGGGTAGAGGCGTTCCCTGTACCAGATAAAACGCCGCAGTCAGTGGTACAGCTGCTCGTAGAAGAAATTCTACCCAGACATGGCTGTCCATTGCAGATAGTATCAGACAATGGATCTGAGAATGTGAATAGGGTTATGGCAGAAACGCTGGCAGAACTAAACATAGATCATGTCACGACCAGTCTTTATCATCCACAGTCCAATGCTAAGGTCGAACGTTTTCACAGAACTTTTAACGACATTTTGTCCAAAAAGATACAAGAGGATTTTTCGACATGGGACGTGCATATTAACCAGGTACTAGCAGCTTATAGGGTTTGTGTTTCGGAAACTACGCAGGAATCTCCTTTCTTTTTACTGTACGGTCGCGATCCAGTGCTACCGTTAGATAACATCCTTAGACCCCGAAGAAAATACGCTGGTGAAGATTTTCACAAGATAGCGCTTGAGCAGCAACACAAGGCCTTCACCCAGGTGTATCGGCGAATCAAGAAAGCACAGAAGAAGGGGGCTAAGTATGCTAATAGAGGTGTACAGCCTGTCGAGATTAAGGTCGGTGACCCAGTGTACCTTCGTAATCACCGTAGACACAATAAGTTAGACAGTAAGTGGAGGTCGCACTATAGAGTGGTGGAACAATTGTCGCCTGTCACATTCAGGGTACGACATCAACTAGATGGCACTGAGGTCAGTTCACATGCTGAACACTTGCGGATAGCCAAGATTAGCGAGTGGCCTATTCCAAAAGCCAGGGGGAGAACATTACGTAAAGCCACACAGGTTGTAGCTCCAGAATCATCCGATAGCGACAGTGACGATGCAGTAGGGCAAGAGAACGCACGAGACAGACTGACTAGGGGGGTGCGAAAAGAGCGTGAGAATTCTTCATCCGAGGAGGACGTTCCGTTAATGGAGTTAAGAAAGCGCCTAAAGACAAGAGAGAAAAGATCTCTCTCAGCAGTAAACGTTAGTTGTAACAAGGGCACATCAGACAGTTCTGATGATGGGGAGATCGACGACAATCGTTCGATTCAGCCTAGTTTACAGACTAATGGGGTTAGGGAAATTCTTGAAGCGATACTGACTCTTCTGCCAAAGAAGGCTTCAAATTAGAAATGCGACTCTCAGACGGTATCTGAGAGAGGACTATTGTAATTTGTAAATCATGAAGCATGATTTGAGTTTTGTCAGAGACAGTGGTATAAGTCTCTGGTGGTATCTTGTATGCTGCAGACAACAACAAGATGAAGTTTTTCTTGAGTCTGATAGTATTGGGGCTAGCGCAGGGTTTAAATATTAATCACAATGTCGTATTTCAAAAACTTGATGAAGTTACCATTAGTAACTGGAGATTCAGGTCGGCCTGCGCCAGAATCAATGACGGCTCAGTATGACTTAGAATCCACAACAATAGCAGTAGACGCGCAACGTACGCGGTTCGCGCTCCTTACGGAAGCTGAACTTGAAGCTTGTTCCAAACCCTTGATAGGATTCTGTGCGATTCGAAGTGCAATATATCCTATGAACATTAATCAGTTTTGTGTTACGGCGCTGTTTTTAAACAATTCAGACGAAATTGCAACACACGGCCAAACAAAGGTCAAGTTGGGTACAGTGTTACCTATGGCACGGTATATAATGGATGGGCTATGGGTCATTAGTAATCATAGTCCACTAAAGATGAGTATTAGTTGTCACGGTAAAGGGGTCACGTACCAACAAATCAACCCACCATTATCGCTAATCCGCCTCAATGAATCATGTACGGCTATTAGTGGTAGATTGATGTTAACCCCTTACTACCAACAAGAGAGCCAGTATCAGGTGGAAGACAAATTGATAGGATGGATGGAAAACTATGCATTTTCCAATATAACGTTATGGAAACCATTTCATAGCGCTTTACCAGACTACGATCCCATCTCTTTGTCCAAAGAGTTAGATGAAATTAAGGAAATGCCAATGGATCATCTAATTGCTCGACTTCAGAGCATGCGATTCGTTAAGCCAAAACAAGAATGGGCGATATGGAAACAGATCATAATTGGTTCTATCGTAGGGACAGTTGTAGTGATCAATGGTTGGGGTAGAGTGTATACGATATAAGAAGAAAACTAGCGCATGGTTTGGCTCCATACTATCACGACTCAGGAAGGGTGAACGTGAGGTCACTGTGCCTACG
>BTPG01000006.1:7112578-7138572 GCA_036245525.1 Semisulcospira habei
CAATATAAGGGAGCGCAATTTTCAGGATTTTACTGCTAATACCGTCAACACCACAAGATGTTTTACTTTTCATGTTGGTTATAGATTTTCCCACATAAAGGACGGTCATTAGGGGAACTGAGAAAGTATTGCCAGCGTTTATCTGACTGTGCTGTTTCAATTGTTCTGAACATACGTATTCACCTGGCTCACTGGTGTTCGTCTGTGACAGGGTTTTAGCAATGTTAAGAAAGTGTTCATTAAATACATCAGCTGTGAGGTGCGGGGGGACATTCGTTGATTTGCTAGATTGTCCTTTAGTAAATGTGTTAATCACCTGCCACACGCTGCGTATATCTTTGCCGCCCGCAATAATCTTTTCAGCATACTGCCTCTGTGCTTTACGTACTAATGGTTTAACTAGGTTTCGCTGTTTTTGGTACTCGTCAAATTTCTTTTGTTGTTTCAATAGATCTCTTAGTTCCATCGCAGTTTTAATCTCATCCGTCAGCCACTCAGGCACAGTGGGATGTTTAACACGCTTAGTGCGCATCGGGGCATGTCTGTCAAGAACACCGAGGAACAACTTATACCAGTGGGACAGCGCTACATTGGAATCGTTATAGTTATACACATCGGAAAATGGTGTTTGGGAAAGTTCATGCAAAAAATCATCTTGGTTAAATTTTTTGAATGATCTGTAGAGAATGGTTATATGCTCCTAATGAAGTTTTTTTGGCAACTTCGCAGATAATGAAAAACAAATAGGAAAATGATCACTGACAGAGGTGCTGGGTACATAGACATTGCTAAGGGCACTGTCGTTGGTTGTATAAACATGGTCAATTAATGTGGATGAAGTAGCAGTGACCCTGGTGGGTGATTGAACTACTTGTGTAAGGCCTAAGAACGTTATCATGGATCTCCATGACGTGTTGCCAGGTTTCAATAAATCAACATTAAAATCACCGAGTATATGTATATCACCCTTGGAGTTTTGTACTTTGTCAACCATTACAACAAAATCATCTTGCCAGGACACTGTAGCTGCGGGGTTTCTGTAAATAAATCATACGAAGGTCCGGGTTGACTTGGCGGTTGCTTTCATCTCAAGCCACAGATGCTTTCCACATGGGTCACATCGTTGTGTTACCTTGTTAGTAATAGTATTGTGAACATAAGCACAAATGCCAGTATGACCAGGCACTGAAGCATCTCGCCTAGGAATGGAGAAATTTTGTATGGTGATAGCTTGGTTACTTATATTCTCTGTCAACCTACTTTCTGTAAAGCCAAATATATGATATGGGGAGGGTTGGTTGAGTAGTACTGTAACGTCTGATACATTACTGCAAAGGTGATATACATTGAGGTGGCCTATTCTAAGCAAATGATCGCTGACACTAGTAAACATGTCAGGTAACTTCGCAAACAAATACTAGTTTCAAATATACTGAGAGAGAGAGAGAGAGAGAGAGAGAGAGAGAGAGAGAGAGAGAGAGAGAGAGAGAGAGAGAGAGAGAGAGAGAGAGAGAGAGAGAGAGAGAGAGAGAGAGAGAGAGAGAGAGAGAGAGAGAGAGAGAGAGAGAGAGAGAGAGAGAGAGAGAGAGAGAGAGAGAAAGACAAAGACAATGATTCTTTATTTTACAACGGTGAAAGTTTTGGCTCGCACAAACATTTTTCGAACTTGCCGTTGCTGATCTCTTGGCTTGACTTCGCGAACGAAAATTCTATAGGGATTGTCCACGACGTCTGCAGGCATGCTCGTGACTGCGGAGGCCAATCCGGGACAGGCAGGTTCGACCGCAGTGGCTGCAGAGGGAGGTCTGGCCAGGGTTCTGAGTTGCGGCAACTCTGTTTTGTCTCCTGAGCCGCTTATCTTTAAGGCCTGCTCTGCGAGAGTCCTCAAAGAAGACAGCTGCCTTGTAAATGGTGGAGCGCCAGGTGTCACGGTCCGCAGCAAGTGAAGACCACTGGCGGTGGTCAATTTGGCAAGCACTCAGTGACTTCTTGAGACAGTCTTTGTATCTCTTCTTTGGTGCCCCTCTGTCTCTGTGTCCAGTAGCGAGCTTGCCGAACAGGGTGATCTTGGGTAGGCGATGATCCTCCATCCTGGAGACATGCCCAGCCCAGCGGAGCTGTGTCCGCAGCAGCAAAGCCTCGATGCTCACAGTTTCTGCCTGTTCAAAGACCTCGACGTTTGTGACATAGTCATTCCAGTGAATGCCAAGGATTGTACGCAGGCAGCGCTGGTGGAAGCGTTCGAGGAGTCGTAGTTGGCTGCGGTAGAGGGTCCAGGACTAGAACCATACAGCAGGGTGGTGAGGACGACAGCTCTGTACACGCTGATCTCGGTGCCTGTTTTCAGATGTTGATTGTGCCACACCCGCTTGTATAGACGCCCGAAAGCGCCGTTAGCTTTTGCCAACCTGCTGTCCAGCTCCTTGTCCAGCTTGACGTCTGACGTGATGATGCAGCCAAGGTAGGTAAACTGGTGCACTGACTTCAGTTCAGACTCGCCGATGGTGATGTGGGGAGGGCGATGCTCTACCTTGGGTGCCGGCTGATGGAGAACCTGTGTATTTTTCAGACTGACCTCGAGTCCAAAGAGCTGGGCAGCGTCTGCGAAGCAGGATGTGTTGCGCTGCAGGGCTCTCTCTGTGTGTGCAACAAGGACAGCGTCGTCAGCAAAGAGCAGCTCACGAATCAGTTGGTCTATGGTTTTGGTGTGGGCCTGCAGTCGTCTGAGGTTGAACAGGCTGCCATCGAGACGATACCTGATGTACACTGCATCATCATCGTCGAATGCCTCTGTGGCCTGCTTCAACATCATGCTAAAAAAGATGGTGAAGAGGGTCGGTGCCAGCACACAGCCCTGCTTCACACCACTGAGAATGGGAATGGTTCCGAGAGGTAATTGTTGAGTCTGACCTGGCCTTGCTGGTCCTCGTGTAGCTGGACGATCATGCTGAGGAACTTTGGGGGATAGCCAAGTCGCTCCAGAATCTGCCACATGCCTTGCCCGATCACAGTGTCGAATGCTGTTGTTATGTCGACAAACGTTACGTACAGCCCGTTGTTCTGCTCGCGGCATTTCTCCTGAAGTTGTCTCAGCACAAAGACCATGTCGGTGGTGCTCCTGTTGGCTCTGAAGCCACACTGGCCCTCTGGGAGGTTGTCTTCTGCGATGGCAGGTACCAGCCGATTCAGGAGCAGCCTTGCGAGAAATTTCCGGGCAATGGACAGCAGGGTAATTCCAAGGTAGTTGGAGCAGGCAGATTTTCCTCCTTTGTTCTTGTACACGGTGATGACAACTGCATCGTGGAGATCCTTTGGTAGTCTTCCTTCCTCCCAGCAGCAGAGAAAGAGGTCATGGAGCTTGTTATGCAGTGCTGGACCTCCATGTTTCCAGATCTCTGGTGGGATTCCGTCAATGCCTGCTGCTTTGCCACTCTTGAGCTGGTGGATGGCTGTGAGGGTCTCTTCAGCAGTGGGCGGTTCGTCCAATTCAACCTTTACTGGGAGGTGTGGGATTCGGAGGATGACTGCTTATTGAACAGTTCGCTCAGCGCTGAAGAGGTCCTGAAAGTATTCCCACCAGCGGTTCAAGATGGAGTTATTATCTGTGAGCCTGAGTTTGCAGCGGACAAGGCGGTGGTCAGTGTGGCACTCTGCGCTGGGCATCACTCTGGTGAGGAGGACATCACTGCGGTCCCTTTGACGCACTAGGACATAGTCGATATGGTGCCAGTGTTTGGAGCGAGGATGTATCCAGGTGGTCTTTCGACTGTCCTTTTGCTGGAAAGTAGTGTTGATGATGACAAGCTGCTGCTCTGCACAGAACTCCAACAGTAGGCGGCCATTGTCATTGCAGTTCCCGACGCCATGCTTGCCGAGGACTCCTTTCCAGGCTTCAGAGTCCTGGCCCACTCTTGCGTTGAAGTCACCAAGGATGATGACTTTGTCGTCTGCAGGGGTGCTCTGTAGGAGCCGCACAGGTCAGTGTAGAACTTGTCCTTTTCTGCGGGCTCTGCCAGGAGGGTTGGGGAGTACACACTGAGAAGGATGACGTGTTGCTGGTGTCTCAGTGGGAGGCGCATGGACATGATGCGATCTGAGTGACCGGTTGGTATGTTTTCCAGCTTAGTCGCAATGGAGGTCTTGACCATGAAGCCCAAGCCTGAGAGCCGTCTTTCTGATGCAGACTTGCCCGACCAGTAGAGGGTGTAGCTCGCACCATGTTCTTGGAGACTGCCTTCGTCCGGGAGGCGTACTTCGCTGAGCGCAGCGATGTCGATGTTTAACCTTTGCAATTCATGGGCAATGAGGGCGGAGCTACGTTCATGGCGTCCGCTGTCTGCTGTGTCAAGCATGGTTCGGATGTTCCAGCATGCTACGTTGAGTCCGGTCGTGGTCGTCATTAAAGTGGATCCATTGTTTTTACTTGTTTTCTGACCGCAGGAGAAGATGCCCGTTGACCGCGGCTAGCCAAATGAGGTTGTGAGGGGACGAGCTTTGGTTAGGCCACCTTTTCTAGGCCCCTCTCCGTGTGGAGCAAGCACTGCTGTCCCTAGAGAAGGCTGCTTGGTCATTCAGGGTGTGCCGAGTGACGTTGTCATCCCCAGGTCAACATCATGCGACCAATATCCTGAAACGCCTGCATGCAGGTTTGAGACTGCGGCTTCCAGTGACATCTTTCACCTGCCGTTTGGCCCCTCCCCCATCGCTACAGTACTTGGAATGGTCTGTGTCATGGTCCGTGGACGTTTCCTAAAGCCTGCACGGTGGAGCATTTTGGTGGAGTGCAGTGTGCGCAGTACTGGCCCCACCCTTTAAACCCTTTGTTCGTCTGCCATGGCCTAGCAAGCTGGGACGATGGCATCGAGGTCCTCAGGTCGTAGGTTTTATATCAGACTGTCCTTGTCCTAGTCTCTGGCTCAAAAACCTTCCCCGGAGACAAGGGGGCTTTGAAGTCAGCCCCCACCCGGGTCTGCCCTGGGGGACTTGGGTGGGGTTAGGTATTTTTTAGTTCCCAGGGTCACCCTGGTCAGCCCCACAGGGTGGGTTTTTCTCTCTATTCTGGGGCATGTGTTTCTGTCTACCCTTTGTCCATTCACCTGTTTTTGCCTTTTTAAACTCTCCCTACTGTCTGCACTGCCTGTAGCTCTTGATATTGGATGTGTGTTACTAAATGGTCTTAGCCCCCATGTGTTAGGTTTATTTAATGTATTTGACCGGCTGGCGACATACATTCAATGTTCTGTTTATTTTTTTTTTCACAAGCAGTACAGGCACGTCCTGAGAAAGCCTTGTGGCTGTCGGGACGTTAAGCAACGTACAATCAATCAATCAATTTGAAGTCAGGGTTTTCCTCCATTAGCCTTTCCGCAGCCAAGCGGCCAGGCCTGCAAGGCAGCAGGACAATGTTGATTAATTTTCGAGGTTCTCTCCTCTAGATCCGCCGTGTTTAGCCTGGGGGCTCGTGCTGCCCAGTTTTTGGGGTCAGCTCGGAGAGGATGTGGTCAGGGACCACGCACGGGCGGTCTTGGGATAGAGGGATGCTATGCTAGTCCGGAGGGATTACACACGAGGGTGCCTCACGAAGGCCAAGAGGCCCTAGACTAGGGTGATCCCGGGGGAGGCGCTGTAAGAGTTCCCCGCTACCCGCACCACCAACGCAACTCGTCCCCTGGGGCCCCCACCTTTTGAGTCAGGCAGCGACCCCTTGACCCCGTTGCTGATCTAATCTACAAATAATGCACAAAGTGTGAAAATGTTATATTGAAAAAAAAAAAGAATGAAATAATAGCAAAACAAAACAAAACAACAACAAAAACGTGCGCACACACGCATACACACACACACACACACAAACAAGCGTGTGAACGCACACACTGAATAATGTAGGGTCGCAGTGAAAGTATTACGATAATGACGTGAGGTAATTGAAAATACGGGCACTAAAATATGAAAGGGTTGTTGGTGTTGTAACTTTCCTAGGCAAAGTGTTCCACAGGCTATGGCCTGAGAACGCTAAATTTGTCTTGTAGAAATCGATTCTAGGTCGTGGTACAATAGTGAATTGCCTTGATCTTGAGTACGCTGATGATGATGAAAAGGAAAATAGTTTCTTAATATAATCAGGCATTTTGCTTTTCAATATTTTGAACATAATTATTCCCTTATTGTACATTAAATGATTTTTTAGCGGGAGAATCTCTAAGGTTTTCAATTTATTATCGGTAGTTGAGTTAGGGTCAGTTAGGATAAGTTTTGCGACTCTACTATGAAGAGAGTTCAGTCTCTTTAACTGGACCTCGCTTGCTGCATCCCACACTGTAGAAGCATAGTGGATATGTGACCTGATGTGGGCGTTAAAGAACAGTTTACGTGTTTCTTGAGAGAGAGAGAGAGAGAGAGAGAGAGAGAGAGAGAGAGAGAGAGAGAGAGAGAGAGAGAGAGAGAGAGAGAGAGAGAGAGAGAGAGAGAGAGAGAGAGAGAGATGATGATGATGAAACTACTCTACACATATAAAAAAAAACATCAGACGATACAGCAAAAGATAAAACATATATAACTAAAAAGACCCATCCCTCACCCGACCCTCAAAAGAAAAAAAAAGAAAAAAAAAGAACAAATTAAACCTATATATATATATATATATATATATATATATATATATATATATATATATATATATATATATATATATATATATATATATATATATATATATATATGTTAATGCAGACAGTCGAACTATTACATAACCTGCAGCAATCTGCTGTTCTGGAGCACCATACTAAGCAGAAAGATAGAACATTCACAACGACAGCAGATATTTATGGGCGCGAGCTCTGAAGATAGATAGCTTTGAAATAGACTTTAAATGAGAGGGCAAGTTATTCCATGACTTAGCACCGAAAAATGATATGCTAGATTTGAAGATGTCGATTCTCGGTTTTGGGAGATGGAGTAAGCTGTTCCTCGTGTTCTCTCTATTCATGTGGGAAAACAGCTCACGGAGATAGGGAGGGGCGGCATCGTTTAGAATTTTTTTGCCCAAGTAAGCATCTATTAAGTTCCAATTGTTTACTAAGTGGTAGGATATTAAGAGCCTTCAGTCTTTCATCAGTAGGGGACGAACCAGGAAGAATAAGCTTAAGCTTAAGAATAAGCTTAATACCTCGCCGGGAAAGGGAATTAATTTTTTTTAAAAAAATGAATGTCTCCACAACCGTCCCAGATATTGGAAGCATAATTACAATGTGTCTTGATGTGTGCGTTAAGGAATAGTTTTCGAGCATCAATGTCAACTATACGACTTAATTTGGATAATAAAAAGAGATTCTTCGAAATAGTTTTACAGGCAGTTTCTATGTGAGCTCCCGGCTGAGCTGTTCGTCGACTGTCACTCCTAACAAACGATGTTTTGACACTTGCTCTATGGGCTGAGAGTAAAGCAAGAGCTCAAGGGGTTGCAAACCACGTTGATGCTTTTGGCGTGTCGTCACCAACATACTTAACGTTTTAGGAATACTAATAATCATATAATTTTTTTCACACCAAGTTGACACTTCATCTAAACTATGTTGGAGGACAGCACTTACTGTTGAAACATTTTTATCAGATACATGTAATGATGTATCATCAGCAAATAGTTCACAGTTTGTGTCGGAGTGTGATATTGACAGTGGAAGGTCATTTATAAATATGTTGTATAATAACGGTCCTAGGGTGGATCCCTGAGGAACACCATGGGTCACCAGACCTTTCGCTGAGTATTTACCATTCAAGAACACTTTCTGCGTTCTGTCTAAGAGATAGGACGAGAGAAAAGCGACTGCATTTGAATCAATGTGATATAAAGGTAACTTCTTTAGTAAAATTGAGTGGTTAATGAGATCGAAACCTTTTTTAAGATCTAGAAATACTACACCTGAAAGTTTGGACTCATTTATAGCAGTAAGCCATTTGTGGGTTATGAGAGTTAAGGCTGTCTGACACGAATGTTTAGGCCGAAAAACTGATTGTGCTGTACTAATAAGGCGGATTTCGTCCAGGGATTGAAGTAAATGATTATGTATATGCTTTTCAAGTGGTTTGGACACTACCGATAAGATTGAAATAGGTCTGTACTCACTTGGGTCGCTCAGATCTTTGCTTTTTGGTATAGGAGTAACTTTTGCTATTTTCAATTCATCGCTAAACGTGTTCTTTTGAATCGAAAGGTTACATAATAAAGGTTAACGATTCAAGAATTTAAGGGAGCGCAATTTTCAGAATTTTACTCAGCTAATGCCGTCAACACCACAAGATGTTTTACTTTTCATGTTGGTTATAGATTTTCTACATCAAGGACGGTCATTAAGGGAACTGAGAAAGTATTGCCAGCGTTTATCTGACTGTGCTGTTCAATTCTTCTGAACATACGTATTCACCTGGCTCACTGGTGTTCGTCTGTGACAAGATTTTGGCAATGTTAAGAAAGTGTTCATTAAATACATCAGCTGTAAGGTGCAGTGGGGCACATGTTGATTTGCTAGATTGTCCTTTAGTAAATGTGTTAATCACCTGTCACACGCTGCGTATGTCTTTGCCGCCCGCAATAATCTTTTCAGCATACTGCCTCTGTGCTTTACGTACTAATGATTTAACTATTTTTCGCTGTTTTTTTTTGTACTCGTCAAATTTCTTTTGTTGTTTCAATAGATCTCTTAGTTCCATCGCAGTTTTAATCTCATCCGTCAGTCACTCAGGAACAGTGGGGTGTTTAACACGCTTAGTGCGCCTCGGGGCATGTCTGTCAAGAACACCGAGGAACAACTTATACCAGTGGGACAGCGCTACATTGGGATCGTTATAGTTATACACATCGGAAAATGGTGTTTGGGAAAGGTCATGCGAAAAATCATTTTCGTTAAATGTTTTTAATGATCTGTACAGGATGGTTATAAAATGTTCCTTATGAGGTTTCTTTGGCAACTTCGCAGATAATGAAAAACAAATAGGAAACTGATAACTGACACTGTCGTTGGTTGTATAAACATGGTCAATTGATGTGGATGAAGTAGCAGTGACCCTGGTGGGTGACTGAACTACTTGTGTAAGGCCTAAGAACGTTATCATGGACCTCCATGACGTGTTGCCAGGTTTCAATAAATCAACATTAAAATCACCGAGTATATGTATATCACCCTTGGAGTTTTTTACTTTGTCAACCATTACAACAAAATCATCTTGCCAGGACACTGTAGCTGCGGGGTGTCTGTAAATAAAACATACGAAGGTCGGGGTTGACTTGGCGGTTGCTTTTATCTCAAGACAGATGCTTTCCACATGGGTGGATTCCAGGTCACATTGTCGTGTTACGTTGTTAGCAATAGTATTGTGAACATAAGCACAAATGCCAGTATGACCAGGCGCTGAAGCATCTCGCCTATAAATGGAGAAATTTTGTATGGTGATAGCTTGGTCACTTATATTCTCTGTCAACCTACTTTCTGTAATGCCAAATATATGATATGGGGAGGGTTGGTTGAGTAGTACTGTAACGTCTGATACTTTACTGCAAAGGTGATATACATTGAGGTGGCCTATTCTAAGCAAATGATCGCTGACACTAGTAAACATGTCAAGTAACTTCGCAAGCAAATACTAGTTTCAAATATACTAACAAACTAAATGACAGTTTAAACAACAATAAAAGTGTCACTATGTGGCATGCAGATCAGTGGTCAAAACACAGCACTGAAACGTGCGCAAAAGATTAAAAAAAGAAAGAAGGAGATAGCGGATCGTAGATGTAAATGAAAGTCTGCAGATATAAAGGTCTCTGCGTGTGCAACGTACCGTTGCTAAAAACAAAACGCGATGAAGCGTACCAGAGTAATCTTATTCTATTTGCTACCGACACAGTCAGTGATAAGAATCACTTTAATAGCGACTAAGTTGTGCACTCTTGTTCAATACACAGATTAACACAGTTTGTAAAGTCACAGAGCGCTGCAATTGTCATAATTATACGCGCATTCCGATGAGAATTGCACGCGGGTGTGTCTATCCACACTGATCATTAAGCCAGTCATCACACACTGATCAGTCATCAAGTGCTAATCCTGAACCTCTTAGTAACAGAATTATGTTGTGTGATTGTATCGCGACTAATCGTCGCACAAAGAGGCGCACGCACTGGGTGTCGTTACGGTCTATCACACAACAAATACGAACTAAACTTGGTTGAGACTCCGTCGTGACGTCACACATTAGACACGTTAGCTATGTCAGAAAAACGTACATGAATCTATATCGTGCATTAAGTCACCGATTTCTGAGATAGACAAAAATGCAAAAGACCTGTTTCCATTTTGGTCAGCATATGTAGCCTGAGGCTTTCAGCACGAGATATGAGCATGTTACGTTTGTGGTTGTGTTATTTTGTTGACAGTATGTGAGTGCTAATCATAGGAAAGATCCGATATTCATTTGAGTTATTTTGGATAAGAATTGCCTACATTTTTAGTAAGATTCATTTTCTTTTGCACGGAGAACTGCGATCGATTTTTGTTGTGACGCGTAGTTTCGCTGCAAAGTTGTAAAGTTTGACCTACATTAGATTGGAAGGTTCGAGCAGAGTCGCGATCTTTCTAGTGACCTCAGATATGACGTTAAAGTTGTCGGCAACATTTTGTAACATTGTATCAAAGGCGCTTAGATGGTAGTGGAAATTCGTAGTTATTTCTAGAGCATTCTTTTTCATCAATATTAATAAGTTTTGGTTACGTTATCTTTTCTGATTGGTGTAACGAACGCCTTTAGTGCAGGGTTCGGTCGGACGATGGTGTGACGTCATTAGCAGTGGGACCGAATGTACACATGCGAATAATGTAGAGATAAGCATTGTTCACGAGCGGTAATGTAGAGATAAACATTGTTCACGTGCGGTAATGTAGCGGTGAGCGATGTTCACGTGTCACGTGTGGGAGTGACAGTGTGGGTTCGGGAATAATTGCCAGTTAGAGATGCTACACCAGTCGAGCCGAGCAGTCGTTTTCGCTAGGGCTCTGAGGAAGAATTCTGGCTAGAGAATTCGATAGCTGTATATTGAATACAGGTATTTATTCTTTTAGTACCGGTATTTATAATGACCTGTAACGCTATTCAGATGAAAAAGAAAGTATTGTTTTATGAATTATTATTAGAGTGCAGAAGAGCCATGTTTGAAGGAAATGCGATGGCTCGTGTCAATACTTGTTTAGTCATGTAATTATGTGATATAGTTTATAACTAGGATGTCATGTTGTATTCATTCATATGTGAAGATGTGGGACTGAAATAGGAATAGAATTCAGTATATATTTAGGTATACCTAATGATGAAATGTGCAGTAATATGTTACGAATTGAAGGTGAGCTGTGATTGTAATATTTGGCTCATAATCCATTGTGTGTAGGTACGTAAAATGTGTGTACAGTGTTAAAGTGGCTATAGGAATTGTGTGCACTGTGTTAAAGTGGCTATAGGAATTGTGTGCACTGTGTTAAAGTGGCTATAGGAATTGTCATAAGAATTGTGACAATAGTGACTGTAGTATGGTGGCATAAAGAAGACAATTTTCAGAGGAAATGATCTAGAGCGCTCTGAAGAATAATGTGTCGAAGACACATTCAGACCTTTTGGGTATAAGAGCGAACATTTATGAGTGTATAAATGTTGTGTACAGCAGGGCCGGTACGGAGCGGACACCCCTGGTGTAGGGCCGATGAAGCTGTCCTGAAGGCATCACGTACGTGACCAGGTGCGGACATCAAGCCTTCATCTCTCCTTCGTCCTACCATCACTGGTGCTACGAGCAGCAACGGTAGCGAAGCCACAGATTCGTGCTACAGGACCACATGCAGTGTTCCGTCAGTGTAGCTATTGTCGCCTAGCGCCGTTAATTTCACGCCTAGGAATGTTCTAAATCTGTGAGTAGTCATTGAATATATATTCAGTTCGGGAATCTCCAAGTCGTCAATGTGATATTGACTGTGTCGACACTAGTATAAAGAGGAGTCGAGTGACGTCTCTCGAGAGAGACAACGACCTCTACGGTAGCGAGTGAATGTGTGAGCGCTGAAGTTGTGAATAACCTATATGCCACTTGTTAGTTATTTGTGCAGATTGGTTTATACGATGTGAATTGTTTGTGTAGATTGGTTTATATGATGTGAATTGTGTGGTTTAATGTATGTTATGAGTGTATGAGAATAAGTTAAACAGAGGGCAAAGAGATAACTGTTTGGCCTTTGTCCTTGTTTGTAAGCGCGTGTGTGGTGGATGAAAGAGTCTAGTAAACAGAGATAGAACACCCACCTTTATACAGATTGGCAGAAAGCCCACGCACACACTCATTCCATAAACGTTTATATGTAACAATTTAGTTCAGTAGTACACTAAAAACCCCGTCGTTACATTTGGTGACCCTAGACTTTCTCTGTGTTAACATTAGGTCATACATATTCATATTTAGTGAGGGCACCACAAGTTGTAGATTTATATCAGTAGACTAGTGGGTTTATTCTTTTGAAATTTTGTTATAGTGTATGACTGGGATGTGGTTTGTGATTTGCCGTCTCCAGTTTAACGGCTGTGTCTGTGTACAGTTTCTGGGCACTAAGGATTTAGCTCTTTTTCTGTCTTGGGGGTTCCTATTCTCCTTCGGCTCTATTCTTCTGTTAGGGAATTGTATTTGTTTTACTAGTTCTTTGCTGTTGTAGGGTCCTATCCTTTTATGCGTGTGTCTGGGGGTATGTTCTCTTTGCCCTTATTTTAAGTAGATTATCGTGTTGGGATTTCAGCCTCATTTGATTTAATTTATTGTTTGATTTGTATTGATTTTGATCTAGTTTTTTTATATTTCTGTATGTGGTCATAATTGGTTATTTTTGTTAAATTGTTTCTTTTGATTTCGTTTAGTTGTCAATAGATTGTTTCCCTTGGTTCATTTTGGTTTGAGACTTTGATAATTTGATTGGGTTTATTTCCCTTTCGCCATACATTTGGTATTTAGTATTAGCGATTGTAGTGTTTGAGGTGTTTGACATAAATTTTATTTTATTTTTTCTTTGAATATATATTTGGATTAAAACTTTAAACTTAGTAACTCCCTTTTTCGCTGTACATTTCTTGTGCTTCTATCAACTAAAGTTGACGTTCTTCAGCATATATTGAGTTAGTGTGTTCTATTTGGTATAAAATTGGTCACTGCATTACTTATAGACATATTGAGTTAATACAATACATACTTTGCTTTGTATACTTGTAAGACTTCACCGTTTTCATTGTAACTCAGACTGTGCATTGTCCTGTAAATTTACTTTTGGAGAAACTTCATTGTTTCATAAGGTTTATAGAACAATTTATTGTGATTAATTGCATTTTGCCATTTCGTTGTTGATACTTTAGTACTTTATTGATTTCCTGTTTAGACATTTTGATATTTTTTTTGGTACGTTTTCTTTTGTTTGTTGATCTACATTGCACTTCGCCATGTCTGACGATTATGATAAGTTGTTCCAATCTTTTATTGCTCAAGCTACAACTTTGGGTATCCCTGATAAGGAACGTGCAAAATATGTACAGGATTGTTTTGATCGTCTTGAGAGGCAAAGGTTGAGAGATGAAAAGATTGGAAAAGGAAGCAGAAATTGAGCTAGCGAATAAACAAGCAGATGTTCAATTAGCATTAGAACTGGAAAGAGAGAAAACAAAACAAATGGAACTTGATTCACGTTCTGAACGTAGACTTGAGGAACAAGATGCTGGTCATGGAAACAGAGGTAGGGATAGTTCTTTTGGTGCTAGACCTGTTTACCCCAAGTTGCCTCTTTTCAAAGAAAGACAAGATGATATTGATTCATACCTTTTTCGTTTTGAGACTCATGCTACAGCCCTTGGCTGGGATCAAGGCAAATGGGTTACCTTTCTTTCCGCTTTGTTAGAAGGTAACGCATTGAACTTGTACCACAGTCTTGCTGCTCATGGTCCTGTCGATTATCAGACATTGAAGGACAATTTGCTTAAGAAGTTCCAGTGTACTGCAGAAGGTTTTCGCAAGAAGTTCCGTGAAATCCGACCAGACTCGAACGAACCTTTCCAAACTTTTGGTATTGAGCTAAACAGATTGTTTGATCGATGGATAGCTTTGTCCGGTGTTCCTAGAGACATGCAGGGAATTATGAATCTTGTGTTAGGTGAGCAGTTTCTAGAATGTGTGTCACAGGATCTTGCTACTTTCATTCGTGAGCGTGGACTTGTCACATTAGATGATATGGTTAAAACTGCTGAAAGTTATCGTCTTGCTCGTCCCGGAAAGAACTTGGCACGCAGATCGGCTGCTACAGTTTTCGGTCCAGTAGGATCAGTTGGTGTAGCTGAAGAGTCACAAGCTGTTCCTGGCTCTGCAGATTCTCGCGGTGGTTACTCAAACTATCGAGGTCGCGGCTATTGGAGAAATCGTGGTTTTCGACAGACCGACCAAACACCCTCGGTTTCGAACCAAAAGGTCGAAGGTCGTTTTGATCAAACTCGAGGATCTTTGAAACGTGGACGTGGAGGTGGTTCGTTTTACACCAATTTTGATAATTGCCCTCTTTGTGATGGTAAAGGTCATGGTCCCAGGCAATGTCCTCTTCGAAACAGTCCAAACCCGTGCTCTGTTTGCAACATTGGTGGTCATACTCGAAAAACTTGTCCCTTTGTTGTGAAAAAAAACATAGCTTCAGATGATACGAATAACTCGAGCTCAGGTTGTGCAGTTGTCCCTGTAGACTCTGAAGTTGTTTGCTCTATTTTTGATCAGTCAGCTGGGTACTTGCATTTAGAAGTTGGTTCTGTCAATTCTACTGCTTGCTCAGTTCTGCGAGACACAGGTGCTACCATTTGTGGTGTTCGAAAACGTTTGGTTTCTGATGAACAGTATGTACCAGGTATTGTCCGTTGTAAGAATTTTGGTGAAGTCAGCATTTACCAGCAGGCTAAAATAGTTGTTTCTTGTCCATATTTTGCTGGAGAGTTGGTTTGTTGTGTTCTTGAGGATCCAGTTGCTGACTTGATTGTAGGAAATGTTCCAGGTTTGATTGTCCAGCAGACCCAAGATACCAAAGTTGCTGCTGCTACTGATGAGGTCCCTGTTGCTGCTGTCACTACTCGTGCTCAAGCTAGGAAACAAGGTCTCCCGCACAAACCTTGTCACTGTGTGCGATGATTTGAAGGTCACGCGTGCTGTGAACTCATTCAGTTGCAGAAAGGTGTTTTACTCTGCAAGGTTGTTTCAGTTTAGCTGCCTTAGGTGAAGAAAAGGTTGTTGGTTCTGCTACTTCTTCTTTCTATTTTCAAGATAATATTTTGTACAGGAGGTATCGGAAATCAAAGGGTATTTTGCATCGGGTAGTTGTTCCAGAGAAACTTCGTACTTCAGTCATGATTGCTGCGCATGATCAACTTTTGGCTGGTCATTGTGGAGTTCGTAGAACTCTGACTCAGATTTTGTCCCAGTTCTTTTGGCCTGGCGTTTCTGTGGATGTGCGTACTTATGTTCACACTTGTGACATTTGCCAGACGTCAGTTTCAAAAGGCAAAGTTTCCCCTGTTCCTTTGGCGACTATGCCTCTTATCTCGACTTTCTCCTTTTTTGCTTCCAGATGTCGAGGTTGTGGAGCCTCAGTGTGCTGTTCCTCATGTGGACGTTTCAAATTTGCATACTGTCCCATCAGTGGCTATTGGTGTTGTCCAAGATGATGTTGGTAGTCTTCCCACTATTCCTCTCATGTTTGGCTATTATTTGGGCCATTTCGAAATTTTCCAAATTTCTTTGGGGGGTCGATTTCATTCTCCAGACTGACCACAGACCGCTGACGTACTTGCATACATGTCGCTTTAAGAATTCTCGCATCATGCGTTGGTCCTTGTCCTTACAAGAGTTTAGATTCAATCTCGAACCACTTCCAGGTACGCAGAATGTGTTCGTGGATCTGTTGTCACGCGCTGATCGTGATCAGTCGGTTCCATAGATCAAGGTTTCATAGTCGTTACTGTATTTTAACATTATTCTCCGAACTTGTAAAGACCCTCGGTCGGTTCTTTTTTTCGTTGAGAGGGGGGTAGTGTAACGAACGCCTTTAGTGCAGGGTTCGGTCGGACGATGGTGTGACGTCATTAGCAGTGGGACCGAATGTACACATGCGAATAATGTAGAGATAAGCATTGTTCACGAGCGGTAATGTAGCGGTGAGCGATGTTCACGTGTCACGTGTGGGAGTGACAGTGTGGGTTCGGGAATAATTGCCAGTTAGAGATGCTACACCAGTCGAACCGAGCAGTCGTTTTCGCTAGGGCTCTGAGGAAGAATTCTGGCTAGAGAATTCGATAGCTGTATATTGAATACAGGTATTTATTCTTTTAGTACCGGCATTTATAATGACCTGTAACGCTATTCAGATGAAAAAGAAAGTATTGTTTTATGAATTATTATTAGAGTGCAGAAGAGCCATGTTTGAAGGAAATGCGATGGCTCGTGTCAATACTTGTTTAGGCATGTAATTATGTGATATAGTTTATAACTAGGATGTCATGTTGTATTCATTCATATGTGAAGATGTGGGACTGAAATAGGAATAGAATTCAGTATATATTTAGGTATACCTAATGATGAAATGTGCAGTAATATGTTACGAATTGAAGGTGAGCTGTGATTGTAATATTTGGCTCATAATCCATTGTGTGTAGGTACGTAAAATGTGTACAGTGTTAAAGTGGCTATAGGAATTGTGTGCACTGTGTTAAAGTGGCTATAGGAATTGTGTGCACTGTGTTAAAGTGGCTATAGGAATTGTCATAAGAATTATGACAATAGTGACTGTAGTATGGTGGCATAAAGAAGACATTTTTCAGAGGAAATGATCTAGAGCGCTCTGAAGAATAATAACGTGTCGAAGACACATTCAGACCTTTTGGGTATAAGAGCGAACATTTATGAGTGTATAAATGTTGTGTACAGCAGGGCCGGTACGGAGCGGACACCCCTGGTGTAGGGCCGATGAAGCTGTCCCGAAGGCATCACGTACGTGACCAGGTGCGGACATCAAGCCTTCATCTCTCCTTCGTCCTACCATCACTGGTGCTACGAGCAGCAACGGTAGCGAAGTAAGCCACAGATTCGTGCTACAGGACCACATGCAGTGTTCGTCAGTGTAGCTATTGTCGCCTAGCGCCGTTAATTTCACGCCTAGGAATGTTCTAAATCTGAGTAGTCATTGAATAGTAATATTCAGTTCGGGAATCTCCGTCAAGTCGTCAATGTGATATTGACTGTGTCGATACTAGTATAAAGAGGAGTCGAGTGACGTCTCTCGAGAGAGACAACGACCTCTACGGTAGCGAGTGAATGTGTGAGCGCTGAAGTTGTGAATAACCTATATGCCACTTGTTAGTTATTTGTGCAGATTGGTTTATACGATGTGAATTGTTATTTGTGTAGATTGGTTTATATGATGTGAATTGTGTGGTTTAATGTATGTTATGAGTGTATGAGAATAAGTTAAACAGAGGGCAAAGATAACTGTGTGGCCTTTGTCCTTGTTTGTAAGCGCGTGTGTGGTGGATGAAAGAGTCTAGTAAACAGAGATAGAACACCCACCTTTATACAGATTGGCAGAAAGCCCACGCACACACTCATTCCATAAACGTTTATATGTAACAATTTAGTTCAGTAGTACACTAAAAACCCCGTCGTTACAATTGGTTGTGTTGTGCGAATTTGCTGGATTATTTTGGAAGTCTGTAATAGTACAAAACGTGTTGGGAATATCTGTGTACATTATATGAGAAGCGCAGTGTGTCAAAACTGTTGATGCATTGTAGAGGAGACAGTGTATCAGTGTTGGTGCATTTGTGAATGCACTGTGTGGAGATCGCATCGATGCAATAAAATATTGGAACTGTTACTCCAGGGTGATCTACAGCCTTGTGCCACGTCTGACGAGTTGCAGCTGAGCGAAGTTTCTTTACAAAAACCCAAAGTGCGTGCGTCTGGTGTGATTGCATCATACTACGACTACGACTACCACGTAACAGAGCATTTTCTGTTGAGCTACAGGCAGTTTTGTACAAAATAAATCATATAAAAGAGGCAACCGCATCAAACACGATCCACACTTTCATGCGAACATCATTGACATAAAGCGCCGCGCACAGCCTCGAAGCGTGATTGGAATCATAGCCCAAAGTGGGAAAATGCCTTGAAAAACGATCGCTATCCACAGGTTTATCTTCGTGTGCAGGCGCTCTGCGCCTGCACACGAAGATTCACCTGTTGATAGCGACCATTGTTCAACGTCAAACACCAATCACTAAACTAAAAAACGGAGTCAGCACAATTTTGTTATCCTTTTACGATCGCGCCTACAACAAACAACAAAAACAAGATGGGATGAACCCTAAGCCATAAACTCTCTTCTATGTGAGAAATGTACTCGCTGTCAAGGGTCTGTACCTGTTTTTGACTGATTGTGCCGTAAAAGTAACTCCTATTGATAAAGCCTCGTGGATTTGCCAATGAGGTCAGTTTAAAAAGTTAAACGTTTAGTTCTTAAAGTACCATTACGCGTAAATTTCAAGACACATTTTGGCACCATTTGTTCGTATTATGCTTTGTCGACACACCTAATGAATTATAACAGCAGTTGGGACACGTAGCAAAAGCACACGCGTAATCGCTCTTATTTATTATACGCTGCCGTTAGCCTATCAATCTATTTTTAGCTGTTTGTTGTACTGATACCGTTGTATTTATAGAACGGAATGGAGTCAATGTCAGGTTACTTGATGTACAGACGACGTGTGCTGAACTGAATTGTCCTGTGTCTAAATGAACCATAACTAGACCTGTGTGTAGCGTTTGGTAACCATCTGTTTCAGAAGTGTGTCTTTGAACAGTTATGGCGGTAGTGGGCCTTCAACGTGTGTTGTTGTTGTTGTTGTTTTTGTCCACCACGAAGGTGATTTCAAAGACGGGGCACCGGTATAGTGTCTGAACAAATTTAGACCCTGGGGACCTTGAAGACGATAGTCGAACGCTCTACCGCCGAGCTCCCCCTAGTGAGGTCAGTGTGCTTTATATGGGGCACAGTACACCCGCGTCATTGATTTGGAAAACGTCATTTGTCATGACGCAATATTTTACTTATACATGCGTTGAGACAAATGGTGACCCAAGTATAATTTCGCAGTGCATTTTCAGTCTTGCTACTCTATGAATGTGTGTGAAGTCAGGTTGACTTTTACGAAGATACATGATATGCTACTGCAGACGTGCATGCTATTGACAATGAGTAGGAACACTTAGCGAGGGAAGGGGTGGAAGGGGGGGGGGGGCTGGGGAGCGAGGGGGAGGGGATTCTACCTACTTCTTTTTTGTACTGGGGGAAATCACCTACGCACAAGGTAGGAGAAGAGACTTAAAAGTCTTTGATTTGCGACATTCAGACTTCTTAAGTTAACCCATTCAGCACGACGCATGCCTTTCCCAAATTCTCGAATTGTTACTTGACGACTATGTACCTGTTGCAAGAGATGCATTTTCCATGATAAATCAAGTATCATGGAAAATTCATCGCCTGCTGTGCGGCGTTGGGGCTAAGTGAGCTGGCTGTTTTGTGCCGCTTTACTGGAAAACATACTATAAAGACTGACAGGTATTGAAAACGTTCCACTCCTTATTGTCTGCAGCTGGCTGTTTTGTGCCGCTTTACTGGAAAACATACTAAAAATGATAGCTAGGTAATGAAAACGTTCCACTCCTTATTGTCTGCAGCAGGCTGCTTTGATCTCAACACGCTGGCATTCTCCTGAGCGGCAATGATATATGACAAGATGGCATACGGTGCGTCACGAGCCCAACGCGCAAAAGGCCATCGGGCCGACGTCGGCCGCCGTTGGCCCGCGCACAGCCGTGACTTCAGCGTTTCGAGCGGCGGCCGATGACGGTCGACCCGATGGCCTTTTGCGCATTGGGGAGGTCACTATGCTGTCCAGATAAAGAGGCTCAGCCCGTACCTTTTCGTGCCACTTTGATTTACCAGGAACTTTCAATAGCATGTCCGTTGGAAGGTCCTGGTAAATCAAAGTGGCACAGTTGGAGTGCGCCTGAGTTGATCAGTGTTCAGGTTGTACTCCATAGGCAATAGATTTTCCTGTCCCCCATAATCCGCCCGTCAGGGCCGTCCATGATCACCTCGGTGCTTTGGACGTTAAACCCGAACTCACCTTTTCGTCAGGTCCTCCTACCGGCCAAACTCACAGCTTGCCTCGGGCCAGCCACTCGTCCACACTCCGCGTTATGAACTGCAGTTAGGTCAGTCAGGGTGCTAAACGGTCCCCTTTCCAGTGTTCGAGTAACACACAGAAATGCTGACTGACGCGAGATCGACCACTGGTAAAATTCTGACGTGACATAAAAAACCCAAAGAAAACAAAAATAAACCGCAACGACAGATCGACTCGGTGACACTTTGAAGCAGGTACAACTAAGCTAGACCGCCCCGTGGTCCTGTTGGCGTGGCAAACGTGCAAGTTGGCTGCGCCAAAGGGACCCCGGAGCGATTTGCCGTAAGGGTCATCCAGGTGCACTACACCGGTCAACCCGGCACTACAGCGAACGTAAGTAGTTTCAGTTTGTCAGTCAAATGTCGGTTTCAGGCGACATCCCATGAGTACGCGTCTACCGTCCGAAATTCCCAAGACCCCGGAAGTCAAAATCGAATTTCGTGCAGTTCACAGGGGCAAGAAAACTTATAGTCATGAGGCGGCCCTGACAATAACTCACAGCGTAAGTACGTATATTCCTGTTGACACTCCGAGCAGTTGTCAGGGGCACACAACTTGAATAGATTTCCTTACCCATGTGTGTACTTCAACTCCGAAAAAAAAAAAACCCAGCTTTGACTATAGACATACGGTTAATAGAAACGAACAGACGTGACATGCATACATCAGCACCCAATGCGCACTAGCCGACGTCGGCCGCCGTTGGCCCGAGCACACACGTGCGCGGGGCAACGGCGTCCGACGTCGGCCCAATGACCTTGTGCGCATTGTGTCCATATCAACTAGACTTTACTCTAGATGCATTATCGCGTGCTAGGGAGATAATTATCTGCAATGTGGTCACCTCTTGCACTGACACACGCACACACACACACACACACACACACACACACACACACACACACACACACACACAGACACACACACACACACACATAAATACACACTGACTAACACGCACACTTACACACACACACACACACACACACACACACATAAATACACACTGAAACACGCACACTTATACACACACACACACACACTGAAACACGCACACTGAAACACGCACACACACTGAAACATGCACACACACACAAACACTTCAAAACAGTCACACTAGATTTTAAAGCAATAAAGTGTACGTTTATACATATAAACCAACCTTTACATTACCTCAATATGGCAAACACCACACAACAGGAAAATGCACTTAGACCCAGAATGGGCCGCCGCACATGTTCGGGCTCATGTAGGTCCTTGCCTCTTGTTACTCAGATTATTATTAACGCTCCTGAAGGTGCGATGTGTGTAAGGGGGGGGGGGGGGAGAGAGAGAGAGAGAGAGGGGTGGTGGTGGCGGGGGGTACTACCCACCTGGCGATCCGCAATATATATATTTTCGTATTCATTCACAGTAGTAACAGCCATCGGGCCGCCGTCGGCCCGATGGCCTTTTCCGCATTGGTTGATCGTGTTTCTGCAGTGTGTGCTTTGATGGTCGCCAGTCCTGCCCGTCCGAGACACGTGGATACAAAGTGCCATCAGCAAGACAAGAGGATTAGATCCTCATGAGCAATCACGACAGCGGGGGCTCATGGGGATCTATGTCTCTTGCAGCTCAATCATGTCAATCATGTTTGCTTTTTCGACACTGAATTTTTTTTTTTTAAATATAACAAATCCGCTTTTTGTTGTCGGTGGTAGAGTTGTTGTTGTGAAAAGCGAGATTGCTGATGTATTACACAGAAACCTCGGTTTTCACGGAAATGGACAGAGGCCTGTGCTAAAGCAGGGTAGATGAGTCTCCGTCTTACGCCAGGTCCTGAATTCCTCGACATCACCACAAGCACCACAAGGTCAGCTCTCGCGTTGTTTAGGTAAAAGCACACAGTGGGCCTCCCCTGCAGTCCCATCTCTTAAAATGCATTATCCTTAGTCTGTCCCAGTCATCACTTAATTTTTCAATCCCCGAAAGAACAGCCTCTGCCCACTTGCTGTACATTTGTCATGCACAAAATCCCAACTAAAAATTAAGAACATGACCAGTCTCAATTTATGGCTATCAATATGATTCTGTATCAACCCTGCAGCCAAAATTGGTACACACCTCAAATCACCATCCGCTTGGCAACTCAAACTAGGACAAAAAGACTCCGCTGGTTAAGCCAAGACTGGTATGAATCAAAGCACCAAACATGTCTCTTCTCATCTATCAGGAGATTGTAAGCAAATTCCAGCAAACTGCCTCTGTACAAAATGCCAAAGAAGGCAGAAGATTTTGTTAAAACACCGGTCCTCACCTACCTCATTTCAATATGTAACGTGACCCTCAGAAAATGCAGCATATGAGAACAGCCGCCATCATCACAGGCATGTGACGAGCGTTATGACTGTTCACCTGGCGCCGGTAGTTGTAAGTGATAAGAAGTGACCAAACTCGCAACGACCATCAATTGCCTGTGGCCATTATGATCACAAAGGACGAGGTCAGAATAGCGCAAACGGACGTCTGCGTTTCGCCTGATTGCCTTACACAACAGTACACCACTAAGGTAGCACGCAGTCATCAAAGCAGAACTGACGCATCAAGTCAAAGCGACACAACTCCTCCGTCGTGTTAACGACGAAGGAGTTGTGTCGCTTCCCCAGAACGAAATGAGTAGGCCTACTTGTCCCATACGCGGATGTGGACACAAGACTGACATGAACATTACTAGTAACTCCGTGCGGCCTCTCATTCATAGAAATAGAGTGAAAAGGCAGTCTACTATACCGGCATGCGAGACAAGAAGTGACATTACATCAATTTCAAAGTTAACATGGTTTTATGGCAAGAGGCTCTTGTTCTTCCAGTTAACCCTCTGCGTGTCGGTAGCGGTTATTGTCATGATGATTCCTAAAGGAAGGGTTACTAAAGGAAGCATCGCGACAAAACTGCTACCGACACGCAAAGGGTTAAGAACAGCCTCTGATGGTGCAGCAAGTGGAAGTTACTTTATGCGGACCGCCCCCGGATTGTCTAAAAAAGTTATGGGTTCCAGATTTAGCACGAAATTAATGTGTCATTGTTTTCAGCGTCATTCAGAAGTGTACAGAGTTTCTACAGCAACAAAAGTGTCTGAAATCTTGTCAAATATGGAATGCCAAGTACGGTTACTGCTACTTGGACTACTACTACTACTACTACTACTACTACTACTACTACCAGGGGCGGATCAGTTACCTCGAGGGGGTGGGGGGTCCAACTTTTTGTTTATTACAGTTCCAACCCTTTGACTGAGACTGACTTAACCCATTCAGCCCGGCGGCCTATTTCCAAAATTTTGGAGGCGTCATCTAATGACTATGCATCAGTTGCAGGAGATGGATCGACATGATAATTCAAGGGCTGTGCCAGATTAGCTTGGCGCCGACAGGCGCCAAGCTAATCTTGCACTACCCTTGAATTATCATGGTCAACTCATCTCCTGCTGTAGTGCGTCGGGGGTGATTGGGTTAAACAGTTCATGGGGGGGGGGGAGAGGTACTATGACGCGTAGTTACGCGTCTTTTCCGCCGGTGGGTGTCGTCAGCAGCAGTTAATAGGTTACAGGCCCACTACCGCCGTAATTGTTCAAAGATACACTTCTGTAGCAGATGGTTAGAAAGCGCTACACACAGGATATAATTCATTGAGACACAGGACAATCTAGTTCTAGACTCCGAATCCGTTCTAGAAATACAACGCTTTCAATGCGATAAACAGCTAAAAATAGACTGACACGCTAACGGTTGTGCAGAATAAATAAGTGCGATTACGCGTGTGCTTTTGCTGTGTGTCCAAACTGTTGTTAAAGTTCAATAGGTGTGTGAACAATCCACAACCAACACAAATGGTGCTGAAATGAGTCTTCAGATTTATTCATAATGGTGCTTTAATGTTGTAACGAGTCTTCACAAGCGCGATGGAGTAGTGCCCTAAGCGCGCCGGGAAAGGTATTACATAATCTTAGGTCGCTACCCGATCGCACTGGGGAAGACTGGTTACAATATCAATGCTGACCCGATTTACGTCTATGGTCCTCTTGCAGTGACAGTGATCAGGTGGTACGTCTGTTTTATTTCAGGGGAACGCGGGTTGGTTGGTTAGTTCGGGGCTTAGTGTCCACTGCACAAGAGTGATAATGAACGGCCCTAAAGGGCGGGTTATGGGTGTGTGTGGAGGGGGAGTGGGGGGGGGAGCAGGGACAGCTATTGCCTATGGAGTACGACCTGAACCCTGATCAGTTTAGGCAAACTGCAGGTGTGCCAGTTTCATTGATCAGGACGTGTTAACGGACATGCAAACTGTTTGGTTAGTTCGGGGTTTAAGTCCACAGCACCGTAGCAAGGCCGGTCAGACTCAACAATGACCTCTTAGAACCATTCCCTACTCTCAACGGTGTAAAGCAGGGCTGCGCGCTGGCACCGACCCTCTTCACCATCATTTTTAGCATGATGTTCAAGCGGGCCACAGTGAACTTCGACGATGACGATGCAGTGTACATCAGGTATTGTCTCGATGGCAGCCTGTTCAACCTCAGACGACTGCAGGCCCACACCAAAACCCTAGACCAACTCATTCGTGAGCTGCTTTTTGCTGATGACGCTGCCCTCGTTGCACACACAGAGAGAGCCCTGCAGCGCATCACGTCCTGCTTCGCAGACGCTGCCCAGCTCTTTGGACTCGAGGTCAGTCTGAAAACGACAGAATTCCTCCATCAGCCGGCACCCACGGTAGAGCATCGCCTTCCCCACATCACCATCGGCGAGTCTGAACTAATGTCAGTGCACCAGTTTACTTACCTTGGCTGCATCATCACGTCGGGGGCCAAGCTGGACAAGGAGCTTGACAGCAGGATGGCAAAAGCGAACAGCGCTTTCGGGCGACTATTCAAGCGGGTGTTGCACAATCAACAGCTGAAAACAGGCACCAAGATTAACTTGTACAGAGCTGTGGTCCTCACCACCCTGCTGTATGGTTCCGAGTCCTGGGCCCTCTACCACAGCCCATTACGACTCCTCGAACGCTTCCACCAGCGCTGCCTGCGTACAATCCTGGTCATTCACTGGAGTGACTATGTCACCTACGTTGAGGTCCTTTAACAGGCAGAAACTGTGAGCATCGAGGCCTTGCTGCTGCGGACGCAGCTCCACTGGGCCGGGCATGTCTCCAGGATAGAGGATCATCGCCTACCCAAGATCACCCTGTTCGGCGAGCTTGCCACTGGACGCCGAGACAGAGGGGCACCAAAGAAGAGACACAAAGACTGTCTCAAGAAGTCACTTAGTGCCTACCAAATCGACCACCGCCAGTGGTCTTTGCTTGCTGCGGGACCGTGACACCTGGCGCTCCACCATTTACAAGGCAGCCGTCTCCTTTGAGGACTCTCGCAGAGCTAGCCTTAAGGACAAGCGGCTCAGGAGAAAAAACAGAGATGCCGGAACTCAGAACCCTGGCCAGACCTTCCCCTGCAGCCACTGCGGTCGAACCTGCCTGTCCCGGATTGGCCTCCGCAACCACGAGCAGGCCTGCAGACGTCGTGGGCAACCCCTATAAAATCTTCGTTCGCGAAGTCAAGCCAAGAGAGAGACCGTAGCGGGCGGGTTATGAGGGGTCGGGGACAACTATTG
>BTPG01000006.1:7139072-7164072 GCA_036245525.1 Semisulcospira habei
TATATATAGAGATATATAGAGATATATATATATAGATATATAGAGATATATATATAGATATATATAGAGATATATATAGAGATATATATAGAGATAGAGATAGAGATAGAGATAAAAACAAGAAAGAATAACGGATCCACTCTGATGACGACCACGACCGGACTCAACGTAGCATGCTGGAACATCCGAACCATGCTCGACAAAGCAGACAGCGGACGCCCCGAACGTCGCTCCGCCCTCATTGCCCATGAATTGCGGAGGTTAAACATTGACATCGCCGCGCTCAGCGAAGTACGCCTTCCGGACGAAGGCAGCCTCCAAGAACTTGGCGCTGGGTACACCCTCTACTGGTCAGGCAGGTCTGCATCAGAAAGACGGCTCTCAGGCGTGGGTTTCATGGTCAAGACCTCCATTGCGACTAAGCTGGAAAACCTACCAACGGGTCATTCAGACCGCATCATGTCCATGCGCCTCCCACTGAGACACCAGCAACACGTCACCCTTCTCAGTGTGTACTCCCCAACCCTCTTGGCAGAGCCTGCTGAAAAGGACAAGTTTTACACTGACCTGCGCAGCCTCATACAGAGCACCCCTGCAGACGACAAAGTCATCATCCTTGGCGACTTCAACGCCAGAGTGGGCCAGGACTCTGAAGCCTGGAAAGGAGTCCTCGGCAAGCATGGCGTGGGGAACTGCAATGACAATGGCCGCCTACTGTTGGAGTTCTGTGCAGAGCAGCAACTGGTCATCACCAACACTACTTTTCAGCAAAAGGACAGTCGAAAGACCACCTGGATGCATCCTCGCTCCAAGCACTGGCACCTTATCGACTATGTCCTAGTGCGTCAGAGGGACCGCAGTGACGTCCTCCTCACCAGAGTGATGCCCAGCGCAGAGTGCCACACTGACCACCGCCTTGTCCGCTGCAAACTCAGGCTCCACTTCAAGCCAAAACCCAAGAAATGGGGGCCCCCCAAGAAAAAGCTTGATGTTGCGAGCCTTCAGCGTGACGACGTGAAAGCTGCCTTTCAGACAGATTTACAGCGCAGGCTCAAAGACACAGCGGACCCAGCAGACTCCTCCCCTGAAACACTTTGGGAAGAACTGAAAACTGCTATTGCAAAATCCTCTGCAGAAGTCTTGGGTTTCGCTAGAAAGAAGAATAAAGACTGGTTTGACGAAAACGATGTAGAGATCCAGGAACACCTAGCAAAAAAAAGAGCCGCCCATCAGGCCCACCTAGCCCAGCCTTCCTGCCCTGTGAAGAAGTCTGCCTTCCGCCTCGTCTGCAGCAGTCTCCAGCGCAAGCTCAGAGATCTCCAGAATGAGTGGTGGACCAGACTTGCACAGAGGACCCAGCTTTGCGCAGACAATGGTGACTACAGGGGCTTCTACGAAGCATTGAAAGCAGTGTATGGCCCCAGGCACCTGGTACAAAGTCCCCTGCGAAGCGCGAATGGCCAGGCACTCCTCACAGATAATACCTCCATCTTGAACCGCTGGTCGGAATACTTTCAGAGCCTCTTCAGCGCTGAGCGCACTGTTCAAGAAGCAGTCGTCCTACAAATCCCACAGCTCCCAGTAAAAGTTGAATTGGACGAACCGCCCACCGCTGAAGAGACCCTCACAGCCATCCACCAGCTCAAGAGTGGCAAAGCAGCAGGCATTGATGGAATACCGCCAGAGATCTGGAAACATGGAGGCACAGCACTGCACAACAAGCTCCATGACCTCTTTCTCTGCTGCTGGGAGGAAGGAACACTACCAAAGGATCTCCGTGATGCAGTCGTTATCACCCTGTACAAGAACAAAGGTGAGAAGTCTGACTGTTCCAACTATCGGGGAATTACACTGCTGTCCATTGCTGGGAAAATCCTTGCAAGGCTGCTCCTGAATCGGCTGGTACCTGCCATCGCTGAAGACCAACTCCCAGAGGGCCAGTGTGGCTTCAGAGCAAACAGGAGCACCACCGATATGGTCTTTGTGCTGAGACAGCTACAGGAGAAGTGCCGCGAGCAGAACAAAGGGCTGTACGTAACGTTTGTCGACCTAACAAAAGCGTTCGACACTGTGAGCAGGCAAGGCATGTGGCAGATCCTGGAGCGACTTGGCTGTCCCCCAAAGTTCCTCAACATGATTGTCCAGCTACACGAGGACCAGCAAGGTCAGGTCAGACTCAACAATGACCTCTCAGAACCATTCCCCATTCTCAACGGCGTAAAGCAGGGCTGCGTGCTGGCACCGACCCTCTTCACCATCTTTTTTAGCATGATGTTGAAGCAGGCCACAGTGGACCTCGATGATGACGATGCAGTGTACATCAGGTATCGTCTCGATGGCAGCCTGTTCAACCTCAGACGACTGCAGGCCCACACGAAAACCCTAGACCAACTGATCCGTGAGCTGCTTTTTGCTGATGATGCTGCCCTCGTTGCACACACAGAGAGAGCCCTGCAGCGCATCACGTCCTGCTTCGCAGACGCTGCCCAGCTCTTTGGACTCGAGGTCAGTCTGAAAAAGACAGAGGTCCTCCATCAGCCGGCACCCAAGACAGTGTATCGCCCTCCTCACATCACCATCGGCGAGTCTGAACTAAAGTCAGTGCACCAGTTTACTTACCTTGGCTGCATTATCACGTCGGACGCCAAGCTGGACAAGGAGCTTGACAGCAGGCTGGCAAAAGCGAACAGCGCTTTCGGGCGACTTTTCAAGCGGGTGTGGCACAATCAACAGCTGAAAACAGGCACCAAGATCAGCGTGTACAGAGCTGTGGTCCTCACCACCCTGCTGTATGGTTCCGAGTCCTGGGCCCTCTACCGCAGCCAACTACGACTCCTCGAACGCTTCCACCAGCGCTGCCTGCGTACCATCCTGGGCATTCACTGGAGTGACTATGTCACCAATGTCGAGGTCCTTGAACAGGCTGAAACCGTGAGCATCGAGGCTTTGCTGCTGCGGACACAGCTCCGCTGGGCGGGGCATGTCTCCAGGATGGAGGATCATCGCCTACCAAAGATCACCCTGTTCGGCGAGCTTGCTACTGGACACCGTGACAGAGGGGCACCAAAGAAGAGATACAAAGACTGTCTCAAGAAGTCACTTAGTGCCTGCCAAATCGACCACCACCAGTGGTCTTCGCTTGCTGTGGACCGTGACACCTGGCGCTCCACTATTTACAAGGCAGCTGTCTCCTTTGAGGACTCTCGCAGAGCTAGCCTTAAGGACAAGCGGCTCAGGAGAAAGAACAGAGATGCCGCAACTCAGAACTCTGGCCATACCTTCCCCTGCAGCCACTGCGGTCGAACCTGCCTGTCCCGGATTGGCCTCCGCAGCCACGAACAAGCCTGCAGACGTCGTGGGCAACTCCTATAAAATCTTCGTTCGCGAAGTCCAGCCAAGAGATCTTCAATGGCAGAAGGAATGTGAAATAAGTAGCGGCTAATCTCTATGTTTGTTTGTTTGTCTATTTTGACAAAGGGTATTTACCCGAAATATTAATAAATTGTGTTGTACCCGTCTTTTCTAAGCGTGTTTCTTTCTCCGTTGGGTACTTCTTTGTCAATAAAACGTTTCATGATCATCTCTCTCTCTCTCTCTCTCTCTCTCAAGGCCTGTGCGCCTAATATCTCAATCCTTGATAAATAAAGTTTCAGTCAGTCAGTCAGTCAGTCTCTCTCTCTCTCTCTCTCTCTCTCTCTCTCTCTCTCTCTCTCTCTCTCTCTCTCTCTCTCTCTCTCTCTCTCTCTCTCTCTCTCTCTCTCTCTCTCTCTCTCTAAGACTCGTACGGCCAGTCCATTTAGCGCAAACGTTAATACGTCATCTCGCTGCAACCATCCCCCCTCCCCCCCCCCTCCCCCGCGAAAAAAGATAGAAGGCTTAACACACAACAGAAACAATAAGATGGGATGAACCATAACCCACAAAGTCCCTTCTATATGAGCGCTGTCTTCGCTGTCAAGGGTCTCTACCTTTTGTCTTTGACTTGATTGTGATGTTGTAATATCTACTTTTGAAAAAGCCTCGCAGATGTGCCAATGCGCCATAGCGAACTCTAAAAGGGGCGCGCGCAGTGCATACGCGTCATTGGTTTGTCAAACGTCATTTGTCATGACGTATTTGTTCGTTTTTACGAAATTTTATATTTAACGTGATATGAGTTTCGCTTTTGCTTTAAGACAACTAAAAATGGTGACAAAACTAAGAATTCCACGGTACAATTTCAGTCTTGCTATAATTTGTGTGAAAGCAGGTTGACTTTACCTAGCTACATGATATACTAAGTACATCTGCATGCTCTTCTGAAAGTGCGTCGATGAGTGTGTGTATGTGTGTGCGTGCGTGCATGCCCGCGCTCGAAACATCCACAAGAGGCATAGCTGTTCATGAGCCCTCCTGCCTTTTGAAGATGCACGCATATGTGAGAGAAAGAACGAGCAAGCTAGAGAGAGATAATTACGTCATATTTAAAATATGTCTGCGTGGTGACGGAGTTCCCGCTTTTATGTCACCGCCACTGTCTGACTTTCTCCAGATGTAAAGATTTTTTACCGTTGTTTTTTTTCTGAAAAAAATTAATTTTTGCTGAAGTTGAAAGGGTACAAGCTGGCTAATGAACTCGTCCAACGTTTTTCTCCAAATTAGCTATATCGGGTCACCTGAATGCTCTTCTGAAAGCGTGACGGTGTGTGTGTGTGTGTGTGTGTGTGTGTGTGTGTGTGTGTGTGTGTGTGTGTGTGTGTGTGTGTGTGTGTGTGCGCGTGCGTGTGCATGTTAGTGTGAGCATGCGCGCGCGTTCCAAATATCTTCAAGAGACATAGATCCTCTGCGCTCTCCGGGCGCATGATGATCTATGCCTCTTGGAGATGCGTGCAGATCTGTGAGAAAGAGAGATCGCGGCGCCCGCTAGAGAGAATTACGTCATATTTACAGTATTATGTCAATGTCTGCGTCGTGACTGAGTTGCCTCTTTAACGTCACCGCCACTGTCTGACTATATAGAAGTCAAGGGTTTTAGTGTTTTAAGTCTTTTCTAAAAAGAATTAATATTTACTAAGAAGTTGAAAGGATAAAAGGCTGGCTAACGAACTCATCCAATATCTTTCTCCAAACTAGCTATATGCAACAGTTCAAGTAAATATGACAAAAATTACGGACTCTAATCTGGGTCAACCGACTTCCTATAAACGATTGTTTAAGTCTTCAATGAGACTTTCAATTACAATATGCTCGGAGGCTCTCTTAGCCACCCACTTAAGAAAGTATTTCGCCAAGTTTCAAGCTTGTGTTTACAGAAATTTCGGAGATTCTCTTGTTTACATATATATGCAAACACATACATAAATGCATACATACATATATACATACATACGCACATACGGCGCCTCCGCGCCAAATGTACGTTCAGCAGCGAGGTTAGCGTAACTAGACATGACGTAATTTTTATCTTGCTACTTAAATTGTGAGAGGTTTAGCCTGCCCTCCTTTGGCATCATGGACATGCTATTAATTTTCGACCCACCGCGACCCGTGCTAAAAGGTTCCTTCTATAAATAGAAGGGACTTAACAAAAACTTGTAGCTACTGATGGCGGACTAGCACGCAGCTACTTTGTGACATGTCTTGGACGCCAGTTTTGTTCCCCCCAAAAGCGCATGAAAACGTTGTAAAATACGAGTTTATTTAGTGTTGTTCGAAACAATAGGCACACTACTGGAGACGTTTGCAGCACACACTTTCACCAATTTGCAAACACTAAAGAGAGGACATTTGCGGAATCGAAAGCACATCGGCCTCCTATGAGACTATTCTGCTGAACAATGTTAGTTTTTTTTAGACAATCACCCACCTCGTCTATTGCATTAACGCATTCAGCCCTGACGCACTACAGCAGGAGATGGGTCGCCCTTCATAATTCAAGGCTAGTGCCAGATTAGCTTGGCGCCTGTCGGCGCCAAGCTAATCTGGCACTGCCCTTGAATTATCATGGTCGATCCATCTCTTGTAACTGGTGCAGTCATTAGATGACGCCTCCAAAATTTGGGAACTACATGTTTCGGGCTGAATAAGTTAAACCGACAATGTGAAGATGATGCTGCTAGTGGCATAAACTGTACATTTTACGATTCGTCGCGGTGAAGCGAATTCAATAACATGCCCATGACGTGATAGGCGGGCGGGCCTAATCCTCTGGGGTCTGATGTATGGACAGCTACTAGACAAGTCCCAGACTAAGCCCTAGTTTGAGACTTGTTACTTAGGGACTAACTCAGGCATACATTTCCGATGCATGAACTGAGACTTGAATCAGACTATCAAGTCTAAGACTAGATATCGTTAGTCCGCGACTTGCATCAGGTGCTATTTTTAACTTGGGGAAATCCAGTTCCAAATGCCACTGAGCCGCATACGCAGCTGGGAACAGTTTTCGCCCTGCACGTGTTTTGACAGCCGCTGTCTTCCTGTAAGCTGTACTTTTCACTCATCGATTTTAGTTTTGATGACCATGTGATTGACTTGTCGCTTTGCTGCTACAACTGCCAGTTGTGTGTGTAGATTTAGGGTTGAGCTGCACGTCGGAACTTTGTTTTATTAACATAATTATGTACTTACTTTGCTGTTTAGATTTGATGGTTCTACTTCCTTTGCTCAAATGACAGAGCTACAAAGTAGTTGAGGTAGGAAATTGCTCCCTTTTTTATTCAATGATCTTGTGGAGAGATGTGATGAATTGTCAGTTTTTACTAAGGCAGTACCATTTGTCAGCAGCTCAGTCATTGTACTTATAGATCAAGTAGTCTGTAAGGGCAGTGTTGCATTTAGGCGTTATCCTTCAGCCTAGTCATATTGCTGACATTTTGCATAGGCTTGCTTTGCCATGATAGTGTTAGGATTGAGTGCCCTTTTTTATTTTTAATGTTGAGAAATGCAAGATTTCGGCAGCAAGAAATGATCCTGGCCAACGAGCAGTGACATTCAAGTACAGCGTTTCTGCATCACAAACAACCTGCAAAGACACAAAGATATAAGCATGCATTATAAAAGTGATTAGGTCATGCAACTTGTCACAGTGCTGATCAATGGTCGATTGAGTGTTAGTTTGTTCCAAGTAGCCTCAAACACACACACACACACACACACACACACACACACACACACACACACACACACACACACACACACACATACACACACACACACACACTGATAAACATACACACACACTGATAAACAAACACACGCACAGAATGACAAACACACACACACACACACATGCATACAGAATGACAAACACAAACACGCATTGCAGATAGAAACTACTTGTCTTTATGATTGTCTTTATGATGGCATACCTGGACGTTTCTGGCGTGGAAGTCTTTCCTGTTGACGTACTCGTGTTCTCGCTCGCATTTGGCTTGAATGGCGACCTGTGTGCCATCAATGCAAGCAAATGCCTTGGTGAAACCCTGCATGCTAAAAAATGCAACTTTCCTTGCTTCAGCCTCGCTTTTGGCTGGCATTCTGATGACCTCGTGGGCATGCTGGAGGAAAGCGTCAGTCACGCGTGTTATTGTCCGACTGACCGTGCTTTGATCCACCCCGATTAAGTCTCCTACCGTGCTGTGAAATGATCAATTCGCGTAGAATCGAAGAGCCAAGAGCACTTGCAAACGGATGTCAGTGAACCCTTTCGTTACGACCATTTTTCACGGCATCCGTCAGCTCACAAATTTCACGGCGCGTGAAACAAACTTTTTTATGTAAAGCTTCGTATTGTCAAACTCATCTAGTGGGTGTCGACGGTCTCTAAATACTCGATTTCGGTGTAGATTTCGTCGAGATAGGAACATCGTGTAGACAGCAGCTGCCATTTTAATTCGCTTTTAGTCAGAGACTACACGCTTTACACCTAGTAAATCGTGGGATTAAAATTTGGCTGTTTAGTCCTTGAGATAGTCTCAGACTCTAGCCTAGTCTCGGTACATGCAAGTCTTACTAAAATGTTAGTCTCAGGCTTATGAAGATAGTCTGTGACTTAGGCTCTAGTCTCTGTCCATACATCAGATCCCTGAAGTAACAAGATAAAACTTACACCATGTCTAGCTACGCTTACCTCGATGCAGAACGTACGGCTTGCAGGCCGCTTGTCAGGTTCGACAACCCTAAGCCCTACTTACCCAATGAGGCAGGTGACGTGTCGCGGGACAACACCTTATTGACTAGCTTGTGGCGGGCGGTACCCAGCAAAGGTCCTCGAGCCCACGAATGCTACAGTGGGCCCGCGCACGGCCGTGCGCTGGCCCACTGGGGCCGTCGAGGGCCCGAAGACGTTTTGCTATTGGGGTAGTTGTCCATTGTGTCCGGAGGATTTGTACCACTGTCAGAAGCAATCCATGCCCAATGCACAAGAGGCCATCTGGCCGACGTCGGCCCAATGGCCTTTGCGCACTGGGTCCCCCCTCGCGCTACGCCAGTCGAACAGTGAGACCGGTAACTGCTGCTTCTCGTGATCTGCCGACGCTGTGAAGGGACACTGAAGTGACCTTTCCATTGGCTATCTGCTCCTTCTTTGATTCGGCCATGTTACACTGTGTGGACGCGCCTGAGCTCAACCACATCGCGTGTGTATAAGCGGGGTCATTGCAAACTACGCTGAATGTTTATATTAAGTGGAGAACTAGCTGAACTGGAATTCGCGAAACTATAGCTGGAGAACTCCGCACATCGACAGTTCGTCTGGTTAGGGACGCTCTTAAAGGCGAAGAAAAGCATGCTCAATATAAAGAGGAACGAACAAAAAAAAAACAAACAAACAAAAAAAAATAAGTCAGTAGTGGCAAACAGTTCTCAAAATCACGCAGTAAACGCTGTGTATGCGTGCGTGCGTGCGTGCGAGTGAGTGTTCGAGTGCGACTTACTTGCAATATTGATCTCTACTGCTGGTAGGTGAGACACCCGTAATGCTAGCTGCAAATGTGTCGAGGCATGTTGACAGGGCAGTCGAGTCACAGGCACTCTCCACCCGGGCCACGAGTATCGCTACAGCAAACACAACCAAAGGCACGTGTCAGGCTAAGGTGGTCACACTCTACCTTTTGTGTTTTGACAAACTATTCTCTCTTGTCTGCACCCTTGACACATTCTACCCCTGGACCGAAATCCCCCAATCTTGAAGTTGAGCTCTGAAGGACTGTATTACAATTTTAGAGACAGACTGAGCATGATAGTTCAAGGTGGTGCCTGAATAACTTGGCGCCTATGGGCGCCATGCTATTCTGGCACCACCTTGAACTATCATGCTCGATCCACGTCTTGCTGTGGTGTGTCGGGTCTGAATAAGTAAAAAAAAAAAAAAAAAACCAAGTGCGTGTTTGAAGGGATACCAACGGCCACGGATTTGAAAAGACCAGCAATGTTTACATCGAACAGTCAAACTGAGGTTGGTTGGTTGTACATTGCTTAACGTCCCGACAGCAACAAGACTTTCTCAGGACGTGCCTGCATGCTTGTGAAAAAAACAACTAAACAGAATATTGAATTTATGTTGCCAGCCAGTCTAATACGCTAAATAAACCTAACTAGACTATTTAGCAACACACATCCAACATCAAAAGCTACAGGCTGTGCAGACAGTAAGGAGAGTTTAAAAAAAGAAAATACAGATGAATGTACCAAGGGTATGGGGAAAACCCACCCTGTGGGGCTGACCAGGGTGACCATGGGAACAAAAAAGTAGTTAACCCCACCCAAGTCCCCCACAGCAGACCCAGGTGGGGGTGGAAGGGGGGGGGGGTCAAACTGAGTCTGATTTGCGCTCGCGGGTTTTGATTATACACCGTCACACAAAGTACACAGCCTCGGGCCATAACATGTGTTCCTCAAAATCGCGTACGGTCATTAGAAATGAGAACAAAAAAACTCATGCAGGGGATCAACAGACATAATTTCAGTACTGTCATCATTCAGAAAATTGTTTCCGCTCCTATAATTGAACTTCCAAGCTCTGCGTTTTCAGCGAGCCTGTTTTAAACGACTGTAGTAGTCATTTCTAATTTTGTGTGCGGGCTCACACTATTTACTATATGTCTCTTCGAACTGTACTGGAATGACATATTATATTATAATTCGTTAATTTATAAGACCGTTTCGTGAAATAATTGAAAAATCAGGATGTGGCTAGCTTTTTTTAAAAATAAAAAATGTAACAGCGTGCCAATTTAGTCAGACTAAGCCACTAGGGTATGCAAAAATAATGGGATGGAACTCCACACTTCCTTTGCAGCAATGACGTTATTCGGTGACGCAATAATTGACAAAAAAGGTAATATCCCAAAATGGATAGAATATTACTTAGAAAAAAAAATGCCATGCAAATAAGCTACAAATGATTCACATTCTCAAAGTTGCACAACCACATTGTAATGTACACCTAGACGGTACCTTTTCAGAGGCTAGTTGTATGGGTAAGCTCACAGTTTGATGAAATAACTGAAATGTTTATAATGGCGTTTGGAGGTGTAATTGACGTCTGCTCTGATACCCATTTCCACAACACCCTTGACTTCTGAACGGCAAGACATCGAAAAATATGCGTAAATATTTACCTCTTTGGTGTAACGGATCTAAAAACTCGTTGCCATAGCAACGGTCAGTTCAAGCAAAAAAAATCTCGTTTGTTTCTACCCAAGACCATTCACACGCATGTTTTGTATTATAGTTTGAGTAAAATCAAGAGGTAAATGTATGTTTTATCAACAATCTGGTTCAATCTTTCATGACACATTTTGAATAACGTCATTCCATGGCCGTTTCCTTAGTGATGCTGTACAAAACTGACATGTTTCTTTAACACAAAATAAAGTAGAAAAGGTTCGCTTTAAAAAAATAAATTGTATGAAGCACGTGACGTGGCCATCGCCTGTTGATTGTATCCGTAAGAGAGGGCCTCTGTCTGCTCATTTAAGAGTCTTCCTCCCTACGAATACCATAACCCCTTGAGAAAACTTTAACCCCACCCAAATGCAAGAGGTACAGATCTTTATGTGCATCCGCAGTTACCAGGGCTGATGATGATCAATACCTCTTTCTAAACACCACTTATAGCCATGTTTTTTGAACGGCTTTGGATCGTTGAGGTTGCACTTACAAGGATTTCAAAAGGACAATCTACGTCCGCTGGCAGTGAAGGGGTTAATGCTACTCAATACTACAGATTCTCACCCCACCACAACCCCCAATATCCGCCTCTGGACATTTTCTGACGCTGCTCCTTGAGATTCTGTGTTGGGCGGTGTTGGCATCTGATTGAGAGTGGGGGCCTAAGCCTTTTCATCGGGATACACTCATTGCTTGAAATACATTTTGACTGCCAGTTCAAGGGTTGTGACAGAATAGTTTGGCGTCTAAGGCGCCAAGCTATTCTGGCACCAGCATGGAACTAAAACACTTGCTTGATCTCCTCATCTGTCATGTAGCATTCATAGGACAATAATCAAATTATACAAAATCAGCAAAACAGAAAATAGATGTTGCAAACCCTTTAAATTAGACGTATCGAACACGACGTTTCGGATCCAAGATCCTTCATCTAGGTGACATGGAAACAACCAAATACAAAATCAGCCTCAGGATGTATGGTTAACACGAGTACACCTTATGCACTCTTTTGATGTGCTTCTATACTGGGGGTGGGGAGGTGGGGCGGGGGTGAATGGTGGGGTAGGGTGGGGTGGGGGTGAGGGAGGGAGGGGCCGCGTGTAGAACACCAACAGATATATCCACCGTGATGTTTATATAACAACAGTCAATTCAACAACAGTCCAAATACTGCAGCGAATTTCCCTCTCCATAAAAGGAAAAAAAAAAAGAAAGAAAAAAAGTGTAATCAATAAAATTAAATAACCTAACATGAAATACAATACAATAAAATAAAATAAAATTAAAAAATAAATATAAAATAAAATAAAATAAAATAAATAAAATAAAATAAAATAAAACGAATAATTCAGAAGTAAAAACATTGAATAAATACAATAAGACAAAAATAAAATAAATGAATTAAAATAAGAAACAACATAACATTAACAATAAAATAAAAAAAATTAAAAATTTTATAACAATAAAATAAAATAAAATAAAATAAAATAAAATAAATTATTTAAATGAAATACACAATAAAATACAACTATTAACTACAATCAGTGAAACCACAAATCAAACGAAAACAAAACAAAAAAAAACAAACAAACAGTGAAAGATAACAGAAAATCAAAATAAAACGAAACTGTTGAAACAGTATCAACCCAAAATGATATACTAAACCAAACTACTCTGATGAGCCATTGATAATGCTTTATGTCAATTAACCCTTTCAGCTCCGACGCTCTGCACCAGGATCAATCTAGCTAATTCAAGGGTATTGCCAGATCGGCTTGGCGCCATTGTGCGCCAAGCCAATCTGGCACTACCCTTGAATTATCAGGATAGATTTATCTCCTGCAACTGTTGCATAGTTGTTGGGCGACACCTCTAACCTTGGATTTGAATGGGTTAAGTATCTTTTCGTCACTTAATGTATAACCTACCGACCACAGCACACAGGGAGACGAGGAGCTGGAAGCTGGCCATCTTGAGCTGTTAGACTTGCTGGTCACGGTGGACGAACACAACGATGTGATGTTCCTGAGGTTCTGGGGCTGCCGACTTCTGAGCGATGAGAGGGCGTTGATTCCGATTGAAGCGCGTGCGTGTCTGGTCGGAGCTTGTGAGTAATTTATATAGTGCCTTGATTGCCATGACGCGATATCAATATAGCATAATATTGCCCGCCTGGTGGTTATCGCCGTCAATGGCAACCAATCCAGAGCGGTGATAGATACCAAATCAAAATCGGTGTAAAACTCTGCAATGACCCCTGGGTAAATTGGATCATGGGTAATGTTTGCGTAACGTTACCCCGGTTCCATCTGGTGTATCAATCTGCCCGCAAAAGTGACTCTGGGACCATTTGGCGTAAGTCTGCCACACTAAAATGGCCCCGGGCCCATCTCACACAGTTGTATGCTGCGCTATAATCATCATGGGGCGATCAGGCGTAGTGGTCGTTTTTGCGTGTACACCGGATGGCCGCAATATACCTAACAAAACAGATGAACAGATAGAACAGGCAAGAGGCATAGATCCTCATGAGCCCCTGTTATAGCATGGCCTCATGGGGATCTTTGCCGCTTGCAGCTGAGTTCTCTTTGTGCATGTCGAAATGGGATGTCCACATTCAAATATTTCAAGACAAGAGGTGGCTGGAGTAGAATTGTGCGGGCAAATGTCTCTGTGTGTGTGGGGCGGGGTGGGGGTGGGGGTGGGGATTTCTAGGGAGGGGGGGGGGCGCAAGGTGGGGGGCAAGGGGGGAGGCAAAGGGGGGGGGGGGTAGCCGTTTTGCACTGTGACAGCATTTGATGGTACTAAAGTCAGTCCCTTGTATAAGAACCGATAACTGTGGTTCTTGTTCTCACATAGATCTAGTCAAGTAGATTGTATTTGTCCCGCTCTCCGGGCAATGCATCTATGACCTGTGAAGATCTACTGACTGTCGCCTGGTAGTGTTTATTGCATCCGGGCAGTCAAAGGGTACTTACGAGTGTGTAAACATTCATATTTCCTCCACTGTTGTGTGCGATGAAGAACTCTGGCCTCTGAAAGCAAACACAGTGGCCCAGTATGAACACGAACACCAATATGAAAGACTTAACTCATTTAGTCCGGACATAGCATAACTAAATTTGGCTCGACCACGTTAGTTCAAGGGTAGTGCCAGAATAGCTTGGCTCCTATAGGCGGTCAGTCAGTAAGTCAGTCAGCCTATAGGCGCCAAGCTATTCTGGCACCAGCCTTGAACTACCATGGTCGACCTGTCTCCTAAATTGTAACGCAGTCCTCCGATGACAACTCCAAAATGTGGGTATTTCGAACCTGGGAAGCAATGAGTTAAGCTAGGTTTCCATAAGCACGAATCCGATAAGAACTCAATCGGAACCCAATACACCAATCAAATGTTTGTACAGAATTCGCGGCGCGCGTGTTTCCATACAAAACGTGCGACATCGGAATTCCGACTTTGTGGGAATCACTAAATATGACGCAAAGAACAGAGAATGGCGCGAGAACGTGCGACAGATGACAAAAGTTTAGCTTATACTTGCGGTCCCAACACATGGCACATCTGAGAGAAAAAACTCCGCAGAATAAATGGAAAAAAACCAAACATGTTGTGTTCGTTTCGCAGCAGGATTCCAAATTCGGCTCCGCATCGGACCTATGGAAACACGTGATCGATCATAAAGACGATGTGCACGGACTTGTCTGTTTCTGATCCGTCTTCGGAAACGGGTCGTATAGGTATCAGAATGTGCATGGTCGGGGCGTACGGGTAATAGTTACAGGGCGTCGGTTGCTATGACACGATGTCAATACAGCATAATATTGCCCGCTTGGCAACCACTCCGGTGCCGTCGTAGACACCACGTCCAAAAAATGGCTGAAAAACGTCAGAAGGATACCTAGACCAGATCGAACTGGTTTCTTTCGCGAACTCAGCAAGTTTGACACGCAAACGTGGCCCCTGGTCCACCTGGCGTATCAGTGCAATACACTAAAATAGCCCCACGTTGATCTGGCGAAGAAGTTGGCCACGCCAAACCCAGGAGGCAAATGTCCTCGGAACGACGACGGTGGCCCGTGCACATATATCCCAGTAAGCAAAAGTCCTCGCGCACGACTGTGCGCGGGCCCGAAGACGTTTGCTAGTGGGGACACACACACATACACACAGCCGTGCGTCGGCCTACTGTGGCCGCCGTCTGCCCGAATACCTTTTGCTATTGAGGAAGTGACCTCGGGTCGGCCTGGCATGGTGATCATTCGGGCGTGTTACGCCGGGCGAGCTGAATTCACCTTCAGATGAACATGAGGAAGGCAAGCGGCACAGATAATCATCATCCCTGCTTTAGCTTGGCCTCATCAGGATCTATGACTCTTGCAGCTTGGGTGTGTTTGATGATCGGATGTGCTTTTGGAATATGAATGTCGACAAAAGATTGGATTTTGAAATGTGTCAAGAAAGGGATGGCCGGGGTGGGAAGGAGGGGAAATGAGTTGGTGTGTCTTGACAATTTGACGCTTATAATGTATCCCTTGCAACCTGTGATCCCCCCACCCCTCACCTTCTCTCCCTATCCCCCCCCCCCCCCACCTTGCCGCTCGTCTGACATGTTTTGCTCAAAAGCCGATCGGCCTCATACTATGTCTTTAGTTTGTGTTTGCATAATATGACAGAAATGCATGTCGCTGCTGGCTAGCTGTGACTGCATGGAGGGCGTTTCTCACGACTTTGGGACACGATCGAGAACCTTTTAATCACAAATCACAAAACTAACTTGCATGTACCCTCTAAAGACTGCGCCAGATGTAGACCTTGCAAGGGACCCTAGGGCCAACGTAGGCCTCAGTGGGGCTGCGTATAGTTGTGACCGGGCAAACTGAGGCCAGCGTCCGGCCCGACGGCCATTAATTACGGGGTATATCTACAGTCATACTTCAATGTCAGAAAAGAACGTTGACAGCTGCTTGGAAAAAGAAGAAAATAAGATCGAGTTGTACAATGTAAACATGCGTCAAATAAATTATCACATTCTACCCCAGGACCGAACTCCTCAAATGTTGAAGTTGCCCTCTAAAGGACTGTATTGCAATTCTAGAGACAGATCGAGCATGATTGTTCACGGGTGGTGCCAGAATAGCTTGGCGCCTATGGGCGCCAAGCTATTCTGGCACCACCCGTGAACGATCATGCTCGATCCATGTCTTGCTGGGGTGTGTCGAAGCTGAATGAGATACTTACTTACTTACGCCTGTCACCCGAACCCGGGTATAGGCCGTCGACGAGAGACCTCCAGCGACTCCTGTCCTGTGCTTCTCCTTCGATTTTACTCCAGGAGGTTCCCAGTCTCTTGATGTCTGCTTGAAGGTCTCGACGCCAGGTGTTTCTCGGCCTGCCTCTTTTCCTCTTTCCCTGGGGGGTCCATGACAATGCCTGCCTAGTGATACTGGAAGCTGGCTTTCTCAGACGGTGACCAATCCATCCCCATCTTATTCGCCCAATTTCATTCTCTGCTGTTATCTGCTCTGTTCTCTACCAGAGTCTGACGTTGCTGATCTTCTCTGGCCAGTGGATTTTCAAAATTCTTCTAAGGCAACTGTTTATGAAGATCTGTACTCTGTTGACTGTGGTTTTTGTCAATCTCCAAGTCTCTGCTCCATATAGGAGAACTGCTTTTACGTTGGAGTTGAAAATCCGGACTTTGGTGTGTTGTGACAGATCTCTGGAACTCCACACTTTTTTCCAACTGGAGAAAGGCTGCTCTGGATTTACCGATTCGTGCTCTGACATCTGCATCAGTGCCGCCTTTTTTGTCTATGATGCTCCCGAGATACGTGAAGGACTCCACCTCCTCCAACGGGGTGCCAGCAAGCAAGACTGGTTCTTCCCTGGTTGCTTTCAGCCTCATTGTCTTTGTTTTCTGTTTGTGGATGGTGAGGCCCACTTGGGACGAGATGTGAGCAAGCCTCGTGGTCTTGTCCTGCATTTGTTGATGAGTGTGGGACAGTAAAGCCAAGTCTTCTGCAAAATCGAGGTCGTCAAGCTGTGTCCACAGTGTCCACTGTATTCCGTTTCTTCTCTGCTCTGTGGTCCTCTTCATGACCCAGTCTATGGCCAGTAGGAAGAGGAACGGAGACAGCAAACACCCCTGCCTGACACCGGTTCTGACCTGGAGCTCCCTGGTGAACTGCCCTTCGTGGATCACGCGACATGTCATGCCATCGTAGCTGCTCTTGATCAGGCGGACGAGCTTGTGGATACACCGTAGTGTCGTAGGAGTTTCCACAGAGTCTCTCGGTCCACGCTGTCAAATGCTTTCTCGTAATCCACAAAGTTGACGTACAGCGGGCTCCACTCCAGAGACTGTTCCACGATGATGCGGAGAGTGGCGATCTGGTCTGTACATGATCGGTTTTTCCTGAATCCTGCTTGCTAGTCTCTCAGCTGGAGGTCAACGGAGCTCTTCATTCTCTCCAGGATGATCCTGTTGAAGACCTTTCCAGGTACTGACAGCAAGGTGATTCCTCTGCAGTTGGAACACTTGCTGAGGTCGCCTTTCTTAGGAAGCTTGATTAGGTACCCCTCCTTCCAGTCAGCCGGCATCACCTCCTCTTCCCAGATCTTTCCAAACAGTGGGTACAGCATCTCTACTGTTGTCTCTAGGTCTGCTTTTAGAGACTCCGCTGGGATGCCATCTGGCCCTGCTGCTTTGCCGTTCTTCAAAAATGCCACCGCTTTTCTGATCTCTTCCTGGCTGGGTCTGTCACAGATGATGGGTAGGTCGGTCTCTGCTGGCTAGATGTCTGGGGGTCTGGGGGGGGGGGGGGGGGGTCGGGTGGGCTGGGTCTGTTCAGTAACTCTTCAAAATACTCGGCCCATCTGTTGAGTTGGTCTGCTTGCCTTCTTTGTCTTTTTCTGGTCTTTCTGTATGGCCATACTTGCCCGCCAATCTTCTGGTAACGTCGTAGAGCTGTTTCATGCTGCCGCTGTCTGCTGCCTTTCTGCCTCTGCTGCCAGGCTGTCTGTGCAGGTCCTCTTGTCTGCCCTGATACTCCTCTTCACCTCGCGGTTAACTTCCGAGTATTCCTCCTGTGCCCTTGCTTTGGCTGCTCTCGTGCGACTGTTGTTGACAGCTGCTTTCTTCTGCTTCCTCACTTCTATCTTCTTCAAGGTCTGTGCCGACAGCCAGTCCTTGTGATGGTGTTTCCTGAACCCTTCAGTGTCTTTGCAGGTTGAGTTCAGCGCCTCTCTAACTGCCTTCCACTGCTGCTCTGTGGTGACCGCCTCCTCTTCATTTACTAGCTCCTGTAGCGCTTGAAACCGGTTGGACAGCACCAGTTTGAACTCTTCTCTCACACCAGTCTCTCTCAGGAGGCCTACATTATAGCGCTGTCTTCTTGTTGTCTCTGTGCGGCTTTTCTTTAACTTGAGCTTTATTCTTAAGGTAAGCAGATGGTGGTCTGAGGCGACATCTGCTTCCCTCCTCACTCGAACATCTTAAAGGGATCTTCTAAATTTCTTGCTAATGCAGATATGGTCTATTTGGTTCTCTGTAGTATGGTCAGGTGCGACCCAAGTTGCTTTGTGTATTCTTCTGTGTGTGAAGATGCTGCCTCCAATGACAAGTCTGTTTAGAGCACAAAAGTCTACAAACCTTTCCCCGTTCTCACTCATCTCCCCTAGTCCCTGTCTCCCCATCACCTCTTCGTATCCGGTGTTGTCCTCCCCTATTGTGGCTTTAAAATCGCCCATGACGATGGTGATGTCTCGCTCCGCACATGTGTCCACAGCACTCTGGAGTCGGTCGTAGAACTCTTGTTTCTCTTCCTCGTCACTGTCATTAGTGGGCGCATAACAATGGATGACGTTCAGTTTGAGCTTTTTCTTGGTTCTAAAGGCTGCTGTGATAATTCTTGGCCCAAGAGGTTCCCAGCCCATCAGCGCTCTCTGTGTGATTGGTGACAGCATGAATGCTACTCCTTCTGTATGGGGGGCATTCTCTTCTTCATGACCTGAATACAGAATCATCTCCCCACTTAACAGCCTTTTCTGGCCAGACTGCGTCCATCTGGCTTCACTGATACCTAGCAGGGAAAGGTTGTACTTTTGCATTTCCGCTGCTATTTGGGCGGCCTTGCCGCTCTGGTACATGGTCTTGACATTCCATGTGCCCATGGTTGTGTCCCTGGATAGAGAGAGGCGGCTCGGTCCTGTGGCTTCCGAAGACTTCTGGCTTTCACCACAGGACGTCATAAATCTTCCGGTAGAAGAACCTTTCTCCTCCAAGAAAGGAATTACTGTTTGTCTTTTCGTCGGCGTTTTTGTAGCTATTTCCTTTTTTGCAGGGTGAGGAAGCTGCCCCTACGCCCAACCCCCTTACTAGGAGGACCAGAGGTTTTCTGTCGGGGTCACCTTCCCTTAAATCATGTTGGTTCACGGCACCTTATTTCATTCGGTGCACCCCTCTCGCGAGGGACCCCCTATCCACCACCCAGGGGACGCGCCTCAACGCCATATGGTCCCAGCTCGAGGGCTGAATGAGATAAGCTGTGCCGTCCTTCGTGACTCACATCAAACTACCAAAGAAGATACTTAGTCACTGTGCTCTAATTGTCCGTATTCCTTCTGTGTTGGGTTCAGATCATGGGTACACATGCATGCCAAAATGTAAAAGAGCTTAATTAAGTTTTTTTTTCGGATTGTGTATGGACATTGTACAATGAATTAAAAATATATCATATTCCCAGACCTGTGCAATTTTTGTTATTGACGTTGAGAGGTTGTTGACGATCCGAAGTTGAATATTATACCGCATGTAACGTGGTGTTACATATTACCTATCTTGAAGCAAATACAGACGCGTTCAAACACATGCAATGACCTAGACACTAATTCAAGTTCACACTTCTTTATTGTAAAAACGGACTTTCACAACTTTTAACTTTACTGAACAGTTCAAAGAAATCGGGAGAAAATGGAGACCGTTATATGAGGAAGTAGGCAAAATGAAACTTTCTCTTGTCGCTAACGTATCCTGTTTACAATAACACGTAACTTTAAGAAAGTAATCTGAAACATCGCTGTAACATGAAGGTACCGAAAGTGGCACAAACTATGTGTGCGTTGATGTTTCTAATGTATAAGGTACCGCATATAACTGGGACAGTAAAAAGAAGATAATACAATTTTACTCAGAAGACGAAGCTCTAAATAGCCAACTAAAGAAGGTAAATCAAGTAGTTTCAAGGTCTCATTGCACATTTTAGTATCTGAAATTCTGTTATTGCTTGTAATTACAGCTAAAAAGTAGATAAATTTTACCCATTCAGCCCTTGAATTATCATCGTCGAACCATCTCCTGCTACTGGTGCATAGTCATTAAATGACGCCTCCAAAATTTGGGAAATACGGCCGTCGGGCTGAATGAGTTAATCCCTTTAGGCCACACTTGTCTATCTCGCTTTTGTCGTATTCGCATACACCGCGTGGCATTTTCTTTTGCTAAGTCGATTACATGCCACTGAAACCCAGCAATGTTCTGTTTATTACAATCTAACGTGCGCGTATGCGAAATACATCTCCATAAAGACTGCCCTGAAAACTGAGCGAATGCATCCGGTAGAAAGGCCCCTTCCCATAATCCCTTGCACACCAAGAAGATTCGATCTTGATGATACTTACATTTTCTAAACGGAAACGCGAAATATGCTCACTCTGCAACAGTAACACGCTCTTATGTGTTATAGTAATGAAATATTTTTTATTGTGTATGAACGCTCGAAATTTCTGGCCGCAAAATGAATGTTGCAAAGCACATTTTTGTTTTGGACTGGGTACATAAATTATATTGAGCAACATTTTGATTGATATAGTGCCGATAACCGAAGGATGTGATTACTTGACCCGACACAAAATGTCCTCGTCTGACGAATTGGACATTCTGATTCGGGTCTCGTAATCACATCAGCATGTTATCGGCACTACATCAAGCACGATGTTGCTCAACATAATATAATAGCGGATTTTCCAAGTAGAAATAATTTATAACAGACATATTTTTAAAAATGTTTTACACACAATTAACACAATACACCATGACCACTGGAATCATAGAATGAGAGCACTTATATATCCTGAACCCGACTGTGTTGAGCCAGGTGTGTCCGCTAGCAAGGGCGAAGCAGACTTCTTGTCCGCTGGCGGAGGTGTGGCAGTCTGTAGGTCCGCTGGCGGGTCCATGGCATCCTTGTGTTCTATCAGACTTCGTGTGTGTGTGTGTGTGTGTGTGTGTGTGTGTGTGTGTGTGTGTGTGTGTGTGTGTGTGTGTGTGTGTGTGTGTGTGTGTGTGTGTGTGTGTGTGTGTGTGTGTGTGTAAGAAACGAGTATCTCTGGTATTTGTGTATGTCGAGGCCTGAAACTTTACGAAATGCTTTGATCGAGATTTATTTCGGAGAGCCTCCTCGTTAAAGAGAAAAAAAAATAAAAATTGCCGTTTACATAAAGTCGGTTGACACGCATTTGAATCCGTAATTTTCGTTCTATTCGCTTGGAACTTTGGATATAGCTAGCTTTGAAATAGACATTGGATGAGTGTGTTAGCCAGCTTTGTACATTTTCAACTTTTTCATAAAAAATCATTCATTAGAGAGAGAGAGAGAGAGAGAGAGAGAGAGAGAGAGAGAGAGAGAGAGAGAGAGAGAGAGAGAGAGAGAATGACAATGACAATGACAATGAATCTTTATTTTCCAAGGATAAAAAGATTTAGGTCTGAATACCTTTCTTCCATCTTGTCCTTGCTAAACTACTTACACACCCACTCACGGGGCCGCACTCACCGTGTGGCATTCTCTCTGACAGACAATCTATTTGATTTAGGAAGACGGCCGCTATTTTTCTCATGATGTAGACCCGCCAGCGTATTGTGCAAAAAGTGGTTAAATACATGCAAACTCATATAGAAGAGACTTTGTGGGCTGGTCCATCCCATCTTGTTTAATCTTATCCTTCTGATTCTCTCACCAACTTAACTCCCCCTACCCCCTGACCCGCACGGCAATGGCACACACAAACACAGACAAAAGGCGCTTCGCGCTAGTTATACCTTCTGTGAGCTAGCGTAGCCACAGCACTTCTGAAGAAGAATAAGGTGGAGTGACCCATTCCAACAAAGCTTCCTTCGTATGAGCTTGCATGCATTTCCCACCTTTTCCACAATACGTTCGCAGATATAACACACATTCAGAGAGTCTGCCTTCGCGTTTACTCATACATATGTATAACACTGATGTGCTGGTGCTTTGCGTATAACACTGACGTGCTGGTACTTTTCTTATGTGCTGGTGCTTTGTGTATAACACTGATGTGCTGGTACTTTGCGTATAACACTGATGTGTTGGTGCTTTGCGTATAACACTGATGTGCTGGTGCTTTGCGTATAACACTGATGTGCTGGTGCTTTGCGTCAATTAGGAATATTGTAAAACACTGACGCGTTGGTTCTTTTACGTCACCGTCACTGCCTGATTCTTCTCCAGAAGTTGAGGATTCTTACGATTTTGTGTGTGTGTGTTTTTTTTGCAATGAATTTTTAGTTTCGAAAACATTGAAGAGGTGACAAGATGAGGATTTCACCCCAAAGTCTATAGTATTGTTTGGAGCTCACATGAGCTGTCCTTTTAGGAACATTCAGAGTTGTTCATATTTTTAGGTATCTTATGCTGATCCATTTCCTTCCTCTCTAAGCCAACCTCTGATCAACACACACGTCGGCGCACACAAATAAAGACGGACACACGACGCATCCCGCCATTAGTACGCTCTGTGAGCTAGAGTAGCGACAGAAATTCTGAAGAAGAAGAATAGCACGAGCAGCAAATGACGTCACTCTAAGCTTCACGTCATGGCATCTGTGTGATGAATTGGATGTTTCACGTCACTCATCCGAAAGGCACGCAGCCTCTTCCAGGGCTGAATATGTTGTTCCAGACAGCCTCTTCCACGGCTGACTGTTTGATGAGAGTATATAGTGGATCCAAAACTTGCAAAAATGAATTTTGTTTTATTCGACAGGTTGAAGAGATACAACGCTGGATTACGAACTCATTCAATATCTCCCTTTAATCTAGCTGTATGCAAAGCATGTAGTAAGAATTTTTTTAATTTACGGACTCAAATGGGGATCAACCGCTTTTTGTGAAGCTGCCATTTTGTTTTCAAAGCGAAACTTAATTAAACAAGAAGGGACCCCAGCCCAGGGTTGTTCCTATTTTCAAGCTTATCCTTTCTTCTCCATCTCCTTCTAGTCTAACCCACCCTGATCCACACACACTGGCACACAGAAATAAAAACGGACACACGGCGATTCACGCCATTCGTCAGTTCTGTGGTCTGGCGTAGCATAGCTATTCTAAAGAAGAAGAAGAATAGAACGAGCAACGAAATGACGTCACTTCAAGTTTCACGTCATGGCATAACTACTCCCACGACGCCGTATTCATAGTGACGACTCGATGTTATACGTCACTCATCGTAGTACTAACATTTTACGTATTAGAGGATCAAACTTTGCTGATTATCACACCTAGGGTTTGCAGGTCACAATTTGACCTAATCCTACCCCAGGGCCGGAACAAACAGCAGGCTTGTGCAAACACTGTCTATGAAAAATCACGCGGGAATTAATGTGATGATAGTTTGTATCGTAATAGACAAAATAAAGTTATGTTAGTTGGGTTTTTTTTTATTTTATTTTTTTTAATTTTTTTTACAAAATAACTCTAAAAAGGTGATGCAGAAAATTATCTGATTTTCACATCTAGCGAATACAGGTCACAATTGATCTAATCGTACCCGACAGCCGAGACAAACTGTAGGCTTATGTAAATACCGTATATTAAAAATCATGCGATTATTAATGAGAAGATTGTTGTTGTATTTTTCTTATTTATTTATTAATTTTTTTTGTAAAAAAAAAAAGTTGAATTGTTTTAAGATTGATCACAAACAATTCGCAAACGTAATCCCAAAAACGTGAAAATATATTTTTTTTAATATTTAATTATCACTCAAAACATTCTGGAGGTTCAATGCTGGATAACGAAGTCATTCAATATATTCCTTTTATGTAGCTATATGAAAAATGTCTAGTAAAAATAAGAAAAATTACGGACTTCAGTGTGGATCAACCGGTTTTTGTGAATAGGCCATTTACTCGCCTTTGAGCATCTTAATCAAAACAAGATGAGGATTTCATCCCAATGTCTACCGTATTGTTTGGAGCTCACATGCGATTTTCTTTTAGGAACATTTAGAGTTGTTAAGTCTCTTCTATTTAGAGAAGAGAAGAGACTTAAATATACGGACTCTATTTATAGAAGAGACTTTTTAGGACGGGACGCGATGGGGCGATTTCTAAAGAACACACACGACATCATAGGCAGACTAAAACTCTGACAGTGAAGTAACAAGATAACAATTACGTCATGTCTAGTTACGCAAACCTGTGTGTGTGTGTGTGTGTGTGTGTGTGTGTGTGTGTGTGTGTGTGTGTGTGTGTGTGTGTGTGTGTGTGTGTGTGTGTGTGTGTGTGTAAAACAACTTCTGAAGAATATTAGACAGTGACGTTGTCGCAAAAGCAGAAATTTTGACACGACGCAGACATCGACTCTCTCTCTCTCTCTCTCTCTCTCTCTCTCTCTCTCTCTCTCTCTCTCTCTCTCTCTCTCTCTCTCTCTCTCTCTCTCTCTCTCTCTCTCTCAATATTTCTGACGTCAGACTGATTTTTCTGGGAAATACACAAGGGACGCGACTCTTTATGCATAGACTGCCATGTCCGGTCGCGTAAATGTGCTTGATTTTTGCCGCTGGAATTTCAAACGTTTACCATCGGTGCTGCTTCTAAGCATCCAACGACAATTCCAGAATCTGTAGCAAGGAAGTGCAGACTTTTCTCACTGGATTCAAAAGACAAAACTTCTAAATTGTGAGCGCAGTACTGTGTGGCAAGCGACTGAATATACGGTAGGTCTGAATGCGTACATGTATTGCTGGCATCTTTTGCCAACAAGTACTGAGCTCATACCCTCATTCAACAATTACTCGATCTTTAAAAATAACCACCTGAAATGTCATAGATCTGTTAAATTTTCTTTATTTATTTCGCTTTCTCTCTTACTGCACGAGTGGCAACAGACTTTGCTTTCTAAGCATCATACGTGTTGACACGCACAATGGAACGTTTCGAGCTCTCAGTTCAGTTTGAATTGCGACAATTTTGTGTAGCACTTGTGTAGTGTGCTCACCGCTTGGGTCATCTCGAAATAAAAGTCACATTCTTTTTAATTTTATGTA
>BTPG01000006.1:7166572-7174072 GCA_036245525.1 Semisulcospira habei
ACGCGTATCTGTGTCAGTAATTGTTTTCAATTTTGACAACATATACAGGCTTCTGGAAACCCTTTTGCACACATTATTAATATGCAGTTGCCATTTAAGCTGATCATCTATAGTGACCCCCAAGAGGCGGTGGTGTGATACTTGCTCAATTGGGCTGCCGTTTATAGACAGACTAAGAGAGAGCGGGCATAGCTGGTGCTTTTGACGTGTGGTTATAACCATGCATTCTGTTTTTGACGGATTCAGGGACATGGAGTTGGAATGACACCAGTCGGTGACCTCGCGCAGGCTTTCCTGCAGACGCGTGTTAATTGCAGCTACACTTTTGTGAGGAGTGTGTAGTGTGCAGTCATCAGCAAATATGTCACAAGAAATATCGCGGCAACTAATATGCAGTGGAAGGTCATTGATAAATATGCAGAACAGCAATGGCCCGGGGACAGAGCCCTGAGGCACGCCTCTTTTGACGTGACCATACGAGGAGTAGGATCCATTTAACAGTACTCTTTGCTTCCTTCCACTTAAATATGAAGTGAACAATGAGACAGCACCTGCATTGCAGAGATATGCTTGAAGTTTTGACAAAAGAATGTTATGATTTACAAGGTCAAAAGCTTTCTTAAAATCAATAAAGATCGACCCAGTTATTTGGGAGTTATTTATGGATGCTAGCCACGCATCAATAAGTCTTGTTAGTGCCGTGTGGCAAGAATGCTTGGGGCGAAAGCCGGACTGAAATACGTGCAATAGACTACGACTCTCCAAATATTGATAAAGGTGTTTGTGCACGTGTCTTTCAAGAGGTTTTGAAAGGCTGGATAATATTGAGATGGGTCTATAGTTATTAACATCAGACAGATCTTTTGATTTAGGCAAAGGGATAACCTTGGCTTGCTTCAGTTCTGATGGAAATATATTTTGTTGGATGCATAAGTTATAAATATACGTTAACGATTCTACTGTATAGGGAAGGGACAGTTTCAGGATTTTAGGACTGATCTCGTCAGGTCCCGATGATTTTTTGTTTTTCAGTGACCCGATCAGTTTTCCTACTTCATACACAGCTAGAGGCGGTATAGAGAAGGGGGGTTTGTCCTTAGTCTTCTGCTTACAGAAGTTAAGCAGGGACTCCGGGCATGTGTAAGACGCTTTTCCGCTTGAGGGTATGATTGACTCGGCAACAGACAAAAAATGTTTGTTAAAGGTGTCTGCAGTAATACTAGAAGGAATGGCTGACGATTTCTTGCTGTTACCTCGGGTGACGAGATTAACTGCGCGCCAGAGTGCGGCAGTATCTCTGTCTTCTTTAATCATTCGTTCAAAGAGAGACTTTTGAGCCCTGCGTACCATAGACTTGACACGGTTACGTTGTTTTTTGTATTCGTTAAATAGCTTGTGTCTTCTTAAGTCATTTCTCAATTTCATAGCTTCAATTATTCCTTGCGTTAGCCAAGGCGGTAACGTGTGGTTTTTTACCCGCTTTTGCCGTAAAGGGGCGTGTTTGTTAAGTACTCTTGTAAAGAGTCGATACCAAATAGTCAGAGCCTTTTCAGGGTCAGTTTCGTTATTAACGACATTAAATGGTGTTTGATCAAGGTCTGCTAGAAAAGCAGACTGATTAAACTGTTTAAATGAGCGGTACGTTATAGTTGTGTGCCCGTTCTTACGATGCACTGGCAGTTTTGTTGACCAGGAACACACAGTAGGAAAGTGATCACTGATGCTGAGGTCAGGAACACTAACATTGAACACACTAAGGGGACGGTTGGTGTAAATGTGATCAATGAGTGTTGCGGTTGTTTTTGTGATCCTAGTAGGGGCCGAAACTAATTGTTCTAAGTCGGTTTGTGTGGTGATGCAATCCCACGCGGTATGGGGCTTCAACATATCTATGTTAAAGTCGCCTAGTAGCAACGCATCACAGTTAGGTAGGCCAACTTTTTCTACTGCATGCAAGAAATCGTCGTACCATTCAAACTTGGCTGATGGGTTACGATAACAAAAGCCGATGAAGACGGGTTGAGTTTTTGGAGCCCTAAATTCCAACCAAATGCCGCACTCAACTTCCGGAGTTTCTATGTCCTCACGCCTTTTTACTAAATATTGGACTGAGTTATGGATGTAAACGGCAAGCCCAGTCTGACCAAGTACACGAGGGTCACGTCGAGTGATGCTAAAGTTAGGTATGTGAACGGCTTCATCGCTTATGTCGGAGTTAAGTCGCGTCTCACTAAGACCAAACAGGTGGAATGGTTCAGACGAGTTTAGAAAAACATTCAAATCGGCCACCTTGTTAAAAAGATGGTAGATGTTCAAGTGACCAGTTTGAAGGCTTCCGTGTGTCTGAGCATTATGGGTCATGTTGAATTTTAACTCTCCCAAATGAAGTGCAACACAATACAAAAAATATATAAACAGAGGGAATAGGGAATAAAGTTTCAATGCAGTAAAGCGCGGCTGAAGTTATAGAACCTCGTATCAAAACGTCACAAATAGTGTCCAACACAGCGTTATCAAATGAAGATCGCTTTTGATTAATTAATAGTGTATCCACGTATTAATGCTGCGCAAGCTGTCTAAATAAATGAACAAAATTAATGGTGTAGCCTGCGATGTGAAGTATCGTAGGCTGAACACTTGAAACCGTACTGTCACAATGAAAACTTAGCGGAGCTTTGGTAATCAAACCAGGCGAGAAAATCACAGAAGTTGAGGCACACAGTCAATCACTGCTTTGGAATAAATCATAAGCGAACGCAGAAGAACCGTATATAAAGAAGCACACGTAACACTGACGTAATAATGAACTGCCTCACACACCCACAGTGAAATCTGCGAAGCACAACACGGTGCCGAAGGATCACTGAATTACCAACCGCGTAAGTAGCTGACGTATCCATTGGCACCATTCGCTGTGGGCACCTGGCATAACTGGTGGTACGGTGGCAGACTATTAACCGGATAAGCAGATACACTGGTTGGTGGGCGATGATTCGACCACACACCATGGCAACCATCCGGGTACTGCGGTTGTTGCCAGGGTGCTGCAGTTGAAGAGTTGGTATGTATTTGCAGCAGATGATGGTACTGAAGTTGCTGCCAGTCAGGAACCGGCATGAAGGGTATCTGTTGTAGATGTTGCTGCTCCTGTTGTAAATGTTGTTGCTGCGCCTGTTGTAGCTGCAGCTGCTCCTGCTGTTGAATTTGTTCATGGTCCTGTGGTTGAGGCTCCTGGCGTAGAGGTAGTTGTACTGGTGATGTGGGACCAGCAGAACCGGATACAATAGTGTCAGTAGTGGAAGTGCCACTCTGTACATTCAAGCTACCACCAGCTAAGGCCTCTGAGTAGAGTTTCGTCTTAGTGGTCGCCTGAGAGCTTCTGTGCTGGTGAGTAATTGCATCAGCCTGGTTGACAGCTGGACCACCGTACTTGATATTGCCGGCAAGCCTCCGGGTTCCCACGTGGGATGGATGAATGGGGTCAAGTCGGCCTTTGTTGTCCACACGGTACAGCGCCTTCCGGGGAAGACCGCTTGGGGCTAGGAACACGCCCGCATTGTCAACAAAGATAGCGCGCATCTTCTTTGCCACGTGGCACAGATTTGCGTTGGAGGGGGAAATACGTTGGTTAAAGCGAGAGTTTTTCCCCTGGGCAGCAGGCAAGATGGATGAGGCCTGGATGCTTGCTTTGGGGAACACGCCTTTGCAAGAAGTGACCAGTCTCTCCCACTGCTGACTGGTGATTTCATGCGTCTTGCAATCGTTCACCCCTACGTGGAAGGTGACCAGTTGGACGCGGGGTGACTGCGGCTGCTGCTTGAGCCAGTCAGTCAAGTGGGAGATTTGCAGGCCGGATATTGAGATGACCTGTACCTTTTCGCCCTGGTACATGGTCATCTTCTCTCCCTTGAAGTTTCGCACGACGGAGTCCCCGATGACGAGCGTGGTTGTGTCTACCTCTACGTTGTGATCAAAGACCCGCTCGCACGGAAGAAAGTCCTTGCGCTGCTGCTGGCTCCCGGCAATCCGATTACCGCCCCCTTGCCGCTGGCCAGGCTGAGACGGCCCGCTCCCCTCACGGTGGTTGTCTGCGATAGGGGAGGAAACGTTGACCGTAATTACCGCACTCCCTGGGGCTTGCTCTTTCTGGCTACTCGGAGGGTTGTTCTTAGGAACGGTAATCCTTACTGGGATCACATCACCAGCTGTAGTGGACACAGGCTTCATACTAGTGATTGCATCACTGTTTACGGGCATAGAGCCTTCAGGCGTTGTTGACACTAGTAGTTGGGGGGTTTGGCCAGAGGCAACAGGTAGTCCTTGTTCAGAGTTCAGTCTTTGCAGAGTGTCGTCGACGAGACAGTGAAATTCTGCCATGTTTGTCATTTGATCATGTAAGTGGGACAGCTTGCCACACATACAAGACTCTAACATCCGGAGGTCATTTGCCATCTTCACCGCGGACTCGCACACCTTACTGTCAATCTGCTTAATATTTAGCATAGTGACAGTTCTCAGCTGACACAACTCTTGATGGAGAGCCTCGACGGCGGCCTGGCTGTTGCAGAGTTGGGTCTGGAGCTTTAGGATGATAAGCGGCTTTTCGTCTCGGACACCGGACACCACCAGCTCGCTATAATCAGAATCCACCTGAGTGCACGAGACGGGTAACCCGGGCGAGGTCAAGTCCTCGGTGGTGACGTCACCCGTAGACGCCACTTGGGTAACAATATGGCTGACAGGACTTGGTGTGAAGGGGGCAGGTTCGGGTGTGGAGGGGGTAGTGGCAAGGGACTAACTGGCAGGAACATCAGAGTGATCAGAGAGGATGGAGTGGAGATCATCCCGTAGATGTGGCCCGCTGGAGGAGGGGTGTGGGATGGAGGGCGGGGTAGGCGGACCGTCACTGGTCATGTCACTCACAGCGCTGACGGTGGTCACGGTCAGAGGCTCGGGGACAAGATTAGCGGAGCTGTTCCGAGGGTTACAGGACTGAACAATCGGCGATAGGGAGGTAGAGTCGTCAGCCTCCAATCCGATTAAGGGGAGGGATGAGTCCAAAATTGCCCGAGGAGGGGTGTCTGGGAATGATACTATCGGGGAGATGGTGGGATCGCATGACTGGTCGCGCGGCATGTCAACAGGGACATTGTCAGCAAGGTCTGCGCAGCCGTCTTTCAGCTGTTGTACGAATGTACACAAAGAGTCATATTCGCTTAGGACCCACGTGTCCTTGTTGTGTCCCTGAATGAGGCAGGTGCCGCCAGTCTTGCGACGCACGTGGAAGTAGAGGGTGATGGTGATTTTTGGTTTTGCTCTCCCCCTGATTTGTATGAATGTTTTTCCCAAGTCATCGGGAATGTCAGGATTGGAACAATCCAGGTAGGAGTCACCACACTCTACAGGTTCATTTCTGGCGTCTGTGTCCCTCCAGACTACAGTGTAACCGCCTCTTGCCTGGAGCAGGTTGACATAGCGGTGGTAGAGGGCAGTTCGCCAGCGCTTGAGGGTGATGACGCCATTGGGGCCGTTGCTGTAGAAACGCGTTTGCTGGCCGCACGCAGTGTCCTTCAGCACCGGGTTATCTCTCTTAAAGGGATTGGTGGGGGTGGCGAGGGTGGGGTCTTGCGTCACGACACTTAGAGAGATGGATGAAGATGCCATCGCGACTCGGACTTGGTGGTATGCTGTAACCGGGCACTCAGCGCCAACTTTAGAGAGTTATAAACAGGGGTAGGTGTGGAGGGTGGTGGGATCAGCAAACATTGTGACACCCCTCAGGAAGTGCCAGCGTGTCTGCAGGGCTGACAGGAGTGGAGTCTGGTGGGGTGGTGGAGACGATACAGCATCGTGTCACAGAGTCAGTAAGCCGAAAAGCAAACATTGGCTGCTTAGATCTGAAGTTCAGCAATAGACTGCTCTAGTCACAGTCTAACTCCTCACAGTTACTGACAGTGCAAGGGATGAAATATATAATTGAACGAAAAATATAGACAATGGCAGGCGTAAGTTCTACTATATTCAATGAGTTCCAGAAAACAAAGTGGATGACGATGCGTTCAAAATTACGAGAAGAATATCGTAAAGTGATCGTTCGTATGATCGGATTTACCTTGCACGACGGACAAAGACTGGCTTCAGTCTGGGCACAACTCGCATCACACGTACACAATATGATATCAGAAAATAGTGTGCTTTGTCCTGCACACTTCTCACACTCACAACACAAGCATTAGGATATCCGTGTGATGATAGTTAGTATGCAGTCCACTGGAATAATGTTTAAAAAGTATAAGAAAGTCCACAGCTTACATAGAAAAACACATAGTACACAGTATATCAAGCAATCCAAAGCGTCACGGTTGGCTGCACGACGGAGCTGAGAGAGAGAGAGAGAGAGAGAGAGAGAGAGAGAGAGAGAGAGAGAGAGAGAGAGAGAGAGAGAGAGAGAGAGAGAGAGAGAGAGAGAGAGAGAGAGAGAGAATTATGATGATGATGATGATGATGAAACTTTATTTTCAACGGTAAAATGTTTTGACAGAAAACAAATTGTCATTTTACAAACTTGCCGTTGCTAACATCTACAGCATAAAGAGGGGAACCTATAAAAATATATTTACATACAAAACCCAATATCATCATTATATACAGAAAAAATATTAACACTCATCACACACATATGCACACACGCACGCACGCGCGCGCGTCGCACACACATACACCCGCACGCACAAACAAATACGAGCAGACACATACACGCGCGCGCGCGCGCAAACACACACACATATCAACCATCTGTATGAAATACACGAGGTACATAAGATATTACAGTACCTGAGAGAAGTACTAAGTTTTGACTCATCATGTAATCAGAAAGTTTTGTTTTAAAACTTCCTGGTGAGGTAATAGTTGTCAGGTGTGCAGGGATAAAATTAAAAGCAAACGGACAAGAGAATGACATACTAATTTTAAAAAGGTCGATTCTTGGCAGTGGTAGGGGTAAGGTTTTGTTTGTTGAGGTCCGTTCACGTTCTTGGTGAGATATAAATTTAGTGATTAGATGCTGGGGTGTCATATTAATCAGTATCTTATGCATTAAGCCGCATTTGTTTAAAGTAAGTTTCTGACGCAGACCGAGAATGTTTAAGTGTCTAAATGTGTCTGTGTTAGGAATGGGGCGTCTATCTATCATTTTTACAGCTTACAGTTAACGTCAAAATTAGTAATATGCAACGGTAGATCATTGATACATAGTATGAATAAAATATGTCCCAAAATAGATCCCTGGGGGACGCCGTATTTACATTTCCTTGCTTAGAGTATTTTCCATGACCGTACACCATTTGTTTTTTGTCTTCGAGATATGATGGAAAGAATGCTATAGCGGTTGCGTTCAAGTGATAAACTGATACCTTATTAATTTAATTTAGGAGAATGGCATAGTTCACAAGGTCAAACGACTATTTAAGGTCTAAGAAAACTGCTTTTGACATCAGGCTT
>BTPG01000006.1:7179072-7239072 GCA_036245525.1 Semisulcospira habei
GGTTCCGCTTTACCTGCTAATATTTACTAGTAACGATCGTGACGAGGGCATGGCTTATTTCAGTGACTCGCAACTGAAGCCGGCGAGCAAGCGTCCACGGTGCCGGGCCTAGTTTGACCCTTGATCTTTTACCCCTCGGAAACACGCAACGCGTTCCAATATTGAAACAGAACATTGGTATTTATACCCACTTTCTGCGCGTAACTATATGATAAAACAGGTTTAAAATCTTGCGAAATCAGTAAGAGATAAATTCTACTGAAGATCATGAATTCTGAAAATCACTAGCGCTCTCGGAACTATAGGAAGATCGACAAAGACCGTAGATTACTCACTGATTCAGCAGTAAAGGGACAAATTCTAGATTGGCGGTTAAGCCATGCTCTTGCTTTACATGTTGCCACATGTCCATTTTCCCTTGTCCGATGTCAGTTCTACTTAGGGGTATCTTGTCTCTCTTTTTATTTCTTCTCTTCAATTCCGAGTCGGCGCGAGTCGATGATACTTTCTTTTTTTCTTCGCTGGTTCATCCGCCATCTTGCATCTGATTGGTTATAATTATGCAGATGACACAAGGATAGTTATGACGTCAGCTACCATCGCCTATCTGAAGCAATCTTTTCATGGCGTTCAGTCACAAGATTCCGGTGACCACGTTTCGCTTTGAACGGACGAACGAAAGCATTTGGTGGGACAATAGGGTGGTCACTGTCTAAGTGGGCATGTATACTGAATCCTAGTAATAGCTTTTTGCGAACTGAAACGTTATAAAAGGTCAGGCGTGCCCCTTTAAATTAAACACGTAAACGTGTTTCACACCGAAGTGACGGACCGCCCTGACGGATGGATTATAAGGGACGGGGTGGGGGGGGGGGAGGGAGGGGGGGGGGGAGTACGACCTGAACACTGAACAATTCAGCTCACTGCAACTGTGCAACTTTGATTTACCAGGACCTTTGAACAAGCCCGTCTTTTTATCCCTGGATTGCGAGTCTAGCTACTGAGGCCGGGACTTCGCGCTTTTTCCCTCCGACGCTTAACCGCCTGAGCTATTTCGGTCCACCTGACGGACTTGAAGCCGATTCAACCACCACGATAGTTCAAGGTGGTGTCAGAATAACCTCTAGGCGCCAATTATTTAAACCACTCTGGCGTCGTCCTCGCAGTATCATAGTCGACAGTCAAGCTATTCAAGCACCACACCTGAACTTTTATGATCAAGCTATCACGTGTTGTGTTGCTTCACGGCTGAATGGTTTAACCCGTTGGCTGCTACTGACGTCACCATTCGGCGCAATTTTTTTAAAAAAAGTGTGGAGAGGTTAAACCATTTAGCCCCAACGTCGTACAGCAAAAAATGGATGCACCATGATAATTCAAGGGAAGTGCCAGATTAGCCTAAAATGGCACTACCCTTGAATTATCATGGTCCATCCGTCTCCTGCAGCTGGTACATACTCGTTAAGTGGCACCTCCAACATGTTGGAGACATGGCCTTAAGGTTAGCGGTTTAAAGTCTAATGGGGCTGAACTGTGCGAGTGTAGTACCGCGAGTCCTTTGTGTGGCAGGGCAGACGGAGAGTAAACACGCACTAACGTTTCATTTTGTGATGTGAATATGATAGGCCGCACCCCTCCCCAGCCCTCCTCCCCCTACCCCCCCCCCCCCCGCCCTCCACCGCCTCACCGCAAGGCCCAAGTCCCGCCCACCTGTATATTGATTGACAGATTTCAGGTCAAAACGCACGCTGGCACACTAACGTACTTGCGCTTAGAGCTACAGAGCTTTGAGTTATATACTTTTAAAATAAGCGCTTAACAAATCTCCTTTATTATTATTATTATTATTATTAGTATTATTATTATTATTATTCAAACAACGCGCTTGTAAAAAAAAAAGGTCATTGGGCCGGCGTCGGCCGCGATGACCTTAGCGCCCTGGGAACACGCGTGCACACACGCACAACACATGCGGGGACCTATATAATGGCGGACGCACACACACACACACACACACACACACGCACACAATCAAGCACGTACTCACGTGCACACGCACGCGCGCACGCACGCACACACATGTACACACATACGCAGACACGCACACACACACACACACACACACACACACACACACACACACACACACACACACACACACACACACACACACACACACACGTGTAGACAATTCACTCTGGAGCCTGAATCGTATTTTAAAGATCCTCGAATAAAATGTTTCAGAGATGCCCTGGTGCGCTTTAGGCTCGGAGTAAGTGATATCCAGACACACAGGAATCGTTTTATTCGAAGCGTTACTGAAGGAATAAACGACTGTCCCTTTTGCCCGCAAACTATCGAAGACGAAGCTCAACGTTGTTTTTTACTGTCCGAAGTATAGAGACTTGCTTTCGGATTTTTCACTGTCCGAAGTATAGAGACTTGCGTCCGGATTTTTCACTGTCCGAAGTAGAGAGACTTGCGTCCGGATTTGTCACTGTCCGAAGTATAAAGATTGCGTCCGGATTTATCACTGTCCGAAGTATAAAGACTTGCGTCCGATTTTTCACTGTCCGAGACTTGAGTACGGAATTTTCACTGTCCAAAGTATAGAGACTTGCGACCGGATTTTTCACTGTCTGAAGTATAGAGACTTTTGTCCGGATTTTTCACTGTCCGAAGTACAGAGACTTGCGTCCGGATTTTTCAATGTCCAAAGTATAGAGACTTGCGTCCGGATTTTTCACTGTCCGAAGTATAAAGACTTGCGTCCGGATTTTTCACTGTCCGAAGTATAGAGACTTGCGTCCGGATTTTTCAATGTCAGAAGTATAGAGACTTGCGTCCGGATTTTTCACCGTCCGAAGTATAGAGACTTGCGTCCGGATTTTTTTTGCAACTGTAGATAACAAACGAGAAAGTGTCTTGCTGAGAACCCCGAAATAACAGCTTAGTCATGACTCCGACCTCAATTCCACGTGAAGTAGCCTTCGTCGATTAGTCCTGCGGTCATTCCGAACCATTTCGTCTGTTTGTTCAACGCCACCGTGAGATGGTCTTTGCTGCTTGCTCGTCGTCAAACCCTAATAACTAAGTGTTTTTTTCCACGCCCATGCTCCAACAGCATCAAGCAGACAGAGCTTAAAATGACAAGCCTTGACAGTAGTGGCGGGTCCAGGAAGGCAGTCTTTCTATCCATGGTTGCCATACAGCACTGAAAAGTAAATTTATGAAGACTACATGCCCTGTGTGATAATGATGCATTAGCATTCACCCATTCAGCCAGACGGCCGTATTCTCAAATTTGGGAGGCGTCATCTAATGACTATGTCACCAGTTGCAGGAGATGGATCGCCCATGATAATTTAAGGGTAGTGCCAGATTAGCTTGGCGCCGACAGGCGCCAAGCTAATCTGGCACTACCCTTGAATTATCATGGTCGACCCATCTCCTGCTGTAGTGCGTCAGGGCTGAATGGGTGAATGTGGATAACTATTTTGGATGTCGTGCTGTCGACACGTAGAAATGCTGATGCGTCCGTATTTGTAATTATAAGTAAAACAAAGAACATTGCTTACCGTGAGATGACTTTAGTCGCCTGCTCGGCGTTAAACGACGACAAAACGGAAGCCATGCTGGTAGGCACTCGCCAGAAACTCTCCCAGCTCCCTCCCTCTCTCCACCTTCAACTCGATAGCACCCCCATCTCCCTCTCTGACTCGGCCAAGAACCTCGGCGTCATCCTCGATTCCTCTCTGTCCATGACCAGCTTCGTCTCTGCCACGGCCCAGGCATGCTATTTCCACCTCCGCCGCATCAGTCAGATCAGAAAATACCTCACTACCGAAGCTGCCACCAAACTTGCTGTCTCTCTCATCTTATCTCGCATCGACTACTGCAACTCTCTCCTTTCCGGCCTCCCTCACTCCACCATTTTCACTCTCCAACGCGTCCAGAACAATGCTGCCCGCCTCGTCCTCAGAAAGAAAAAATCCGACCACATCACACCCCTGCTCAAACTCCTTCACTGGCTCCCCATCCCCCAACGCATCCAATACAAAATTCTGTCTCTCTGCTACAAATCCCTGAACAACTGCGCTCCTGCCTATCTATCCAACTTACTTCACCCCTACACACCTTCCCGCTCCCTCCGCTCTGCCTCCGACCCTCTCCGCCTCCACATCCCTCGTACCAAACTTAACACTTTCGGCCCCCGCTCCTTCTCCGTCTACGGTCCATCCACCTGGAACACTCTCCCACTCTCTCTCTCCGTCAGAAACACTCTCTCTCCTCCTTCCAGTCCGCCCTCAAAACTCACCTCTTTCAACAGTTTTAGCACTATATCACCACACTCCCCACCCCAAGCTGACCGTCGTAATGTATTTCACTGTTTGTGGTACGTGAGTCATTTTCTAAAGCGTGCGCATGCGTGCGCGAGCTGTGAGTGCGCGCTTAGAGTTATAATTATTAGAAGATAAGCGCATTATAAATACCGTAATTATTATTATTATTATTTGTTAAACCCCAATACTGTTCGGCATCCTGTCTCGGAAGACAATGGAGTATGCGCTTGCTGGGTCAGTCACTGGAGTGACCTCTCCAGTGCGCAAGCCTGGGCGAAGTGTATGGAGATCCTGGGATGCCCAGTCGTCAAGATCCCCCTCTCGGCCTCGCTGATGTATCCAAAGGAATGCAAAGCAGTACGTTTGGCATCAGTTTGGCTGCAGGAGCTGCCAGAACAGTGCGTGAATACAGGCAGCTGTCTGCCTTCGGGGCTCCACTCCTGAGTTGAAGGGTTTACTCCCCCACAATGGCCGTTGGATCCAACCTGATCTCCTCCGTCCTCTAGCCGTTGGCTGTCAGAAACAGCTCATCCGCCTAGTGGTGCAATGTGAACACCACCCCCTCACGTGGTTTAGCCCACCAGCTGAGGTGGTTTGCCAGGGTGTGGCGCTTGGAGCCAGCACGTGAGAGATTAAGGAGATGGATGAGGACCAGTGATGCCCGTGCGTCCTATGTAGGACGCAGCTGCCGAACAGCAAAGGTACTATCTCTATCCAGAGTCTCCTACACCCCAATAACTAACTAACTAAAGAACATCGCAGTACGCACCCCCCCCCCCCCCCACACACACACACAGAAAACCCACACGCACTCAAACATACACATACACACCATTACACACACACACACACACACACATACACACACACACACACACACACACACACACACACACAAAACACACACACTTATGAACGTGCACACGCATGCAACACACATGCACATCAGATACACATACTAATACATACAAGAAGAAAGTTAAACTGGACGAACAAGAAATTTACCTCGCACACGCTCGCACGCAGGCAGCACGCACGCACAAAACTTGCAAACTCACTTACAGGCGGTATATGTTTCGATTGTGAGTTTCTTGGTCTTTATTTTCAAAACTGTGTCAACAAACGCTTTATGCAATCGCTGAAAATTAACCTAACAATTTGCTGGATGTGGACACCAGCAGCCTCTGAATAGTCTTTTTGCGTTTTCTTATCGAGTCACACGCTCGGACACGCACAATGTTGTTGTTAATGACATCAGCCCGTTTGTCCAAGAGGGAGGGGGGGGGGGGGGGGCGGCAGTGTGTGTGTATGGGAGTGGGGGGGGGGGGGGGTGGTGGGGGGTGGTAGCTCTTGTACCACTAAAAAAAACCGTCAGATCAGTCGGTCGCCCCCGAATGCGCCAAAGGCCATCGGGCCGACTTCGGTCGCCGTTGGCCCGCGCACAGCTGTGTGCGGGCCAACGGCTGCCGACGTCGGTCCGATGGCCTTTGCACACTGGGCTTGAGAGCAGTCGTGTGGAGAAAGGCTTTGAGCTGGCGGCAGACCTGAAAGGACGTCAGTGGTCCATGGACAAACAAGAAAAATATTGACACGATATCGAAAGGAACTCTGGGAAGGCTTTCCATGGTTGGGTGGAGCGCGTATGGACCTTTACATCCTATCTTGACCAAACTGAACTGTGAACTAACCCCAAGCCGTGACAAAAGTCTTCGGGCTCACGATGGCCGCAGTGGGCTCGCGCACAGCTGTATTCACACACACACACACACACACACACACACACACACACACACACACACACACACACACACACACACACACACACACACACACACACACACACACACACGCACGCACGCACGCACGCACACACACACACACACACACACACACACACACACACAAACAAACAGCCGTGCGTGGGCCGACTGCGACCGTCGACTGCCCGAGGAATTTTACGCACTAGGAAATACCTGTACTGCGGTGTTTATATTCACCGAGCTCGAGCGCATTTATAATCTAACTGAACATGACGCATGGAAAAAAAACCGGAGCGGGGTGGGGCGGGAGGGGGTGGGGCGGGAGGGGGGAAGGGGTGTTCGAGGGGGGAAGAGGGAGTGGGAAGGGGGGGAGGGAACGGGGGGTGGGACAAACGTGGATCTAAATTCAGCATGATCCTAGTAAGAGATATAGATCCTCATGAGCCCCCGATATTTCTTGCAGATGTTTGGCGCCCGTTAAAAAAGCAAACAAACAGCTTTAATACAACTCAAAATACTCTCAGTCCTCTGTTGTCAAAACCTGTGTCAATACGCCATTACATTTTGCAGCCGTGGAATTGTTGTATGCCACAGCGCATTATGAAACCGTTCATACAAAATGGCTTTCAGTTCCTCAGATAGCCCAACTCCATTAACACATTCAGCACTGACGCACTACAGCAGGAGATGGGTCGACCATGATAATTGAAGGGTAGTACCAGATTAGCCAAGCTAATCTGGCACTGCCCCTGAATTATCATGGTCGATCTATCTCCTGCAACTGGTTTATAGTCGTTAGACGACGCCTCCAAAATTTGGGAAAGACGTGCGTCGGACTAAATGAGTTAACATAAAAACAGATTGACGTCAGCACTGCAGTCTCAACGGGCCATGATGATCTATTCCTGTTGTTGAACAAGCTTGGCTGCGGTTGTGTCTACAAATGGAGTGTTATGCCGTGTTAAGTGTTACTCCCCGTTTGTTACATAACCACTGTGGCGTGCACTATCCTTGAACCATACGAGACGACGGGCAAAATGTAATTGGGCACCACCTTAAACTGCCATGGTCGAGCCCTCACGTGTTGTAGGTGTAATAGGGGCTGAATGTCTTGAACTGTCCGGCAATGCCAAGTGTGCAACAATTTGGTTGTATAGCCATGAAAAGATTAGCGCAGCCTTTCAACAGCCGAGAAAATGTTAGTACAATGCAGAGGCATGAGGTATAGATCCTCATGAGCCCCCGCAATTGCGGGGATCATGAGGATCTATGCTTCTTGCTAGCACCACTGTGTATAACCAAGGCGCCAAGCTAATCTGGCACTACCATTGAAATATCATGGTCAATCCATCTCCTGCCTATAGGTGCCAAGCTATTCTGCCACCACCTTTGAACTTTCATGGTCGATCTGTCTCCTGAATTGAAATGCAGTCCTCAGAGGATAGCTCCAAAATGTGGGTATGTCGTACCTCGGGCACACTGAATAAAGACCATTTTATTGTTTATAGTTATCACTGTGTTGGTGTGCGCTCTTTCCGTTTGCTCGCCATGCTGCTTGTGTAGTGTCTGCTGACTGTACATGTACAGCTGGCGACACGGCTCAGGCCGGTGGTGCACTGTTGCTGGGGCTCTTGAGAATCTATGTCTATGGCAGATGCTTGACGTTCGCCCCCCCAAAAAAAAATAAAAAAAAAAAAAAATAAATAAATAAATAAAAAAATGTTTACAAACAGAATGAAGTATTATAATACAACGCAGAATACCCTCATCAGGAATGGCACTCAGTCACTGTAATGAAACTGTTCAGATAAATCTGGACAAAATGTGTTGTGCTCTTGTTTCGAATCAGTCGGTTTGGATAGCCTGACTGTTCCTGGCGTGGATGCCCGTCCTCTTTACACAACACTGTTGTAGAGATGCTTCAGAGAGAGAGCCAGCACCGTGATGTACATGGGCCAAGACATCAATAATTGTGGAGCTGGAAAAAAAGAGAAAACAATACACTTCGTTTTACATCAGTTAATCCCTCCCGAGGCTCGCCGTCACATAACCTTCGTTGTCAACCAACCAACCAACCAGTTAACCATATATCCAATAATTATTGTAAACATACATTAATAAAGGAGGTTTTTAGGATGATGAAAACTTTAAGTTAAAGTGATTTGCCGTCCCAAAAGTGTTGGTCCGGGCTTTTAATCCGTTATTTTCGTGGAAACACGCGCAATTTTAGTCCTACTTCTGATTTCCGGAAATCATCTATTTTGTTACGTGCACTCATGTGGCTTGTGAAAAGATGGGTAGGGATGCCGTAGTTAAGATGGGGAATTTATTAAGAACCCTTTTTCTTTTCAACGCAGCTTCAAGTGATATACATGGTGACCTAACAGATTCCAGATGGTTTTAACCCGTCTAGTGTCGAGAAAACATGAACACACAAACTGCAAGAGGTATAGATCCTCATGAGCCCCCGCAGTTGCGGGGGCTCATGAGGATCTATGCCTCTTGCTGACACCACTTTGAATCCATGTTCCAAGGACAGCCGGGTCTTGTTGATGTTGACCTGACGAAGACTGCAGAAACACAGTTTCCGTCACCGGGCACTGAGCGGGTTAAGTAATGTACAGCGATCCAGAAGTGATTACTGACGGTCTGTGTGATTAATGGTGGTCCCATAGCTACCGTGACCCGTGTGACCAGCCACTTACCTCCACATATCTCGGCGAACACTGCTTTGTTATTGTCATAGTGTGTCACAAATTCATTTCTCCCGACGCAGTCAACGATGTCGGCGGCGTCCGCGCAATTGAAGTACGTTATGTACACGCTGGACAAGTAGACAACTACTGAATTAGTTCATTTTCTACAACCCCAAAGATACAAAGTCAGATTGGATGCCATTGTCCACATCTGCCGTTACTATACTCACGAGCAACAGAAATGCGACATTTTTGGAAGCATCGGCAACACTAAATGTCGCATTTCTTTTGCTCGTCAGTATACATGTATAAACACACAAATATACTATAAGACTCTCTGGTTTTATTCGTAAGTCATACGACGAATCTTTTTAGCACAAACGTCACCACACGATCTCGCTAAAAAAAAGAACAACAAACAAACAAACAAACAAACAAAACTTGTAGCTACTAATGGCGGACTTTCAAGCAGCTACTTTGTGACGCGCCTTGGACGCCGGTTTTGTTCCCCCAAAAAGCGCATGAAAATGTTTTAAAATACGAAGTTACTAAGTGTTGTTCGAAACAACAGGCACACTACAGGAGCTGTTTGCAGCACACATTTGCAGCTATTTGAAAACACTAACGAACATGGCGGTATCGAAAACACATCAGCGGCCAAAGTGAATTATAGTATGGAAGAATTTTAGTCTTTGGAGGGAAACAGTCACTCACCTCTTCCATTACATTAAACTGACAATTTGTAGATAATGCAGCTAGTCGTGAACTGAACTTTGTTTAAAGTAAAACTTGACCTTCTTTGTACTTGTAGCTCAGAAAAAACACATCTATCTAGGTTTTGATGTCTGAGGACCTGCCATTTTTTAATTTTTTTTTATTTTTGAAATTGCGCAACTATTGACTTTTGGTCTTGGCCCTCCCTGCCTGTACTATTGTTAAGCACGTGAAACTCGATCACCGTACCAAATTCAGTGCCTATAACACCAAAATGAACAATTTCGCAACATAGCCATTCCACTGTATAGCTTTGCTTTGATCCATCTATACATATAGATTTTACATCGGTGTTTAGGTGATACTGAGAATCTCACTCGAGTGGTCTTAAAACTTTCTCCTACTCGCTTTTGGCTCGTAGGATAAGGTTTTTAGACCACTAGAATGAGATTCTCAGTATCACCTAAACACTGACATGGTTTTCGGCACGTTCCTAGCCACAACACATCAGCCATTGTGTCTTGTCAAAGATCTGGACGTAATATATTTTGTAATGTGAAGTCCATATTTTGGATGCCGCACAAATGTACCTACATGATGATATACTAGCGCAATACATGACGTCAGTCATCACAATAAAATGACATTTTCTTACACACCTCCTTCCTTGCTGTCTTTGAGCGGAACATGATACAGCCCTGGTGCGTGAACGGACACGTGTGCACAATTGTTTTATAGAAAATCTGGTCAACAAAAAGGTACGGGCACACACGATATTGAAACTTAACCTACTTTCAACTCACGCGCAATGACGCCATTTCATAGTGAGGACTGGCACTCTGGCGTCATGTATTGCGCTATTACGTCATCATGTAGGAACATTTGTTTGACATCGAACATATCCACGTCACATTACAAAGTAAATGACGTCATATTCTTTGCTAAAGACACAATGGCCGCTCTGTTGTGGTTAGACGTGTGCGGAAAAACAACTAACATCTGACTTATACCAAGAAAAAGGTGAGTAAGAAATATATTCTTACATCGGTGTTTAGGTGATACTGCGAATCTCACTCTCGTGGTCTTAAAACTTTATCCTGCTCGCTTTCGCTCGTAGGTTAAGGGTTTAAAACCACTCGAGTGAGATTCTCAGTACCAATTAAACACCGATGTAGGATTCTATATATAGCGGGTGAGCTGTAAGTTGGTCAAGTTTCAATATCGCGTACGCCCGTACCGTTTTGCTGACCACACTCCCTACAAGACAATTTTATACACACGCGACCGTTGACGCAGCAGGGCTATATCGCACACGTGTATGATACAGCTTTTCCGCTCAAAGGCAGCAAAGAGGGAGGTGTGCAAAAAAACATAATGCATGTATTTAGTTTCACTGGAGTGCACACATTATGACGTCAATATTTATTCATGGCTATGTCATCTTTAATCAAGTGACATCGACTCAGAAGGTCTTTCCCTAGTGCTGATTATTGGATCAAATTTCAGCTGAAATTCAGTCTCTTTTTCCGTCTCGCACGTGTTTTTGTCCCTTCTATTTACAAAAGTGACTTTTTACGATGGTTCGCGGTGGAGGGAATTGAATAACATGCTCATGACGTCATAGGCGGGCATGCCGAATCCTCTGGCGACTAAAGTAACAAGATACAAATTTCGCCATGTCTAGTTACCGTTACCTTGCTGCAGAAAGTACGGTTAACACACCACTTGACACGTTTGGCAACGGTAAGGCAGGTGAATGGTGCGGGACAACACCCTATTGACTGGGGGTTCACCAGCTTGAGGCGGACAACACCCTAATGACTGGGGGTTCACCAGCTTGAGGCGGACAACACCCTATTGACTGGGGGTTCACCAGCTTGAGGCGGACAACACCCTATTGACTGGGGGTTCACCAACTTGAGGAGGACAACACCCTAATGACTGGGGGTTCACCAGCTTGAGGCGGACAACACCCTAATGACTGGGGGTTCACCAGCTTGAGGCGGACAACACCCTAATGACTGGGGGTTCACCAGCTTGAGGCGGACAACACCCTAATGACTGGGGGTTCACCAACTTGAGGCGGACGGTACCCAGGAAGCAAAATTCCCCGGGCCAACGACGGCCGCAGTGGGTCAGAGCACGGCTGTGCGTGGGCCCACTGCGGCCGCAATGGTCCCAAAGACGTTTTGCTGCTGGGGTCCATTGAGACCTGATGATTTTATAAGGGCCTAACGAAGGTGCTTTGACTAAATGCAAATCCGCTGCGCCACAGCGTGCGCGCTACCGCATCTAGCTTCAATTTATTTTGAACTGAGATCGATGCGGTAGCGCGCACGCGGTGGCGCAGCGGATTTGCAGTAGTCAAAGAACCATCGTCAGGCCCCTATGAATGAGTTCTACCACTGTCAGAAGCAATCCCTCCCCAATGCACAAAAGGCCATAGGGGCCGACGTCAGCCGCCGTTGGCCCGAGTACGGCCGTGCACGGGCGACCGGAGACCCGATGGCCTTTGCGCTCTGGGTCACCACTCACACAACGCCAGTCGAACAGTGAGACTTATTACCAGTAACTGCTGCTTCCCGTGATCTGCCGACGCTGTGAAGGGACACTGGAGTGACCTTTCCATGGCCTATCTGCTCCTTCGTTGATTCGGCCATGTTACACTGTGTGGACGCGCCTGAGCTCAACCACATCGCGTGTCTATAAACGGGGTCATTGCGAACCACCCTGAATGTTTATATTAAGTAGAAACTAGCTGAACTGGAATTCGCGAAACTATAGGCTAGCTGGGGAACTCGCACACTGACAGTTCGTCTGGTTAGGAAAACAATTAAAGCTGAGATTCAGTCTTTTAGTCTACGGTATTAAAAATACGGTCGGAGCGCATCCCGAAGCATGCAAATGACGTTTATGGCGTGCGGAGTGGACATACCGGCAAAGAATAACAAGATAAAAATGACGTCACGTCTAGCTACGCAAACCTTGCCAGAGAACGTCATTTTGGCGCCATTTTGGTGTGTGTGTGTGTGTGTATGTGTGTGTGTGTGTGTGTTAGTGTGTGTATGTGACAGCGACTAGAGCCCGCGTTTGAGGACGGACAAGCTTGAAATTTACTCCTGAAATCTCATTAATTCCCGCATGATTTTTCATAAACAGTGTTTGCATAAACCTGCTGTTTGTCCCGGCCCTGGGGTAGGATTAGGTCAAATTGTGATCTGTAAGCCCTAGGCGTGAAAATCAGCAAGAAAATTGCAAAGTTGATCCTCTGAAACGTAAAATGTTAGTACTGTGATGAGTGACGTATAACATCGAGCCTTCACTATGAACACGGCGTACTGGGACTAATTATGCTATGACGTGAAGCTTGAAGTGACGTCATTTCGCTGTTCGTGCTATTATTCTTTTTCAGAATAGCTATGCTACGCCAGACCACAGAGCTTACGAATGGCGGGAATTGCCGTGTGTGCGTTTTTATTTCTGTGTGCCAGTGTGTGTGTGAATCAGAGGGTGGGTAAGAGTCCAAGGATATGGATTCTTGTCGCTACACGAGCCAACGGAGCCTAATAATGGCGGGAAGCGCCGTGTATCCGTCTTTATTTGTGTACGCCGACGTGGGTGTTGATCAGAGGTTGGCTTAGAGAGGAGGGAAATGGATCAACATAAAAAAATTTAAAAATATGAACAACTCAGAATATCCCTAAAAAGATAAACGCATCTGAACTCAAAACAATACGGTAGACTTCGGGATAAAATCCTCATCTCGTTTCGACCTACTGTATTTAAAATACGCTAGACTTTGAGATGAGGCTAGTCGGAGCACATTCCGGAGAAAGCACATGACGTTTATGGCGTGCGGGGCAGAAATTCTGGCAAAGAAGTAACAAGATAAAAAATGACATCACGTCTAGCTACGCAAACCTTCCTAGAGTACGTCTTTTTGGCGCCAATGCGCCGCGCGCGCGCGCGCGCGCGTGTGTGTGTGTGTGTGTGTACGTGACAGCGACTAGAGCCCGCGTTTGAGGATGGACAAGCTTGAAATTGTACTCCTGAAATCGTGCAGGCGATGGCGCTTAGAAACGATCTATGTAGCAATAAAATGTTTACTGAGTAAACAGCGTAACCTTGTTAAATACATGATCAGAGAAGCAAGAAAAAAGTTAGTTCGTGATACGGTTAAAGATGGTTGTACATTGCTTAACGTCCCGACAGCAACAAGACTTTCTCAGGACGTGCCTGCACTGCTTGCGAAATAAAAAAATAAACAGAATACTGAATGTATGTCGCCAGCCGGTCTAATACGCTAAATAAACCTAAGACTATTTAGCAACACACATCCAATATCAAGAGCTACAGGCAGCGCAGACAGTAGGGAGTGTTTAAAAAGGAAAATACAGATGAAGGGACCAAGGATAGACAGAAACACATACCCTAGAAAAGAGGGGAAAACCCACCCTGTGGGGTTGACCAGGGTGACCCTGGGAACTAAAAAGTAGTTAACTCCACCCAAGTCAACCAGGGCAGACCAGAGACCCGGCAAGGATACCTCTACTATATGGCGCCTTCTAAACACACTTATTAAGGGGTCTCCTAGTACCGCAAATACAATTCCTACTAATCTTACTGCTGATACATTCAATGACCATTTTCTATCGGTTGCCGAATCTCTAATTTCGTCAAGCCAGGATAACACTTATCATCGTTCTAAAGGGGTGTCTGAGTTTTGTCAACAAAGAACAATGGGCACAGCCCTCTTCAACATCCCCATGCTAGCTGTTTATCAAGTGGGTTTACTCATAAGCAACCTTCCCCCCCAAAAAAAAAGTTCTGGGGGCCTGATGACATCAGCCCAAAAACACTTAAGCTGTCTCGCCCATACATTGTAGAATGCTTAACTTACAATTATAATCTCTGTATCCAGCATAACACTTTTCCTAACGAACTTAAATATACGAAAGTAATTCAACTTCCAAAAAACAAAAGATCGCTCTGACCATAATAATTATCGGCCTATTTCTTTATTATCTGTTTTGTCCAACCCATTGGAAAGGCACGTTCATTAACACCTGCTTGCTTACCTAGAAAACCGTAAGCTCCTCCACCCTTTCCAATCCGGATTTTGCCCGCAGCATTCATATGCCACACGGCACTTACACGCCTCATTGACACATGGCTCGGTGTTACAATTGTGGTTGTGTTGTCCTGTGAGAGCATACATGTGTTAATCGTAGGAAACGATCCGATATTTATTTGAGCTATCTTGGTTACGATTCACGTACCTTTTTAGTAAGATTTTCTTTCGTTCGCGCGTAGAGCGGAATTCGCTTTGTTATTATCCTAAGTTTAACCGGAATCTTCTAGCAAGGTCGTGCGGAGAATAGCGGTCGATCTTTGTTTTGAGTAGATTCACGGAGTATAGATTAGAACCTTCGAGCAGATCGCGCTGTCGAGTGACCGCGTACGTGTGTCGTCAGAGGTGTAGGCAACATTCTGCTACACTGTTTTATAGACGCTCAAATAGTCATGGTTGTTTTCTGTGCGCGTGAAGTTGGCAGCCAGTCGGTATGTTTTTTGAAAGATTGTGAAACTTCTGGAAAGATTCCGGCTAGATCGTGGACTGCCTTCCATAATTTTGTGTGAATTTTTGTAGCCTATGGTAGTTATTCCAGAAAATTCTTTCTTTATAAATATGTATGCGCTTCAGTTTTACGTGTTTTGTTCTGATTGGTTGCGTTGTATGATGTTTTTGGATTATTCTGGAAATTGGTTGTACTATAAAAGATTGGTGCTGGGAAGCGCGGATATACATTGTCTTGCATTGTCAGTTGTAGAGACACACAGTTTATCGTAGGTACGTGGTCCGTATAGGGTGTACATCGTGAGAGACGCAGCGTAACGGTGGTGTACGTTGTATGAGAAACTTTATTGTCGCCAGTGTGGACATTTGCAGAAGAGACATTGTATCAGTGTTGGTGCATTTGGAAATGCATTGTGTGGAGATCGCATCGCTGAATTAAAATATTGTTGGAACTGTTACTCCAGTATTGTCTACATCCTAAAGCAACGTGTGACGGGTTGCAGCTGAATGAAGTTTATTTAAAAGAACCTTACGTGCGTGCGTCTGGTGTGTTTATCATACTACGACTACGACCCACCACGTAACATTTTTGTCACCTCCGACGGGACTTCTTCAGTTGTCTCAGTGGAAAAGGTAGCAGGAGAAAACAGCCAGCAGTGAAACGCAGAGATGGCGTCATCGCAAATGGAGACATTCCTGAAAATTGGAAAGGAATGTGGACTCGAAGGAGCTCAACTCATCGAGTTCGTAAAGGAGAGAGAGAGGAGAAAGAAGAAAAGAAACGAGAGAGAGAGAAAAAAAAAAGGAGAGACTGGAGAGAGAAGAAAGAGCTAAAGAACGTGAAATCAGGAAACTCGAAATCCAAGCGGAAGAAGCAGAGAAACAGCGAAGAGAGGCAGAGAAACAACGAGAAGAGGAGCGGGCAGAGGCAGAGAAATAGCGAGAAGAGGAGGAGAGGCAGCGTCAACACGAAATTCATCTAAAGCAGATGGAGATATGGCACAGAGCCAGAGGGCTTCTGAAGTAACAGCATTAGCCAGCAGAGAGCAAACAGCCCGTACGCCAAAGCTACCACCTTTCGCAAAAAATTCAGATAAGATGGACGCTTATCTGGAGCGATTCGAGCGATTCGCAAGCAGTAATAACTGGAGACAAGAGACTTGGGCTATGAAACTGAGTGCACTTCTAACTAGCGAAGCGCTTGAATTTTACACCCGCTTACCAAGAGAAGAAGCCGAAGATTATACGCAGTTGAAAGCCGCCCTGCTGAGACAGTACGGCTTCACTGAAGAGGGTTACAGGCGAGGATTTCAGAACTGCAAGCCTGAAGAAGGAGAAACACCCGGCCTATTCATTGAGAGAACCAGGAGCTACCTGGAGAAATGGATAGAGCTGGCTGGTTTAAACAAAGAGTACCAGGACCTATGTGACCTCATCATCAAAGAACAAGTACTCAACGCGTGTTCTAAGGATCTGGCCGCCCACCTCAGGGAGCAAAAAGACCAGTCCCTAAAGGCCCTGGCCGACTTCGCTCAAAGATACCTTGACGCCCACAACATGACGTTCGGGTCCAGTAAGCCGCAGCGTGTGTCTGCACCCGCAGAGGAAATCCACAATGTCAGAGACACCCCAAAATACAAGCCGGTGGAGAACCTGACATGTTTTCTCTGTGGAAAGAAAGGTCACAAGGCGATACGGTGTCCTTCTAAAGATGTTCCCCGAGGCGACAATATCAGAAGATCCAACCAAGATCGCGGGTTAGCAGGCAGACGCAGTACCACGTATCAACACAGAGCCGCTGCTGTATTAGCCAATGATGTGACGTCATCCAGTGACTTTGAGTCTAGAGAAACGCGAGTGACACCAGAGCTGATTGAATTTTTCAGTAAAAATGGACGCATCCCAATAGGAGATGGGGCTACATTCTTACCAGTCTCAAACATCGCGCTGCCTGAGAATGAAGTGCCGAACATGCAGTTGGTGTCAGGATTCGTCAGCAAAGCATCAGTGAGAGTTTTGAGAGACACTGGTTGTAGCTGCATCATCGCGAGAGAGGACCTAGTAACTGAAGACCAGAAGCTACAGGAGTGGACCACCCTCATTTTGGCTGACGGAACTGTAAGGATTATCCCCATTGCCAATGTCAGTGTCGACACCCCATATTTGACAGGAGAGGTGAAGGCGCTGTGCGTGAAGACCCCTGTCTACGATCTTATCATCGGAAACATTGATGGTGCCAGAAATGCAGACGATCCAGATCCAGAGTGGAGTCCTGAAACATGTGCTGTTACCACAAGAAGTCAAGACAAACTACAACTGGCGGCATCGGTGCGTCTTGCTGATGACGAAAGACTAGACGACGAGAAACTGTTTGACCTTAATGAACTTCGCCACAAGGAGGATGTAGAAGACATCCAGTTCGGTCAGAATCTGACCCAGACACAACGAGAAGAACTGCGAGTCCTGACTAAAGAGTTCAAGCATCGGTTTACACCTGACGCAGGGACAACAGACACCATCCAGCACGAGGTTAACCTGACGTCAAACGAGCTAGTTCACAGCAAACCTTATCGTCTTCCTTATAACACGAGGAAAGAACTGAAAAAAGATATCAAGGAAATGCTGAGTCTTAAGTCATCAGAGAGCCTAAGTCACCATATGCGTCCCCAGTTGTCATCGTGAAGAAACCAGATGAATCCAACCGGGTGTGTGTGGACTACCGTGTACTCAATAAACTAACAATCTTTGATCCAGAGCCAATGCCCACAGCGGTAAAACTGTTCCAGAAGGTCAGTGGAGACCGATTGTTCTCCAAAATTGACCTAAGCAAGGGGTATTGGCAAATCAAGGTTGCAGAAAAAGATATCCACAAGACAGCATTCGAGGATCGTCACACCCGACGGTCATTGGGAGTTCCTGAAGATGCCTTTTGGTATGGTGAACAGTTGTGCCACATTGAAGAGAGGACTGAAAAAGATCATAGAAGACATGCAGAATGTGGTCTTTTACTGGGATGATAATAATAAAATAATAATTACGGTATTTGTAATGCGCTTATCTTATAATAATTATAACTCTAAGCGCGCACTCACAACTCGCGCACGCATGCGCACGCTTTAGACAATGACTCACGTACCACAAATAGTGAAATACATTACGACGGTCAGCTTGCGGTGTAGTGTGGTGATATAGTGCTAAAACTGTTGAAATAGGTGAGTTTTGAGGGCGGACTGGAAGGAGGAGAGAGAGTGTTTCTGACGGAGAGAGAGTGGGAGAGTGTTCCAGGTGGATGGACCGTAGACGGAGAAGGAGCGGGGGCCGAAAGTGTTGAGTTTGGTGCGAGAGATGTGGAGGCGGAGAGGGTCGGAGCCAGAGCGGAGGGAGCGGGAAGGTGTGTAGGGGTGAAGTAAGTTGGAGAGATAGGCAGGAGCGCAGTTGTTCAGGGATTTGTAGCAGAGAGACAGAATTTTGTATTGGATGCGTTGGGGGATGGGGAACCAGTGAAGGAGTTTGAGCAGGGGTGTGATGTGGTCGGATTTTTTTCTTTCTGAGGACGAGGCAGGCAGCATTGTTCTGGACGCGTTGGAGAGTGAAAGTGATGGAGTGAGGGAGGCCGGAAAGGAGAGAGTTGCAGTAGTCGAAGCGAGATAAGATGAGAGAGACAGCAAGTTTGGTGGCAGCTTCGGTAGTGAGGTATTTTCTGATCTGACTGATGCGGCGGAGGTGGAAAAAGCATGCCTGGGCCGTGGCGGAGACGAAGCTGGTCATGGACACAGAGGAATCGAGGATGACGCCGAGGTTCTTGGCCGAGTCAGAGAGGGAGATGGGGGTGCTATCGAGTTGAAGGTGGAGAGAGGGAGGGAGCTGGGAGAGTTTCTGGCGAGTGCCTACCAGCATGGCTTCCGTTTTGTCGTCGTTTAGTTTAAGCTTGTTTGCTGTCATCCAGTTTTTCACGTCTTCGTAACAGTCAGCCGTGCGGGTCAGTAGTGACTGAGTGTTGTCGAGTTTGTCTTTGTCTAGCAGTTGTGAGTCGTCAGCGTAGAGGCGGTGGTGTATGCGGTGAGACTGGATGATGTTGGACAGGGGAGAGGTGTAGAGTGTGAAAAAGACCGGGCCGAGGACGGACCCCTGTGGAACTCCGCTGGAGAGCGTGACTGGGTTGGAAGAAACGCCGTTGATGGTGACGGACTGCTGTCTGTCGGAGAGGTAGGAGAGAAACCAGGAGTGAGCAGAGTCAGTGATGCCGAAGGAGTGGTGGAGGAGGATAAAGTGGTCAATAGTGTCAAAGGCGGCAGAGAGATCGAGTAGTGTAAGAAGGGAGATGTTGCCAGAGTCGGTGGAGAGAAGCAGATCGTTTAAGATATGTAGAAGGGCTGTTTCAGTGCTGTGATGTTTGCGATAGGCGGACTGGAGTGGACTGAGGAGGTTGTTGTCGGTGAGGTGGAGGTTGAGCTGGTTGAGAAGAACCTTCTCAAGAAGCTTGGACAGGAAAGAGAGATTGGAGACTGGACGATAGTTCTTGAATTCGTTTGGGTCGAGGTTGTGTTTTTTGAGGAGAGGACGGACGATGACGGACTTGAAGATATCGGGGACGGAGCCGTTTTCTAGAGATGCGTTGATGATGTCGGTAATGAAGGGCAGAAGTTTTGGAAGGCCGTCACGGTAGAGAGAAGCTGGGAGGGGGTCTAGTTTGCAGGTTTTGAAGGGCATGGACTTTATGGTCTTGAGTACTTCATCCTGAGAGACGGGGCGGAAGGACGAGAGGGGAGTGCCGGAAAAGGTGGGGTCGGGAGGGCAAGGCGGAGAAGGCAGCTTGTCGAGTGTGTTGCGCAGAGTTTGGATTTTGTCCGTAAAATAGGTAGAAAAAGCGGACGGGAGTTCTTTTTTGCTGTGTGTGTTGGGGAGAGGAGAGTCTTTAGAAATGCCTAGGAGTGTGTTTATGGTGGCGTAATGTGCTTTGGAAGAAGTGGATTCCAGGATTTGGTATGACATTTTGATCCATACCAAAACGTGGGGGGATCACATCAAAACCCTCCGAGAACTGTTCCAAAGACTGTCAGATGCAAATTTCACCATCCGTCCAAGCAAGTGTATTCTTGGGGCTGGCACCATAGACTTCATCGGACACAAATTGAGCGAAGGTTTAAAGGGGCTACACGACGACAACGTGCAGCAGATCAGGGATGCCCCGCGACCTACGACCAAGACGCAAGTTCGCTCATTTATGGGCTTGGCGAACTACTACCGGGAGTTCATACCAAACTTTGCGGCAGTCACAGGTCCTCTGACTGACTTGCTGAGGAAAGGACAACCTAACGTAGTGAAGTGGGAGGAGGCCCAAGAGCGAGCTTTCCAGGCAGTTCGAGACATCCTAACCGAGAAGCCTGTTCTACACTTCCCTGACCCCTTAAAAACTTTCTTCCTGAGAACAGACCCCTCCAACGAAATAGTAGGTGCAGTATTAATGCAAGAAGATAATGGAAAACTCCACCCAGTGAGCTACGCCAGCAAAAAGTTGACCAGAGCTGAGAGAAACTACTCGACCATCGAGAAGGAGTGCCTAGCCATCATCTGGGGAGCAAGGCGATTCGAACTGTATCTTCTGGGTGTGCCATTTGTTCTCCAAACCGACCATCAGCCCTTGAACTATCTAAACTCTGCAAAGTTTACAAATTCTCGTATTATGAGACGGGCGATGTTCTTGCAGAATTTTGACGTTAAACTACAATCTATCAAGGGTTCGCAGAACTTTGAAGCAGATTACCTGAGCAGAGCAGTTTAAGTGAACATTTCTGTGTCCAGAACATTTTAAAGAAACATTTCGGTGTTCATAACAGTTTAAAGGGACATGTCTTCACTCAGGACAGTTTAAAGGAACTGTGAGACGATTATTTTAAAGTAGTTGATTTGATTTAATTTTGATGTGAAATTCTTATTATTTATGGTTTTGTGTAGGTTTACACAACCACAACCGTATTTTTGAGATTTGAGAAGAAATTATTTGTGAAATTTCATTCTAAAGAGGGGGGTAATGTTACGATTGTGGTTGTGTTGTCCTGTGAGAGCATACATGTGTTAATCATAGGAAACGATCCGATATTATTTGAGCTATCTTGGTTACGATTCACGTACCATTTTAGTAAGATTTTCTTTCGTTCGCGCGTAGAGCGGAATTCGCTTTGTTATTATGCTAAGTTTAACCGGAAGCTTCTAGCAAGGTCGTGCGGAGAATAGCGGTCGATCTTTGTTTTGCGTAGATTCACGGAGTATAGATTAGAACCTTCGAGCAGGTTGCGCTGTCGAGTGACCGCGTACGTGTGTCGTCAGAGGTGTAGGCAACATTCTGCTACTCTGTTTTATAGATGCTTAAATAGTCATGGTTGTTTTCTGTGCGCGTGAAGTTGGCAGCCAATCGGTATGTTTTTTGAAGTGGTGTTTAGGCGAGGGAGGAGTGATAAACATATTTTAAACGGAGGGAAAGAGGTCTGAACGCGTGGGTGAGGGGGGGGGGGGGCGGTGTCCGGTAGTAGCTGAAGTACTGAGTAAGCGGGGGAATTTCCCGACTGTGGAATGCTATGATGAGAGATGGAGATTGAGAGAGAGATTAAGGGTGGGAAAGTCTGGAGGGGGGGGGGGGACAGGCGTGAGAGTGAGTGGGAGGTGGATGCGTGGGCGGTTACAGTAGTGAATAGGGAACGGAACCGAGTAGTGCGCCAGTCAGCAGCGCAGCAGTCAGGCGACAGCTAGAATTTGAAATGGCTCCCAAATCAGCGAGAAAGAAGGCTTTACTGGAAAATAGTGAGATGGACCATATTTTCCGTGACGAAGAGGTGCAGATTGCCCTGATCAGGGAAAAATTCATCTCTAGGCAAGCACTACTGCTAATGTCTGACGAAGACATTGATGCTCTTTCGCTGAAACGTGGGGACATAGCAGTGCTCTGTGCAGCGGTGGCCAAAATCCAGGTGGACAACGGCGGTGGCCCACTGTGCGGCGGAATGGGAGGAGTAGAGGACAACAACGGCAGTAGAGCGTCACAGACCTTGCAGGACGCCCTATACAGTACACACCACAGCGGTGCCGGACTGGATGAACTGTTGCGCGACAGCCTGTGCGTCAGTGGCAACAGTAGCGGGGGTATTGCGGTAGCAGAAAGTGGGACCCCGTTACGTATAGTAGATTTTCTGTCTTCAGTGGCAGTGGCAGAGGAAGAAGTGGCACTTGGGGGTGGTGTCACTATAAAGGTGAACAGCAAACCAAAGTTGGACAAGGTTTCCCCCGCACACTGGATAGTGGCAAACAGCCGTATTATGGCGGCCCTTATGGACAAACCCACACCGGGTTTCACGCCGCACGCCTACCTCAAGTACTCGGCGATGGTGGGGAGCTGGCGGCCAGATACACCTGGCAAAGTGTCCTGCTGTTCGACGATGAGTATCGTCAGCGGCAAGCGGCCGAATCATTCCAGTGGGGCACGGACGCCCCACACCTGTCCACGGTGGTGGTGCTGCGCGACCGTACTGCGCAATCTGCGATCCCCGCTGGCTCACCTGCTCGCAGAACAGGAGGAGGGACGGCCGGACCACGCCCACAACGCCCCATCGGCCCCTCTGGCAGGGAAGTGTGCCTGCAGTACAACAGAGGGTACTGCACCTACGGCGCACGCTACCAACTGGAGCATGTGTGTGCCACCTGCGGGAGAGATCATCCGGCGCGGGAACATCGTGACACACCTGCAGCAGCGGCAAGTGGCAAACACGGGACAGCCGAGGACACAGCACAGCAGGTTGCACAAGGCGAGGTAGGCCCCACCCATTCTAGCACTTCTTACCATAGCCCTTATCCTGCACTAAGTCCATACAACTGTCAACCGTTAGGTTCTGGAGCGTCCATTAGTTCAAAGCTTTTAGTGTGGCAAGACGAATTAGCTTCTGATAAAGACAAAAACTTTCTCCTTGAAGGTATCGAACATGGGTTTTATATCACGGACAAACATCAGACTGTTAGACCTGTAGAGCAGAAAAATCACACATCTGCCTTAAAAAACAGAGTAGCGGTAGAAAAAGAGCTCATCGATCAGATAAACAAAGGTCATTATATCGTAGCATCTCAAAAACCAACCGTAATTAGCGCTTTGGCTGCGATCCTAAAAGACGACAATAGCATACGCCTGATACACGACGGCAGCAAGCCTGTCGGACATGCAATGAACGATTACTCAGTACCTGAGACAGTAAAATTCCAGACTCCAGCGGACGCGTGCGGACTATCCAAGTCCGGCTACTGGTGCGCGAAAGTTGACCTTAAGGCGGCATACCGATCTGTGTGTATCCATCCAGATAATTACCAAGTCACAGGCCTAAAATGGATTTTTACGGGCGAACAGAAGCCCACATACCTGTTCGATAGTAGGCTACCCTTTGGTAGTAATGTGGGCCCTTCGCACTTTCACAGACTCTCTCAGGCAGTTCGCAGATGTATGTTACGGCGCATCATGACAGGGATAGTAGCGTATATTGACGATTTCTTCATAGCAGCTAAGTCCAAAGAGGAATGCACTCAAATGATGATGACGCTCATTGCCCTTTTACGTAGATTAGGGTTCAATATTAGCTGGACTAAGGTGGTGGGGCCTACACAAACCATTACTTTTCTCCGGATCCAGATCTGCACCAGCACAAGCACCTTGTCATTGGGCGACGACAAGCTACAGCAACTTCACAAACGCTTGCAGCAGTTTCAAGGCAAAATACGCGCGACAAAGCAAAGCTTGCAGTCACTAGTAGGGTCCCTTAACTGGGCATGTCAAGCCGTTAAGGGAGGCAATTTTTTTCTCAGGCGGATTCTTGATACGATTAAACCCCTTCAGCAGCAAAGGCATAAAGCGAGACTCTCACGGGAGTTTCATGCAGACTTACAGTGGTGGCTATCTTACATGCACGTTTTTAATGGCACTGTGTATTATGACTCACAAAGCAAGGAACATGTCCATGTTGATGCATGCAACCTGGCGGCAGGCGCGTTCTGGAAAGGAGATTGGAATTATACACTGTTCTCTTCAGACATGCCGGCAGCCAAGGACTTGCATATTAATTATAAAGAGGTGTGGGCGGTGGTGCAGGCAGTCAACCGGTGGGTCCCCTCATGGCGAGGGAAACAGATGGTCATTCATACGGACAGCACGGTGACAAAGGTTATCATTAACAAAGGGCGCTCAAAAGACCGCTATGTCAATAGTCTGTTGAGGAAGATGGCATGGGAGTGTGTGAGAATGAATTGCAGCGTGTCAGCGATGCACGTGGCTGTCAGTGTGAATGTGTTCGCCGATACTATTTCCCGCCTGCACGAAGGACGGCTGCCCATGCTAGTACAATTGCTAACGAATTGGCACCGGGGCCGACCGCCTGACACCTACCTTCTGAATCACATGTCACGGTCAGCTCTTGCTTTTATGCTGTCTAGGTGCCGGGTCTAAGCTCAGACACCTGCTACTGCAGGGAGTGGGGGAATATCGTGCCAGTGTTTTTGCCGACAACACCAAGAAAACATATCAGACTCACTTGCGCTCTTATCTCAGTTTTTGTGACAAATGAACATCCAGCCGGTACCGGTGTGTGAGAGAACAGTGGCGCATTACGCGGCCTTTTTTTTTTTTTTTTGGCCAGGACACTTCAGCCCAGCTCCGTGGCGCAATAACTCAACATTGTTCGACTTTTGCATTTAGAATGCGGAGAACCGCACCCATACCAGGACTCGTGGATGGTGAAAAGCACATTGCGGGGAATTGAACGAACAAAAGGCTGCCCTCCTAAACGCAAGACGCCGATGAGCCCGCAACTTCTTCTTCAGATTAAACAAAAACTTGATTTGTGCAGCTCTAAGGACTGTGTCTTCTGGGCAGCGATAGTGGTTATGTTCTTCGGACTACTCGGCGATCCAATCTTTTCCAGGCTTCGATCCTGGAAAACAACTCACTAGAGACAGCTTTGTTGTGAATGACAACTGTAGTGTCAAGATACGGGTTAGGTGGAGTAAGACAATCCAGTAAACCTACTGGTCGGTATGTTTTTTGAAAGATTGTGAAACTTTTGAAAAGATTCCGGCTAGATCGTGAACTGTCTTCCATACTTTTGTGTGATATGATTACACACTAGGATTTGGGGCTGAAATTAGTAGCCGCATTTTTGTAGCCTATTGTAGTTATTCCAGAAAAATTTTTCTTTATTAATATTTATGAGTTTCAGTTAGGTGTTTTGTTCTGATTGGTTGCATTGTATAATTTTTTTTTGATTATTCTGGAAATTGGTTGTACTATAAAAGATTGGTGATGGGAAACGCGGATATACATTGTCTTGCATTGTCAGTTGTAGAGACACAGTTTATTGTAGGTACGTGGCCCGTATAAGGTGTACATCGTGAGAGACGCAGCGTAACGGTGGTGTACGTTGTATGAGAAACTTTGTGTCGCCAGTGTGGACATTTGCAGAAGAGACAGTGTATCAGTGTTGGTGCATTTGGAAATGCATTGTGTGGAGATCGCATCGCTGAATTAAAATATTGTTGGAACTGTTACTCCAGTATTGTCTACATCCTTAAGCCACATGTGACGGGTTGCAGCTGAATGAAGTTTATTTAAAAGAACCTTACGTGCGTGCGTCTGGTGTGTTTATCATACTACGACTCCGACCCAACCACGTAACACTCGGTTAATGGAGTAGTCTATCTAGATTTTAATAAGGCTTTTGATCTGATTGACCAGGCTATTCTGATTGCTAAGCTTCACAAATACCTTAATAACGGAGACGCAGTTGCTTTTTCTCACATCTTACCTTACTAAAACAAAACAAAAGGTTCTTGTTTATGGCTCATACTCCTCTCTCAAAGAAGTAAGCTTCGTTGTGTCCCAAGGGTCTGTATTGGGGCCCCTGCTGTTTTGCTTATTTATTAATGATTTGCCTCTACATATTACTTGCCAAGATGTACAATGCGACCTTTTGGCTGACGACACCTCAGTTCATACTACTAGTAAAGATATACAGGTAATTTCCGACAACTTACAACAAAGTCTTCATGACATATCAGCTTGGTGTATAAACAATTCTATGATTCTCCATCCAGCCAAAACTAAATCGATGGTAGTCGCCACGCGCCAAAAACAGCAGATAACGTCTCTATTATTTAACCGTTCACTTAAAGGTAGTCAGGTAAAACATTTAAACGAACATCGCGTACTAAGGATTACAATCGACAGTCATCTAACAAACGCCTTATGCAAAATAGTAGTAAAAAGTCTCTTTATCTTATCAAAACTGAAATATTATACTGATTCAGATACACGTAAACTATTGTATAACGCTCACATACGTCGATACATTGTTCAGTTGTATAATTGCAGTGTATCGTAAGCACATTGACTTTGAGCTACGCAAGATATCGTGCACCATTGTCAGTGACGGAGTTATGCAGTGTATGGTGATGTACATTGTATGAGAGGCGCATTGTGTCAAAGTGTGGACATTTTGCAGAAAAGACATTGTGCCAGTGTTGGTGTATTTGTGAACGTATTTCGTGGAGATCGCATCGCTGTAATAAAATATTGTTGGAACTGTTACTCCAGTGTTGTCTACAACCTTAAGCCACGTGTGACGGATTGCAGCTGAATGAAGTTTCTTTAAATGAACCTTACGTGCGTGCCGTCTGGTGTGATATCATACTACGACCACGATTCTACCACGTAACATTTTGGCACCTCCGACGGGACTTTTTCAGTTGGTTCAATGGAAAGGGTAGCAGGAGCAAACAGCTAGCAGTGAAACACAGAGATGGCGACATTGGAAATGGAGACATTCCTAAAAATCGGAAAGGAATATGGACTGGAGGGAGTTCAACTCCTGGACTTTGTAAAGGAGAGAGAAAAAGAGAGACTGGAGAGAGAAAGAGAAAGGAGACTCGAAGAAGAAAAGAGACGAGAGAGAGAAGAGAAGGAGAGACTGGAAAGAGAGGAGAGAGAAAAAAAGATACGAGAGAAAGAAGAAAAGGAGAAATTCGACAGAGAAGAAAGAGCGAAAGAGTGTGAAATTAGGAAACTTGAAATCCAAGCAGAAGAAGCAGAGAAACAGCGAAGAGAAGCAGAGAAACAACGAGAAGAGGCGGAGAGGCAGCGACAACATAAAATTCATTTAAAGCAGATGGAAATAAAGGCACATAGCCAGAGGGCAAGTGAAGCAACAGCATTAGCCAGCAGAGAGCAAACAGCCGGTGCGCCAAAGCTTCCACCTTTCGTTGAAAACTCAGATAAGATGGATGCTTACCTAGAACGATTCGAGCGCTTCGCAAGTAGCAACAATTGGAAACAAGAGACTTGGGCTATCAAACTGAGTGCACTTCTAACTGGCAAAGCGCTTGAATTTTACACTCGCTTACCAAGAGAAAAAGCCGAAGATTATACACAGTTGAAAACCGCCCTGCTGAGACAGTACGACTTCACTGAAGAGGGTTACAGGCGACGATTTCGGAACTGCAAGCCTGAAGAAGGAGAAACACCCGGCATATTCATTGAAAGAATCAGAAGCTACCTGGAAAAATGGATAGAGCTGGCTGGCCTAAACATAGAGTACCAAGACCTGTGTGACCTCATCATCAAAGAACAAGTCTTCAACGCATGTTCTAAGGACCTGGCCGCCCACCTCAGAGAGCAAAAAGACCAGTCCCTAAAGGCCCTGGCAGACTTCGCTCAAAGGTACCTTGACGCCCATAACATGAAGTTCGGGTCCAGTAAGCCGCAGCGTGTGTCTACACCAGCAGAGGAAATCCACAATGTCAGAGATACCCCGAAATACAAGCCGGTGGAGAACCTGACATGTTTTCTCTCTGGAAAGAAAGGTCACAAGGCGATACGGTGTGCTTCTAAAGACCTTCCCCGAGGCGACAACATCAGAAGGTCCAACCAAGATCGCGGGATAGCAGGCAGAAGTAGTACTACATCTCAACACAGAGCCGCCGCTGTACTAGCAAATGATGTGACGTCATCCAGTGACTTTGAGTCTGGAGAAAGGCGAGTGACACCGGAGCTGATTGAATCTTTCAGAAAGAATGGACGCATCCCAGTAGGAGATGGGGCTACATTCTTACCAGTTTCAAACATCGCGCTGCCTGAGAATGAAGTGCCGAATATGCCGGTGGTGTCAGGATTCGTCGGCGACACACCAGTGAGAGTGCTGAGAGACACTGGTTGTAACTGTGTCATCGTGAGAGAGGACTTAGTAGCTGAAGACCAGAAGCTACATGAATGGACAACCCTCGTTTTGGCCTACAGTACTGGGAGAGTCACCCTTCTTGCCAATGTCAGTGTCAACACCCCGTATCTAACAGGAGAGGTGAAGGCGTTGTGTGTGAAGACCCCAGTTTATGATCTTATCATCGGAAATGTTAGCGGAGCCAGAAACCCAGACGATCCAGATCCGAAGTGGAAATCTGAAATCTGTGCAGTTACGAGAGGTCAGGAAGAGGAGAGCCACCATAACATCCCTCTAAAAGTGGATGATAATATAGAAACAGTTATGGTGAATATAAATAAATAAATAAAATAATTACGATATTTATAATGCGCTTATCTTATAATAATTATAACTCTAAGCGCGCACTCACAACTCGCACACGCATGCGCACGCTTTAGACAATGACTCACGTAACACAAATGGTGAAGATACACACGGTCAGCTTGGGGTGGGGAGTGTGGTGATATAGTGCTAGAACTGTTGAAAGAGGTGAGTTTTGAAGGCGGACTGGAAGGAGGAGAGCGAGTGTTTCTGACGGAGAGAGAGTGGGAGAGTGTTCCAGGTAGATGGACCGTATACTGAGAAGGAGCGGGGGCCGAAAGTGCTGAGTTTGGTGCGGGGGATGAGGAGGTGGAGAGGGTCGGAGGCGGAGCGGAGGGAGCGGGGAGGAGTGTAAGGGTGAAGTAAGTTGGAGAGATAGGCAGGAGCGTAGTTGTTCAGGGATTTGTAGCAGAGAGACAGAATCTTGTATTGGATGCGTTGGGGGATGGGGAGCCAGTGAAGGAGCTTGAGCAGGGGAGTGATGTGGTCGGATTTTTTCTTTCTGAGGACGAGGAGGGCAGCATTGTTCTGGACGCGCTGGAGAGTGAGAGTGGTGGAGTGAGGAAGGCCGGAAAGGAGAGAGTTGCAGTAGTCGATGCGAGATAAGATGAGAGAGACAGCGAGTTTGGTGGCAGCTTCGGTAGTGAGGTATTTTCTGATCTGACTGATGCGGCGGAGGTGGAAATAACATGCCTGGGCCGTGGCGGAGACGAAGCTGGTCATGGAAAGCGAGGAATCGAGGATAACGCCAAGGTTCTTGACCGAGTCAGAGAGGGAGATGGGGGTGCTGTCGAGTTGAAGGTGGAGAGAGGGAGGGAGCTGGGAAAGTTTCTGGCGAGTGCCTACCAGCATGGCTTCCGTTTTGTCGTCGTTCAGTTTGAGCTTGTTTGCTGTCATCCAGTTTTTCACGTCTTCATAGCAGTCAGCCGTGCGAGTCAGTAGTGTCTGAGTGTTGTCGAGTTTGTCTTTGTCTAGTAGTTGTGAGTCGTCAGCGTAGAGGTGGTGGTGTATGTGTTGAGATTGGATGATGTTGGACAGGGGGGAGGTGTAGAGTGTGAAAAGGACCGGGCCCAGGACGGACCCCTGTGGAACGCCGTAGGAGAGCCTAACTGGGTTGGAGGAGACGCCGTCGATGGTGACGGACTGCTGTCTGTCGGAGAGGTAGGAGAGAAACCAGGAGTGGGCAGAGTCAGTGATGCCAAATGAGTGGTGAAGGCGGTGGAGGAGGATAGAGTGGTCTATGGTGTCGAAGGCGGCAGAGAGATCGAATAACGTAAGAAGGGAAATGTTGCCAGAGTCAGTGGAGAGAAGCAGGTCGTTAAGGATATGTAGAAGGGCTGTTTCAGTGCTGTGATGTTTGCGATAGGCAGACTGAAAGGGACTGAGGAGGTTGTTGTCGGCGAGGTGGAGGTTGAGTTGGTTGAGGACAACCTTCTCAAGAAGCTTGGACAGGAAAGAGAGATTGGAGACTGGGCGGTAGTTCTTGTGTTCGTTTGGGTCGAGGTTGTGTTTTTTTAGGAGAGGACGGACGATGGCGGACTTGAAGATATCGGGGACAGAGCCATTCTCTAGAGATGTGTTGATAATGTCCGTAATGAAGGGCAAAAGTTTTGGGAGGCCCTCCCGGTAGAGTGAAGCTGGGAGGGGGTCTAGTTCGCAGGTTTTGAAAGGCATGGACTTTATGGTCTTGAGTACTTCATCCTGAGAGACGGGGCGGAAGGACGAGAGGGGAGTGCCGGAAAAGGGGGGGGGGGGGGTCAGGAAGGCAAGGCGGAGAAGGCAGAGTGTCGAGTGTGTTGCGCAGAGTTTGGATTTTGTCGGAGAAATAGGAGGAAAAAGCGGACAGAAGTTCTTCTTTGCTGTGTGTGTTGGGAAGAGGAGAGTCGTTAGAAGTGCCTAGGAGTGTGTTCATGGTAGCGTAGAGGGTTTTGGAAGAAGTGGATTCTAGGATTTTGTTTTGAAGGTGTTTGCGTTTGGAGTCGGAGATCATTCTGCAGACTTTGGATCTGGTGGTTTAAAAGATCTATCTGTGAACGGTGAGAGAGAATAGAAGGAGAGACAGTTTGGTGGAAGAGAAGCGCAAGGCGCTAGAGCAACTGCAGAACCAGATGGACGCGGCCGTGGCCAGCGAGCGAGAGAATTTGGAGGCGGAACAGCGAGCAGCCGCCCACCGTTTGCAGCAAAAACGGACGCAAGAGTTGGACAGTCCGCAGCACGATGCCGAGTGCCATCGCGAAGAACAGATCGGGCCGCCGAAAATCCAGATGAACGATCGACACGAGCGAGACGGAAATCCTCAGGAGATATCAGAGCTGCAGGAGAAGGGGAGAAAAAAAAAAAACAGAAGCTGAGAGTTTAAGCTACGGAGTCGGAACATCGGGTTACACCTGACCCAGGAACAACAGGCACCGTCCAGCAAGAGGTCAACTTGACATCGAACTAGCCGGTTCGCGACAAGCCGAGTCGTCTGTTTCATAACAAAAGAGAAGGACTGAGAGAGAATGTTGCGGATACACTGGACCTGGGAGTCGTCGGAGATTCCAGATCGCCAGTGGTCATCGCGAAGAAACCGGAAAAACTTAATTTGGTGTGTTTGGACCATCATACTTTCCGTAAGCCGACAGTGTTTGACCCGGGACCAGTAACCTTTGAACTGTGTGAATTGTGAACTGTATTCATGAGTTGACATTGTTCCAGAAGTGAACTTTGACATTCATCTTTAGTCTAATCAAGGGTTCGCATAACATTCGAGCGGATTGTGTGCAGAACAGTTTAAATGAACATTTTTGGTTACAGAATAGTTTAAAGAAACATTTTTGATGTCCATGAGAATTTAAAGGGACATGTTTGTGATCAGGACAGATTAAAGGAACATATTTTCATTCGGGACATTTTAAAGGAACTGTGAGTAAATTATTTTAAGTAGTTAATTTGATTTAATTTGTTGTGAAATTGTATTTGTTTAGGGTTTTGTGTAGGTTTACACAACCACAACCGTATTTTTGAGGTTTGAGAAGAAATTTTTGTGAAATTTCGTTCTAAAAGGGGGAGGGGGGTGGGGGGGTTATGTTACGATTGTGGTTGTGGTGTTCCGTGAGAATGATCATGCATAAATCGTAGGAAACGATCCAATATTTAGTTGAGCTATCATAATTACGAATCACGTACCTTTCCAGTAAGTTTCACTTTTGTTCACGCGTAGTGCGAAATTGATTATCTTTTGAGACACTGAGTTGAATTCCGAAGGCTCTAGGTACTGCGAGAGTAATCACCATTGTTTTCTGCGCGTGTGAAGCGAACGGTCACTATGCATTAGGCAGAGTCTTGAAACTTCCGGATGATTCGGGGAGGTCGTGACCTGTCTAGTGTGCTCATGCGTGTAGCCATGACGCGCGGGGATTTCCCAAAAGGGGCTCAAAATAGGCAGCCAGGTGTTTACAGAACATTCCAGTGAAATGATTATTCATTGATATTTAGGAGTTTTAGTTGCGTATTTTGTTCTGATTGGTTGTGTTATACGAATTTGCTCGTTTGTTCTGGAAAACATACCACTATCAAAGATCGCATTACGAAGCGCGTGGGATAGCCAGCTCAGCAGCCAAGGAGAGAGGACGGTTTTTTTCCCGCTCTCTCCACACAGCGACCAGCAAGCGAGCCAGCCAGTCAGCTAGCCTACCAGTCCGCACACCAAGCATGGACAAAGGGCGGAAAAATCGGCGCAAGACAAACAAGCAGCAGGCGGAGGAATTTACCGCCACCCTCCCCCAAGCGCCAAAACCACCACCACCGGCCAGGAGGGAGACGAGGAGCTATAAGCCCCCTCTCTCCCCTCCGATATGGCCACAAGAACAAACGCGACGGGCACCCTCGCCCCCCCCCCCCCAGCAATCAAGCTACCCGCCACACCAGAGCGACGTGGAGGGAGGGTCGCAAGGACTCTCCATACCACCAGATATACAGAGTTTCTTCGAGCGGTACAGCCAATACGCTGAACCACCACCACCCTTCTTCCAGTACCCACCACCATCAACACTGAACAGAATGCCCGAGGTCCCACCCGGCCTCGAGTACCCACCACCACTACAGGAAGAGGAGGAGCCCTCGTCGGAGCTGTCGTCGTGGGCCGATTCCCCCTGCTCCCCACCGCCGGTCGTCATTCCCGAATCAATAACTCGGGAGCGGCCGGCATCATTGGAGGAGGGGGCGACTCGGCTCAGGGAGATAGACTTCGACGAACTGGTGCTCCTACTCCAAGACGCCACACCAGTCATCACGGCGGTTGATGGCACCCCGTACCAGCGAGCACTAGTCGCCGCCCGGTGGCTGGTGCACTCGGGTGCCATAAAAGACCTCCAACCTCCCACCAAGGAAATGGCCAGTCAGGCCACCGTCCACACAGCAGAAACGGAGAGTCAAACAACGACCGACCCTCCACAGACAGCAAATAAGAAGACCGGCACCACACCACCTGCAACCCAGGAGAAAGACACCTCAACCGAGGCCCCACCAACACCAACCACACAAGACACGGGCACGGACCCGCCCCCTCAACTCCAACCACCACCGACGGGCAACGGACCAGTCGCCGGCCCGCCACCAACAATAAGAAGACGCCACCGACCTCCGAAAAGCGTCAGACAACAGCGCCCACCACTCCTCGCTACACCGCCTCCGCACCTCCGCCTGCCACCCCAACACCGCCATCCACCCTGTCCACGCCAGCGCCCGGCCCCTCGACCAAGAATTGACTGGCCGCCGCCACCACCACCCTACCTCCCCAGACCCTACTTCAACCGGCCACGGTGTCCCCGGCCGACTCCACCACCACCGCCACCACTCCTGCAACATCTTCTGGAGTGGTTAGCGTTCCACCACCCACCAGCCTGGCGATAGCAACGGTTCCCCGGCCACACCACCCACCTCCTGCACCATCAACCACCCGGCCCCGGCAGCACCATCAGCCAGCTGCGCGACGGAGCGGCAGACAGACAGCGAGACAACCTCCCCCCCAACCCCCCTGGCCCACCCCCCCCCCCCCGGACGAAATCAACGAGAGTTGGAAGTCCCTGTCCCTCTTCAAGTCAAGCAAGCGCGTGGGGTACATTGTTCAGTTGTAAAATTGCAATGTAACAGTGTCGATACATTGTTCAGTTGTAGGATTGCGATGTATCGTTAGCGCATTGACATTGGCAGAGCGCTACGTAAGGTATCGAGCTTCATTGTCAGTGACGGAGTTATGCCAGTGCAGTGAATGGTGAGGTACATTGTTCAGTTGTAGAATCAATTGCGATGTAACAGCGTCGATACATTGTTCTGTTGTATAATTGCAGTGTATCGTAAGCACATTGACTTTGAGCTACGCAAGATATCGTGCTCCATTGTCAGTGACGGAGTTATGCAGTGTATGGTGATATACATTGTATGAGAGGCGCATTGTGTCAAAGTGTGGACATTTTGCAGAAAAGACATTGTACCAGTGTTGGTGTATTTGTGAACGTATTTCGTGGAGATCGCATCGCTGTAATAAAATATTGTTGGAACTGTTACTCCAGTGTTGTCTACAACCTTAAGCCACGTGTGACGGATTGCAGCTGAATAAAGTTTATTTAAAAGAACCTTACGTGCGTGCGTCTGGTGTGATATCATACTACGACTACGATTCTACCACGTAACACTATGCTACGCCAGACCACCGAGCTTACGGATGGCGGGAATAGCCGTGTTTGCGTCTTTATTTCTGTGTGCCAGTGTGTGTGTGGATCAACCGATGAAGTAATTAGCACGTGTGCCATTTTTCATACTTGCCGTTGCTACTCTACAAACACATGAAAATAATTGTAATACTAATAGTACCAAATTACACAAAGAAAAATTAGGAGACAATAAACATAAAATGAAACAAAACTCATTCATTCATTCGGTCATTCAAACATTCAAACGATAAACTGAAAGTACACGCAACGCACGCACACAAATACACGCTCGCGCGCACTCACAGACACGCGCTAATGATAACGACCTATATACGAAGCAAATCATTTGGATCATAGTGAAAATTCACTTCAGACAGCAAAAATTATTTGGATTATAATAGAAACTTGAATTATGTAATTAGGCGATTATTATTAGTACGGAAAACACTGCTGTACTAAACAGATGGACTGAGTACTGCCGAGACTTGTATAACTACAAGGCTGAGCCAGACACCAGCATCCTCCAAAACAACCAGGCTGGGGCCAGGAAGGCTGAAGACCTGCCAGTGTTAGCTGAAGAGGTGGAAGCAGCCGTACGCGGCCTGAAGGGAGGAAAGTCTCCAGGTATAGACAACGTACCTGCTGAACTGTTGAAACATGGAGGAGAAGTAACAACGAAGGTCCTCACTACACTCTGTCAAAAGATCTGGGAGCAAAAGAAATGGCCAGTAGAATGGACACAGTCTCTAGTGATCCCGCTCCCCAAGAAAGGAAACCTGAAACAGTGCCAGAACTACAGAACTATCAGTCTGATAAGTCACCCTAGCAAAGTAATGCTTAGAATCATTCTCAACCGCCTCAAAACTTTCGCCGAGGAACTGCTGGCAGAAGAACAGGCTGGCTTCAGAGTTGGAAGAAGCACTGTAGAGCAGATTTTCAACTGCCGCGTCCTGATCGAGAAACATCTGCAGCATCAGCGCGAACTCTACCACAACTTCATTGATTTCAGGAAAGCATTTGATCGCGTCTGGCACGACGGACTCTGGCAAGTCATGAGATCGTTCAACATAGAGGAGGGACTGATCCAAATGATAGAAGCGCTTTACAAGAACGCCTGCAGCGCGGTTCTACTTAACAATCAGTCAGGCGAGTTCTTCAGGACGACGATCGGTGTCCGTCAAGGATGCCTGCTCTCTCCTGTCCTTTTCAACATATTCCTGGAGAAGATCATGCAGGAAACCCTCCACGACCACCATACTTCAATCTCTATTGGTGGCAGATCCCTGTGCAATCTTCGATTCGCAGACGACATTGACCTCATGGCAGGCAGCAATAGTGAGCTCCAAAACCTGACAGACAAACTTTCAAGTAGCGCAGGGTCTTATGGCATGGAGATCAGTACGGATAAAAGCAAAGTGATGATCAACACCACAAGCGACAGCAGCAGCAATATTCACATGAATGGCCAGAAGCTAGAAGAGGTCAATAGCTTCAAGTACTTGGGAGCCACCCTGTCCAAAGACGGTAGTTGCATAGCAGAGATCCGTATCAGGATAGGTACAGCAACATCCGCAATGGCCAGGCTGGACAGGATATGGCGAAGTAACTCCATCAGCTTCACCATCAAGTACAGGCTTTACAAGTCCCTCGTAGTGTCTATTCTACTCTACGGCTGTGAGACTTGGACACTGCTTGCAGACTCAGAAAAGAAAATCCATGCCTTTGAGAACAAGTGCCTGAGGAAGTTGCTCCGCATCTCGTACCGCGAGCACAAGACCAACGAATATGTACGGAGCATCGTCACTTCCCTGGTGGGCCCACATGAACCCCTTCTGGCAACTGTGAAACGGTGCAAGCTTGCTTGGTTTGGCCACGTGACCCGACACAACACCTTGTCCAAGACTATCCTCCAAGGCACTCTCGAAGGAAGTCGTCGGCGAGGTCGTCAGAGAAAGAGTTGGGTCGCAAACATAAAAGAATGGACCGAACTCGAGATGCCAGACTTGCTTGCCACCGCCCAAAATAGAACTCAGTGGAGAGCACTGTCTGTTGCTGCTGCCTTTCAGTCCCCCCAACGCCCAGTTCGGGCAAGGGACTGATGATGATGATTAGTATGGACAAACCATACGGCAGCATGCACTGATTATACGATAAGCACATGATTGATACAGATACTTGTGGTAGATTATGTATCAGCAGACAAGTACTTGAGGAGGCATTCCTTGAAAGAGGAGAGGGAGCTAGCGTGTGTTATACATGTAGGCAGTTTGTTCCAGAAAGATGCGCCTTAGAAAGATACACTGGTTTTAAATAGATCTATCCTGGGGCGAGGTGTAATAAAGTTTCGTCTTGAAGTAGAATAACCTGAACTTGCTTTGGTAAAGAGTTTACAAAGATATTCTGGGTGAATCCCATTCCAGATTTTATACATAACCACACCCTTGTTTAAGAGGTGATGCTTGCTAAGAGGTGGGTTAGAGTAGAAGGATACGGATTCTTGTCGCTACACGAGCCCACAGAGCGTACTAATGGCGGGAAGCGCCATGTGTCCGTCTTTATTTGTGTACGCCGACGTGGGTGCTGATCAGAGGTTGGCTTAGAGAGGAGGGAAATAGATCAACATAAAAAACCTAAAAATATGAACAACTCTGAATATTCCTAAAAAGATAAACGCATCTGAGCTCCAAACAATACGGTAGACTTCGGGATAAAATCCTCACCTCGTTTTGTCTACTGTATTGAAAATACGGTAGACTTTGAAATGAGGTTAGTCGGAGCACATTCCGGAGAAATCACATGACTTTTTGGCGTGCGGGGCAGAAATTCCGGCAAAGAAGTAACAAGGTAAAAATGACCTTACGTCTAGCTATGCAAACCTTGCTAAAGGTCTTTCTGGCGCCAAAGCGCCGTATGTGTGTGTGTGTGTGTGTGTGTGTGTGTGTGTGTGTGTGTGTGTGTGTGTGTGTGTGCGTGTGTGTGTGTTTGTGTGTGTGTTTGTGTCTGTGTGTGTGTATGTGTGTGTGTGTGTCTGAGTGTGTATGTGTGTATGTGTGTGTGTGTGTGTGTCTGTGTGTGTGTCTGTGTGTGTGACAGCGACTAAAGCCCGCGTTTGAGGACGGACAAGCTTGAAAATGTAGGATATTGTCCCTAACAGAATAATTTCGAGATCTTTTTTTTTTCGATTTTTTTTTATTAAGATGCTCATTGACAAGAGAATTGCCGTTACACAAAAACCGGTTGATCCACACTGGCGTCCGTAATTTTTCTTACTTTTACTAGATGATTTGCATATAGCTGGATAAAAGCAAGATATTGAATGACGTCGTTAACTAGCATTTTCGTTCAGTCACTCCATTTTCTTACACTGTGATTGGTCAGCATAAAAAAATCGCAGGGGGTTCAATGCCCCAATGCCTACCTCCTAGAACCATTGCCGTACCTGTAATTTTTAATCAGCTGGCCAATCCGTAGTTCTAGTATCGCGCACGAGTATGTCCTAGGTCTTTCGTCTGAACGCTTAGATCAGGGCTGTCCGGCACCTTACACCATAAATCACCCGGAAAACACAAAGATGAAATAGTGGTAGACGATAGGGAAATAAAATAATTGTACCTTATTTCGGCATGACTCAAGCGGTAAATACACTACAAAAGTGCTACACAAATGTCGCAATTCAAACACTGAACTGAGACAGCTCGAAACTTTCCATTGTGCTCCATGTCAACACGTATGCTGTTTAGAAAGCAAAGACTGTTTGCCACTCGTGCAGTAAGAGAGAAAGAGAAATAAATAAATATAATGTGACAGATCTATTGCATTTCAGTTTCTGTTAAACAGATCGACTCATTGTTGAAAGCGTGTATAAGCTCAGTACCGGTTGGCGAAAGATGCCAATACATGCTTCATGTACGAAATCAGACCTACCGTATATCCAGGCACTTGCCACGCAGTCCTGCGCTCAAACTTTAGAAGTTTTATCGCTTGAACCCAGTGAGAAAAGTCCGCACTTGATTGCTACAGATTGTGATCTTGTCACTGGCTGCTTAGAAAAAGCACCGCTGCTAAACGTTTGAAATTCCAGCGGCAAACAGCAAGCACATTTGCACGACCGGGCATGGTAGCCAATTCGCAAAGAGTCGCATCCCCTGTGTATTTCCAAGAAAATACAGTCTGACGTCAGAAATATGTGTCGCTTTACTCCTGACGTCAGACACACATTCGAGGCTTCAAATAGTGCGTAGTTTAGACAGAACGACAATGGCATTGAACAGTCTGTGTTGAGTTACTTTTCGGATTACATCGTGGTTTGTAGTCCTTTGAAGCCTTCGGCGCGTCGGTCTGATAATTATCTTCATCGGACTACAATGCCACGATGTAACCCTCGAAGCAACCCAACACAGACGATTCAATGCCTAATTATACCTCAAGAACCTTTTGAGTGAAAAATACATTATTTTTGAAAAAAATATATTTTCACGTTTTTGGGATTTATTTTTCCAATTATATGTGTTAATCTTAAAAGAATTGAATTTTTTTACGAACCCAGCCGTATGCGTGAAAGTCAGGAAGAAAATTGCAAAGTTGATTCTCTGATACGCAAATGATAGTTCTGCGATGAGTTACGTATAAGCAAAGACAACACATTATAAGACAGATCACTGCTTCATAAGGCTTACTGAAAAAAGCGAGGTCAGTGTAAGGGTTCAGTCCCTTTGCTTACTCTTTTTGGGTTGCTAGGTTTACTGAAGGAAAACTCAGCATATACATGTGCGTGCATTGCAGAGGACTGATTATTTTCAATTGAAACACAAATATTATTACATTTTTTTAGCAAGAGCATTGATTCTACCATATTTTTCTCTAAATTTTGCTATCTATGATTTAAAGATTGTCTTTGTGAAAAGTAGTAAATTAACATGAGCAAGAGAAAAACAAGATATATCAATAAATCAAGCACTTCCTTGTTGCTGTAAGAATCGGTTGATGTATAGCATGCACTCGCGCACACGCACACACACACACACACACACACACACATACACACACACACATGCACGCACGCACGCACGCACGCACGCACGCACGCACACACACACAAAAACACACTCACACACAAACCACCACCTTTTGATTAAAAACAATTACAGAAACACTATTTTTTTTCAACAATATCACATGATCTGTTACTCTGGTCAGTATTCATATATTTTCAACTTGCAATAGGTATTACCATCAATCTGTCAACTACGCCAAACAGTGATTATACGCAAAGACCATATTAACCCTCTTGTGCATACAACTCCAGGAACTGTAAACAGTACCTGGCGGCGCATGCACAAAACGATAAACTGAGAAATTATCACCAATGACTTGTGCTTTTTCCTCCTCCCCTCATTCCTCCCTCCGCCGAACGTATATAAACGGATGCAAATTTAAGACAGAATTATCCATGAAATAGTAGGAGCGAAATGGATTAGCTTAGTGAGCCTAAAAAGGCGAATAACTCTGAATGTCCCTAAAAGATAACGCATCTGAGCTGCAAACAATACCGGCAGACTTTGGGATTAAATCCTCATCTTGTTCTGGCTTTTAAAATAATCAGCTAAGGCCATGAGCTCACTTATTTTGCAGAGTTTGAACTCCTTCTGCTATGGACAAATAAGGCACGCAGCAGCTGTAGAGTCCAGTTTAGTGCACACAGTTGTTGCACTATGAACACGTAAAATAACGGAAGTCCAGTGATGGTTTTCTCTCGTGTTTCTCTTGGCTTGACTTCGCGAACGAAGATTCTATAGGGCTTGCCCACGTCGTCTGCAGGCATTTTCGTGGCTGCGGAGGCCAATCCGGGACAGGCAGGTTCGACCGCAGTGGCTGCAGGGGAAGGTCTGGTCAGGGTTCTGAGTTACGACAGCTCTGTTTTTTCTTCTGAGCCGCTTGTCTTTAAGGTTAGCTCTGCGAGAGTCCTCAAAGGAGACGGCTGCCTTGTGAATGGTGGAGCGCCAGGTGTCACGGTCAGCAGCAAGCGAAGACCATTGGCGGTGGTCGATTTGGCAGGCACTAAGAGACTTCTTGAGACCGTCTTTGTATCTCTTCTTTGGTGCCCCTCTGTCTCGGTGTCCAGTGGCGAGCTCGCCGAACAGAGTGATCTTGGGTAGGCGATGATCCTCCATCCAGGAGACGTGCCCCGCCCAGCGAAGCTGTGTCCGCATCAGCAAAGCCTCGATGCTCACAGTTTCCGCCTGTTCAAGGACCTCGACGTTGGTGACATAGTCACTCCAGGGAATGCTGAGGATGGTACGCAGGCAGCGCTGGTGAAAGCGTTCGAGGAGTCGTAGTTGTCTGCGGTAGAGGGCCCAGGACTCGGAACCGTACAGCAGGGTGGTGAGGACGACAGCTCTGTACACGCTGATCTTGGTGCCTTTTCTCAGCTGTTGATTGTGCCACACCCTCTTGAATAGTCGCCCGAAAGCACTGTTCGCTTTTGCCAGCCTGTTGTCCAGCGCCTTGTCCAGCTTGGCGTCTGACGTGATGATGCAGCCAAGGTAGGTAAACTGGTGTAAGACTTCAGTTCGGACTCGCCGATGGTGATGTGGGGAGGGCGATGCTCTTCCTTGGGTGCCGGCTGATGAAGGACCTCTGTCTTTTTCAGACTGACCTCAAGTCCAAAGAGCTGGGCGGCATCTGCGAAGCAGGACGTAATGCGCTGCAACGCTCTCTCTGTGTGTGCAACGAGGGCAGCGTCATCAGCAAAGAGCAGCTCACGAATCAGTTGGTGTAGGGTTTTCGTGTGGGCCTGCAGTCGTCTGAGGTTGAACAGGCTGCCATCGAGACGATACCTGATGTACACTGCGTCGTCATCGTCGAGGTCCACTGTGGCCTGCTTCAACATCATGCTGAAGAAGATGGTGAAGAGGGTCGGTGCCAGCACGCAGCCTTGCTTCACGCCGCTGCGAATGGGGAATGGTTCTGAGAGGTCACTGTTTAGTCTGACCTGGCCTTGCTGGTCCTCGTGGAGCTGGACGATCATGTTGAGGAACTTTGGGGGACAGCCTAGTCGCTCCAGGATCTGCCACATACCTTGCCTGCTCACAGTGTCAAACGCTTTTGTTATGTCGACAAACGTTACTTACAGCCCTTTGTTCTGCTCGCGGCACTTCTCCTGAAGCTGTCTCAGCACAAAGACCATGTCGGTGGTACTCCTGTTGGCTCTGAAGCCACACTGGCCCTCTGGGAGGTGGTCTTCAGCGATGGCAGGTACCAGCCGATTCAGGAGCAACATTGCGAGAATTTTCCCGGCAATGGACATCAGAGTAATTCCACGATAATTAGAGCAGGCAGATTTCTCTCCTTTGTTCTTGTACAGGGTGATGATGACTGCATCACGGAGATCCTTTGGTAGTGTTCCTTTTTCCCAGCAGCAGAGAAAGAGGTCGTGGAGCTTGTTGTGCAGTGCTGGGCCTCCATGTTTCCAGATCTCTGGCGGGATTCCGTCAATGCCTGCTGCTTTGCCACTCTTGAGCTGGTGGATGGCTGTGAGGGTCTCTTCGGCGGTGGGCGGTTCGTCCAATTCAACTTTTAGTGGAAGGTGTGGGATTTGGAGGATGACTGTTTCTTGAACAGTGCGCTCAGCGCCGAAGAGGTCCTGAAAGTGTTCCGACCAGCGGTTCAAGATGGAGGTATTATCTGTGAGGAGTGCCTGTCCATCAGCGCTTCGCAGGGGACTTTGTACCAGGTGCCTAGGGCCATACACTGCTTTCAGTGCTTCGTAGAAGCCCCTGTAGTCACCGTTGTCATCACAGAGCTTGGTCCTCTGTGCGAGTCTGGACCACCACTCGTTCTGGAGCTCTCTAAGCTTGAGCTGGAGACTGCTGCAGATGAGGCGGAAGGCAGACTTCTTCACAGGGCAGGAAGGCTGGGCTAGGTGGGCCTGGTGGGCGGCTCTTTTTTTTTGCTAGAAGTTTCTGGATCTCTACGTCGTTTTCGTCAAACCAGTCTTTGTTCCTCTTTCTAGCAAAACCCAAGACTTCCACAGAAGATTTTACAATAGCAGTTTTCAGTTGTTCCCAGAGTGTTTCAGGGGAGGAGTCTGCTGGATCAACTGTGTCTTTGAGCATGCGCTGTAAATCGGCCTGAAGGGCAGCTTTCTTGTCGTCACGCTGAAGGCTGGCAACATCAAGCTTTTTCTTGGGGGGGGGGGGGCCCATTTCTTGGGTTTCAGCTTGAGGCGGAGCCTGAGTTTGCAGCGAACAAGGCGGTGGTCAGTGTGGCACTCTGCGCTGGGCATCACTCTGGTGAGGAGGACGTCACTGCGGTCCCTCCGACGCACTAGGACATAGTCGATAAGGTGCCAGTGCTTGGAGCGAGGATGCATCCAGGTGGTCTTTCGACTGTCCTTTTGCTGGAAAGTAGTGTTGGTGATGACAAGTTGCTGCTCTGCACAGAGCTCCAACAGTAGGCGACCATTGTCATTGCAGTTCCCAACGCCATGCTTGCCGAGGACTCCTTTCCAGGCTTCAGAGTCTTGGCCCACTCTGGCGTTGAAGTCGCCAAGGATGATGACTTTGACGTCTGCAGGGGTGCTCTGCAGGAGGCTGCGCAGGTCAGAGTAGAACTTGTCTTTTTCTGCAGGCTCTGCCAGGAGGGTTGGGGAGTACACACTGAGAAGGGTGACGTATTGCTGGTGTCTCAGTGGGAGGCGCATGGACATGATGCGGTCGGAGTGACCCGTTGGTAGGTTTTCCAACTTAGTCGCAATGTGAGTCTTCACCATGAAGCCCACGCCTGAGAGCCGTCTTTCTGATGCAGGCCTGCCTGACCAGTAGAGGGTGTAGCCAGCGCCAAGTTCTTGGAGGCTGCCTTCCTCCGGGAGGCGTACTTCGCTGAGCGCGGCGATGTCGATGTTTAACCTCCGCAATTCATGGGCAATGAGGGCGGAGCGACGTTCAGGGCGTCCGCTGTCTGCTGTGTCGAGCATGGTTCGGATGTTCCAGCATACTACGTTGAGTCCGGTCGTGGTCGTCATGAGAGTGGATCCATTGTTTTTTCTTGTTTTCTGACCGCATGAGAAGATGCCCGTTGACCGCGGCTAGCCAACTGGGTTACGAGGGGATAAGCTTTGGTTAGGCCACCTTTTCTAGGCCCCTCTCCGTGTGGAGCAAGCAGTGCTGTCCCTAGAGAAGGCTGCTTGGTCGTTCAGGGTGTGCCGAGTGACGTTGTCATCCCCAGGTCAACATCAGGCGACCAATATCCTGAACCGCCTGCATGCAGGTTTGAGACTGCGGCTTCCAGTGACATCTTTCACCTGCCGTTTTGCCCCTTGCCCATCTTTCAGGACTTGGAAAGTTCAGTGTCATAGTCCGTGGGCGTTTCCTAAAGCCTGCGCGGTGGAGCTTTTTGGTGGAGTGCAGTGTGCGCAGTACTGGCCCCACCCTTTAAATCCTTGGTTCGTTTGCCATGGCCTAGCAAGCTGGGACGGTGGCATCGAGGTCCTCGGGTCGTAGGTTTTATATCAGACTGTCCTTGTCTTAGTCTCTGGCTCAAAAGCCTTCCCCGGAGACACGGGGGGCTTTGATTTCAGGGGTTTCCTCCCTTAGCCTTTCCGCAGCCAAGCGGCCAAGCCTGCAAGGCAGCAGGGGACTCGTGGGGGCCGGGGTCGTCTATGTCCCGTGCAGATGTGAACATCTGCCCACTGCCCAAACGGTGACACTTGGGGAAGTGGCGCACTGGTTAAGGCGTCTGCCTCCAATGCCAAAGGTGCGAGGTTCGATACCGGGTTCCGGCGTTGGATTTTTCTCCTCTGGTAAGTGTCATCGTCTCTCGTGTTTATTTCAGTCTAAAGAGCATTGTCTGGGGTTGGGCAAGACCAACCACAGACTACAATTCGGTCGTTCTCTCACTATTTGCTCTCTCTTCTACTTTCGTCCATCTCTCTCGCTCTCCTCTCACTCTCCTCTCGTTGTGTTCCCCCTCTCGTTGTGTGCCCTCCTTTGTCCCACTCTCTCGCTGTGTCTCCCTCTCGTTCTGTCCTCCAGTATGTATATACCCTTGCCCTTATCGATCATCTTCCCACTTAGGACCCGCCCCTCGTTTAGTGCCGGTCCCGTTACGTGATTATGGCGTCCCCGCGTGCCGACGGTCTCGTTAATTAGATGCCACCCATTTCCCATATAGTAACAGTTCCGGAGGGCCGGTCCTTTATCTTGATTAGGGCGGCCCGGCATGTCCGGTAGTTACATACAAACGCTACCCATATCGCACGTCACCGGAAACTACATCTGGATGCCACGTGTCGACATGTGTAGTGTAACATTCCTCCCTAACCCGAGAAAAATACATCCCGTTTAGGATTATTTTTCTTTCTTGCTCAGGGGGTTTACACTTCCGGACATAATAACAATATAATTACACATCATCACACAATCAAAATACATTTTAAATCGGTGATTGATATCTTGTCCAACTATAACAACAATTATTCCATCCAAATACACATAATATAAAATAAAAGAGAAAGAGTTCATTGTCAACACTGAAATTGTTCGTCTCTCATGGGCACCGTTGCGTTCACAGTCCCAACATAATTCCTCCACCTCGTAGGTCGCCTCATTTCAAGGCAGGGTAGAATTTCACGACTGGCGATGTCGTCTTCAGTTCCACCCTGTCTTCCATCATCAGTGCGGAGGCACTTGCTCCGTAGACGTCATTGTCGTCCGCTACAGTTGTAGCCACCGATCCCGGGTCCAGTGTAGGTCGAGTGACCCCACTATGTCCTCGCCTAAGTCTCGATAAAGGGCCAGCTTTTAACAAATCCAAATATCGGGCTACTCCCACTATTACGCCTACAATTGACATGATTACTGCCATTACTAATAATTATAAACATTATCTGCTAAACCCAATATCATGAGACAGATGACGAACCTCATCTTGCACGTCTGCAAAATGTCATTTACACCAGTAGTTCTATATTCATACACCCAAAGCTGCATTACCTGCACGATTTCCTGATTGATCCTCTCTCAATACCACTTGAGAGTTGCATTTTAAATGAAGCCTAAAGTAGATCTCCTATAGCCTTTAATAACCGCCTCACCCCTTTACTCCTAGACTTAGGCAGGATTGCGTCCACATGCTTTATCCTATCATCATCAGAGTTATCTGATGTGTCTTCGCCCGAGCTAACATCAGCCGATTCTGCTTCGACTGTTTGTCTCCTCTTCTGGCGTCTAACCCTTTTTGCTAACTCCATGAGAGGTATGTCGTCTTCTGAAGACGAGTTCTCCCGTTCCCTACGCTGTCTTTTGATCCAACTTTCTCTTGAAGGTAAGTCGCCTACACCTTCGCCTACATCTTCGCTGTCACTGGAAGAGCTGTCTTCCGGTGCGATCGCATAATTAGTCTTTCTGAGGGGCCTAATTGTTTCCGCTGAGGGTTTAGGCCACTCATCTAACTTAGCGAGTCTTATGTGCTCTGCATGCACTTTAACTACTTCACCAGTCAATTGGTTCCTGATCCTGTACGTTACTGGGGTTGTTTGCTCGACCATTCTATAGTAAGGTTTCCATTTGCTGTCTAGCTTGTTTTTCCTTTGATTATTTTTATCGTACACTGGGTCTCCGACTTTAATTTCGTCACTTTTGACCTGTCTATTGCATATTTTGCCCCCCCCCCCCCCCCCCCCGCTTCTGTGATTTCTTTATCCTTTGGTGCACCTGGGTGAACAATTTGTGCTGTTGTTCTAAGGCTACCTTATGAAGGTCCTCTCCGACATATTTCCGTCTAGGCCTCAGTATGTTATCTAATGGTAACACTGGATCTCTGTTATACAGTAGAAAGAATGGAGAGCACAGAGTCGTTTCTGAAACGCTAACCCTGTATGCCGACAACGCATGATTGATGTGCAAATCCCACGTTTGGATATCTTCCTGTATTTTCTTCGACATGACATCATTCCTGGTACGATGAAATCTTTCTACCTTAGCGTTAGACTGTGGATGATAATAGCTCGTCAAGACATGATCTATGTTTAGTTCACTGAGAACCTCCCTCATGATCCAATTGACGTTTTCTGTGCCATTATCGGTAACCACCTGCAAAGGACAGCCGTGTCGAGGCTGTCTCATCCATCAAGATTTGAGCAACAGTTTCTGCTGACTTATCTGGTGCTGGAAAGCACTCTGGATATCCACTGTAATGGCAAACAAACCCTAAAATGTACTTGTTCCCAGACAGACTAGTAGGGAATGGACCCTGTATGTCTACACTAACCTTTGCAAAAGGATATGGAGGAACGTCCATTTCCTGCACTGGGGCTTTCTGTTTCTGCAAAACCCTTTGCTGACAGGTAATGCAACCGCCTATGTACTCGTTCAACCCCCTGTACATGTTTGGCCAAAAATACTTCTGTTTGATGGTGTCGTAAGTCTTGTCAAGGCCCATGTGCCCATTTCCGTCATGATACTGATTTACGACATGCTCCACCAAATGGGATGGCACCACTAATCTGGTTACTGGATCGTCATCAATATTCGACAAGAAATACAAGACATCTTCTATGAACAAATACCTCCTTTTTACATTGGCCGGTGCTTCCTCGTTCAGTAGCTGATCTTTCAACTTAACAATGTCTGGATTCTTGTCTTGCTCCGTGATCATATCGAACCCTGTCACCTCTACCTTTTCTAACGTTTCTCTCGGATCATCCGTCTGACAACTTGCAAACTGCTTTGGTCTAAACTGACCAGAATTAATCATCCCTATCTGGAACGCATTGTCGCTCACTTCCGTAACTATTTCTTCCGTTTCTTCTGATACTAACTCCTTTCCGTCTATTTGCGGCACTCTAGACAACAAATCAGCCAAAACATTATGTGGCCCTGGAATGTACTCTTTAGTGCAGTTGTACCCTGCGATCCCTAGCGCCCACATCTGAATCTTCTTATTCTGCATGGGTGACTCTAAGAGATACTTTAACGGTTTGTGATCTGTGCGAACAACGAATTGCGCATTGTGCAAATAGTGGTCTAACTTCTGTAATGCATAATGGATTGCAAATGCTTCCTTTTCTATGGTAGACCACTTCTTCTGGCTCTGGCTCAACCTATGGGACAGAAAGTAAATAGGCTTTTCTGTCTTGAGTCCTGTGCTGTCCTCACTTTCTTGCGTCAGACACGCCCCGATACATGTGTCACTAGCATCCGTGTACAATACATATGGACGTCTCGTGTCCGGATATACCAACAAAGGAACTACTGACAAACTTTGTTTGAGAAAATCAAACGCCTGTTGACACTGATCAGACCATTTGAATCTGGCAAATTTCCTTGTCAAGTTGATGATGGGTTCGGCTATCTCAGAAAAGTTGGGTATGAACCAGCGATAGTATGACATCATTCCGATGACACTGCGACACTCCCTTATACATGTTGAATTCGGCAATGTCCGAATTGCTGACACCTTTTCTGGGTCTGGTTTGACTCCTTCCTTCCCTATCACAAACCCTAAGTATTGTGTTTCCTCGGCGAAGAACTGACATTTCTTCAGTTTCAACTTGAGTTTATGTTGTCTGAGTCTACCGAACACATCCTCTATGTGCTGATAATGCTGTTCCTTGGTTTCGGAAAAGATGAGAATATCATCCATATATGCCGAACAAAATGCTTCTAAGCCCATCAACACTGTGTTCATCAACAGCATGAACACACTGGGTGCTTGGCAAAGTCCAAACGGCATGACTGCGAACTCAAAAAGTCCCTTGTGACAAGCAAAAGCCGTTTTCTCACTACTCTCTTGATCCGCCATCTCTACCTGCCAGTATCCCGATTTCATATCTAACCTTGTGAAATATTTTGCCTTCCCCAGCAAGGACACAATATCGTCTATGAGCGGTAGTGGATAAGACGACTTCTTAGTAATCTCGTTTAACTTTCGAAAGTCAACGCACAACCTCTTTGAACCATCTTTTTTTGTCACTACTACTAAACTAAAAGACCATGGCGACATTGATCTTCTGATGATCCCTGCCTCTAACATCTCATCTACTGCTTTGTCTACTATCTCTCTATCCTGCAAAGGAACGCGGTAAAGTTTCACCCTTATTGGAGCGTGGTCCCCAGTATCTATGCTCATTTTGACAGTGTTGGTGCGCCCTAAGTCCAGATCGCTACTCGCGAACAAATCGGAATGCTCCGATACCAGTTTAGTGACTGTGGACCTGATTGCGTCAGGCGCATCGATTTCTGTCAGATCAATGGAAGCGACTTCTCGTTCTTCCGTTCTGTTAGACACTAACTCTACCTGACTTACGCTGTTTGCCCTGCCTACCACACATCCCCTTTTTAGCCTGAACGTTTTGTTGGTGTGATTCACAACTAACAAAGGAAATGTCCTACCTTTGTTTCTCACTACCCCGCTCATCACAGATAGTCCTGGCTCTTCTGCAACAAACCCCCTATCTGTCGCAGAGACTTCCAAACATTCTTCTTTACTGAAGTACTGTGCACTCTTTATTCTAACCTGACAAATCTCCGCTGTATGTGGTTTCAATACTTTTGTCTTGTGTACTCTGACTAACGAAGATATGTGCATGTCTTGTTCGCATGGTACATACGCATTCCCGACCCTAACCTTTCTCAAATCAAAATAGATGCGTGCTCCGTTCTTATCAAGCCAATCGTTTCCCAAAATGAAATTTCTATTCATCTCTTTCACTACATAAAAACGATGTTTGAACGACTGCTTTTCAATTTTGAAGTCCAGTTCTATACTGCCCACAACTCCTAGCGCTTCCCCACTGACTGACTGTAGCGATACACTACTTTTCTCTAGCCTTGGCTTGTTCTGCAATTTTTCATACAACTTCTTGCTAATCAACGATACTTCCGCCCCCGTATCTATGAGACTTTTAAACTTTTGACTTACTACCTTAAAGACTATACATTTTGGACTCCCCGCTAAGTTGATGCTAAAGGATCTACTGTTTCCCCCGTTCTGCTCACCGGCTTCTCGTGGTGCAGAACGTTCTAGTTTCCCTGTCGCTCCTGTCCTATCCTAGCCCTACATTCTCTTTGTCGGTGGCCGTAACCCCCGCATCGCCAACACCGCACGTGTTGATACCTTTGCTGTGACAAAGACGACTTTTGCTGACCGACTGCGTTGATCCGCCTAGCCTTGCAATCGCGTGCCTTGTGGCGTGGCGAACCGCATCGAAAACACCCCCTATCTCTAGAGTGATCCACTTCTTTTGCAGACTGTTGCTGATCTCCATTGAAGGTGGGGATGAGCTTTGAAATGGTTTGTAAATTAACTAAGGATGACAACCTATCTGACTACCTAATGCGGCCAACACCTGGTTAAGTGGGTGTGGTCTTCCTACATCTTCTTCTGCCATTGTCACTACAACTACAAAATATTGCTGGCCCTTACTCAAAACTGTAGCGATGACACAAAAAGGTCACTCACCTGTTTGTCCAGCGTTGGTGACGGTGGTTGTGGCCCGAGGTCGTTTCGTCTGTAGCCGGCTCCTTCTCAGTCTCGTTTCACGATCTTCTGTCTGCCTCTCGTTCGGCGTCTTCAGTTCTCGGCGTCGTCGTACTTTTGACGTAGCGTCGTTCTGCCATTCTCTGCGATAGTTCTGTCTCCCATCTCGTTCTGGAATCTGCGATTGTTCTGTCTTCCATCTCGTTCTGACATCTTGCGATGGTTCTGCTAAACCCGTTCTGACATCCTGGTTACGCGGCACCAAAATTGGTTGTTAGCTGTTGCACTGAAGTCCAGTGATGGTTTTCTCTCGTGTTTATTTCAGTCTAAAGAGCATTGTCTGGGGTTGGACAAGACCAACCACAGACTACAATTCGGTCGTTCTCTCACTATTTGCTCTCTCTTCTACTTTCGTCCATCTCTCTCACTCTCCTCTCACTCTCCTCTCGTTGTGTTCCCCCCTCTCGTTGTGTGCCCTCTTTTGTCCCACTCTCTCGCTGTGTCTCCCTCTCGTTCTGTCCTCTAGTATGTATATACCCTTGCCCTTATCAATCATCTTCCCACTTAGGACCCGCCCCTCGTTTAGTGCCGGTCCCGTTACGTCATTATGGCGTCCCCGCGTGCCGACGGTCCCGTTAATTAGATGCCACCCATTTCCCATATAGTAACAGTTCCGGAGGGCCGGTCCGTTATCTTGATTAGGGCGGCCCGGCATGTCCGGTAGTTACATACAGACGCTACCCATATCGCACGTCACCGGAAACTACATCTGGATGGCACGTGTCGACATGTGTAGTGTAACACAGTGAGTGAAGCGTGAGATACTCTAGTCACGAGGGAATTCCTTTTACCTTTTCCAGGCGTAGGGGAAAAGCCCCGATTATGCAACAGTATTTATTATGAATCACTTTGCTCCCGAAACGGAATAAACTTTCCAAATTCTGTCTGTGCAGTAATATAGAGCTACTTTACTGAGCCATATTTCCGGTACAAGAAGATCAGGCGTGATGAAAACGAAAACGCGTCGATAAAATGTCATTTTTGACCTTTCTTCTTCTTATTTTTCGACATTTTGAAAAACCTAAATCAGCATTCAGTTTTGTGATTTAAAAAAAAAATCACTCTTATCATGAAGAGCAGTCGTCGGAGATCAGGTTACCAGGGGCAATCGTTTGGTTCTCTTTTTGTTGTTTTAAAGACACGCATTCTCCTTGAGAGGTATCTTATTCTTGTTATGAAACACAAACAGTGTTTCATATTTAGAACAGTGTTTCATATAAGGAGCAGTATTTGTTTAGCGTATACATCAGAAACATTCAGCCAGTTTGTTCCAAAGTTTACATGTTGATACTTGTTTTCAATACAGATTATCCCACACCAGGGTCATGTCACTTTTGTCAAGGTCAAGGTCACAACGGCCACATTTACTATGTATGCCACTATCCAGGCAATGTTGCTGTAAACACCGAAACGGTTTGATCCAAATAGCAAATTGTGATATTTTGTGAAGTTGCACACCAGAATCTATTCACTGCCTTAAAGGCCAAAGTCACATCGGCCATATTTGTTTTGTTTTGTGCAGATTTGTGTTCTAGGCAATATCTCAACAACCATTGGGCCTATTCAATCCAAATTTTAGAAAACAGTATTTTACCATAGAACAGACGCCAGTAAACGTGCGAGTCGCTGGACTGACTAGCGAAATTGACAAGAAGTCAGATGGCTTTATCGACAACCAGAGAAAAGAACTAAATAAATAAATTGCTGGCTTCTTCGGCAGTTAGGCGTGATCTAGTAACAAGTAGAATTTACTCAGTAACACGCACTGTTATACAGTGCACTTGATGTGTTCATAGACAAAATCTACGCGCTGAGTCGACAGCGATATGCAGTCGTCTGCCATTCAGGTGTTTTGTTTAAACACCGCAATCAGCCGCAAAATGAATGTTTTGTTTTGTTTTGTTTTGGACTGGGTACATAAAATTAATTATATTGAGCAACATTTTGCTTGATATAGTGCCGATAACCGGCAGATGTGATTACTTGACCCGAATCAAATTTCATCGTCTTACGACTCGGACAATTTGATTCGAGTCTCGTAATCACACCTGCCTGTTCTCGGCACTATATCAAGCAAAATGCTACTCAAAATAATATAATGACGGTTGGGGTTCATTGGGACTAAATTAGGAGAGATTTCAGAGCAATATTTACGTGCAATAGTAGCGAAGAGAATATTGATATGTCAAAAAGCCAGTTTATGTCGCTACATCACTTCAACATGACGCGCACAGTTCTTGGGAATTCTTTCAGACAGACAAAATGGCGCGTTAGTCTGCGGGTAGGGGGTGGGGCTAATAAGTTGTTCCAAGAGCAAACCTTGATGGCTTAGGTGTGACAGAAAATGTGAAACAGTATAAATGTAGTCACCAAACGTCCATGCATTCGATCTTCAGCCGTCGTGTGTGTATGCGTGCGTTTGTATGAGGCAACTTCATAGGGACTAAAACATACACCGACTTTAAACTCGACACAACTGTAGTTTACAAGAACACCTTTACCTACATATTTCACCTGTAGAAAAGGTCAAGGTCATCATAGGTCGATGTGTTTGTAAAGGTTAGTCATTTTTGCAAACACATTTAAAAAAACAACAACTTTAGGCTCAAAAGATTGGGAGTACCTAAGTATGCGCCAAGTTAGTCTGGCAGCACCCTTGAATTATCATGCTCGATCTGTCACTAGAATTGTAATACAGTCCTTCAGAGGGCAACTTCAAAATTTGTGGATTTCGGGCCTGTGGTAGAATGTGTTCAGGGAGAGTAAACCTTTTCATGGGAACTCTTCCTGTCGGCGATGTCACAGTTACTGAGAATGTGCAGAGGGTGGGGACCTACAAATGCGCCACCTGTTGACTATCCAACGAGGGGTGCGTGGTGCTGGTGTTAGTGCGGGGTGGTGGGTCGAGGAAAGGGGGAGAGGTCTTGAGACGGGAGGGGTCCACATTCTCAAGGACCGTTTCCAATTTCCTAGAAGAGGCGCGGAAGAGGTGTGTGTGTGTGTGTGTGTGTGTGTGTGTGTGTGTGTGTGTGTGTGTGTGTGTGTGTGTGTGTGTGTGTGTGTGTGTGTGTGTGTGTGATGTTTTTTTTTTTTTCCAAACTCCCCCAAATGGAAATTTACACATTTAAAAATACTCTGGGATCCGTAAACCCTGGAAAATCCCCGTCCCGCTGAATCTGCTTCTGAGCACTTACATAAACCTGTGTCGATAATGCTAGCTTTAATCAAGTTTTACATCTGAGGTTGAAAATCTAAATGCAGCAGCGTTCATTCCCCAATATATATTTTCCACACACTTGCTGACTATGCCTGACTATTTGATATTTCAAGAAAACAATAAAATTAATATACATAGACTTCTTCTTCTCGAACGCCGTCACACTTGGAGTTTGGCTCTCAAAATGAAATCTGTGGTCTTCTGTAGCGCCTCCACAGGCCCGTACAGTTATATACATAGACAGTATAACCCCTAGCAATATTTCTACTCGGGCTTTATTGCAAAGTTCACATACAAACTACCTGTAACAGCAACAACCTAACACAAATAGCCTTTTTACTTCCCGTTACCTTTGACCTTAACGAGTGGTTAAATTAGTAGAGCTGTCAACAACAGTTTTATCATTGGTTTTCTCTTTGGCAAGTTTTTAAATAAAATTATAACTAGTTTCTTTAAAGAAAAACGCACGTTTATGGACCTTTATAATCTTGACCTTTAATGGAGGTCAGCGCAAGTGACAGTCAAAGCTATTATCAATAGGATCACTGTGCCGAATTAAAAGTCTGTGGCTTTGATGGTCTCTCAGAAATTAAAATGATAAAATCTGTCACAATTGGATATACACAGGATGATGGATGGATGGACCAATGGTGGACCAGTGACGGATGACTCATATATTTAACTCACATTCAATATTAAATGAACCTAGCATGTGTGCTAACCAGCTATCATACCTTAATTTTCCAACAAATGTAAGTGAAACTTGTAAACAGGACTTATTGACACTGTTTCATAATAGGAGACCTAGTGTTTCATATTAGGCAAATGGTGTCTCATATGAAACAATGTGTCACTTTTGTTCGAAGTAGAACTGCTTCTGCGTGGATTCGAGTTTTGAAATTTGGCTTTGTCCTAAGATGCATCAATATAATCTCTATCAAACCCTGGTTTTGGAATGATTCTACCTTGCTTTCAACGGTTGCGCGAGACGTTTTTGCTTAAGTGTTTCATACATTTGTCTCCTCAGCTACACAGGCACTAATCCCGTTGCAGACGATACTGACATATAAACAGCCGGAATATTTAAGAGCACACACCCTGTATCTCTATTCCGTAACAGCAGTTTTCACAGCCCTATTCTGCAGGCAATAACGAGTGTGACTATCATAATTATCGTCCAGTTATTTGTCCGTATCATCTGCTACAGAGTACGTTCGTGTGACACAGTAGGCCTACATAAAGCTGATAAGGGTTCACTCGTGACTGCAGTGTATCTCGTGACCTGCGTGCACTGGCCGATATGACTCTACGCGCCTTCATTACATGTATATAGGCTCCGGGCTGACGGAGTTCAAACTCCGCCAACTCAGCCCTTAGTGAGCGGGGTAACACACAAGGCGGCAATGTATGGCCCTAGCGGGGACCGGGAATGTTTTCCAAAAACAGGTGCGGGACGAAACGACAAGACTGAACCTCAGCTTTAAAGGCGAAGGAAAACATGTTAAAAATAAAGAGAAACAAACAAACACACAAACAAACAAATGTTATGTTGGTGGTGGCAAAAAGTTATCAACAACAAGAAGTGAACGGTGTGTGTGTGTGTGTGTGTGTGTGTGTGTGTGTGTGTGTGTGTGTGTGTGTGTGTGTGTGTGTGTGTGTGTGCGTGCGTGCGTGCGTGCGTCAGTGCTTGCGTGCGCGCGACCGAGCGCGTGTTCGGTTGTGACTTACTTGCACATTTCATCCAAATTGGTGGAAGCTGAGAAGGACGCAACGCCATTTAGAAATGTGTTGCCGCATGTTAACAGGGCAGTAGTGTCACAGGTACTCTCCACCCGGGCCACGAGTATCGCTACAGCAAACACAACCAAAGGCACATGTCAAGTAAGTAATCCCTTGAGACAAATTAAATCCCATTCAAATGCAAGAGGTATAGATCCTTATGAAGGGCGCAGTTGCAGGGGCTGATGAGGATCTAAACCTCTTGCTGACACCAATTTTATCCATGTTTCATGGACGGCTTGGGATCGTTGACGCTGAATTAACCAGGATTTCAAACACATTCTACGTCCGCTGGCTGTGAAGGGGTTAATTAAGCATTGAACCGCCAACCCTACGCGCTCAAGGCGCTAAGGTAGAACAATCAGCTTCTGTGGACTACAGACCTCGATGTAACCCAAGAAGTAACCCAACACAGATCGTTCAATGCCACTATTTGTGGGGGCCCTTATATATTTCTCGCTGCGCTGAACGTAACAAACATAAGATGCATACATACTTAGTGTACACATAATATGGTATAGACCCTTAATTAATGTACCATAATTAATTTTACTAATGATATCGCTGTTTTCTGAGCAAAACGGGTTTTCATACCCTGCGCAGCGAAAACCTCGGTGACCGTCACCTGTCATCAGCCCGCTAAATTGTTGTGAAAACCAGATGCCGGCGCGAGAGCAAGCGCGCGGGACATACGGCAACCGTGGCGCCTGTTTTAATCAGACGGGTTTTAGTGCACATAAACAGACATTTTAAGAGTATTTCAACTTATTTCAGGTTAGTTCACAAATCAACCAGAACATAGTTACATCGGTATCTCTTAAACGTGCCAGATAGATAGATACTGTTTATTGCCATTTGCCTTAAGAACATAAAGCATAGGAATGTGTGTTGGTGTCGTTACAATTACAAACATGACAGTCAACGAAAAAACAAAAAAACAACAACAATTAATACTCTATCACACAATCTGTTGAGGTAATTGTTGTTCTCTGTGTAGTCCTACATTCTTCGCCTAGACAGGTTTACGCGTGCGCTGCATTGTCGGAAACTGGAAGAGGCCGCCAAAATGTTCTCGTCAGTCTGCGAGAAACGGCTACATATTAGGTCAGCGTAAATCATAGAGCCTCACGAGGCCCTGCGTACAACTGTTGCTTATGAATATCTGTGACATTTTGCTGCCTTGCAGTGCTTGTGATTAGCGGTGGTAATGTATGGTAAACCAACGGTGTTAGAATGGATAGAATTTACTTGATAGTTTCTAGCGGCGTCCAAGCTGGTATGACTGGTGATTTTCAGTATCTGTCCCATTAATGTTTAAATACTTCTATATTCCACCGTTGAATTCAGAAAAGTGACTTAATTAATGACCTTGCCTAACAAATATTATAAAGTTAATGGCCGGACAAATCAGTACCGTGCAGGCTATTACATTTTATGTCGATTCAACATCGGTGTAAATCCGTGTCCAAGTAAGTGCACTTTTCCAGTAATGTAACACAACTGACACTATTTTTGTCTTCCCACTGTATACAATTTACTTGGGTGTAATTCCCACTCAAACATCAATGTACTGCTGTAAAGCTAGAGTATAACAAACTTTAATCATGTATTTTCGATGATAAATATTTCGCGACGACACAAACTCGCTCACTGAGAAGGGATATCGTCCATAGTGGTGTAAAAACAACAGCGCCAGTGTTCAGCATATGCCTGTTATAGTCTACATTTTATTCAAATCGGCTCAGTGAATTCAGGACGCTCTAGACAGTAGTTACAGGCAGACACGCCTGACCTGATTTTAACTTTGCAAAGAAAAGAGTACTGTGATATTCTTGTCTTTAGGAGGCGCCCTGGCCAAAGCTGCTGAGCTACCTAGGTGAGAATTACTACAAAAGGGGGAAACATTAACGGGATGTCAGTTCTCAGAATACTTAGTTACTTGATTTCCGGCATTTTCAATAAGACGTCACATTGTAGCCTTTCACACGCTGCCTCATTACGAGAGAGGCATATTTAGCAGTTTACCTCAGTCTAAAGATGCATTCAGAAACACAAAAGGTCTTCTTCAAATGCTTCACATCTCGGCCTGGGAATTGATATCGTATAAGACTAGAGGCATGTCATTGTTTGCTGAAATCGCGAACAGTTTCACGAGGATGACGTGGTAGTTCTACCGAAAGTGAATAAAGGCAAGTTCTCCTTTCGGGGCTATAGACAACATCGATTCCTACCCCAGTGTTACGAGAGTAATTGATTAATTTCATGCGAAAGGCATATTTCTTATGCAAAGACAGTGGGTGAATCTGACAGCCGTGAACGTTCCATCCTACTGATCGGCAACAAGGACAAATCAGAATCAATGTGAGCTCCCTGTACATACGTTGCACTTGTAGAACTTGGAGAGAATTATCATGTACCACGGCCATGTCATAAACATCCAGTGCCAGATATCAGACCAGAAAGACAGCGCTGCGTTTCTGAATATGAGTGGCTGGAGCTGAAGTGTCAAAGGCCCTAAGCGCTCCCGGAGAATTCTCCACATTGCAGAAAAACTGTTTTGACGGATATCAACAACTGATACATATACAGTGTGTTAGAATGTCTCCAAACTAATGGCTACGGTTGCTATTTTGTTGATAACTGCGTGATTGCACCCCTTTGTGTCCGTTTTACCGTTGAAGCGTAGCGCTGCTCAACTACCCCAAGCCTCAGAGCCGAGGTAAACGCTATTTATAACTCCAAACTCCAGATCCTCGCGCAAAACAGAAAGTAGCCGGTGATCTAATATAACGGCCTTTGTGGGGCTATATCACGGTCAGGTGTCTTAATTAATTTGTCCGTGAGTGAAACATGCATCGTGAAACATCGTTAGTTTAAGCATACGTAGACAGTTGTGATTAACTAACTCCCCCAGAGTCTGTATCCTTGCCTGCATTTAATAGTTCCCGCCAAAACACCGTGGACAGGCCTATTGCCAAGACCATTATTCTACTGTTTCTTCTTTTGTTTATGCTGTTTATTCTACTGGGCAATGCACACTCCACAGAGACAATAAATGAACATGCAGTACAAGTTTCCATGATATATATATATATATATATATATATATATATATATATATATATATATATATATATATTATATATATATATATATATATATATATATATATATATATATATATATATATATATATATATATATATATATATATATATATATATATAAACACTGAGATGCATTTTTTGTGTGTTAAATGTGCTACCCATTTTAATGTGTATAAAATGTAATTCATGCATGCATTCTATTGTTTCTGTTCTTTTTATACTTTAATGAACGCGTAAAACATTCATTTGAGAGTGTGCACGTGCACAGATGAGGTCATGTTGTAGATGTTGATTGGGGCGAAAGGAATCAAATAAAATCTTCATGTGTCAAGCTAATCTGGCACTACCATTGAATTATTATGGTCGATTCATCTCCTGCAACTGCGACATATAGGTGTTAGGAGACATATCTTACCTTGGGGTTAACTGGGTTAGGTGTCTTTGGGAAAATTAATTCATGACCTACCGGCAACAGCACACAGCGTGACGAGGAACTGGAAGCTGGCCATTCTGTGCTGACGGTCTTGTAGGTAGACGCAACGATGCACTCTTCCAAAGGTTTGGGGCGATGGCTGCGAACTTCTGAGCGATGAAAGGGCAACGCTGCCGACCGAAGAGAATATATACCTGTTCGGGTGTGTATGGGTAACATATATAGTACGTCGGTTGCCATGACGCGATGTCAATACAGCATAATATTGTCCGTTTGATGCGTGTCACCACCCGTGTCAACCAATCCGGTGCCGTCATAGACAGAAAGTCCGCAAAATCGGTCACAGACGTTAGAAACACACCTGCAACAGATCGAACGGAGCTCTCTTCGGCAAACTGACACGCCAAATCCAGTAAGACAATGTCCTCGGACCAACGACGGCCACAGTTGGCCCGTGCTCATACATCCCAGTCAGCAAAGGCCCTCGGGTCCAAGATAGCCGCAGTGGGCACGAGCACGGCTGTGCGTGGGCCCACTGCAGCCGTCATGGACCCGAAGACGTGTTGCTGCTGGGGACACACAAAAACACGCAGCCTTGGGAGGGCTGACTACGGCCGCTATTGGCCCGAATACCTTTTGCTATTGAGGAAGTGACCCCGGGTCGGCCTGGCGGTAGATGATTCGGGCATGTTACACTCGTCACCGAGTTCACCTTTAGATGAAAAATTGTCATGAGCAAGGCAAGCGGTGTAGATCATTACAAGCCCTGGGGCTGGCCTGGCCTCACGAGGATCTGTGACTCTTGCAGCGTGTTGATCGGATCTGTATTTCCAGTATGAATGTCGGCGCATGATTGGACATGCATTGGACTGGGTATGTCAAGACAATGGTTGACGGAGTGCAATGCAGGGGAGATTTTTTACAAATTATTATTATTTTATTTTTTTACAAGTTGACGCTTATCATGCATACCCATTGGGTGGGGAGAGGGGTGGAGGGGAGGAGGGGGGTTAGCCGCCTGCTCGACGTTAACTCTTTTAGCCCCAAAGTCCCATTTATCCAATTCTGGAGGTGTTGTCTAACGAATATGTACCTGTTCCAGGAGATGGCCTGACCATGATAATTCAAGAGTAGTGCCAAATGAGCTTGGCGCCAAGCTCATCTGGCACTACCCTCGAATTATCATGGTCAAGCCATCTCCTGCTGTAGGGATCTGGGGCTAAAAGGGTTAAACCTCAACCCACTTCCCCCCATCCGACCTTCCGCTCTGATATGTTCTGCCAAAACGCCGATTGATTCTCCTATGTTTTTGGTGTGTGTTCTCAATATGTGACATAGACATGCATGTCCCTGCTGGCTAGCTGAGATTGCGCGGAGGGCGTTCTCGCGGGTTCGGGAGATACCAGAACTTTCCAATCGTAAATCACGACAATAACGTGCATGTACCCTCTAATGACTGTGTCCAGATGCAGGCCTTGCAAGGGACCCTTGGCCAACGTCGGACGCAGTGGACCCGCACACAGTCGTTCGCGAGGGCTGCCATTG
>BTPG01000006.1:7244072-7271572 GCA_036245525.1 Semisulcospira habei
ATCAAAAATCATAGGTATCGATTTGCCCTCGTTAGAGTCCCTCTTCCACGAAAGAATGCAAAAAAAGTCTAGATCCATCCCCCGAGATGTTTCCCACCCAGCCCATGAGTTGTTTGAGATGTTGCCATCAGGGTGCCGTTACAGAGTGATCGGAACACGCACGAGTCGTTTTAAAAACAGTTTTTACCCAACTGCTGTCCAGGCTTTTAATGATGCAAACAAACACCAAAACTCACCCATCCGTCCCACTGTTTAATGTAATGTATATATATATATATATATATATATATATATATATATATATATATATATATATATATATATATATATATAATATATATATATATATATATATATATATATATATATATATATATATATATATATATATGCTGCTATGCTATTTTTAAAGGATACGGACTTCCAGCTCTCGCTGATTTCGTCCAGGGGGGGTGGGCCGGGGGTTGAGGGGGGGGGGGAGTTATGTTCTGACTGGTTGTCGCTGATGTCCACGCATCGCTTTTGATCTACCTCTCGTCATGTCTGTAGTTTGGTTAGATGTATCGGATTAGTGGGTGCTTATTAAGCAGGTGTATTGTGTATTTGGTGGTGGTGGACCATGTTTTAGGGTCGGGGTTTAGGAGGCCTTCTACGGTGAGAGGTGCGTTGAGTTTATCTGCTACTAGGGTTCTGGTTTGGGCTATGCTCGGGCAGTCTATCAATATGTGTTCCGTTGTGAGTAGGTGGCCGCATGTGCACATTATTGGGTTGGGGTGGACTAGGTATCTCTCGCCCCCTAATCGGATCCTTGTTAGTCGTGACTGGTCTCTCCTCTTACCTATTAGGAGGGTGGGTGTATTGTTCAGTACCCTCGTGAGATTTTTGCGTCTTCCTTTTTTGTTCTGGTGGAATTCTTTTTCCCATAGTCTTTGGAAGGCGGGCCGGAGAGCATTTGACCGTTCATTTGCTAAAAGTGGTAGGTTGAAGAAGGTCGATTCTTGGTCGAGGCCTTTCTTCGCTACCCTGTATGCTCGTTCGTTGCCTGGAATTCCCACATGGGAGGGGACCCACATAAATTTGACTGTTTGGCCGCGTTCTGAGAGTTCGGCTGCTCTTAGTCTGACCAGGTATGTTAGATCTTCTCTGAACGAGTCTAGGTTCTGAATCGCTTGTATTGCCGATAAGGAGTCCGTCACTATGAGTAAGTGTTTAGCTTCCTGAAGGTCGGCTCTTATTACTTTGATGGCTCCCAGGATGGCCGTGAGTTCTGCTGTGAAAACTGATGTGTGGTCCGGTAATTTTATAGCCCGATCCGATTTGTTGGGGACGTGGATACCTAGTCCGGTTGCGTGGCTGGTTGGGTCATGGGACCCGTCTGTGTAGATGATTCCTGGCCGACCGGCGAATAACAGTTAAAATAGGCAATGCGTTATCAAGGGAGCACACCCTAGAAAACGGAGTACCACAAGGATCGGTGCTCAGCCCCCTCCTATTCACACTCCTACTCACAGGCCTACAACACGTTGTCAGGCACAACAAAATAATGCAATTCGCAGACGACACCTCACTAATAGGGAAAATTAAGAGTAGACAAAGAAATTTCAACTGGGAACTAGTAGGATTCCAAGAATTCCAACAAGATCTGACAAGAATAGAAAATTGGCTAGTAAGAGCAGGCCTAAAAATTTCCCCCCATAAAACCCAAGCAATCATCTTCAGAACAAACCGCAGCTACAAATACCAAATAAGAGCCCCCACCCCCAAATTACAAATTGGTAAGATAGACCTAGAATACTGCCAAAGAATCAAGTTCTTAGGAGTGATATTTACAACCAGCAACAACTGGACACCCTACATAGACCAAATATGCCAGTCGGCCAGGAAAGGAATAAACCTAATGCGCAAAGTCAGCGGAGCAGACTGGGGCACCGACCCCAAGTCACTCCTAAACCTCTACCACGCCTTTGTAATGTCCAGGCTACTCTACGCAGCCCCACTCCTTACCAACCTAAACAAAACCCAAACCAAGAAACTGATGTCAGTACAAGCAGACGCCCTGAAGGTGGTCATGGGGGTCCCCAGACACACCCCCAACCTGCTTGTGCTGGCAGAATGTGGTCAAAAGCCCATAACACTAATAATAAAGGAAAGGACAGCTAACCATTACTACAAAACGATATGCATGCCGGAAGACCACCCGGCCAAGCTCACGCTCACCTCCAACCACAAGCCCATAAATCAACCCACCCAAACACCACAAATAAAAACCGAAGTCCAAAAGTTAGAAGACGTGATAAACCTCAAATTACCAAATAGAACGCCAAATCCACAAATAACAACGCCTCCATGGAAACTCCCACAAATAGAGGTAGACCTGGACCTCACAAAATATCAGAAAGCAACAGACGGGCCCAAAATGAAGACGGAGTTCGATATTAAAAGAACTACTACATACAAAAACTACACAATCATCTACACAGATGGGTTGATATATATATATATATATATATATATATATATATATATATATATATCTTGGCTTGACTTCGCGAACGAAGATTTTATAGGAGTTTCCCACGACGTCTGCAGGCTTGTTCGTGGCTGCGGAGGCCAATCCGGGACAGGCAGGTTCGACCCCAGTGGCTGCAGGGGGAGGTATGGCCAGGGTTCTGAGTTGCGGCATCTCTGTTTTTTTCTCCTGAGCCGCTTGTCCTTAAGGCTAGCTCTGCGAGAGTCCTCAAAGGAGACAGCTGCCTTGTAAATGGTGGAGCGCCAGGTGTCACGGTCCACAGCAAGCGAAGATGGTGGTCGATTTGGCAGGCACTAAGTGACTTCTTGAGACAGTCTTTGTGTCTCTTCTTTAGTGCCCCTCTGTCACGGTGTTCAGTAGCAATATATATATATATACTATATATATAGTATTGCCCAGCTATCAGCACAATACTTCATCTACACAGCTGTGCAGAACACACTTTTAGTTACGGAGCGGCCCGTCGGGTGAAACTGACTCTAGTACAAGATACGCCATCAGCAATTAATCGGCATTAGCGCGCGTCTAGTCATACTGACTGGAAGGACTGTTTATGATACTAGAAGAGAATGCTCTTCCAACATCCTACTACTAAGTGTATCTGCTGTCAAACATCCCTCAGGGTATGTAGATAACTGAGGAAGCAGTGTTAGAGAACATTACACACAGGCACAACACACACATCATTAGTCCCGCAACATAGATTATAGAAGGTATAGTTGATGCCGACAGTGACCTAAATAGCCTGCTGATAGCGGGAAGTGACTGCATACCACAGCGACAGGTGGCTGGCCAAACTAATGTGTAAGCCTCGAAATAGGGCTAACTGCACTGCTGTGTCTATGATGCAAGTGATGTGTTCAGTTTTATATTACGATATGTCCTATGTAATTTGCATTACTGTGAAATCGTGTTTATTGCCTTTATGTTTAGACCACAATAGTTACTGAGGCATACGGTGTGTGTGTGTGTGTGTGTGTGTGTGTGTGTGTGTGTGTGTGTGTGTGTGTGTGTGTGTGCACGTGAGTGGCTTAATTATATTTTGATGTGTTTAATGTTCTTCCTTTTATGTTTCGCGGCACCGCAACGATTTCCTAATGTATTGTTACATATGGCAATAAAGTTATATCATCATCATCATCATCATATAGTATAGGTGGTTTTGCCAGCTTAGATTATCATCTATTATTACTCCAAGCAGGCGGTGTTGACTGACCTGCTCAACTGAGATGGAGTCAAAAGAAAGGTTGAGTGATGGAGGTTTGAGCTGATGTTTCTGGCGGGTTGTGATAAGCATACCTTTTGTTTTTGTGGGATTTACAAGCATGCGATTTTTATTACACCACCGAGAGACTTCATGAAGACTCACTTGAACATTTTTTGGCAATTTCAGGCACAGTTTTACCAGCGGAATGTAATGTTGAGTCGTCGGCAAACATGTCACACTCAGCCTCAGTGCACGTTAAATGTAACGGTAGATCGTTAATGAAGATACAAAACAGCAGTGCGCCTAAAATAGACCCCTCGGGCACTCCATACTCGACAAATTGTTCGGATTAACAATTTAAATTGACGTACACTGTTTGTGGTCTTTTTGTACGATAGGAGTTCAGAAACGAAAGAGCTGAGGGGCTCTTTATGTTGAAGTAGGTGGCAAGCTTTTTCAATAAGATGGTATGATCGATAAGATCGAACGCTTTTCTTAGATCCAATAAAACAGCAGCAGCCATTTTATTATCATTTATGCTGTTGATCCACGAATTCACTACTCGTGCGAGTGCAGTGTGGCATGAACGCTTGGGACGAAAACCTGACTGGTAATGACATAATAGGGACCTTTCTTCAAGAAATTCCAGAAGATGTTTGTGAACATGCTTTTCCAGAGGCTTCGAGAGAACTGATAGAAGGGAAATGGGGCGAAAGTTATTAATTTCGTAGGAATCTTTTGCTTTAGGAACAGGCACTATTTTTGATTTTTTGAAAGCTACAGGGAAAACTTTTTTCTTTTTGGTATACATAAGTTATAAATGTATGTAAGAGGTTCCACTATGTATGGTTGCGACAGGTCAAGGATATATCCATTGATACCATCACTGCCCGAGGACGTTTTCTTTTTTTAGGATGGAAATGTATTTGCCTACCTCGTGTACAGCAATATCTATCTATCTATCTATATCCCGTAGTCTTGCCGACCGTTGGGGCACCACCTTTGACTTGGCAACCAGCTCCCTCCATTCCTCTCTGTTCTCTGCCATTCTCAGCGTATCGCCCAGCTTCAGTCCTGTCCACTCTGAGATATTGTCCTCCCATCTTTTCCTCTTTCTTCCTCTCCTTCGTCCTCCTTGCACAGTGCCTTGCAGGATTGTTTTGGCAAGCCCTGCTGAACGCGTGACATGCCCATACCACTTCAGTTTGCGTTTTCTCACAATGGCTAATAAGTCTTCATAGGGCCCGATCGCTTGCCTGAATCTGCTTCCCACTTCCTCGTTTGTGATGTGATCTCTGCATGAGATGCCAAGCAGCCTTCGAAAACATCTCATTTCAGTGGTTTGTATCCTCCTTTCAAGGTCTGCTGTGAAGGTCCATGACTCGCAGGCATACAAGAACACTGAGATGACTAAGGAGCGCATCAGTCTGATCTTGGAGCAGAGTGTGATGTTTCTGTCCTTCCATATGGTCTTCAATCTTGTCAGTGCTGTTGTCTGCGCAATCATGGACAGTATTTCTGGTTTTGATCCCTCATCTGTCACAATGGCTCCTAAGTATTTGAATTTCTTAACTGTTTCCAGTTTTTGGCCTCCAGCCATGATTTCAGTGCCAATGCCACTGGCGTTATTGGTCATCAGTTTGGTCTTCTCTGCACTGATTTCCATCCCATATGCAATGGCTGTACTATCCAGTTTTTCCACCAGCCGAGATAGCTCCTTCTCTGTTCCTGCAAGGCCATCAATGTCGCAGGAACAGCAATATCAGGGATGACAAAAATATCATCTGAGGACAATCTTTGCTTACAGAACTTTGTTAGCTTCTCTGGTGTAGAATGTGTCGACTGATTGTGATTGTGAAAACTGAGTTAGTCTTTGGGAGCTGATAGAGAGAGAGAGAGAGAGAGAGAGAGAGAGAGAGAGAGAGAGAGAGAGAGAGAGAGAGAGAGAGAGAGAGAGAGAGAGAGAGAGAGAGAGAGAGAGAGAGAGAGAGAGATTACGGCATATTTAGATAATTGTCTCAATGTCTGCATGGTGACAGAGTTGCTTCTTTTACGTCACCACCACTGACTTTCTCCAGATGTCAAGTTTTTTTTTTTACTGTTTATATTTATTTTCAGAAAAGAATTATTTTTTACTGAAAAAGTTGAAAGGGTACACAATTGGCTACCAAACTCGTCTAATGTCTTTCTCCAATCTAGATATATCCAAAATTTCAAGTATCTATGTGAAAAATTACGGACTCTAATCTGGGTCAACCGACTTTCTATAAACGGCCCGATACGTCCCTGCTATGGACGGATGTGAGCTACACCCCTGCAATTTAATATTTGGTCAAATATTGCAATAAGTATTTAAAACCAGAATTCCCAAAGCGCATGTTTAGACTGAATATTAATTAGAACATACATTATTATGTATTTTAGTTCATTGTAAAAGTGGTGTGTTTGGATATTGTGTTTTGTTTATCATGTGCATATGTCATTGTATTTTTATTTTTGTGTACAAATTGTAAAGCGCTTAGAGCTTTTGATTAAGATTAAGCGTTATATAAATATTCATTATTATTATTATTATTATTATTATTATTATTATTATTATTATTATTATTATTATTATCGTGCCGACGTCGGCAGCCGTTGGCCCGCGCACGATTGTGCGCGGGCCAAGGGAGGCCGATGTCGGCACGCTGGCCTTTTGCCGATTGGGTTAATGTACTAGAGTACCAGTTTATGCATAAGCCATCGATGACGCAACAATAATGGAAGGGAACGTGACGTGCCCCCTTGCTTTGCGGGAATACATGACGTGATGCAGTGACGCAATAACAGAAAGATAGTCAAAACGTCACTAACAATGTTATGTTGCACAATAGTATGAAAAATTGTGAAAGGATATCTCTCCCGTTGTATTTCTTAAAAGATTGTCCTTCATTGGGAATAAGACAATGACATCATGACGTGTTCAGTTTGTGAGTACTTTTACATATTCCTCGGGTGCCTGTGGGGTAAATGCAAATCAAACGTCCTTTCTATCTGTTTCAATACACTCTTTTCGAGTCTGTCTTTATTTTGACGAAAGTTTAAATGAACCGAAGCATATGCAATGATGCTTTTGTTTGTTTAGAAAGCTTAGCTGACAGTAAGAACTAGCTGGCTAGAGCTCATAGACAGCTGCAAACTGGTGCATGTTGTCGCTAAAGCATGTTCATAATTAAACGAACTTTAGTTCGCGAACTCTGGCGAACTAGAGTTCACGATCTCGGATGAACCAGGTTGGTTCTTAATTGCACGATCTAAAGATAAGGCGAACCTAGTTTGAATTAGTTCAGGAACCTCGGCAAACCATAGTTCGCTGTCGGAAAAGGTTCGCTCAACGTGTTGAGCAAACAAAGGCGAACCTTTTCTCTGATTGGTCAAAACTTTTACCCTCTTCTGCGTTGGAGATAAGAAGATAGTCACCGATTCAAACAACTATGGTGGACGGTGATATTTTACTCGTGCGAAGAACAAGACCTATTTTTATTGATTTGTGGGAGGCGGAATGCTGTTTGTGGGATCGCTACTGCAAGGAGTACAAAAACAAAAATCGTCCAAATCGCGAAGCGGCATAGCGGCAGCCATTTTGAACACCTTCGCAGACAGTAAGTACGCCAAACCAAGCACTTCAGTTAAGAAATAGAACCATGGCAAATCTGGTTTGCTGAAGTTCGCTTAGGTTCGTTCAACCTCAATTAATAAACAACCCAAAAGATCGCCGATCTTCTCCGATCTAGGTTTGCCGATCAAAAGTTCGTTTAATTAAGAACATGCTTAAAAGAGAAGCAAACATGATTTCGTAGGTTCTCGTCCAACAGCATGCATGCCCACTCAGAAAGCGCCCGCATAGTTAGATACTGTCTGCTAAATGGCCTCAAACAAAACTTATTATTTCATCGTTCACTCCTTTTTCTTGCAGTGGCACCACCTCTAATAATACTCGTTATGTTCTTGAGAAACTCGCCTAGAATTTAGTTTGCCTGTAACTGAAAGTGAACAATTTATGAACAACTCTTCAACTATACGTGCACAGTATGCACTATTCAGTGCAGCTTGACTGCATTGTGTATTTCTACTGACGATAATGCACCGAAAGCCGGCCAAGGACACCAGAAATGTCGGAGGTATAATCAGGGATATAAATTCAGCTGTTTCGCGAGAGACGAAGACGTGGTCCCAGCAAGAGATAAAGATCCTCATAAAGCCCCCGCACCTTGCGGGGGCTGATGAAGATATATGTATCTTGCAGATGTTTGGCGTTTGCCATAAAACAAACAAAGGAACTCCCGTAATATGATACAACAGAGAACATTCTGTTGACAATACCTGTGCCAATACAAGCACGCAACCAAGAAAACAGTTTATACAGGAACAAAAATGGCTCACCCAGCTTATCAGCCCCCCCCCCTCCCACCCACCTCCAACCCCCTACCCTACCCCCCCCAAAAAAAAACAGATTTAAATGAGCCGCATATTCTCAATAGCTCATGATATTGTATTGTCTATTGCAGAGCAAGACTGTGTGCGGATCTCTGTGAAACAAGGGTGTTACTCCGAGCTAGTGAATACCGGCCGTCTTCTTAACCCGTTCCCTGCCGCTGTGCGTATATTGCATTTCATCACCAAAAGTCACAACCGTCCAAGAAACGTGGATACACACTGGCCTTAGCAAGAGACATGGATCCTCATGTGCCCCCCGCAACAGCGGGGGCACATGAGGATCCATGACTCTTGCAGTTGGATCGTGTTCATTAGTTCTTGGCTAGTGAAAGGGGCCAAGCTAATCTGGCGCTTCCCTTGAATTATCATGGTCGATCCATCTCCTGCAGCTGGTACATACTCGTGAAGTGGCACCTCCAAACATACTCACAAACCAGATAGGTGAGGCTAGCGCTGGCAGAATTGTCAGTACTCAAACCAAGGGGAATCACAGCGCTGGACAGACAACAGTTAGATCCCCTGCCCCCGCCTATCAGGCACCCAATCGCCAGCCCACAGAGAAATACGCAGGTATAGAATAAGACAATCATTTCCATCCTCAAAAAGGATGGATCAGGTCTCTTATATAACCCATGTCTTTCTCCGGAACTTAGGAAGTAGGCAGGAGAAACATACATACACAAACATGAAGGTGCGCTACTATATGTGGTCGGGTAAATACCCTGATTTCCCACAGTAGATGCACAGAACATTACACAACAATGTAACGATACAAATTTTGCCTCGAGTTATACGTGATACTCACAAACCAGATAGGTGAGGCTAGCGCTGGCAGAATTGTCAGTACTCAAACCAAGGGGAATCACAGCGCTGGACAGACAACAGTTAGATCCCCTGCCCCCGCCTATCAGGCACCCAATCGCCAGCCCACAGAGAAATACGCAGGTATAGAATAAGACAATCATTTCCATCCTCAAAAAGGATGGATCAGGTCTCTTATATAACCCATGTCTTTCTCCGGAACTTAGGAAGTAGGCAGGAGAAACATACATACACAAACATGAAGGTGCGCTACTATATGTGGTCGGGTAAATACCCTGATTTCCCACAGTAGATGCACAGAACATTACACAACAATGTAACGATACAAATTTTGCCTCGAGTTATACGTGATACTCACAAACCAGATAGGTGAGGCTAGCGCTGGCAGAATTGTCAGTACTCCAAACATGTTGGAGACATGGCCTTGGTGTGAGTGGGTTAAAGTCTAATGGGGCTGAACTGTGCGAGTGTAGTACCACGACTCCTTTGTGTGGCTGGGCAGACGGAGAGTAAACAAGCGCTAACGTTTCATTTTGTTATGTGAATATGATAGGCCGCACCCCTCCCCAGCCCCCCCCCCCTCTCCCTCCCCCCTCCCCACCGCAAGGTCCAAAACCCGCCCACCTGTATATTTGTTTGGCAGACTTCAGGTCAATACGCACGCTGGCACAGCCACGAATGCAAACAACCCAATGCGCAAAATATAATAGGGCCGACGTCGGCCGACGTTGGCCCGATGGCCTTTTGCGCAATGGAAACACGCGTGCGCACACACACAACACATGCAGGCACCAATATAACGGCGGAGACACACACACACACACACACACAAGCGCGCGTACACGCGCACACACACACGCACGCACGCACGCTTGCAAGAACGCACGCGCATGCAAATTCACGATGCAAGTTGAAATATATAATAGCAGATTAAAGTAGCATGATAGGGAATCATCATTAATACTCATCAATCAAAAATTAACATGCGTGGATGAGAGAAAATATGACACTAGTAATAAAGTTGGTCATCATCATCATCATCAGTCCCTTGCCCGAACTGGGCGTTGGGGGGACTGAAAGGCAGCAGCAACAGACAGTGCTCTCCACTGAGTTCTATTTTGGGCGGTGGCAAGCAAGTCTGGCATCTCGAGTTCGGTCCATTCTTTTATGTTTGCGACCCAACTCTTTCTCTGACGACCTCGCCGACGACTTCCTTCGAGAGTGCCTTGGAGGATAGTCTTGGACAAGGTGTTGTGTCGGGTCACGTGGCCAAACCAAGCAAGCTTGCGCCGTTTCACGGTTGCCAGAAGGGGTTCATGTGGGCCCACCAGGGAAGTGACGATGCTCCGTACATATTCGTTGGTCTTGTGCTCGCGGTACGAGATGTGGAGCAACTTCCTCAGGCACTTGTTCTCAAAGGCCTGGATTTTCTTTTCTGAGTCTGCAAGCAGCGTCCAAGTCTCACAGCCGTAGAGTAGAATAGACACTACGAGGGACTTGTAAAGCCTGTACTTGATGGTGAAGCTGATGGAGTTACTTCGCCATATCCTGTCCAGCCTGGCCATTGCGGATGTTGCTGTACCTATCCTGATACGGATCTCTGCTATGCAACTACCGTCTTTGGACAGGGTGGCTCCCAAGTACTTGAAGCTATTGACCTCTTCTAGCTTCTGGCCGTTCATGTGAATGTTGCTGCTGCTGTCGCTTGTGGTGTTGATCATCACTTTGCTTTTATCCGTACTGATCTCCATGCCATAAGACCCTGCGCTACTTGAAAGTTTGTCTGTCAGGTTTTGCAGCTCACTATTGCTGCCTGCCATGAGGTCAATGTCGTCTGCGAATCGAAGATTGCACAGGGATCTGCCACCAATAGAGATTGAAGTATGGTGGTCGTGGAGGGTTTCCTGCATGATCTTCTCCAGGAATATGTTGAAAAGGACAGGAGAGAGCAGGCATCCTTGACGGACACCGATCGTCGTCCTGAAGAATAAAGTTGGTAGTTGCAACTAATCTTTTCAATTATTTCTGAGCAGATACTGTAGCATATAAATACCATGTAATAATAATAATAATGTAGCAGCTGGGCTTTAAAAGAGCTCACAGACTGTGCTGATTTAATCTTTTAGGGGAGTGCATTCCACAGTATCAAACCCGAGTAAGAAAAGGCGTCTTGAATATTCTATTCTGGGTTTTAGAACTACTAGATCATAAATTGTACGTGCGTTGTAAAGGGTGCTACATGTCTTAAAAAGACTAGATATGTAAGCTGGTGTTTTTCTTACTGTAGCCTAATATACCATTACTAACTTATTGAACACTGCTATCAATGACACTCGAATCACACATCCTACGACTTCAGACTAATGTGGCCTCTGCGCAAGCTGTAGCTAGTGACAATACAGAGAAATCTCTTATATTCTTCTGATACTAATGGAAGCGTTTAGACACAGGCATGAAATGAGCGCTGCGTAATCTACTGCCTCTGTAACACGGGATGAAGGAAATAGCACGAAGTGCAATTTCTTTCATCCGTTGTTATAGAGACAATTTAGTACGCAACGCCCATCCGATGCCTGTGACTTTAAATGCAGAAATCAAGTAAATCGATCATTCGTAGATTCTGAAGATTTTTCACATTTGAAACACTTCCAAACTGATTAAACTCCACAATTTCCAACAAATGAGACATACACAGTCTCTGATTCATTTAAAATAAAAATATCAGTTTAAAAAAAAAATAGGACGCTCTTGCAAATGTGTAAATGTGTGTTGGTTTTCGATTTTGAACTTTGAACCTTACACTATATACGTGTTTTGCGCTGTAAGGTCTAAAATCACAAGCCAGCACACACATATGCAAGACCTGCAGCCTGACAGGAAATTATGCAGCACAAATTAATGAACACAACGCACATGTCACATTGATCATTTACATTAATATTTAAACGTGGTCAGCATTCAAAGTTGAAGCCGCCTGCGGCTAATAATCAGTAATATTTGTTACATAGAATTTTTTTACTAACTGTACCCAACGAGAAGTAGTTTACACAAAAGGCTAGTAACGCCACTGAAAAGCTGTTGTTAACACGTTCGAGACGTGCCGCATCCGGACTCGTGGCTTCATGCCGCGAATCCGGTTGCGGCGCGTCTCGAAAGAATTAATCGGAATTTTGTTTAATCCGAATTTTCATTTTGGTTTTAGTATTACGAGTTTTCGCTACGATAGCCCGTCGTACTTGTCGAGTTTTGCATTCAAACTTGCCACAGAGCGGATCGCTTTAACACTAAGGCTGGCTTGTATATGTAATCAATAACCTTTACAGTAGCAATTACTGTCATAAAATAGTACATAATTATTGTTGCTGCGGTACCATAACCGTACAGTTGTGTGATTGTCTGAGATTTTGCGCGTTATGGATGGGAGCTGTTGCGTTCAAATCAGAGACCAGCTTACATATAACGTTGGATTGTATCAAAAGCGATTATACAGCAATTTCAACTAAAGTCGTAACTTTCTTGTGTCAATAGACAGATCGACGTAATAGTTCAAGGGTGGTGCCAGGATAGCTTGAACAATCATGGTTTATCCACACCTTGTCATCGAGTGGCAGGGCACCTGGCCATTTTCATGGTATTAGTGACAATATTGTAACCTCCCCTCACCCCCTTCTCCTTGCAAGCCACCGTATTAAACATTTCATTGCCGTGAAAAAGTGAACAACACTCAACTGAAAGAGGCACAGGTGCGGGGGCTCATGAGGATCTATGCCTCTTGCTGAAATTAAGGCGTTTTTAAAAATGTACACGAAATTTTTCATGCAGTGTGGCATTGCCCGTATTATAGCGCTCTGAGCCTTGAAGCTGAAATTCCCAAATTTGGGTTTCCCCTGTTAAGTGTACAGTGCAATTCAGAAGACAGGCCCCAGGTTATTCTGACACCACCCTTGAACTATCCTGTGATCGATTTCATATCGGGCTTTCAACTTAAGGGGCAGTTTAACCCCAAATGCCTGTTTGCTGCAAGCCTGTAACTTGTCGTACGCGTGAGGCTTTCATGACGGGCTGATAGCAGGGCCGATAGAAAAAAGCCTCTCTATTTATAGCCGATTGACCTTGACATGAAATCTTGGAGGATTTCCTCTCAGCGCATGCGCATGATGCGTTTCTGCGATTTCCGTCAAGCTGATTCCGGCGCGAGAAAACGTAAACAGCAAAAAGAAGAAAATAATGCCTTCGCAGGAAAGGAAGAAAAGGAGGGAGGAGAAGGCGAATGGGACGACAAAAGACCGCAAACCCAATTGGCAGGCAAACGAGATTGCCTGCCTTTTGGACTTTATTCGCGCAAACCGCGAAGTTCTGTTATCTTCGTTCACTAACGAAATAACCAACAAGTTCTTCTTCTTCTTCTTCTCGAACGCCGTCACACTTGGAGTTTGGCTCTCAAAATGAAATCTGTGGTCTTCTGTAGCGCCTCCACAGGCCCGTACAGTTTCTCTTGTAGAGTGGCGGGCTTCGGCCATATCTCCTCCCTCAGCGGCTGGTGGTTCCCACAGTCCTGGAGGATGTGCTCTGCGGTCTGCTCTGCTTCTCCACAAGGGCACAGGGGAGATGGCACGAGGTGGAAGCGTCTGTGCAGGTGGAAATTGAGTCGGTTGTGCCCGGTCCTCAGACGAAAGATGGTCACCTGCTCTTGTCTGGACAGCTGATGGTAACTGTCTCGGGGCCGTTGTGGTGGTCTGAACACAGACTTAATGATGGTCTTCATCTCTGTGAAGCTGACTCCATTTTCATCTTGTTCTTTCTCTGCGCCCACTTTTGCCATTCTGTCAGCTTCTTCATTGCCGTAGATGCCACAGTGTGAAGGGATCCACTGCAGCACCAGTCTGGTGCACTTGATGTTTTGCAGTGCCTTTTGTAGACGTGGCAGTTTGCTTGCTGTTGCTGCCTCAATTTAAATTTGCTTCCGGATGTAATATATTTAGCAGACTTTTAAACTTGTTCAGGTATGTGGAAGGAAGTTATTTTTTAAGTGCTATCATTTGATTTCTTGATAGTTATTAATTATGTGACATGTTTAATTGTATGGTAGTGATGACGGTTGCAGAGATGTGGATCGCCAATGGAACAGCCAGTAGCTGTGCAGCAAAGAGGGCTTCTGATTCTGGAAAGCAGACAGGCGCAGCAAAGAAAGCAGGTGAGAAGAACAGTCTAGCGATTTTCTACTTAAATTGTTCTGTGGCTTCAGTTTGGATTTTGTAAGCAATATAATGTTGGTCGTTTTGGTGCCAAATCACGCCTAACAAAAATGTGTTGTTTTGGAAGCATATGCAGATTTGTTGCAAAACTTTGCAGAGCTTAAACCTGCATCAAGAGAGTCCTAAATTCAACATTAAAAAAGACATGTGTGCAATTGAAAGTAACTTCAAACTGGAAATTCAGCGTACACTTTACTGCTTGAGTTCTGTCAGGACGTCTGTTGATCCATAATTTAGTTACATTGGCTGGAATGTTAGTACCAAGTATGTGGTCATGTAGGTTTATTTTTTAAGTAGCCTTATATATATATATATATATATATATATATATATATATATATTATATATATATATATATATATATATATATATATCCTTTGTTATTGTTTTGTGTACGGTTCAATTATGTTGCTTGAACCCCCATTCTACATACTTTGGTCTTGCTTTTTTCCTCTTCGTTTTCAGTTGAAGTTTTGCCAGATGACCCTCCTGAAGGAGACGGAGTGAGGGATGATTCACAAGGTACCATAAATCCTTTACATATATAACATCGTTTTAACTCGTGCGCACTTGTTTTAAGTAGTAAGTAGTAAGAGATCCTATACAGGTGTTGTGAGCAAATATTTCTAAAATCAGAGCAAATGTTTAGCCCCCATTGTAAGCTGAATATTTTTATGAACTCTTCGAAAACTGTGACCTTGACCTTTATGAAGGTCACGTCTAATCGTTTGTCAACTATTCATAGGAATTCCTTACATGTTATCACTTTTTAAGATTTTTGTCACGTTTTCAAAAATATGTTGGTTTTTTTTTGTACAACTTTAGGTGACCTTGACCTTTAAATAACACCTTTCAAGGTCAACAGTCAAAAACATTGAATCGTTTACTTTTCCATTGATGATATATTATAACATGTATATATATATATATATATATGTGTATATATATATATATATATATATATATATATATATATATATATATATATATATATATAATATATATATATATGTATATATATATATATATATATATATATATATATATATATATATATGTATATATATATATATATGTATATATATATATATATATATATATATATATATATATATATATATATATACTATATATATATATATATATATATATATATATATATATATAATATATATATATATATATATATATATATATATATATATATATATGGGGAAGTGGCGCAGTGGTTAAGGCGTCTGCCTCCAATGCCAAAGGTGCGAGGTTCGATACCGGGTTCCGGCGTTGGATTTTTCTTCTCTGGTAAGTGTCACCGTCTGGGCAGTGGGCAGATGTTCACATCTGCACGGGACATAGACGACCCCGGCCCCCACGAGTCCCCTGCTGCCTTGCAGACTTGGCCGCTTGGCTGCGGAAAGGCTAAGGGAGGAAACCCCTGACATCAAAGCCCCCGTGTCTCCGGGGAAGGCTTTTGAGCCAGAGACTAAGACAAGGACAGTCTGATATAAAACCTACGACCCGAGGACCTCGATGCCACCGTCCCAGCTTGCTAGGCCATGGCAAACGAACCAAGGGTTTAAAGGGTGGGGCCAGTACTGCGCACACTGCACTCCACCAAAAAGCTCCACCGCGCAGGCTTTAGGAAACGCCCACGGACTATGACACCCCTGCAGACGACGTGGGCAAGCCCTATAGAATCTTCGTTCGCGAAGTCAAGCCAAGAGAGAGAGAGAGAGATTGTTGAGTAACGATATTAATTTTGAGTTCAAGGCAAGCGTTTTCGTAATTGTTTCTTCTCGTAATATATCTAAGTGTGAAAATGTTACTTTAAAAAATGAAATCCTTTAAAGTGACATATAGTGCATACTACCACTGAATACAGGAACAATGAGATCCGTGTAAACTACTGATCCCCTGTAAACATGGCCGCAACGGTCCTGGTTTCGTCTGCAGCCATACTGGAAACAAAATGTGCTACAGAAAAATGTCTCCATCCTCCGGCGGTTTAAAACGAGTTGTTGTTTGGCATCCTGTCTCGGAAGACAATGGAGTATATGCGCTTGCTGGGTCAGTCACTGGAGTGACCTCTCCAGGGCGCAAGCCTGGGCGAAGTGTATGGAGATCCTGGGGTGCCCAGTCGTCAAGATCCCCCTCTCGGCCTCGCTGATGTATCCAAAGGAATGCAAAGCAGTACGTTTGGCACCAGTTTGGCTGCAGGAGCTGCCAGAACAGTGCGTGAATACAGGCAGCTGTCTGCCTTCGGGGCTCCACTCCTGATTTGAAGGGTTTACTCCCCCACATTTGGCCGTTGGATCCAACCTGATCTCCTCCGTCCTCTAGCCGTTGGCTGTCAGAAACAGCTCATCCGCCTAGTGGTGCAATGTGAACACCACCCCCTCACGTGGTTTAGCCCACCAGCTGAGGTGGTTTGCCAGGGTGTGGCGCTTGGAGCCAGCACGTGAGAGATTAAGGAGATGGATGAGGACCAGTGATGCCCGTCCGTCCTATGTAGGACGCAGCTGCCGAACAGCAAAGGTGCTACAAAACGAGTGCGCACTGCTTTTATTCATACTTTATTACATACTTATGCACAGTTGTACACATTGTGACCTTGACCTTAATTATAAAGGGTATTTATATTGTTCCTGATAATCTCAACTCAGCAGAGTATGATTCAGTAGTAAGAGATCCTATACAGGTGTTGTGAGCAAATATTTCTAAAATCAGAGCGCCCCACCCGGGTCTGCCCTGGGGGACTTGGGTGGGGTTAGGTATTTTTTAGTTCCCAGGGTCACCCTGGTCAGCCCCACATGGTGGGTTTATCTCTCTATTCTGGGGCATGTGTTTCTGTCTACCCTTTGTCCATTCACCTGTATTTGCCTTTTTAAAACTCTCCCTACTGTCTGCACTGCCTGTAGCTCTTGATATTGGATGTGTGTTGCTAAATGGTCTTAGCTTTATTTAGGCCCATGTGTTAGGTTTATTTAATGTATTTGACCGGCTGGCGACATACATTCAATGTTCTGTTTAGTTTTTTTTTCACAAGCAGTGCAGGCACGTCCTGAGAAAGCCTTGTTGCTGTCGGGACGTTAAGCAATGTACAATCAATCAATCAATAAAATCAGAGCAAATGTTTAGCCCCCATTGTAAGCTGAATATTTTTATGAACTCTTCGAAAACTGTGACCTTGACCTTCATGAAGGTCACGTCTAATCGTTTGTCAACTATTCATAGGAATTCCTTACATGTTATCACTTTTTAAGATTTTTGTCACGTTTTCAAAAATATGTTGTTTTTTTTTTTGTACAACTTTAGGTGACCTTGACCTTTAAATAACACCTTTCAAGGTCAACAGTCAAAAACATTGAATCGTTTACTTTTCCATTGATGATATATTATAACATGTATATATATATATATATATATGTGTATATGTATATATATATATATATATATATATATATATATATATATATATATATTATATATATATATATATATATATATATATATATATATATATATATATATATATATATTATATATATATATATATATATATATATATATATATATATATAATATATATATATATATATATATATATATATATATATATATATATATATATATATATGGGGAAGTGGCGCAGTGGTTAAGGCGTCTGCCTCCAATGCCAAAGGTGCGAGGTTCGATACCGGGTTCCGGCGTTGGATTTTTCTCCTCTGGTAAGTGTCACCGTCTGGGCAGTGGGCAGATGTTCACATCTGCACGGGACATAGACGACCCCGGCCCCCACGAGTCCCCTGCTGCCTTGCAGACTTGGCCGCTTGGCTGCGGAAAGGCTAAGGGAGGAAACCCCTGACATCAAAGCCCCCGTGTCTCCGGGGAAGGCTTTTGAGCCAGAGACTAAGACAAGGACAGTCTGATATAAAACCTACGACCCGAGGACCTCGATGCCACCGTCCCAGCTTGCTAGGCCATGGCAAACGAACCAAGGGTTTAAAGGGTGGGGCCAGTACTGCGCACACTGCACTCACTAAAAAGCTCCACCGCGCAGGCTTTAGGAAACGCCCACGGACTATGACACCCCTGCAGACGACGTGGGCAAGCCCTATAGAATCTTCGTTCGCGAAGTCAAGCCAAGAGAGAGAGATATACATAAAAAGTAATATTGGACACAATTTACTTTTGAACCATCAACTGAATCAACAATTTAAAGAGTTAAGAGATAAATTCAAGCTGTAGAAACATGCAACTTGATGCAAGTAATTAGCTGAAGTGAGGAACTTGAAACTTGTGTGTGTGAAGAAAGAATTAATTGAAAATAAGACATTGTGCTTTTGGTTTTTGTTTGCGCCATTTAAATTTGCTTCTGGATGTAATATATTTATTTAGCAGATTTTTAAACCTGTTCAGGTATGTGAAAAGAAGTTATTTTATAAGTGCTATCACTTGATTTCTTGATAGTTATTAATTATGTGTGACATTTATAATTGTATGGTGGTGACGACGGTTGCAGAGATGTGGATCGCCAATGGAACAGCCAGTAGCTGTGCAGCAAAGAGGGCTTCTGATTCTGGAAAGCAGACAGGTGCAGCAAAGAAAGCAGGTGAGAAGAACAGTCTAGCGATTTTCTACTTAAACTGTTCTGTGGCTTCAGTTTTCCCATGTTTATATACAAGACTAGTATCGGTGTCAAAGGATTTTGTAAGCAATATAATGTTGGTCGTTTGGGTGCCTTGGGTAATATTGGGGTTTAAAAGGCTAGCTTTGGCATTTTCTCATAACCTACTTAAAGTATTATGACTAAAGTTTGGTTAGTGACCAAGTACCAATAGAGCTTGAAAAGCATCAAATACTTCAAGACCAAGGACAAATGTCAAGGTCATAGGACCTTGCATATTAGGGAGAAAAAGAAATCTTCAAAAATCCACAAATTCAGACTCGTGGTTGTTAAAGCTATGCTCTTCTTTTTAACAGAATGTCACATTGCAAGGAAGTTGGCGTGTTGAACGCAAGTCTTGTCAGAATACGTTTTCATTCCTAACTTAACTTGTGGGTTTTTTTCAGAAGGAGGACTGCAAAAGAAGAAAATGTTGAGAAGCAGGGCCAAGAAGTGGACATCAACGGAAGAGGAAGATGCACTGTGGGATGAATTTTTGGAAAGTGAGATAGCAAAAAATAAAGTAACAGTACAATACTACGAAAAGAAAATTGCGTATTTAGACATGCTTATGAAAATCCAAGCTAACTAAAGTTCTTTTTTCACCACTCTTTTCCATGCAGCTTTCCACATAAGTACTGAACTAAACTACTGCCTAGTGATATTCCTTACCTGTTTTTGCAAGTGATTCTGTCCAATTTTAACATGAACAACTTTACTCTTGTGCAACTAGTATTAGTGTTTGTGTGTGTGTTAACTTAGTTCTGCATTATTCAACATTATTGTGAAGCTGTTTTTTTTTTCCTGCATTACATGTGTAAGCAACTTAACACAAGAGATTTTGCAAATTATTAGTACTTGTAGCCATAAAAATATGTTTTCATTGGAAACTAGTCATTTCTGTCTGATGACGCGTACACTAAAGTAAACTAGCCTTTATTTTCTGTATTGTGACAATGCATAACTTGGTGTAGCTAACAGATATGAGCATATAGAGGGGTAAACTATATTAGTGTGAAATTAGTCCTTTTCTGTCTGGTGGCTGTAAATTTATTCTGCTTGTTTTCGCAAGACTCTTATCCCACTATTTCAAGGATGGTACTTGTAGCAAAGACATGCATAATTGGTTTGTTCCTGCAATATATTTAAACTTGCACGTTTGGAGTACCCAGAACCATGCGCAACATTACTGTGTAACTGCACTGACTGTGCATGGTGAAAAATATCTGTTTGACGAATTTTTAGTCCCATTATGTATGAAATTGCAGCTGTGTTAATGACACTGAAGTCTGTCATGTACCCTTAAACGTTTGTGTCATTGTGGTATCATTGGTTTGTGTTTTTTTTTTTTCATAATGCGACTTGCTTGGTGTGTATGTTTTCCACATGACCTTGCCAATGCTTAGCCTTGCCTTTCCTACAGCTTATCATTTTTGACACAATCATTTCTTATGATCCATTTTCCCCAGATATTGAGGAGTTAAAAAGATTGAAACAGTATTATTTTTGACTGGTCTCATTATTTTTGGTCATCTTGCATGACTTTGTGTGTGTGTAACTTTTTGCCTGATTGCAGGATTTGCATATTAATATTGATGTATCTTTTATGTTCCTTTCACTTGATAACAGTATTATCGTAAAACTGTTTCTCTCCCTTACATGTGCATTTGCTCGAGTCTTTTAATGTCTGGTGACATGTGTACCTTATTTATTTTTCAAGACATTTTACTAATGTGGCATTGGACAAAGTTATTGTGATTAATGTGTGTTTTTTTTGCCTGGTGACGTGCTGATGATTTGTATGTTCAAGAGAGCTTTGTCATTACATTTGTACCAACGAGCATTAGTATTAACAATGTGTCTGACTGGTCTGGTGCAGGTGATGTATATTTTTGGTGAAATATTTACATATGTCCTATGTGTTTAGAGGTTACTTGTAGCATTATTAAACTAGTCTTTCTGTCTAGTGCCAACGCAAATTTAATTTATTTGTAGCCATGTATGATTTTACACATGTGAAACTAGTCTTTAAGTTTGTGCCCAGTGACATTGCATGAAGTTATTTGTTTTTGCAAGGGGCATTGCCTATTTTGAGTAGGCTACTTGTAGCCACGAAGAACTGTACACAACTGTGCAGCTTGTCTCTCTGTAGCTGTGAACAACTGTACACCTGTGAAAATAGTATCTCTGCCCAATAATGTTGTTTAGTGTGTTTCTTTCTTGGGGGGAGATTTATCCCACTTTCAGTAATTTTGATCATGCCTTAATTTGTGTCCATGTGCATTAGACATTTTTGTTACCCATTAAACCAAATTATGCTGATGAACCTGATTAGTGCAGGACAGCTAGCATTCTTTTGAATTCAAGTGATGTAATGTACCATGAGGGTTTTATGTGGAGGAACTTTTGCAAATAAATTATTCACTCTACTGCTGAATTTCTGTTTGGACTAGCTAGCTCTGTGAATGAATTGCAAGTGCTTGTCACAAGATCACAAAGATTCAAGTTTATTTGCACTATCATCATGAAGTGGAAGTTTAATTTCTCAGAAATTAATACGAACAGCCAATGATAAAAACAATATTGTGCTAGTATATGCGAAAGAGATTAACATCACCCAAGCAACATATAAATAAAAACAGTCAAACCCCATTCAACTTGCATTAGAGACAACACACATGCACAGTTACAAATATAATGCACACACACACACATTCCATTCATTCAAACTAAGCATGGCACGCTCCAGTTGATTGTTACACAGCTACTTTGTGACAGCACAATAATAATCACACACAAAAAAAGCATTGTTAGTTCATCTCTTTTGTCTTACACTAACAATCCAGCCAGCGAGCATTTAAACAATACAGAATGACTCGATGTACACAAAAGCACGAAGGCTTACTTCTAAAATTTATGCATGGTGAAGGGGTGTAAGGTTGAAGTTCGCATGTGTGCGCATTAGAGCTTTAGAAACAAGATGGCTGCAATCGTAGCGATATCAATAACAATACGATGGTTCAGGGGGAAGAAACCCATAGGTAAGGAAGCACTTTGCAAAGGGTGGAAAATAAAATATAAAAATAGAAATGCGCAACACATGTTTAGCATCGACAAAGCAGAACAGGGATGAATATGTCTGAATAGCAGGGTTACATAATTTGCATACGGACTTGACCTTGCAACACTGACCTACTTCCAAGCATAACATTTCTTATGTACTACAACTACACTTGTTTAAAAATTATGTCATTAAAATCACAAGCTAATGAAATGTAGAATACATAGCCTTTTAAACCCAATATAACTACCACGTGAAAGTTTATCAAAGAATCAAAAAATATTAACTGAAATTTTAAAAACAAAAGCAATTCAGTGTTTAAAAAATTAAATGGGAAAGGTAAAAATAATGAATATCACAGGTTAAAATTCCAATCAAATTACTTTGCATACCAGAGATTTGTTATGGCAATTGACAGTCCACAAAGTAATTTTGAACAAAAAGTACCAAATTTCTACATTTCAGAAACATGAAAACGAGCCTTCACAGTATAATAGAGCACTTGATCTTGTGGAGCAGTTATGCATTGCTTTTTTTGTAAATATTCACTATGTTACAAGCTTAGCATGACAAAATTAGATACATGTGGATTAAAACTGTCATTGCTTGCTGCAAGCACACTTCAATTCATTGGTATCATTTTTCAAATGACAATTTACACTTCAACGTACACATAGGCATAACACATGCAATAATAATTTTGCAATGCTTAGCATGTATTTAATGAAAAATAACAATGACAATAATCATATTCATGATAACATTTACATAAGCAGATTATTGACCTCACTTGGTAGAAATGTGGTCTATATTATGATCCCGAATCCAAAACTTTTCAGATTTTTGCAAATGAGCTCAAGATGGCCAAATCATGATGTCTTGCAACAACGATTAAAAGAATAAGTGGCTTGCTGGCCTTGTGTGAAAACTTTAGAATTGGCACTTAATCCGACACTTTGGTGACTTTTGGTTTAATTAAGATCAGTCATACACTGGCCAGTAGGGAGAAACTGTCCACACATCAAAAATATCGCTGCATCATTCTAGCTCTTGCTGTCTTGCCAGCAGCAGCTCGCTGTCGCTCCGTAGCATTATTTGGCTGATCTGGTTCTGGTTCTGCGTCAGAATCAGAAGAGCTTGAATCACTGTCAGAGTCATCGTTGTCTGATTCGAAGTCTGACTCGTCTTCCTCAAGACTAACTGCCCGTGCTCTGTTGCTCAGCATGAAGCACACTACAATGACATCACATGCTCTGGGTGGCTGCATCCGTAGTCCTTTCAGACAGTGAAAGCGTTTCTTTGCAACACCTGCAAAAATAGACACCATGAAAAGATATTCTGCCTATTCTAACAAATGTTTGTTAAATAATAAGTCCAACATGTACAACCAATCAGGTATCCTGATTCTACTCTTGGCAGTCCGCTGGTCCCTGTGGGCACTGAGTATCTAATCTAATGTGATATTTTAAGATAACGTTTATCTGGTCCTGTTTTGGTTCGGAAGAGTCCGCTGGACCTAAAGCAATAATCATGTAATGCAATGCAGGTAATACATTTTCATTTTTAGTTCACAAAACAATTACTGTAGAACCATATTCACTATGCTACTTCATCACCTTAAGCGGGTGCTAAGCAATGCCCTAGCATGCCAAAAAAACAACAACTAAAGAGGCCTGAGTTATTTAGAACGTACAATTAGGTAGTCCAGCATCCACTCAGGCGTGAATGGTTATTAGTTTGTCATGGGCAGAAAAAGTCTTTTGAAATTTGTTTACCTAGACAGTCACTCTTTATATTGTGTTGAGCTGCTAAATATAGCCGGAAAAGGGGAATGAGGAAAAGAGGGGGGAAATGGCACAAGTACAGGAGACACATGTCAGGAAAAAATAGCACACTGACCAATTGCACGCTCCACGGTGCACCTTGTTTTGGTTAGAGCATCATGGAAACGCTGCTCTTGGGCTGTGACGGGATTGGCCAATGGAGTGAACAGCCAATCCCTACACATGTACCCACTGTCGCCCAGCATGACTCCCTCAATGGGTTTTGGATACTGTTCAAAGGATCTGAACAGAGCTGACTCCCGGAGGATCCTGGCGTCGTGGACACTCCCTGGCCACCGTGCAGTAACATCAATGAAAACAAGTTCAGCATTGCAGATCACCTGCAACCGAGTTTGAATAGCTCCTTGATGCAACGGACAGTGCTCCATGTGTAGACATACAATGCATTAGAATCCTCTCTAGCCACCTTCATTAAGAAAATAAGTACATATAATTTAGCAAACTGGTCACACAGGTATAAAAGTGAAACTAGGTTACACTGCACAATCACACCAGCGCCAGATAGCAGTTAATCTATACAGTCACATCACTACACAAATGCATCCCCTCAGGGCTTATTTGACTATAGGAATTAATGCAAGTGACTTCATTGATCACAAACGCACGTTAAGTCTCATTCATCCTGATCCATTTTTCTTTTTTTTTCTTTTTTGGGAGGTGGGCTGGGGAGGGGGGTGAGGGGGGCTTACCTGAACATTAATTGCATGGAATTTCTTCCTGCAAACAAACTCGTGTTCGTTGATGTGCTCCCCCACCCGGGTCTGCCCTGGGAGACTTGGGTGGGGTTAGGTATTTTTTAGTTCCCAGGGTCACCCTGGTCAGCCCCACAGGGTGGGTTTTCCTCTCTATTCTGGGGCATGTGTTTCTGTCTACCCTTTGTCCATTCACCTGTATTTGCCTTTTTAAAACTCTACCTACTGTCTGCGCTGCCTGTAGCTCTTTATATTGGATGTGTGTTGCTAAATGGTCTTAGCTTTATTTAGGCCCCATGTGTTAGGTTTATTTAATGTATTTGACCGGCTGGCGACATACATTCAATGTTCTGTTTATTTTTTTTCACAAGCAGTGCAGGCACGTCCTGAGAAAGCCTTGTTGCTGTCGGGACGTTAAGCAATGTACAATCGTTGATGTGCGGCTTCTCAATAGGGATAAGAGTGCCATCCACACAGCCAAAGACAAACGGCATGCCACTAATGTTGCGGAACAAGCCTTTTTGTCTGTAACAAAACAACAGTATCAATAATGAAGAATTGACTATAGATAAGCCATGGGGATTTTTCATCCTCAGATCAAAAAGAAAGTTAGAAAGAGGAATGACTTATTGAACTTATAAGTGGTAAGACATGTAACATGTATGCCAAGGTAACTACTGTAGTAAAAAATGCAATGAAAATAACTTTTGTTATAAAGAATAGGCCGCATCATGGTTTGGCATCCTGTCTCGGAAGACAATGGAGTATATGCGCTTGCTGGGTCAGTCACTGGAGTGACCTCTCCAGGGCGCAAGCCTGGGCGAAGTGTATGGAGATCCTGGGGTGCCCAGTCGTCAAGATCCCCCTCTCGGCCTCGCTGATGTATCCAAAGGAATGCAAAGCAGTACGTTTGGCACCAGTTTGGCTGCAGGAGCTGCCAGAACAGTGCGTGAACAGCTGTCTGCCTTCGGGGCTCCACTCCTGATTTGAAGGGTTTACTCCCCCACATTTGGCCGTTGGATCCAACCTGATCTCCTCCGTCCTCTAGCCGTTGGCTGTCAGAAACAGCTCATCCGCCTAGTGGTGCAATGTGAACACCACCCCCTCACGTGGTTTAGCCCACCAGCTGAGGTGGTTTGCCAGGGTGTGGCGCTTGGAGCCAGCACGTGAGAGATTAAGGAGATGGATGAGGACCAGTGATGCCCGTCCGTCCTATGTAGGACGCAGCTGCCGAACAGCAAAGGTGCTACCTCTATCCAGAGCCCCCTACACCCCGCCGCATCATAGCCAAAGAGCATTAACAAAACCCACAATGTTTTAATTAAAAAATCAGTTAAAATGTGGAGAAAAAAAATATTAGTAACTTTTATAGGGTCAAGCAGACTGTCAAAATCAAAAACGGCTTACTTATTATGAGTTTAAAATACCTGTCTGCTTCTTCCTGGTCTGGGAAGACGATCCAATTCCGCACATGTCGCGTGAGTGCTGTGGTGGTCCTTCTCACCACTATGCACACTGTTGCTGGGGACACGCCAAATAAATCCCCAACGACATCCTGAAAGGTCCCCGTTGCGTAAAAACGAAGGGCCAAAAGCACCTGGAATTGATATAATAGAGTAAAAAAGTGTGGATTTAGGTTTAAAAACATAATAATGCTCTTACCTTGTAATGTACACTATCACTTCCTAACATGAATAGTTGTGCCGAAAAAACATATTGTTCTTTTCTTCTGTTGATCAATACGAATAAGTATCTGGCTCATTTTATATGGCACACCATTGCTTCAAATACTCAGTTACAAACTTTGCTTCTTGCGGTTAGTCCATCACTTTCTCAAACTTAGTGAAATGGTAGGGGGTTGATCCAACGGCCAAATGTGGGGGAGTAAACCCTTCAAATCAGGAGTGGAGCCCCGAAGGCAGACAGCTGCCTGTATTCACGCACTGTTCTGGCAGCTCCTGCAGCCAAACTGGTGCCAAACGTACTGCTTTGCATTGCTTTGGATACATCAGCGAGGCCGAGAGGGGGATCTTTACGACTGGGCACCCCAGGATCTCCATACACTTCGCCCAGGCTTGCGCCCTGGAGAGGTCACTCCAGTGACTGACCCAGCAAGCGCATATACTCCATTGTCTTCCGAGACAGGATGCCAAACTGACTTTATTTTATTTGTCAAAGAGTGGCTAATCACAATCCTGAACTCATGCACTGATGCAGTCTAAGAATCAGATTTTATATATCTGTCAACACACACACAAATGCTGTTTTCCTCGATTGAGTTAATACCCTTCAACTGTTTCTTGTTTCTTTTATACGGTGCAGATATCGAAAAAATACACACAAAGAACGAGTGGTGATGGAGAAACCTCATGTGCATATATATAGAAGAGTAAAATACACAACTCTCTACTCAGTATAGTTACCTGCATTGCTGCCGGCATTGAACCTTTCCGGTTTGCCACCTCGATGTCGGGTTCCACGTTGTCCACAATAGCAAGGATTTCTTGCCGACGAAAACGAAACTTTTTATACAACTTTACATCGTCGTATATATCTAACGGATTTGTTCTGTCGCGGAAAACGCGATCCCTCCTCCTCAGTCGTTGACGCCTAGCACATATTGCAATGATCGCTGCCATTTTGGAAACGAGAGTTACCGGCCTCTAAGGGCACTTACAGGAGGGGGTGGGGTACGTTAACTTATGGGCTGTTACGGACCTTCAATCGGGCAGTTCAGTGTTTCATGAAAGCAGATTTTGGGGAGTTAAATGCCCGTCAAAGTTTAAATGCCTTTTAGACCATTTACAGGCCCGACATGAAATTGAGCCCTGGTCGATCCGTTTTATGCTGTACCGTGTCGGGGCTTAATGGGTTAAAAGTATGATTAGAGTTCGAAAATAATCATACTGATAAAATATAAAATGGACAAATTATATTGTACGCGATG
>BTPG01000006.1:7274072-7327440 GCA_036245525.1 Semisulcospira habei
ATTATTGTATTGTATTGTACTGTCCAAAATCCGCTCCCTTCAACATTTCCCTATCACAATAATTATAATCTACTGAGCCCTTAGATCTTAATTCCAACAATTTAGAGTTGTCCACTGAAATCTACATTGCACTCCAGGAGACAGATCGACCATAATAGTTCAAGGGTGGTGCCAGTATAGCTCGGCGCCTATTTCAATAGCCGAGAAAAGGTGAACACGAACCAACTGCACGCGACATAGATCCTCATGAACCGCCACTGCTATCTCTTGCTGATGCCATTTTGAATCCACGTTCCTTGGACAGCTGGGACTCTTTGTGTTGTGAAATTAAGTAAGATTTCACATATACGGACTGCGTCAACTAGCAGCAGGGCCGGATCACTTACTTCCTACTATTTACTTACTGACGTACTACAGCAGGAGATGGATTGACCATGATAATTCAAGGGTAGTGCCAGATTAGCTTGGCGCCGACAGGCGCCAAGCTAATCTGGCACTGCCCTTGAATTATCATGGTCGATCCATCCCCTGCAAATGGTGCATAGTCATTAGATGACGCCTCCAAAATTTGAAAAATACGGCCGTCGGGTTGAATGAGTTAATTTCGATATCGTGTACGACCATTTGACCTTTGTGTTTTCCGTTTATGATGTAAGGTGCCGGACAGCCCTGATCTAAGCGTTCAGATGAAAGACTTAGGACAGATTCGTGCGCGATACTAGAATTACGGATTGGCCATCGGACTAAAAATTACAGATACGGCAATGGTTCTAGGAGGTAGGCATTGGGGAAATTGAACCCATGAGCTTTTTTTTCTCTGACCAAACTCAGCGTCGGAAAAGTGTCGAAAATAGACTGACACAATGCTATTCTATGCTAAAGATTGACTGACTGCACAGTGTTATTCTATACTCAAGATTGACTGAGTGCCCAATATTGACTGACTGCACAATGTTATTCTAAACTACGGATGGACTGACAGCACGATGCTATTCTATACTACAGATGGACTGGCTGCACAATGTTATTCTAAACTACAGATGGACTGGCTGCACAATGTTATTCTAAACTACAGATGGACTGACTGCACAATGCTATTCTATACTACAGATGGACTGGTTGCACAATGTTATTCTAAACTACAGATGGACAAAATAATAATAATAATAATAATAATAATAATAATAATAATAATAATAATAATAATAATAATAATAATAATAATAATAATAATAACGGTATTTATAATGCGCTTATCATATAATAATTATAACTCTAAGCGCGCACTCACAGCTCGCGCACGCAATCGCACGCTTTAGACAACGACTCATGAACCACAAATAGTGAAATACATTACGACAGTCTGCTTAGGGTGGGGAGTTTGTTGGTATAGTGCTAGAACTGTTGAAAGAGGTGAGTTTTGAGGGCGGACTGGAAGGAGGAGAGAGAGTGTTTCTGACGGAGAGAGAGTGGGAGAGTGTTCCAGATGGATGGACCGTATACTGAGAAGGAGCGGGGGCCGAAAGTGCTGAGTTTGGTGCGGGGGATGTGGAGGCGGAGAGGGTCGGAGGCGGAGCGGAGGGAGCGGGGAGGAGTGTAGGGGTGAAGTAAGTTGAGAGATAGGTGATTTGTAGCAGAGAGACAGAATCTTGTATTGGATGCGATGGGGGATGGGAAGCCAGTGAAGGAGTTTGAGCAGGGGAGTGATGTGGTCGGATTTTTTTCTTTCTGAGGACGAGGCGGGCAGCATTGTTCTGGACGCGCTGGAGAGTGAAAGTGGTGGAGTGAGGGAGGCCAGAAAGGAGAGAGTTGCAGTAGTCGATGCGAGACAGGATGGGAGAGACAGCAAGTTTGGTGGCAGCTTCGGTAGTGAGGTATTTTCTGATCTGACCGATGCGGCGGAGGTGGAAGTAGCATGCCTGGGCCGTGGCGGAAACAAAGCTGGTCATGGAAAGAGAGGAATCGTGGATAACGCCGAGCTTTTTGGCCGAGTCAGAGAGGGAGATGGGGGTGCTGTCGAGTTGAAGGTGGAGGGAGAGAGGGAGCTGGGAAAGTTTCTGGCAGGTGCCTACCAGCAAGGCTTCCGTTTTGTCGTCGTTCAGTTTAAGCTTGTTTGCTGTCATCCAGTTTTTCACGTCTTCGTAGCAGTCAGCCGTGCAAGTCAGTAGTGACTGAGTGTTGTCGAGTTTGTCTTTGTCTAGTAGTTGTGAGTCGTCAGCGTAGAGGTGGTGGTGCATGTGGTGAGACTGGATTATGTTGGGCAGGGGAGAGGTGTAGAGTGTGAAAAGGACCGTGCCCAGGACGGACCCCTGTGGAACTCCGCAGGAGAGCGTGACTGGGTTGGAGGAGACGTCGTCGATGGTGACGGACTGCTGTCTGTCGGAGAGGTAGGAGAGAAACCAGGAGTGAGCAGAGTCAGTGATGCCAAATGAATGGCGAAGGCAGTGGAGGAGGATAAAGTAGTCTATAGTGTCGAAGGCGGCAGAGAGGTCGAGTAGCGTAAGAAGGGAGATGTTGCCCGAGTCAGTGGAGAGAAGAAAGTCGTTTAAGATATGTAGAAGAGCTGTTTCAGTGTGGTGATGTTTGCGATAGGCAGACTGGAAGGGACTGAGGAGGTTGTTGTCGGCGAGGTGGAGGTTGAGCTGGTTGAGAACAACCTTCTCAAGAAGCTTGGACAGGAAATATAGATTGGAGACTGGGCGATAGTGTTTGAGTTCGTTTGGGTCGAGGTTGTGTTTTTTGAGGAGAGGACGGACGATGGCGGACTTGAAGATATCAGGGACGGAGCCGTTCTCTAGAGATGTGTTGATGATGTCGGTAATGAATGGCAGAAGTTTTGGAAGGCCGTACCGGTAGAGAGAATCTGGGATAGGGTCTAGTTCGCAGGTTTTGAGAGGCATGGACTTTATGGTCTTGAGGACTTCATCCTGAGAGACGGGCTGGAAGGACGAGAGGGGGGTGCCGGAAAAGGGGGTGTCGGGATGGCAAGGCGGAGAAGGCAGAGAGTCGAGTGTGTTGCGCAGAGTTTGGATTTTGTCGGAAAAATAGGTGGAAAAAGCGGACGGGAGTTCTTCTTTGCTGTGTGTGTTGGGGAGAGGAGAGTCTTAAGAATGCCTAGGAGTGAGTTCATGGTAGCGTAGAGGGTTTTGGAAGATGTGGATTCCAGGATTTTGTTTTGAAGGTGTTTTCGTTTGGAGTCGGAGATCATTCTGCAGACTTTGGATCTAGTTGTTTGGAAGATCTGTCTGTGAACTGACTGATCTGACTGACTTCACAATGCTATTCTAAACTGCAGATTGACTGACTGCACAATGTTATTCTAAACTACAGATTCAATGACTGCACAATGTTATTCTATACTACAGATGGACTGGCTGCACAATGCTATTCTATACTACAGACAGACTGGCTGCACAATGTTATTCTAAACTACAGATTGAATCACTGCCCACTGTTATTCTAAATTACAGATGGACTGGCTGCCCAATGTTATTCTATACTACAGATGGACTGACTGTTATTCTAAACTACAGATGGACTGACTGCACTATGCTATTCTATACTACAGATGGACTGGCTGCACAATGCTATTCTAAACTACAGATGGACTGGCTGCACAATGTTATTTTAAACTACAGATGGACTGACTGCACTATGCTATTCTATACTACAGATGGACTGGCTGCACAATGCTATTCTAAACTACAGATGGACTGGCTGCACAATGTTATTTTAAACTACAGATGGACTGACTGCACTATGCTATTCTATACTACAGATGGACTGGCTGCACAATGCTATTCTAATCTACAGATAGACTAACTGCACAATGCTATTCTGTATTACAGATGGACTGGTGCACAATGTTATTCTAAACTACAAATTGACTGACTGCACAATGCTATTCTAATCTACAGATAGACTAACTGCACAATGCTATTCTATATTACAGATGGACTGGCTGCACAATGTTATTCTAAACTACAAATTGACTGACTGCACAATGCTATTCTAAACTACAGATTGACTGGCTGCACAATGTTATTCTAAACTACAGATTGACTGGCTGCACAATGCTATTCTATACAACTGATGGACTGGCTGCACAATGCTATTCTATGCACAATGTTATTCTATACTACAGCTGGAGTGGCTGCACAATGCTGTTCTACACAAGAGATTCTCTGTATGAATCCTCAAGCACTAAAAGGTGGGCAGTGCTGGATTAGCTTGTCGCCTAATCGATAACCTGTAGTGTGTCAGGGTTGAATGGGTTAATTATTGTCTCTGGAGTATTGAACTTGGTTTTCGTGCTCGGCAAGTACAGGGCACATGTCCTACCCTTAACCCTTTTAGCTCCGGGACCCTGCAGCAGGAGATTGATCGAAGATGATCAATCAAGGGTAGTGATCTGGCACTAACCTTGTCATATCATGATCAATCCATCTCGTACAACTGGTAATAGTCGTTAGGCAACACCTGCAAATTTTGAGAAATGGGACTTTGGGGATAAAAGGGTTACCTCCGTCATTTGTGTTTTAAATTGGGCTAAAGGCTACCCCCCCCTCCCCCCCCCCTCACACACACACCCACAATTCCCGCCTCTGGAAATGTTCTGACGCCAATGCATGAGATTGTTTGAAACGCTGTGTTGGGTGGTTTTGGCATCTGGTTGGCTGTGGCGGATTTAACACATTTGATGTGGTTATGTACTGGGGTGGGGGTGGGGATGGAGTGGCCTACTGTACTGGGGGAGAGGTGGGGGGGGGGGGACGGGGAGGGAGGTAATACACCAACAGATATGTCTACTGTGAGGTTTATCTCAATTCAACACCAGTCGAAATACCACGGCCTTTACTTGTTCAGCGACAGCTGCTGCAGACTGTGTTTCTGCCGTCTTTGTTAATTCGACACCAAAAGACTCTTGATGGCCCGGAAACGTGGATTCAAAATGGCGTCAGCAAGAGGCATAGATCCTTATGAACCCCCGCAACTGCGAGGGCGCATGAGGATCTGTGCCCTTTGCAGATGGGTGGTGTTCAGTAATTATTGACACTGAACAGGTTAAAAATGAGGTAAACGTATTAGCATGTCGAATTAAAACTAAAACGAAAACAAGCAAAAGCAAAAAAAAAAAAAAAAAAAAAACTGCGATGTATTTTAACCTTATGTGTGTCGGTAGCGGTTGACGAATCGCCGCGACTAAAACCGACACCGACACCTAAAGGGTTAAGTTCTCCTGTACGCCTGCGGTGCTCATGTCAGTAGTATGCCAGTTAAAATGTCTATTTCCTCTGATGTGATCGTGAAAATAAATAAAAACAGTGAAACACAACCTTCAATTTCCCTTCCTCTCAGTTGCGTTATAAGGAAACAAAGAAAGGAAAACAGGAAAGTCATTAAAACTAAATAAGTAACATAAAAAAACTGAAATAAACACAAATAAACTAAAATAAACACACTAAAATAAAATAAAGAAAATAATAACAAATAAAAATTAAGAAAAGTAAAAAGATAATGAGACAAAATAAAATAAGTGAAATAAAGAATAAAATAAATAAAGAAAATAAACACATCAAAATAAAGAAAAACTATTAACTGCAATAAATCAAACCATAATAAGAATGACAAAATCAAATAAATTAACGATACGAGAAAATACAAATAAAACGAAACTATTGAAACAAAAACAACACAACATGATATACTAAGCGAAACTACACCCAGCTCCGAAGCACTACAGAAGGAAATGTATTGACCATAATAATTCAAGGGTAGTGCCAGATTAGCATGGCGATTTCAGGTGCCAAGCTAATCTGGCACTACCCTTGAATTATTATGGTCGATTCATCTGCTGCAACTGCTACATATAGGCGTTAGGCGACACCCTCTGACCTTGGGGTTAAATGGGTTGGGTGTCTTGTAGAAAATTAATTTATGTCCTACCGGCAACAGCACACAGCGTGACGAGAACCTGGACACTGGCCATTCTGAGCTGACAGACTTGCCGGTAGACTTAACGATGTGCTGTTCTTGAGGTTTGGGGCGATGGCTGCCGACTTCTGAACGATGAAAGGGCGATGTTGCCGACCGGCGAGAATGTACATGGTCGTGGCGTGTGGGTAATATATATAGGGCGTCGGTCGCTATGACACGATGTCAATACAGCATAATATTGCCCGCTTGGCAATCAGTCCGGTGCCGTCGTAGACACCACGTCCGAAGAATGGCTGAAAAGCGTCAGAAGGATACTTACACCAGATCGTCCTGGGTTTCTTTGGCGAACTCAGCAAGTTTGACACGCAAAAGTGGCCCCAGGAGCCAGTTGCTTGAGCAAGCTTAGTCCTGCGCCCGCCACCTTGCTTAGTGGCTGGCGCAGGACTAAGCTCGCTCATGCAACTGACCCCTTGGTCCATCTGGCGTATCAGTTTGACACACTTAAATAGCCCCACGTTGATCTGGCGAAGAAGTTGTCCACGCCCGACGGCCGCAAGTGGCCCTTGCACATACATCCCAGTAAGAAGAGTCCTCACGGACGACTGTGCGGGCCCACTGCGGCCGTCATGGGACCGAAGACGTTTGCTAGTGGGGACACACACAGACACACAACCGTGCGTGGGCTTACTGTGCCCGCCGTCTGCCCCAATACCTTTTGCTATTGAGGAAGTGACCCCGGGTCGGACTGGCATGGTGATCATTCGGGTGGGTTGCGCCGGGCGAGCAGAAATCACCTTCAGATGAACATAAGGAAGGCAAGAGGCACAGATAATCATCACTCCTGCATTAGCTTGGCCTCATCACGATCTATGACTCTTGCAGCTAGGGTGTGTTTGATGATCGGATGTGTATTTCGAATATGAATGTCGACAAAGGATTGGATATTGAAATGTGTCAAGAAAAGGGGTGGCCAGGGTGGGATGGAGGGGAGATGAGTTTGTGTGTCTTGACAATTTGACGCTTATAATGTATACCCTGCAAACCTGTGACCCCCCCCCCCCTTCTATCCCCGTCCTCCCCCCCCCCCACCCTCCACCCCCACCCCACACACACACACCTTGCCGCTCTGACATATTCTGCTCAAACGCCGATCGGCCTCATATTATGTCTTTAGTGTGTGTTTGCATAATATGACAGAAATGCATGTCGCTGCTGGTTAGCTGTCACTGCATGGAGGGCGTTTCTCACGACTTTTGGACAGGATCGAGAATCTTTCAATCACAAATCACAAAATTAACTTGCATGTACCCTCTAATGACTGCGCCAGATGTAGGCCTTGCAAGGGACCCTAGGGCCAACGTAGGCCACAGTGGGCCCGCGCACAGTCGTGCAATTCTACAGACAGATCGAGCATGATGGTTCACGGGTGGTGCCATAATATTCTGGCACCACCCGTGAACCATCATGTTCGATCCATGTCTTGCTATGGTGTGTCGGGGCTAAACGAGATAAGCTGTGCCTTTCTTCGTGGCTCACATCAAACTGCCAAAGAAGATAATTAGTCACTGTGCTCAAATTGTTTGTATTCCTTCTGTGTTTTGTTCCGATCATGGGTACACAAAGTGGTGCATGCATGGTAACAATTAAAAGACCTTAAATAAGTTCTTTCTTTCGGATTGTGTATGGACATTGTACAATGAACTATAAATGTATCATATTCCCAGACGTGTGCGATTTGTTTCCTGACTTTGAGAGGTTATTGACGATCCGAAGTTGAATACGACACCGACTATAACGTGGTGTTACATAGTACCTAGTTTAAAGCAAATACAGACACGTTCAGACACATGCAATGACCCAGACACTAATTCAAGATCATAATTCTTTATTTTATTATAACGGACTTTCACAACTTTTAACTTTACTGAACAGTTCAAAGAAATCGGGAGAAAATGAAGACAGTTATAATTATGAGGAAGTATGCAAAATGAAACTTTCTCTTGTCGCTAATGTATCCTGTTTACAATAACGCGTAACTGTAAGAAAGTAATCTGAAACATCACCGTAATATGAAGGTACCGAAAGTGGCACAAAATAATTATGTGTGCCTTGATTTTTTAAAAGTATAAACTGGGACAGACAAAAAGAAGATAATACAATTTATGACTTAGAAGACGAATCGAAGCCTCTATAATATAGGCAACTAAAGAAGATAATCAAGTAGTTCCAAGGTCTCAGTACACATTTCAGTATCTGAAATTCAGTTTTTGTTTGTAATTACAGCTAAATAGTAGATCATTTTAACCCATTCAGCCCTGACGCACTACAGCAGGTGATGGGTCGACCAAGATAATTCAAGGGTAGTGCCAGATTAGCTTGGCACTTGTCGGCGCCAAGCTAATCTGGCACTGCCCTTAAATTATCATTGTCGATTCATCTCATGTAGTTTAGCAAGGACAAACACGAAAAGAGGCCTGTGATCCTATTGTTTCCATCTTTGAGAAACAAAGTATCATTCATTCATTCATTCATTCATTCATTCATTCCTGCAAATGGTGCATTGTCATTAGATGACGCCTCCAAAATTTGGGAAATACGGCCGTCGGGCTGAATGAGTTAATCCATATAGGCCACACATGTCTACCTCGTTTTTGTCGTATTCGCATACACCGTGTGGCGTTTTCTTTTCTAAGTCGATTACATGCCACTGAATCCCAGCAATGTTCAACTTATTACAATCTAACGTGCTCGCATGCGAAATAGGTCTCCATAATGATTGCCCTGAAAACTGAGCGAATGCATCCAGTAGAAAGGCCCCTTCCCATAATCTCTAGCATGCCAAGAAGATTAGATCTTGATGATACATACATTTTCTAAAAGGAAACGCGAAATATGCTCACACTGCAACAGTACCAAGCTCCTATGTGTAATAGTAATGAAATATTTCTTGTGTACGAACGCTCGAAATTTCTAGCTACAAAATGAATGTCGCAAAGCACAGTTTTGCTCTGGACTGGGTACATAAATTATATTGAGCAACATTTTGATTGACATAGTGTCGATTACCGAATGATGCGATTACTTGGCCCAAAACAAAATGTCCCTTGTCGGACGACTTGGACATTTTGATTCAGGTCTCGTAATCACATCTGGATAGTACAGCCATTGCGTATGGGATGAAAATCAGTGCAGAGAAGACCAAACTGGTGACCAATAACGCCAGTGGCATTGACACTGAAATCATGGTTGGAGGCCAAAAACTGGAAACAGTTAAGAAATTCAAATACTTAGGAGCCATTGTGACAGATGAGGGATCAAAACCAGAAATACTGTCCAGGATTGCACAGACAACAACAGCAATGACAAGACTGAAGACCATATGGAAGGACAGAAACATCACACTCTGCTCCAAGATCAGACTGATGCGCTCCTTAGTCATCTCGGTGTTCTTGTATGCCTGCGAGTCATGGACCCTCACAGCAGACTTCGAAAGGAGGATACAAGCCACTGAAATGAGATGTTTTCGAAGGCTGCTTGGCATCTCATACAAAGATCACATCACAAATGAGGAACCGGGAAGCAGAATCAGGCAAACCATCGGGTCCTATGAAGACTTATTAGCCATTGTGAAAAAACGCAAACTGAAGTGGTATGGGCATGTCACGCGTTCAGCAGGGCTTGTCAAAACAATCCTGTAAGGCACTGTGCAAGGAGGACGAAGGAGAGGAAGACAGAGGAAAAGATGGGAGGACAATATTTCAGAGTGGACAGGACTGAAGCTGGGCGATACGCTGAGAATGGCAGTGAACAGAGAGGATTGGAGGGAGCTGGTTGCCAAGTCATCAGTGGTGCCCCAACGGTCGGCAAGACTACGGGATATAGATAGATAGAGATAGATAATCACATCTGCATGTTATCGGTACTCTATCACGCAAAATGTTGCTCAATATAATATAATAGCGGATTTTAACAAGTAGAATTAATTAATTAATGACATTAAAAATTTGTATTACACACAATTAACACAATACACCATGATCACTGGAATCATAGAATGAGATACTTACACAACCTGAACCTGACTGTTGTGTGTCCGCGAAGCAGAAATCTTGTAAACTGGCGGAGGTGTGGCAGCCTGGTGTTCTATCAGACCTCGTGTGTGTGTGTGTGTGTGTGTGTGTATGTGTGTGTGTGTGTGTGTGTGTGTGTGTGTGTGTGTGTGTGTGTGTGTGTGTGTGTGTGTGTGTGTGTGTGTGTGTGTGTGTGTGAGTGTGTAAGACACGAGTATCCCTCGTATTTGTGTTTGTCGAAGCCTGAAACTTTACGAAATGCTTTGATCGAGATGTATTTCGGAGAGCCTCATCGTTAAAGAAAAAATAAATTGCCGTTTACATAAAGTCGGTTGACCCGCATTTGAGTCCGTAATTTTGGTTCTATTCATTTGGATTTTTGGATATAGCTAGCTTTAAAATAGACATTGGACAAGTTTATTAGCCAGCATTGTACATTTTCAACTTTTTCGAAAAAAAAAATAATTCATTGAAAAAAAGAAAAAAAGAAGAAGTAATAATTCTCGACTTCTTCAGATGGAATAGGCAGTGACAGTAACAGAAAGATGCCCCAAACAACGTCAGTGTTACACGGTGTTCCTAAATTGTCGCAAAGCACCAGGCACGTTTGTGTTATGCATTAATTGACGCAATGCTCTCTCTCTCTCTCTCTCTCTCTCTCTCTCTCTCTCTCTCTCTCTCTCTCTCTCTCTCTCTCTCTCTCTCTCTCTCTCTCTCTCTCTCTCTCTGTGTTTGTCTCTCTGATAGACAATCTATTTTTGTTATGATGTAGACCCCCGGACGTACTGTGCAAAAAGCGGTTAAATACATGCAAGCGCATTTAGAAGAGGATTTGTGGTCTGGTCCATACCATCTTGTTTAAGCTTATCCTTCTGATTCTCTCACCACCTTAACTCTCCATACCCCCAACCCGCACGGCAATGACACACACAAACACAGACAGAGGGCGCTTTGGGCTATTTATACGTTCTGTGCGCAAGCGTAGCCACTGCCATTCTGAAGAAGAATAAGGTTGGATGACCCATGCCTACAAAACCTCCTTCGTATGAGCTTGCATGCATTTCCCACCTTTTCCACAATACGTTCGCAGATATAACACAAATTCAGAGAGACTGTCATCGCGTTAACACATACACATGTATAACACTGATGTGCTGGTGCTTTGCGTATAACATTGATGTGCTGGTGCTTTGCGTATAACACTGATGTGCTGGTGCTTTGCGTATAATATTGATGTGCTGGTGCTTTGCGTATAACATTGATGTGCTGGTGCTTGCGTATAACATTGATGTGCTGGTGCTTTGCGTATAATATTGATGTGCTGGTGCTTTGCGTATAACATTGATGTGCTGGTGCTTTGTGTATAACACTGATGTGTTGGTGCTTTGCGTATAACATTGATGTGCTGGTGCTTTGCGTATAACACTGATGTGCTGGTGCTTTGCGTATAACACTGATGTGCTGGTGCTTTGCGTATAATATTGATGTGCTGGTGCTTGCGTATAACATTGATGTGCTGGTGCTTTGCGTATAACACTGATGTGCTGGTGCTTTGCGTATAATATTGATGTGCTGGTGCTTTGCGTATAACATTGATGTGCTGGTGCTTTGCGTATAACACTGATGTGCTGGTGCTTTGCGTATAACACTGATGTGCTGGTGCTTTGCGTATAATATTGATGTGCTGGTGCTTTGCGTATAACATTGATGTGCTGGTGCTTGCGTATAACATTGATGTGCTGGTGCTTTGCGTATAATATTGATGTGCTGGTGCTTTGCGTATAACATTGATGTGCTGGTGCTTTGTGTATAACACTGATGTGTTGGTGCTTTGCGTATAACATTGATGTGCTGGTTCTTTGCGTATAACACTGATGTGCTGGTGCTTTGCGTATAACACTGATGTGCTGGTGCTTTGCGTATAATATTGATGTGCTGGTGCTTGCGTATAACATTGATGTGCTGGTGCTTTGCGTATAACATTGATGTGCTGGTGCTTTGCGTATAACAATGATGTGCGTGGTGCTTTGCACAAAACACTGATGTACTGGTTCTTTGCGTATAACACTGATGTGCTGGTGCTTTGCGTATAACACTGATGTGCTGGTGCTTTGCGTATAACACTGATGTGCTGGTGCTTTGCTTATAACACTGATGTGCTGGTGCTTTGCGTATAACACTGATGTGCTGGTGCTTTGCGTATAACACTCATGTACTGGTTCTTTGCGTATAACACTGATGTGCTGGTGCTTTGCGTATAACACTGATGTGCTGGTGCTTTTCGTATAACACTGATGTGCTGGTGCTTTGCCTATAACACTGATGCTTTGCGTCAACTAGGAACATTGTAAGACACAGACGCGTTTGGTGCTTTAACGTCTTTACGTCACCGTCACTATCTGATTCTTCTCCAGAAGTTGAGGATTCTTAAGGAGGTTTTTTCAATGATTTTTTAGTTTCGAAACATTGAAGAGGTGAAAAGATGAGGATTTCATTCCAAAGTCTACCGTATTGTTTGGAGCTCACACGCGCTTTCCTTTTAGGAACATTCAGAGTTGTTCATATTTGTAGGCAAATTATGCTGATCCATTTCCCTCCTCTCTAAACCAACCTCTGATCAACACACATGCCGGCGCACACAAATAAAGACGGACACACGACGCATCCCGCCATTAGTACGCTCTGTTGGCTCGTGTAGCGACAGGAATTCTGAAGAAGAAGAATAGCACGAGCAGCAAAATGACGTCACTCTAAATTTCACGTCATGGCATCGCTAGTCCACGACGCCGTGTGATGAATTTGATGCTTCACGTCACTCACCCGAAAGGCAGGCAGCCTCTTCCAGGGCTGAATGTGTTGTTCCAGACATGACAGCCTCTTCCACGGCTGACTGTTTGATGATATATAGTGGATCAAAAACTTGCAAAAATGAATTTATTTTGAAGCTAGAAGAGATACAACGCTGGATTACGCGCTCATTCAATATCTCCCTTTAATCTAGCTGTATGCAAAGCATGCAGTAACAATTTAAAAAAAAAAAACGGACTCAAATGGGTATTAACCGCTGTTTGTGAAACTGCATTTTTTGGGTCAAACCCACCCTAATCCATACACACTGGCACACAGAAATAAAGATGGACACACGGCGATTCCCGCCATTTGACAGCTCTGTGGTCTGGCGCAGCATCTATCTATCTGTCACGACCCGCTTCCGGGGCGCGACCTATGAGCTCTACAACTCGAGATACACCCAACCCACACTAACACAAACCTAACACGAATACCAAAGGAACAACGACGAGGACATTTATTACATAAAAACCCTAACAACCAACTATTCACACTCAATCCTAACCACGCACTCACACATCACGTTCACACTCACACACGTCCAAACTCCCCACGCCGAATAACCACTATACACAACACGAAATAACATACATCACGTTCACACTCACACACGTCCAAACACCCCACGCCGAATAACCACTATACACAACACGAAATAACATACATCACGTTCACACTCACACACGTCCAAACTCCCCACGCCGAATAACCACTATACACAATACGAAATAACACACATCACGTTCACACTCACACACGTCCAAACTCCCCACGCCGAATAACCACTATACACAATACGAAATAACACACATCACGTTCACACTCACACACGTCCAAACTCCCCACGCCGAATAACCACTATACACAATACGAAATAACACACATCACGTTCACACTCACACACGTCCAAACTCCCCACGCCGAATAACCACTATACACAATACGAAATAACACACATCACGTTCACACTCACACACGTCCAAACTCCCCACGCCGAATAACCACTATACACAACACGAAATAACATACTTAATAAACCAAAATAGCCCTAATACAACAGGCTCAGGAAACTAATATATAATAAACTAAATATCTTAAATAAGGTACAAAATGACATTTATAATAAAACTACTTTCCTTATTAAAAATGCAAAAGAAACAGGCTGAAAAGCTTAAGTCGCGAGCCACTGGACCCCGACGCGGGAAGCACAAGCGTCAGCACTAACGCCAGTTAGACCAACGCCTTTGCTTCCGCAAAAAGTCCCTCACAGCGCGTGGCTCCTTAAGTCATGCAGTATTCAAAATAACACTATCAAATATACAAAGAACCAAATATGCTTATTAACACACACATGAAAATCGAGGAAAATGAATGTAATTCGCAAGCTACTAAATCTCCCCAGCGGGATCACGAACGACAAGTTCGAATCAAACTAAAGCTTTCACACACTAGACACTCGCAGCACAAGGCTTCTTTACCTAGCAACGTTTCAGAATACACACGGCTCCTTTAACTAGCAACTTTTCAGAAAACACAAGGCTCCTTTAACTAGCAACGTTTCAGAATAAACAAGGCTTCTTTAACTAGCAACGTTTCAGAATAAACAAGGCTTCTTTAACTAGCAACGTTTCAGAACTAACAATATCACGTATACAAATGGAACAAATGTCCTTAGCTTAACACGACTGAAAGTTGAATAAACTCAATATATTTCACGTCACTGGACCTTCTCGCCTGAAGCACAACCGTTAACTCAGCTCGACGCTCTTGCTTCCGCAATAAGGTCTTCCGTAACACAGGCTGCCTTTAAATAATACAATAACTCAAAATGTCACTGTGATAAAGCTCCTCTCACAATACAGTCACTACGAGGAGATAAAATAAATCTCACAATGTTCTTCACAAGATTATACGCAAACAAAACCTCGCTTAAACAGGCCTGAAAATAATAAACGGGACGACCCGGCCTGACTAAACACGAGGCGCGCCGCGACACTCGCAAAGGCACTCCGGTTCGGCGTCGTAGCCCCACAAGGCGGAGTGACACAGTCAGCCTCCACTCACAGCACAACAATGGAGTAGGATAGGAACCAGTCGAAAATTGGATGCACTAAAACACAGGTGCAAAAATACACACATAAATACCTAACAAAATTAAACAAGATAATCACATCACTCTTCCCTCAACCGTTAATTGCCGTCTTTCATATTCCCATCACTTCTCTCACACAACAATAAATTCAACCACCACAAAGTACATATTTACAATCGCATCACGCTTCCCGCAACAATAAATTCAACCTCAGCAGAATACATATTTACTCGCCAGTGAGCATCTTAATCAAAACAATATGAGGATTTCATCCCAAAGTCTATCGTATTGTTTGGGAACATTCAGAGATGGGACGCGGTGGGGCGATTTCAAAGAACAAACACGACAACATAGGCGGCTAGACTAAAACTCTGACAGTGAAGTAACAAGATAACAATTACGTCATGTCTAGTTACGCAAACCTCTCTCTCTCTCTCTCTCTCTCTCTCTCTCTCTCTCTCTCTCAAAATGGCGTGAGTGCGAGTAAGTCGCACAGTCACATCGCTCCATCTCCAGTGACAATTGTGTTGGCAGTGTTTGGTTTGATGTGTGATTTTTAGCTTCAGTGACTTGTGATAGTGACTTCTATTGGAGTGTGATTTTTCCATCTGTGTAACATTCATTTTGCCAGAGTTATTTACGTTTCTTTTTTTTTTTCTTTTTCTTCTTCTTCATCACTGTTCTGTTGAATACTTCGGGCATTGGAACATGGACGCTTCCGTTTCTGTGTCGCTTGGCGCCACAGTGGCCGGCGTGCCTAGTACAGTCGTATTAAGCAGTCAGTCTCCAGATCCGAGTCTGCTGTGAACCTATACAGAGATCCTTATGGTGCCCGCAGATGCGAAAGCTCATGAGAATCCTGGCTGCGCGAGTAGATTCAGTGACTGTTTCCATCGAGTATTAGACGTGTTGACAGGGATGATAAACAGACCGCGCTCTGCTAGTGCGAGCTCACATTCCAGCTTATCACCTGATGATCAGTACAAGTATGATGAGTAAGGCATTTCGGAGTCTGAGCCGTTAGAATTCTCTTCTATTGCAGATGTGTGTAAAAAGTGACGCTAGCCCCAGTGCTTGACAGTCCCTGAGCGCAGCAATGAGCTATCATGGCAATCGGCATGACCATGAGGCTGGCACCAGCTGTGTAATCTGCCGTGACCACACACACCCTCCTCCATGGGCCCCTCCACCCACGCCAACCATGTCAGATAATTAACTATCCCACCATCTTCCCTCCACCACCACACCCTCCCCTATCCCACCATCTTCCCTCCACCACCACACCCTCCCATCAGTCCACCACCTTTAAATTAATTTCACCATGGGCTGCTAGCTTTATGCTGGCACTTCATGTGTAGCATACCACCACCCCTTCCCTCTACCACCGCCGCCCCCTCCCCTATCCCTCCACCACCACCATGGGCCCTATCACCCGATCTGCAAATGCCAAGCACGCCATGGACACTTCCATTGAGAAAATTCGCCATACAATGGATCCTATTCAAAAGACTTTCACTAGCGATAAACTTTCGCTATGGAGATTCATACTCCACACATGGCCGGTACGTCGCCGGGTGTCCAGCCGCCATTACCGCCGACTGGTTCGACTACGAGCAAACCAGAAATCAGCTCAGTATTATCACCCTCCCCACTCCAATGTGCAACCCTTCCCCTCCTAATCTCTACAAGACATTTCTCCAACTCTACCTCGAATCGAGCAAGCTCATCACTATCACCCTCTACCATACTACAGGCACTGTGCTTGTGCAAGGGACCGCATGCCGACAGTGGGTGGATGAGGAGTTTGACAAGATGAAAACAATAGTGAGCACAATGTCTGACGAGACAACTACCCCTGCCATTGAACCCCCGATATCTAAATCCTCGTCCGAACACCCCCTGATTACCCCGTCAATACCTGCCATTGAACCCCCCTCATCTGACTCCTCAACTTCACCCTCCCAGTCTCCACTCGCATCTCAGCCCGGCCATCCAGTCTTAAACGCAAATAATCACCCACAGCTCCGCCCACCAACGGGTACACCCGTGGCTAATGAAATCACCGATATCCCGGACAAGATCAATGCAGCCCCTTTAACACCATGCGCCCTGGTTCCTCTGACTGAGAGTACGGCACTGAGACTGATCATCGCGCTGCAACATCAACTGGCCGAGTCTACAGCCGCCATCACCACTCTCCAGTCAGAGCTGCGTCAGTGCCGTGCCGAGCTGCAGGGTGTTAGGAAGGAGTGTGCTGACCTCAGACAGGGGCACGACAACTTGGCATCCCTTGTCCTCGACAGCGAGGTAAAGGCCAAAAAGGAAATCAAGGCTACTGATACAGGGCTGCGAGAGTTGATGAACACAACTACAGCAGAGATGAAAAACGACCACGCTATACTCACCAAAAAGATGAGAAGCCTCGTTTCCTCCAGAGACTGTCATGCAGGAAAGCTAGACGAAATCAACAAACGCCTTGACACTTTCGTTAGCCAGTCCATTGAGATAAAAACCCCTCATGCTCGACAACCTTCCCCAGCACCCTCCACTACTGCACCCTCCTTCCAGCACAATCATGCTGACGTCAGCGTTGAATTCCTAGCCAACGTGTCAACATCAAACAGGTTCCAGGGGTTGGGCCAGGATGATAATCAGTCTGCTGTCCTCCAGCCCCAAAATACCGGCGTGAAAAAGGGACAGCAAACTTACAAGCAGCAGGACGGCAATATGACACCACTGGACAGACTCCGCAGAATGAAAATCCGCCCTGAGGTAAACACTCTTCTCATTGGAGATTCTGTCACCAAATTCATCGATGAGAAGAGAATGACGACTGCTGACTCTATGGTGCAGAATCTATCAGTGTCAGGCCTCAGGGTGGATCACCTGGGTCAGTGGCTGAGCGCACAACCCCTAAACCCTAATATACGGACTGTCACCATCCACGTCGGCATCAACAGCTGCTGGGATGGGGCTGTCAGCCAACAGACGTGGCTCAAACTTTGTGGCCTGCTGTCAGCAAAGTTCCCCAAAGTCAGACTACAAATGTCTTCCCTCCTCCCGACACGTGGCAGCCATCATCCCCTACACCGACCTGCACACGACTCGAACAAAGCCCTCAAAACTGTGTGCAAACAGGAAAAGGTCACTTTTATCGAACACACATCAACTTTCCTGTCAAGCAGAGGTGCACCCAAGCAGGTCATGTATTATGATAAGCTCCACCCCAGCGACCACGGCGTTAGTGCACTGGCCCGGAACATACGACGCGCTGACCTGCCGCCGACGTCCCCGGGTGAGGACAGACGGGCCGCACAGCCGAACAGTGGCCACTCATCCGATTCGCGTCCTCTCCCCGGGTCACAGTACACTGGTGAGGACAAGCGTATTACGCAACACCACCAGCAGCCCGGGCCTGCCCCCGCCGCTCTTGAGGCAGCCCCTGGTCAGGCCGCTGATAGGCGTGAGTCTTCTGCGACCAACAGCAGTGGCCTGGAGGCTTCTCGCAGGTCTCGGGCACACACCACCACCCCTCTGTGTCAGGAACAGAGGCATAGTCGGCCGCTACAACTGTCCGCTGCTACGGAGTACCCTCCCTTACCATCTACTATGACAGCGAGCCATCTTTCAGCGCCTAATACCAGAGGATGGGAGAAGAGGGGATTAGCCCTCACTGCCTCCCCTCTTGATTCACACCAAGTTCAGGCGCTAAGTGTTAGCATTGCACAAGCCATATTGCAATTCTACTCACAGCAGTAACCCCCACCCCACCCCATTACCCTCCACCTCGCCGCACGCCCCCCTCCGCCTTCCCCCTTTCCGCCCTACCCCCCTCCCCCGGTGTAATTAGGGAAGTTAGGGATGTTTGTTTGTTGTAGCGCAGACTGCATCATTTTGTTGGTTCGCGTTGTAGGACACTGCAAGCTGAACGTGGACACTTGTGAATTCAGTGCCAAGTGCCGTTCACATATATATGAATATATAAAACTGTCGTTTGAAACAGTGTTCGTGACTGCTCGGGTGGACAGAGTTTCTGCGTCATTTGAATTTTCTTTTCTGTTAGTTTGTGTGCTATTTTTCTCATTTTCATTCTCTACCAGGTAATAATAAGATTATGTGTCATTTTCTTTCGTGACACAAAGACGTCAGTGACTTGACCTTCATTGTTGATGAGAAAAAACAACCACCAAACATTACAGGCCTAGCATCGTGTGTTTAGAGCGAGTGCTTACGACGTCCAGTGTTGTTCTTCACCAGTAAGATTAATTACACTGTATACGGAGTCGCTTGAAGGACTTTCTCTAGCGAGCTCTGCAGTCTCATTGACGATATTTCCGTCAAAAGTGTGGACTATAGTTTTCAATGCTATTGTCTGTCTGTGTTAATATTCATTAGTTGCACGAATCGCAGCCACACAGACTCTCACTGTTACTTGTGACAATTGCTGAAAACTAATTTTCTCCGAATTTTAATCTTTTGTTGATTCGGGGTGTGAGACATTGAAGAGTACCTGGGATATTTTAGTCCCCACGGACGTGTGTAAGCCTTCTGAAGGCCTATTCCCCTGCGTACAGTGATTACGCCTCTAGTCTTTGTTTATTGTGTTTATTGCACTTAGAATAGTTTAGTTAGTGATTTTATACTTTTTATTTGTATCATTATTATTACTTTCTATTTGGCACGTGTTACGGATACATTCTGTTGATTTTCTTCTTTTTTGTTTTTCTACAAACACATTGACTTTGCGTGAAATGAGTGGCGTAAAACTCAAGACGAAAGATCTCCGCATTGGTCATCTCAATATTTACCATCTTTGCAATAAGTTGCCTGACATATGTGTTTATCTAAATGGAGCAGACCCGTTTCATATTTTGGGACTGTCTGGGCGTCTCAATTCAAATGTATCAGATATATCCATCCAAGTTCCTGGATTTACTGTCATGAGACGTGATCCTACGGCCCATGGACAGACAGGATTAGCTGCTTATGTTCACTCGTCTATTCAAGATTTTATACGTAGACGACATGATTTAGAAACCAAAGATATTGAGTGTATGTGGCTTGAACTGAAGGCCCCCCAATCTCCATCATTTCTTATTGGCCTTCTGTACCGCAACCCTGCTGCGAACTTTGAGTGGTATGATGATTTCCTTAGTATGTGTGATAAAGCTTGTAATCCCAACTCCAATGTCATCCTCATGGGAGACTTTAACATAGACATGCTAAAGCCTCACCATGCGTGGGACTCTACGTTAAGGTTGTTGGGTCTGCAACAGTTAATCACTTCACCCACACGGATCACACAAACAACATCCACACTCATAGATCATATATACACAACCAAGCCAGAGTCTGTTCATAATGTATCTGTCGGTAACCTTAGTATCAGCGACCATTTTCCCATCCGCTGTAAGTGGTCTACTAAACTCCCTAAAGCAAAGAAAGGATGCCATACGTATATCACCTATCGCTCCTTTAAAAGTTTTAATGAAAGCGAGTTTCTGTTTGATCTTAACAGCGCACCTTTTGATGAAGTATTTAGTACATCTGACCCTGACAGCGCTCTGTCTGTTTGGTATACCATCTTTCTTAAGATCTTAAATAAACATGCGCCCCTGCGGAGGAGACGCGTCAAACACGCATCACTCCCGCCGTGGCTTACTCAAGACATCATTCAAGCCATGAGGGTGAGAGATGATCTGAGACAGCAGAAGTGCTTCACTGAATTTAAGCGTGAGCGCAATCGCGTAAAATCTCTTGTGCGACAGGCTAAAAAATCTTTCATTGATCGCTTGATTAAACAAGACATGTCCACGCTCTGGCGCGCTATGGCCGTAGTGACTGGAGGCAAGTGTAATAAATCTCCTTTAATCCCTTCTGATCTGACTGCAGACATGTTTAACGACCATTTCCTCTCAGTTGCCGAGTCTCTTGTCCCTTCAGAAGCAAGTTCTCAGCCCTACTCTTGCTCAGACAGACTAGTTGACTTTTGTGGAACGCGAACTGCAGGATCTGATCCTTTCGTGATTCCACCACTGGCAGTGCACGAAGTCGGTAGGACAATTAGTTCAATGAAGAATAAGAAATCGTCCGGGCCAGATGAAATCAGCCCCAAAATACTTAAATTAGCTATTCCTTATGTTATTGAAACAATAACCTATATTTATAATTTGTGCATTCAAACGAATATTTTCCCAAAAGAACTTAAAAAAGCCAAGGTTATACCCCTCCCGAAAACAAGAGATATGACTGATGTTAATAACTATCGCCCCATCTCACTATTGTCCATCCTTAGTAAACCACTTGAACGGCATAAACATCTCTTGGAATATTTAGAAAATCATACATTAATCCACCCCCTTCAGTCGGGATTCAGACCAAAGCACAGCTGTCACACGGCCCTAGCACGTCTAACTGATGTGTGGCTACGCTCAATAAATCAGGGCGAATTTACCGGCGCTGTATTTATTGACTTACGAAAAGCCTTTGATCTTGTGGACCATAAACTTCTACTTTCCAAGCTAAATGTGTACTTCGGTAGTTCGTTTGGCAATAAATGCATTTCTTCCTCAATTAACTACAGCCAGAAATCTCTTTACCACCATGGCACAACTCCACTTTTTGCCTCATATCTTAGCGACAGACAGCAGCGCGTCATGGTCAATGGATCATACTCCTCAAGCGGATTAGTAACACGGGGAGTTCCCCAGGGTTCAGTCCTAGGGCCTCTTCTGTTTTGCCTCTTTATAAATGACCTACCGCTACATTTGACTAGCGACAAAATTTCATGTGATTTATTCGCTGATGACGCCACAATTCACACCCCGGACAAGAGTATTGATTCTTTAAATGGCCGTTTGCAGCAGGGTTTGAGCGAAATTTCCACTTGGTGCGCAAACAATGAAATGATTTTAAATCCTTCCAAAACGGAATGCATGACGATAGCAACCCGTCAGAAGCACCAGCTCAAGCCACTTACACTCAGCCTGACTATCCATAATGACATCGTTAATCAGGTCACGGAACACCGATTACTTGGTGTAATTGTTGATGACCAGATGAAGTGGCAATCACACATAAATGCTGTATGTAAAACTGTTGCTAGAAATGTTTTTATGCTTTCAAAGTTGAATTACTTTATCGATGTTGATGCCCGCAAGTTATTTTACAATGCGCATGTCAAATCCCACATCGATTATGCGTCCACGATATGGGATGGCAGCGGTGACATACACTTAAAGAGGCTTAACTCCCTGCATCGGAGAGCAGCGAAACATATCCTGCCTGATTCAGCCCTAACAACTGATGAAAGACTTGAAAAACTGAAAATGCTACCTCTTAGCAAGCATCACCTCTTAAACAAGGGTGTGGTTATGTATAAAATCTGGAATGAGATTCACCCAAAATATCTTTGTAAGCTCTTTACCAAGGCAAGTTCAGGTTATTCTACTTCAAGACGAAACTTTATTACACCTCGCCCCAGGATAGATCTATTTAAAACCAGTGTATCTTTCTCAGGCGCATCTTTCTGGAACACACTGCCAACATGTATAACACACGCTAGCTCCCTCTCCTCTTTCAAGGAATGCCTCCTCAAGTACTTGTCTGCTGATACATAATCTACCACAAGTATTCGTATCAAACATGTGCTTATCGTATAATCAGTGCATGCTGCCGTATGGTTTGTGCATACTAATAATAATCGCCTAATTACATAATTCAACTTTCTATTATAATCCAAATAATTTTGCTGTCTGAAGTGAATTTTCACTATGATCCAAATGATTTGCTTCGTATATAGGTCAAGTTATCATTAGCGCGTGTCTGTGTGTGCGCGCGAGCGTGTATGTGTCAGTGTGCGCGTTGCGTGTACTTTTTATTTTTCGTTTGTTTTTTGTATGACCGAATGAATGAATGAATTTTGTTTAATGTCTCTTCATGTTTAATGTTTTCTAATTTTTCTTTGTGTAATTTGGTACTATTAGTATTACAATTATTATCCTGTGTTTGTAGAGTAGCAACGGCAAGTATGAAAAATGGCACACGTGCTAATTACTTTATCCGTTGAGAAATAAAGTTTCATTTCATTTCATTTCATTTCATTTCTCTCTCTCTCTCTCTCTCTCTCTCTCTCTCTCTCTCTCTCTCTCTCTCTCTCTCTCTCTCTCTCTCTCTCTCTCTCTCTCTCTCTCTCTCTCTCTCTCTCTCTCTCTCTCTCTCTCTCTCTGTGTGTGTGTGTGTGTGTGTGTGTGTAAACAAAATCTTCGAAGGTTGCGTACGTACAAGCTTGAAATTAGGGTAGGTGCTTTATTCAGGGGGTGCCTAGGAGCCCCTCCGAGGATGTCTCATTGAAGAGTTAAAAGACCGTTTATAGGAAGTCGGTTGACTTACATTAGAGCCCGCTATTTTCATTATATTCTCTTACGGTTTTGGATATAGCCCTGTCGGATTGGAGAAAGACATTGGATGAGATCGTTAGCCAGCTTTGTATCTTTTGAACATTTTCAGAAAAAAATAATTCTATGCAGAAAAAAAAGAAGAAGTAAAAAACCTCGATTTCTAGAGAAAATCAGACAGTGACGGTGACGCAAAAGCAGAAATTTCGACACGACGCAGACATCGACGCAATCTCTCTCTCTCTCTCTCCAAATATTTCTGACGTCAGACTGATTTTTCTGTGAAATACACAGTGAACGCAACTCTTTATGCATAGGCTGCCATACTGGGTCGAGTAAGTGTGCTTGATTTTTGCCGCTGGAATTTCAAACGTTTACCAGCGTTGCTGCTTCTAAGCATCCAGTGGCAATTCCAGAATCCGTAGCAAGAAAGTGCGGACTTTTTCACTGGATTCAAGAGACAAAACTTCTAAATTTTAAGCACAGGACTGCGTGGCAAGCGACTGGATATACGGTAGGTCTGATTGCGTACATGAAGCATGTATTGTTGACATCTTTTGCCAACCAGTACTGAGCTCATACCCTCATTCAACAAGTACTCGATCTTAAAAAAAAAAAAAACGCAACCTGAAATGTCATTGATCTGTCACATTTTCTTTATTTATTTCTCTTTCTCTCTTACTGCATGAGTGGCAACAGACTTTGCTTTCTAAACATCATACGTGTTGACAAGCTCAATAGAAAGTTTCGAGCTCTCAGTTCAGTTTGAATTACAACAATTTTGTGTAGCACTTGTGTAGTATGTTCACCGCTTGGGTCATCTCGAAATAAAATGCACATTCCTTTTTATTTCCCAGTAGTCTGCTACCATTTGATCTTTTCGTTTTCCGTTTATTTATGATGTAAGATGCCGGACAGCCCTTATGTTCAAAGTGTGGAAGCGCAACACACCTGAGTACATCTCCACTTTGTTCCGCAAGTCTGAGTCCAAGCTTGGAAACATCAGAAAGCTTTTCATAGTCGCAAAACCAAGGATTGATCTATATAAAACCAGCTTATCCTGCTCATGGACACATATCTGGAATGCTCTTGCCGACCATGTAAAATCCGCCTCCTCGCTAGCCTGTTATAAAAAGGGTCTATGCAAGTATTTTGTGGATCACTCGTAGGGCCAAGGGATGCCTTAACTACATGTATTATATGTTTCTGTCTATGCTGGGTCCAATTTATTCGCAATTAAGCCTGTTATCTTTTTCATTTATCATGTGAACTACTGCCTATGTCAACAGTGTTGTCAATTGTTTGCCAGTATTATGTTTTACTGATATGTATGTGCATGTGTAGATAGTCTTGTAGTTGTTAGCAACGGCAGGTTTGTAAAATGGCTGTGTCAATGACGATGTCAATGCCTTAACCGTTGTAAATAAAGTTTATTTGATCCATTGATTCAGTGATCTAATTGTAATCGCTCAGACAAAAGACCTAGGGCATATTCGTGCGCAATACTAGAATTGCGGATTGGCCAGCTGATTAAAAGATACAGGTACGGCAATGGTTCAAGCAGGTAGGTAATGGGGCAACCCGGGCGGTCCGTGGCGCAGTGGTTAAGGCGCCTGCTACCAATGCGTGCGAGGTTCGATACCGGGTTTCCGCGTCGGACTTTTCTCCTCTGGTAAGTGTCACCGTTAATTCGGGGGGACATAAGCCGCGTATCCGGAGGCGGCATGTCTCGAATGAGTTAAGCTTATCCTTCTGATCCATTTCCCTCCTCTCTAAGCCAATTTCTGATCAACACTCACGCCGGCGCACACAAATAAAGACGGACACACGGCGATTCCCGCCATTAGTACGTTCTGTGGGTTTGTGTAGCGACAGGAATTCTGAAGAATAATAGAACGAGCAGCATGCAAAATGACGTCACTATAAGCTTCACGTCATGGCTTTGCTAGTCTTACGAAGAGAGAGAACAATAGAGTCCCGATAGACAATGAATTCAATAGAGCCGCATCAGTCATTAATTTACATCATTTTTTAATATCATATTTTTGACCCCAATTTTACCCCCGTTAATTCTGAATCAACCCTTTGATTTTTAAAAAGTGACAAGCATGACTGATGCGGCCCTATTGATCTGATTATCTATCGGGACTCTATTGTTCTCTCTCTATAACTATTGTCTCTGTCAACACCTAATCATTTACCTGATCAATTGATGCCAAGTGAAACTTAATACTTATTAACAAGTTGCAACTAACTTTTAGGAACCTGCAGAGGTAACCTTTAAGTGTGTTGCCATAAGAACTTATTAATTACTTACCCTAAGTTTTTACAAGTACTTACCCTAAGTTCTTACAAGTACTTACCCTAAGTTCTTACAACAACTTGACTCAAGTCCCAAGACACTGAGACAGATTTATCAAGATACAAGGACAATAAAAAAACTTTTTTTTCTCAGTAATACTCAGGTGGTGGTGCTGATGGGGTTAAATAATCAGGCACAAGTGGTGTAAATGACGTGTCATCTCTCTGCGAAGCATATGACAAAAATATTGATTGATTACCAAATCTGATTTTTATTTGTTTAAAAGATTGTGTAGTTTTTCTGTGGTTTCCTGTACCCCTATCCTTTTTCCCTCTGCTAAAAAACTGGCCTTAAGTTCTTCAACATTCACAGGAGATTGACTACGCATTTTATTCTGTATTTCAGATTTCTGTTTCTTGTAATTATTTAAATCATCCTGGACTCGCTTAAATTCTTCATCATCAATAAAATTATCGTTTAATGCCTTACTGATAATAAGTTTCATACTGCTCAGCTTTGCACCAGCAAGCGTACTCAATGCTTCATGTTTCTGTAATTTTGTGTGAAACCTCTTGTTCAAGGCTTCCAAACCAAAGCAAGCCAGGCATGTAGCAACGCTAACACCCTCAACTGCTATTCCAGCCAAACTCCCAATTCCTGTGGCGAACAGAACAATACCCCCTACAGAACATGAAGCTGAAACTGCACCAATAGCCATAGAAGTGTTTTGAACAGAATTGAAAACGGTCTTATACCGTCTTTTGCACCGTGAGTACTTAGCCTCCTCACTCTCCAAATATTTCAAAGCTTCTGTAATATTATTTAATCTGAATGCGTCTGCCTGTAATGTTTTATCTGAAGCAATTGGCATATGTGGATCAGGCGCAAGTGTTGTTTTAGTCATCACATTTGTTTCAGTCGGATCAAGCGTTGGTAGTTGCGGATAGAAGTTTACCATTTTTTTTATTGACAAATATTTTTTTTTATTTAATCAGCAATTACATTTTGCAACTCTTCAAAAGTATACAATTTGCTGGCATAATAAAATGCAACAAGATCAATGTGTTCAAGGTTTATGTAAGTTAGACGAACAAAAGTTGTTTTGTCGACCACCACCTTGACAGCTGGAACACTGCTCGAAACATTAATAACATCATTATTTTTTTGTAATAGCAATAAAGACCTTTGATGATTCTGTTACTGTTTCGTCCCATGTAAGTTTAATTCCCTGTGCAATTTGAGCCTCTTTAGCAGTAGTTACTGATTTCATGATAATTTCAAATACTATTGTCGCTTCTCTAGCCACGACTAAGCTTGCTGGCATAAACACAACAGAAGTATCTGATCTACCCTTTCTAGCTGTAAGAAGATACCGCCGTCTCTCATAATTTTCAACTTTCAGTTTTTCTCTGCTATTGTTGTCTGGGGCAAAACTTGGAACAAGGCTTACAATAAGCGGCCCAGAATTAACAACCTTCCTAAACACTAAGGCACCTTCGTCATCAGTGTATACATAAGGACTAATAAATTCCAACTTTATGTCCCAGTCAATTGTTGGAGGTGGTGCAGGCACAGGTGAAACAACCCACTTACTACCCACATGTATTAAGTTGTAAGGCACATTATTTACAGGTGGAGTAGGTACAGTAACATCACGAAGCTGACCAAGTTTAGGAATCTGTTTTTCACCGTCTTTCATGTCGACAATTACTTTCCTCTTGTACATGCCATTTGAATCAAGTTCAAAACCATATATTTCTCCAATTTCTCCCTCCTTCTCAAAATCCTGGACGTCTGCCAAATCTTTCAATTCTGTTACTGGACATGCAACTGGTATGATTCTCGACTTTGGACCACCACTCATTTTTTATAAACAAAAATAAAATTATTTAATTTCCAACACAACACTAAAATCATGCATAAGAACTGGTTTGTCATCCTGATTAGTTACAGATATACTCAGTGACTCAAAGAAACTAGAACCTAATTTCTTAAACTGCAAATTAGGAAATCTAACAACTACACTTTCACAATACGGAGCAGTTCCAGTTGGTAAGCATCTCAACAAAGTTGAAGGCTTTCCATTGTGAACATTCTCAGATGTGTTTAGTTCTTTCAAATAAACATTTAGCACTGTGTGTACTGACAAATTGACAGGACGTTTTCCAGTTATTTTTAGTTTTTTGATCTTCATTGTTATAATACCAAACTTAAATTCATCTAAATTATCTGATCTAAACCAATCTTCGTCAATATAAAATCCAAGTAAATATGCAAATTTATCTGAGATCCTTAACCAATTTTGTGTCAAAAATTCTAATGTAACAAGTAGGTTAGCTGGATTTAAAGTTGCTTTAATTTTAAAATTACTTTGAAACCATTCAGCTATAGTACAAAAGTCATAATACCCGGGTGGTAAAGCTTCAGTCTTACCATCAAAAATTACTTTATTATATATATTATCTTCAATATTAAACCATTTTACTGTGTAGAACAATTCATGGATAGCTGCAGCCTTGCTACCATCACGATTATCAATCCCATTAGTTAACCACACTGGTTTGCTTGTGTCAAGATTTGTTAAGGTAATAAACATTTTTATTATCTCATATAAAAAGGATGGAATTTAAATCACCAACCATTACCACTACAAACGCATTTCAATTTAATGTGGATGCCAAATACAATGTTGCACCTACTTATGAACAGAAAATAATTCAACTAAATCAACTCGACATAGCTGTATCAGAACAAGACCTATTTCAAGTCAAAGTACCAAACCCATTTGACCATTACCTAAACCCTCCAATAACAGATGACTCTACTGCAAGAAAGTGGTCTTTAAGTCCACTACAGATGTTTCAAAACCAACTCAACTTTGCAATACTATGCTCAACTACAGGCTGTGGTGTTTCATTTACAGACCACTTGAATCACTCAAACAAACTGATTAGGTCTGTCTACCGTTTTCATGTTTATTACCAGCTTAGGCGTATACTGTCAGAACTTCATACACCACTGCCCACTGAATCCAGTTTCAACAGGTATAACAACCCCATGGATATGAAAGCGTTTGAACGCATTTGTAATGAATTTAACATAAGCACTAAGTATGACTTCACACAAAAACTTGATGATCACAAAGGCATGGGTACATTGTATTACGCTTTGAGTCACAGACAATACCCACAAGATTATTACCCTGGTTACACTTCATTCTCATCAAAATCACAAGTTTGGATAGGATCAATAGAGCAGAAGCAGACTAATGCCTGGACCACATTTGTCTTAGATAAATCTGACGGGTTTACTCAAGCAGGAGTCGAGCGCGTCAATGAGTCTATCAGAACATATGTCTGGTGTATACTAGGAGCACAATCACTAACAAAATCAAACATTTTGAATGGAAGTGGTAAATTTGAAGCACAAAAACAGTTTCTTGCAAATCTTGAAGATTCAATTAACTCAACAGTTGATCTCCCATCTAGCACACAGCGCTACCAAAACGTACTCAGATATGCCAGATCGAAAGTTGACTTTGTAGTTGGCACTGGGTTATACATGTTACCATCTGATCTTCAACTCCAAATGGGTACAATAACAAATTATAATAATGAAATCATTGTTGCAGGTGTTGGTCAGAAATTAGGACTCAATCAATCTGTAAACTTGGGGGCCACAACCACACATGTACAGCCGTTAAAATCATTACAGACGGTAACACCTCCAGCCCCGGCCCCGGCCCCAGCCCCATCACCGGCACCCATACAACCAGTACAGTCAACACCAACCCCTGACACACATGAGTCGGAAAGAACTGCATTGGTAATAGGTCTAACAGGGTTAGGGGTTTTACTTCTTTATCTGTTTCATTAAATAACCCACCATCAACCCTCCTACTGTAACCAAAAAGACCCACACATGTTCTGCCATAAACCCTACTGCCTTTGCTGTAGTAGTAATCAGCCAACTGACAACAGTGCCTATAATGCCAGGCAAAGCGTCCACTGCTTTCAGAGCCAATTTTTTTAGCAAGTCTGATATGTGAGACAGTTGTTTTTTTACCCATGACTGTAAATCTTTTGGGTCAGTTGGTGGTGGGGGGTCCGGGGGTGGCGGTGTCAGGGCTGTACCCCCACCACCACCACTGCCGGAGACAGCCAGCACTACAGTACTGATAATAAATCCCAGAGCTGTAATTAAACTAGCAATTGTAATACCCTGTTCTCTGAAAAGTGTTTTAAGTCTCTCAGCCAGAGTAGTGTCTTCGTGAAGTATTTTCTGAATAGTTTCTCTAATTCTGTTGACCTGTGATTTCAGTTTTTGTCTTCCAATACTAATCACTTCTAACCGTCCTGATCTTTCTATCTGCAAATCATTTAATCTGTGCTGTATTCTCTCTTTCATTTCTGTGTCAAGATTTCCATTGTCTGCTGTAGCCAGTTTCTCTTTTTCACGTTCTATGTGTTTATCAAGCTCACCTAGTTTGGCAACATTGTTTACCATCTCACCTCTTATTGTCTGCAGTGATTTATCCAATCCCATAATCTCCCTCATTGACAAAGGTGGGTCGTTTATTGTTTTCATAGCGTCATTTAATTGCCCTTCAGTAAATGAAGCTTCTTGTATCACTGTGTTTGCTATTTCTGGTAGGCTTGTTACTGGTGCCATTTCAATCTCTTGCCCTGTTGGCAACTTTGTTTGCGTGTCGTGAAGAACACTAGCCAGTCTTGGCGTGACAGGAGACCCACCAATACCCAGTTGACGCAAGGCACCAACACCACCTTCATTTTTTATTGTACTTAAAGCCCTAAACCTACTAGGATCTTTTTTGTTAGTCAATAGTACTTTTCCTTTGTCAACAGTGTTTAAATATAAATGACCCTTGCCATCAAGTTCAAACTGATTAGGGTCTACGTTGTCTGGGCGGCCACCAACATGATCATAAAATGAGTTCACTTTGGTTTCTAAAAGTTCATGACGTAAACTGTAAATATTTCTTGTACCAGTCATATCTGTCATATCTGTCATATCTGTTGTATTACCAAAATCATTCATGTCATCCATTTCAAATTCTTCATGATTAAATCCTCCCGCTGCCATTGTTTTATTAATTTATTATTTTTTATTGTGCATAATAAAAATGACACAGTCTTACGGATCAAAGTTAGACCCATACAGAAAACTACGTGAGCCTCTGGGTGTTAAGGGCATAAGACAATCAATCGTCATCACAAACAATCCTAGTACCATAGACCAGAATCAAACACTTACAGTCAAGTTTCCAAACCTAGGTCCCAGTGACGTTATTGTTCCTGGCACTGCACGCCTAGCATTTAATATTGAACTAACATCAGACGCAGATGTAAACAGAACACTGGTTGACAATCTTGGCAGAGCAATTGTTAGGACTATTAAAGTAAAACTTGAAGGACAGGAAGTGTTTAGTCTTGACGACTCAGATGTGTTCTACTGTTACAAAGACCTTTGGCTCACAAGAGAAGAACGAGAAGACCGTATTTACCAAGGTATACAGTCTGATAATGTTGGTAAACTTCGAATCAATGCTGGAGACAAAACAACTACTGGGGTACCAAAGGACGTTATATTAGCAGAAACATATGGAACCAGATTTTACATTCCACTTGAGTTTGAAATCCTAACAGCTCATCTGCCTTATTATCAAGGGGCACTGAATGACCGTCTGAGCTTTGAACTAACTTTCAATGACTACTCCAAAGTTATTAAATCATCTGCCACAGATGCAACATACAAGATCTCTAACATTTCCTTGGAATATGAAATTGTCACACATATTGAACTAGCCAGACTCATACAAAATCAGTACCAGTCAAGACTTCCAATTTATTATGACAGGGTGATTAGACATAGTTTAATTCCCAAAGACAAAAGCGACCCAATGTGGAACATAAACTTGAACACGCCTGCCAGGTCACTGAAAGGTATTCTTATGTTGTTTGTTGAACCGGTGAGTCCATACAAAAGAGATTCAGAAAAATTCTACAATCCTAAGATTACACATTTGTCCTGCACAATTGAAGGCCGCCCTAATCAAGTGTACGCTTCAGGAATGTTACCTTATCAACACTATGACGAAACCACAAAGTATTTTGCAGGAGGAAGGATTAGAGATAAACCTGCAAACATTGCGTGTAAAGATCTACATCTGTATGACGTTAGGATCGGACAATACCTTACAAACAAATATGCACTGTGGCTAGACCTTCGTAGTACAGATGATGATTACCTTCATGGGTCAGGACGAACTGTCGAGAATGGTAGTGATGGGATTACAATTCAGATACAAAAGAAGGTTGAAACTGATGCAGCCATTAACATATATTTGTACCTGATATATGACGCACAACTCAATATTGCAGAAAGCAGACTGAGTGGACACATATATTAAAATTATATTGTGTATTAAAATGAACCTGAGCTTAATGACACTCGACCCACACTGTGGATTATTTTGTGGCGCCACAGGGTGTGGGAAAACTGAATTTGTACTTAACCCCTTACAAACAAGATACAACCACCATTTTGAAAACATTGTAATATTTTGTCCTACAATCAAACACAATAAAGCTTATCACAATCGTTTATTCATTTGGACTGACAGCAACATATACTTAGTCGACCCTGAGAAAAAACTGAATGACTACCTACAATATTTTTACAAGCAATTTGAAGGACAGCCAACATTGTTTATTGTTGATGACTGTTCTGCAGAGAAAGACATTGTCAAGAAGAGAAACACATTAGCAGAACTTGCCTTCAGTGGCAGACATGCTAATGTAAGTGTATGGATTCTCACTCAGAAATATAATGCTGTACTAAAAGATTTTCGAGAACAGTTAAAGTTTATCTGTTTGTTTTACTGTAAGGATCGTGACAGCTTCGAAGACTGTCTCAGAGAGAATGATGTCATCCCAAATAAGCATGAACGAGATGATGTAAAAAATAAACTGAAATCAACTAAGCATCTAAAGCTCATTTTAAAGACAGATCAGCCCACAGGGTATGGGTTAGTAAATTGATGTAAATTAATTTATTCTTTTGTTTGTCCAATAAAAATGACAGACGGACAAATCATACAGGTGCTTGATCTCACACACCTTTTCAAAGATGTTATGCACTTTACTGATTTAATATCACCCAAACAGACTTACATAAGCCTTTCAGCACCATCAGAAATATATGTTACATATAGTGTGACTTTGGATTATGTCGATGAGCATCCAAATGTGGAGCACATGACAGTTGATTTAAAGACACCTACTTTTAAAGTTGATGATACCAACTATGGTTGGTTAGGAGAAGTTTGTTATAGCATATTTAAACAACTACGCAAACTAAATGTTTATATTGACAGTGTTACAGTTAATAAAGTGGTATTACACAAGGTGAGCCAGCAGAGTTAACGTTAATATTTTTTATTTATTATTTTGTCGGACAAATAAAAATGACGGACAATTCACAAAACCCTGGCTCATCAAACCCTGGCTCATCTGGTTTAAGAAACGTGTTTCACACAACAAACTTACCCATATCCAATACTAATAATGTCTATCAATCAATAGAAAACTCTTTTTCTGTCATACAACAAAATCTTCTTACAGGCAGTGTAAAGATTCAGATTGTTGCAAAAATCGAATTCACTAGGGTGGACGGTGAAGTGATTGTATCGTACATATCAACAAGACAACACACAGTTAACACAAGAAGAGAACCGGAGGTAGAGAACGTGTTTAGAGACAGACTATTACCAGACTTTCTACAGGCAATTGACAGTGCAAGAATGAAGGGGTCTGGCTGGCACGAAGGACATGTACATGAACTACAACTAAAGCAGACTAGGTATCATCCTATATTAGGTAAAGCATGGTTGCCACTGCCAACAGAAGTAGCAAACAAAAAGGCTGTCGTCAACATACAGAACAATGACAACTATTGTTTCATGTGGTGTGTGCTTGCTAAACTACACTTTATAAAGACAAAACCTGAACGTGTATCTAACTACATCAAATTTGTAAATGAACTCAACTTTAGTGGCATTGAGTTCCCTGTTAAAATAGAGGACATAGACTTGTTTGAAAAACTAAATCCTGGCATATCTGTAAATGTGTTTGTGTGGGATAATGTATCTGTTGACAAGTTACAACCCATTAGAGTATCAACACTGGCTCCAACATATGGGCAGTCAGAAGATAAACATGTCAACATGTTATTAATCGGCGATGACAATAACTTTCACTACACAATTATTAGGAATATGTCACGTCTAATTCATAATCATACAACAAAACACAAGGGCAAACAGGAATTTTGCAATAGATGTTTACAGAGGTTTTCCTCTATTGCAGTGGCACACAAACATGTTCTGCACTGTAGGTCAGCTGATGACATTCAAACTGTACTTAAGTATCCAGAGCCTGGTAGTCAAGTATATTTTAAGAACTATGGGAATCAGCAAAAGTTGCCGTTTGTAGTGTACGCTGATTTCGAATCACTGGTTGTTCCGTATGAAGGTCCTGTTCCAGAGTCATTACCAAAGACTATAAAGTTGAGTGACCAAGTGGTGTGTTCTTTTGGATACATTATTGTTAGGTCAGACGGTTTGCATTCAGAACCTGTTATCTACAGGGGTGAAAATGCAGCATGCCTGTTTTTAACAGAAATGAGACATCTGTACAGTCAGGTAGTACAATATCTCACAACATGCCAGATGCCTTTGGTGATGACAGAAGAAGACAAACTGAAATTTGATACAGCTGAGACGTGTTGGATTTGCGAACAACCTCTGGGGGGTGATAAAGTTCGTGACCATGATCACATAACTGGGTGTTACAGAGGTGCTGCACATAACAATTGTAACTTATTATTAAAAACAGATCCCAAGACATATAAGTTACCAATCTTTTTCCACAATCTCAAAGGATATGATTCACACATTATCATGCAGGCTGTAGACGAGTCGTACAAAAACATAAGTTGTATTGCCCAGACAACTGAGAAATACTTGACTTTTAGGTTAGACAAATTAGCATTTTATGACTCCATGCAACATTTGTCTTTAGGGTTGGCTAGTCTGGCAGAAGGGCTGACTGAGTATCCAATAACAAGTAAATATTTTGAGCCAGACTTGATTAAGAAAGGTGTGTATCCGTATGAGTACATCAGTGAGTGGGTTGTGTTTGAAGAAACAAGACTGCCACCAAAAGAGAAATTTTATTCTACACTAACTGGAAAAGGTATTTCTGACTCTGAATATCAACACGCTCTTGATGCGTGGGGTAAATTAGGATGTCAGACAATTGGTGATTACCATGACCAGTACTTGAAAGCTGACGTTTGTTTGCTAGCAGACGTATTTGAAAGTTACCGTGAGAAGGGTTTGTTACACTACAAACTTGACCCAGCCTGCTACATAACTAGTCCTGGCATGACATGGGATGCATTTTTGAAATCCAGTAAGATATCTATAGACCTGTTGTCTGATCGTACGATGGGTGAAATGGTGGAACGTGGATTGAGGGGAGGGATTAGTATTGCATCGAACAATTACGCCAGAGCCAACAATAAATATCTGGACGGTTATGGTGACCTTGGCCGGGGATTTGACCCCTCAAGCCCGGGGTCAAGGTCATTCATTACGTACTTGGACGCTAATAATTTGTATGGCTGGGCAATGTGTGAGTTATTGCCCTTGAAAAACTTTTGTCTGTATGATTTGTCACAGTATGACATAACAGGGTTAATTAACAATATTATGAATCTTGACCGAAACGACGCGAAGGGTTGGATCTTTGAAGTAGACCTGGAGTACCCGCACCATCTACATGATTACCACAATGATTATCCCTTAGCTGTTGAAAAAATGAGTATGACAGGAAAAAAAGAAGACACTAAACTTGTACCAAATTTGAATGACAAATTCAATTACGTTTGTCACTACCGCTTGCTGCAGTTTTACATCAGACACGGGTTAGTACTAAAGAAAGTTCACAGAGGAATTCAATTTGATCAGAGTGCTTTCATGAAATATTATATAATGAAGAACACAACCCTTCGTGCCAGAGACGGCAACACTGCATTTGACAAAGACTTCTTTAAGCTTATGAACAATGCCTGTTTTGGCAAGACAATGGAAAATCCTCATCACCGCAAAGATGTGAGACTAGTCACAACTGAATCGGGTGCAATTAAACTTACAGGTAAGCCACAGTACACAGGGTACAAAGAGTTTCATTCATCATTGTATGCAGTGTCACTCAAAAAAAAGATTGTTAAACTGGACAAGCCAGTATTCATTGGTATGGCAATTCTGGAGTTGTCAAAACTGTTGATGCTTGAATTTTATTATGATTACTTCAAACCAAAGTATCCTGACTGCCGTCTGTTGTACACTGACACTGACTCTATGATCATAGACGTGCCTACTGAAGACTTTTATGAAGACATGAAAACAGAGTTACACATGTATGACACATCTGACTATCCTAAAGATCATCCACTGTATAGTACACAAAACAAGAAAGTGCCTGGTAAGTTTAAGGATGAACTAAATGGTGTGACAATAGTTGAGTACGTTGGACTGAGATCAAAAATGTATTCTATACTGCACCAGAAAGGTAGTCAGTCAAAAGCCAAAGGTATCAAGAAAACAGCGATAAAAAATAAAGACATTCGTCATGAACATTACAAGCAAGTGTTAGATGGTGCATTGATGCCTGACTATCCAAACAAGTCACTGAGATCAAACAAACACAATCTTGAAATAATTCAAACACATAAAAAGTCACTTGCAGTTGGAGACACGAAACGTGTTTTTCACAGTAAGGAAAAAGCTTATGCACCAGGTCATTACAGACTCAAGTTATCTGAAGACATTTGTGATGAGCTGGTTGATGAATTAATTGACGACTTAGTTACTGAAATGAGTAACGGTGTCTGGGGGAATAATCTGTAATTCTTCTCTGACAAATGCCCTCTGGGGTGCAGGGTCATACAGGTAATATATTGTTGCGTCTGGACCGGGAATTATTTTTTTTATATTATGAACGGATGTTGACCAGATGGGGTCTGTCGCCCTGCGCTTTATGTCATTTTCAGCCTCCCCTGGCTGATATAAATATCTCACCTGTTTGGTAAATAAACTTGTGTCAGGCGCAAGCGGTGCGGGGGTTGACATTGTTTTTGGTTCTGTAATTGTTTTCAATTTAATAGCATTAGCAGGCTTAGGATGTCCTTCATTGTTCATTGCTTTTATCACATGTGGTAATCTCTTTACCCACTCCGTGTTACGGGTGTCATGCATGAGTTCCTTAGAATACTGGTAACTGAAAAGTCTTTCTGATAACTGTTTGTTAAAGTTTTCAACAATTGCCTGCGATCTGTGCACGCCTGGAATACCACGTCTGACCAGTACGCCATGCTTCGCAAATAACTGATTAACTGCACCTTTGAATTCTGATCCATCATCAACTTGTACAAGTCTGGGGTATCTTAAAGGGCCTCGACCATATATTTTTGTTAATGCTGTAGCAACTGTACTGGCTGTTTTGTCAGATATGGGTTCAGCGTCTTTGTACCTTGAAGCAATGTCTACGACAGTTAATGCATACTTGTATCGTTTCTTTCTTATTGTGTCATGTGGTAAGAACAAAAGGTCCATTTGGTGTGTGTCATTAGGTGTTGTGTTCTCAAAATGAGGTCTCGTTATCTTTCTTGGAGCAGGTAAATATATCTGCCAAATTGCCTGTCTCTGTAACCATTGTTTGACTTGATTGAGTGATATATCTCCGCCCACAGCGGCATGTAATTTCTGAATAGCTGTTGCTCCTTTCCAATAGCCTGATGGAGAGTAATATATTTTCGATAGTTTATTTTCGGCTGCCATTTTTTCTAGCAATGAAAACTCCTGTAAAATAAACAAATGTCATTCCCACTAGAACAAAGATTATCTCCCCGTTTCTTTGTTGTGTGCTTGGTTTGTAATAGTCACTTAGTTTCGGTTTCGGGATAGACATGTCATTACCAGTGACTAAAAAATACTCACGGATTGCGTCGTCTGTATTTGAAAACGTATGTTGTGCGTGGCCTTCAAGCCTGAGTTTTTCATTGATGAAATCAAGTTTCTCAATTCTATTCTTTTCATATTCCTGCTGGGCTTGTGCGAGTTTTTCAGATGCTTCATTGTGACGTTTCATTTCTTCCGCTGATTCCTCTCTACCCATTTTAGAAAAGAGATAATTAGAGCCACTGAAAGCCAATGCATTAACAACTGCCCCACCAATCATAATAGCTATCGTCGCCATATTATTTTTATTTACATAGAAACATTTTCGGGAATAATTCCTTGCTTGACAAGAAAATCTTTTGTCGCAATAGACGCTGTGACAACTACAATTAGCTTAGCACTGTCTTCAAAGTCAAGTCTACTCAAGTCTGCTGATTTCATTTTGAGTAGACTTTTTCCTAGCATAGAATAAGCTACTGCTAATCCGCTGATTACGGCAGAGTGATACACAAGGTTCATCATGTTCTTTGTGTCATTCATTTCTTAGGCAAGAAAAATTAAAATAATATTTTTATTTACTGCATATAAAATGGGTCAACGGCTTTGGGTGTTACTGGTAATGTGGCGACTTCTGGTTTTGTTTTTGGAGTGTCTGATTTTTTGGTCACTGTACGAGTCTGTGGTTTGTATTTTTTGTATAATTGATAACCTACGTAACCAAATCCGACAACAAATCCGGCAATTATATATTTTGTTGATTGAGGTTCGGGGTCAGGGTCAGGGCGGGGTCAGACTTAGTTGTTTGTCTCTCACTTTGATGAGGGTGTGACGGACCTGGCTGTCCTGACGGTAGTGACACCAATGATGTTATTGACGGTGGGTCAGTTACATGTACCTTTTGCAGTAGTTCTAACTTTCTTTGTTTGTTCAATGCAGCTACTCTCTTTCCAGCCTCAACCCTTCCTGGACTTTTAGCCTTAGTCACAGTTTGAACCTGTGTCAAAACTGGACTGGGGTTCGGTTGTGGAGTCGTCTGGGTTTCGTCCATTTTCTTCTGCAGTAAAATTTATTTTTGAGAAATCAATATGACTCCCAGTAACTAGTAATGTTACGACAGGAGCAAGGTAATTTCCAAACTTGTAAAACATTACACATGCTAATTTACCAATTGAACTTGAAACAATAGGATTGCTTTCAAGGTCGTGTGAAAGACTGTCACTATCCACAGGTAGAAAGTGACTCACTGCTTTTGTGTATAGGCATACAAGAGATCGACTCAAATCACGTGTCATTAGTGAGGCAATGTGGTTTTCATATTTAGAATGAAGCTTTAATAGTTCGTCAGAGCTTAGAGATTCAATATCCTCTGTCATGTATTGTCTACCCAGATAAGCCTTTGATTTGCCTGAGACAATCACAGACAAAAGCCGCTGTTTTTTTGAGTCTAAGTCTTTGTTCTCTACAACATTGATATCATTTAATAGAAGGAGTTCGTCTTGGTTCATTTATAATGTAATTAAAAAAATTAAAAACAAAAAACAAAAATTGTTATCAAGCAAAATCATGTTTCCTAGGAAGTACATTAATAGTAACTTTATACGTTTGTACCATTCAGCAAAATGTAGCCAATAGTTTTTGAGTTTACCCCAGACCAATATTGTGTCTCTCTCAGTGGGCTTATAAATGACATGTTTCACAGATTTCAATTGTGGTGTCATGTTCAATAACCCTGTCTTTTTAAGCAAGCATACCTGACACAGTATTGGAGATTATTGGCTTTGCAGTAAATTAAAAATCACACACCCTGGTCAAGTGAGAGCCAAATGAAACATCTAGGCAGTAACATAGTTAGTACCTTGTTAATTTTACCCATGACTTGAGCACCAGAAAAGGAAGAAATCATTCCTGTTCAATAACAAAATTTTCTGAGTACAAGTTAATACAAGGGAAGTAATTTTTTAAAAATTTCAGCAAGACAAAAAAGTTACTTCCCTTGCTCTATTAAATTATGCTTTAATTCTTGACTAAAGTACATTTTTTGTCAAAATTAAATAACAAATTGTGCAAATAATTACAATAGATAATAGAATAAAAATGATGTTATTTGATTTTGTTAAAACAATGAGTGATTTATTTTTATATAAAACCAAATTAAACATTATTTTGTAATTACTTTTTGTCACTTTAACACCTGCTTAAAAATGTTTTTTCAAGTACATGAACACACTCGCTAACAATGTTTCTATAGCCATGTTTTTAGGGTATTGACTCAGAAATAATGGTATAAATGGCTTTTTCTTAAAGCCTGAGGCTAACTAGCGTGGATTGTGTACTTGAATGATTTGTATGAGGGGTCTCAGCCACAGGTGGGTTTACCCACATGCGTCACTCCACAAATGCATGACTTGTTGACGATGGGATGTATTAAGCTGACACCTCTCAGCTATAAGCGTGCTGCATTTAAAAAGATATGTCCCTTACCTCAACTGTGACATGTGGTGTGTGGCGTTAAGGGCAGAGATTTACTAGTGTTTGTCAGTTGACATAAGCACAGACCTAAACCAGCAAGGGTAAAAGGTATTATGATTACTGTCTTTATGACGGGCCTCTCTCTGTGTGAGGTGGAAAGAGAGAGAGCTATTGTGTGTGTCCGAGGTATTTCCGTGTGTCTGTACATGCGTGTGTGTACATATGTGCGTGTGTGCGCGCGTGTACATATGTGTGCGCGCGTGTGTGTGTGTGTGTGCGCGCGTGTGTGCGCGTGCGTGTGTGTGTGCGTGTGCGTGTGTGCGCGCCGTACCGGCACTGCAGTACGCAGAAAACCGAGACACCTCACAGAACCTGTTCTACGAGTCTACGTGTCTACGTGTTGGAGCGCTAGAAATTTCACGTTCTGAAAAGTCAGAAACCTTTTTCATGCTCAGATAAAACCGGATCGATTCTTTTAATCCATACATAGTGCTCTAATCCATTCATGGAATTTCAAAAATATCCGGCTGAGCAATGGCGGCTGCTCTGTCATACCGGTTAGTAGTTGGCTGTATGTGTGCCTATTTTGTTTGTGTCTGTGTTAGTGTATATATATGTGTTTGTGTATATGTATATGTGTGTATATGTATGTGTGTGTGTGAGTGTGTGTGTGTGTGTGTTTATGTGTTTGTGTGTGTGTACGTGTATGTTTATTTATGTGTTTGTGTGTGTGTGTGTATGTGTGTGTGTGTATGTGTGTATGTGTATGTGTGTGTGTCAATGTGTCAGTGCGTGTGTGCGTGTGCATGTGCGTGTGTTTATGTGTTGGTATGTGTGTGTGTGTGTATGTATGCCTGTGTATATAACTTGTATGACAATCTGGCACTGCCCTTGAATTATCTTGGTTTGCAACTGGCGTGTCTGTGCTTGTGCGTGTGCACGTATATTTGACTGTTATGTTTCAGAGTCGTGCTTAAACAGAGCCAATTGTATATACAGAGCCAAGTGTTTGCACTGAGCGGTCCCCCCCCTGCACAAACACACTTCTATAGACCTTTAGACGCGTGACGTGTGAATGGCGCTGTGAAAGCTTTTACCCAACTCATTGAAAGAGGGTTTGGCATTGAGTCTTGTCATGCGTGAACTGAAATGATATGTGTGGGACATAGCATGTGAGTTTTTCGGAAATCGACTCTGGCAGTATTGAGAGAAACGGTCATGTAAAAGTTAATGACCGTAATTAGTAATTAATTAAGGTCATTAGGTGTTGACAGAGACAATAGTTATAGAGAGAGAACAATAGAGTCCCGATAGATAATCAGATCAATAAGGCCGCATCAGTCATGCTTGTCAGTTTTTAAAAATCAAAGGGTTGATTCAGAATTAACGGGGGTAAAATTGGGGTCAAAAATATGATATTAAAAAATGATGTAAATTAATGACTGATGCGGCTCTATTGAATTCATTGTCTATCGGGACTCTATTGTTCTCTCTCTTTACGACGCTGTGTAGACAGTGACGCATTTGATGTTTCACGTCAATCATCCGAAAGGCACGCAGCCTCTTCCAGGGCTGACTGTTTTTATGGGAGTATATTCTGGATCCAAAACTTGCAGAAATGAATTAATTATTATTTTTTAAAAATTGAAAGGGTATTGACAACGCTGGATTACGAACTCATCCAATGTCTATTTCAAAGCTTACCATCCAAAATTCAAAGTGAATAGAAAGCAAATTACGGACTCAAATGTGGGTCAACCGACTTTTTATAAGCGGTCTTTCTAAATCAAACTAGTGTGTGTGTGTGTGTGTGTGTGAGAGAGAGAGAGAGAGAGAGAGAGAGAGAGAGAGAGAGAGAGAGAGAGAGAGAGAGAGAGAGAGAGAGAGAGAGAGAGAGAGAGAGATTTTCTTTGTGTCAGTTCATGTATAACAATGACGTGTCTGGTGCTTTGCGTCAGTTCAGCAACAATGTATAACAACAGCAACAATGTATAACAACAGCAATAAATGTATAATGTGTCTAGAGCTTTTACGTCACCGTCACTGTCTGAAGTAGAGAATTCTTCGTGTCGACATTTCTTTTCTGCGATGAATTATTTTTTACAAAAACTTTAAATAGATACAAAGCTGCTTAACGAACTCATTCAATATCTTTATCAAAGCTAGCTGTATTTAAAATTTCAAATGAATATACCACAACTTACGGACTCAAATGTGGGTCAACACACTTTGTATAAACGGTAATGTTTCTTTTTAATGAGAAATCCAATCTAAAAATGTAGAAAAGTACTCCGAGATACATTTTGAAGGAAGCATTTCCTAAACGTTCAGACCTGTACGTACACAGACACAGGAGAAACTCGTGTCCACACACACACACACACACACACACACACACACACACACACACACACACACACACACACACACACACACACACACATACACACACAGAGGGCGTTTGGCGCCAAAAGCCTACGTTCTCTAGCAAAGTTTCAGTTGTTAGACGTGACGTAATTTTTAGCTTGTTACTTCTTTGCCAAAATTCGCCGGCCCAACACATCGTGTGCATTCTCCAGAACGCGCTCCGACCAGCCCCATTTCAAAGGTTGCCGTATTTTCAATACGGTAAATAAAAGCTGGCTAATGAACGCATCCAATGTCTTTCTCCAAATTAGCTATATTCACAAAATTTGTAAGTATTACTACAATTACGGACTCTAATGTGGGACAACCGACCTTCTATAAACGGTCATTTAACCCTTCAATGAGACATCGAATTTCAATATGCTCGGAGAGTTAGTTAGTTAGTTAGTTATTTGGGTTTAACGCCGAGCAGAATATGCTCGGAGACTCTCTTAGACACCGCTTGAATGAAGCATTTCCTATATTTTCAAACTTGTACGTATGCAAACTTAGGAGATTTTCGTGTTTATATACATATGCGCGCACGCACACACACACACACACACACACACACACACACACACACACACACACACACACACACACACACACACACACACACACACACAAAACTTGACATGACGTCATTTTTATTTTGTTAATTCTTTGCCAGAATTTCAGGTCCGCCCGCCTATAGCGTCTATTGCATACTACTGAAGGGGCTCCAGCCAGCCCCATCTCAAAGTCTACCGTACTTTCAATATGGTAGACAAAAACCACAGCGGAGAATTTGAGCACGTTGATCATATATACTTTACTACGTGTAGACTAAGTTACATGTATCTGTTTCTGTTTTATATAGCCTGGGAAAAAAGTATCATGGAAGAAAAATGTACTGATCTCAATCAGTCGATGTAACAAAACAGCATTGCAAAAATACCTGTGTGTCTGTGTGTGCGTGTTTTTTTTCTTTTCTTTTTTTCGTAATATTTGTTGAATTGCAACACACATAGTGCAGACTGGCACATCCCATGTCGTGTACAGGCTCCTGGTCCATGACTTCAGTGTGTGTGTGTGTGTGTGTGTGTGTGTGTGTGTGTGTGTGTTTGTGTGTGTGTGTGTGTGAGTGTGTATGTGTGTTTGTGTGTGTGTGTGTGTGTGTGTGTGTGTGTGTGTGTGTGTGTGTGTGTGTGTTTGTGTAAGACCACCTAAAAAGACATTAGTAGTAACCACTAGCAGACAACATTTATGACGTCAGACGAGACCGTTAGGACAAACTCGAGATTGTGAGAATTTTCACAAACCAAACGAAATTGTGAGAATTTTATTTGGAGTACAGGTACAAACCAGTACTACGCAATATATTTTTTTGTACGAATGTATTTTTCTTGTACCCCGGGGTTAAATCTTGTTTCACGGATCATGCTTACAAACTAATTCGGCTTATTCCTCCGTGCGTGACTTAATCACTCGAAATAATAAAGAACCGAAACCGACTTGCACATCTCACAAAACATCCATGATATTCACAAAACATAATTCTAATGTATGCCTACAGTGTTGTGATAATACATATTTGCATAAAGTTGCAATTTTCCAGGTGCGTCAAAAAAGAATCATTGGACCAAGACTGGTTGAACAAACATCGTGTCGGTTTTGATTGATTGTAAGTTTGCGCATACTGAATTTTAGAAAATAGAATTATCTTCTTTTTTTGTAGAATCTTCTTTCTTTCTGTCCAAGTGTAGAGTTATTCTCAAGACTCAAGCCGTAGCTCTTTCTGTCCGCTTTAAAAGTCACCTAAACACCTGGGGCAAGATTTATCAAACATGTCTCGCACGGTTGACATGTGACGGATCGACCATTACAGCTGTGTACCCGTTCAGGCACACTACAGCAAGAGACGGATTAACCATGATGATTCAAGGGTAGTGCCAGATTAGCTTGGCGCCTGAAGGCGCCAAGCTAATCTGGCACTACCCTTGAATTATCTTGGTCGACCTATCTTCTGCACCTGGTACATAGGGGACACCTCCAAACTTTCGGAAATGCGACCATGGCTTTAAATGGGTTAAATGTTGTGTGTAATCAGCTGATCAGACACGATCCTTGAGCTGTCACAGACGATCCATCTTCTGCAGGTGAGGCTGGAAACGAAACAGCAACACATTAACATAATGACAACTGTAACATGCGTGGTGTATAACCTCCGCTGCACACACGCCGAGAAACAGAAAGGCATGTCCTAACACAGGACGGCAGAGCCATTCTCAGAAAAAGGGCCATAACTCAGGCGGGACAAAAGATTTCTACGTATTGAGTTCTAAAGGAAGTCACCTGCCGCGTGTCACATCGTAAATTTAAATAATTTATTGTTTGATCGCCATTTAACACAGGCTCGATGTCAGTAAGAAGCGCCAAATCCAACACGCAAAGTGGTCAAGTGTATTTATAAAATAATTATGACCGAACGAACGAACCGTCTAAGGAAGTTGGACACAAATTGACCTTAGCAAGAGACATAGATCCTCATGAGCCCCCGCGACTGCGGGGGCTCATGAGGATCTATGTCTCTTGCACTTGGTTTGTGTTGGTTAGTTCTCGGCAGTGAAATTGAATTGAATTGAATAAACTTCATTGTCCATAAAACGACAAGCATAAAATGGAAAATTTCGTTTTTGCTCACAGATACATAAAACACACAAGCAAGACATAACGACTTAAACTAAGATAATACTAAAGGTAATACTACAACATATTAAAACATATTAAAACATAAAACATATCGTTGATTTGGCAGCTGCAAAAGCGTTACAAATGTGTAGCAAAGAGTGTTGCGTGCGGCTGTTAAATTAAAGACTTAAACATGTTTCCCATCACAAAAGTTACGGACGGCACTGACGGGCGGGTTACAGGGGACAGTGGGGAGTACGATCTGAACACTGATCAATTCAGGCGCACTGCAACTGTGCGACTTTGATTTACCAGGACCTTTGAACAAGCCCGTCTTTTTATCCCTGGATTGCGAGTCTAGCTACTGGGGCCGGGACGGGGATTCGAACCTACTACCCGGGGACTGCGCTTTTACGCCCCGACGCTTAACCGCCTGAGCTATTTCGGTCCCCCTGACGGACTTGAAGGCGATTCAACCACCACGATAGTTCAAGGGTGGTGTCAGAATAGCCTTTAGGCGCCAATTATTTAAGCCACTCTGGCGTCATCCTCGAAGTATCATAGTCGACAGTCAAGCTGTTCAAACACCACCCCTGATCTTTTATGATCAAGCTATCACGTGTCGTGTTGCTTCACGGCCGTATGGTTTAACCCGTTGGCCTCTACTGACGTCACCATTCGGCAGAAAATTAAAAAAAAAGTGTAGAGAGGTTAACCCATTTAGCCCCAACGTCGTACAGCAGGAGATGGATGGACCATGATAATTCAAGGGAAGTGCCAGATTAGCTTGGCGCCTTCAGGCGCCAAGCTAATCTGGCACTACCCTTGAATTATATCATGATCCATCCATCTCCTGCAGCTGGTACGTAATGGTTAAGTGACACCTCTTACATGTTGGAGACATGGCCTTGGGGTTAGTGGGTTAAAGTCTAATGGGGCTGAACTGTGCGAGTGTAGTACCGCGAGTCCTTTGTGTGGCTGGGCAGACGGACAGTAAACAAGCGCTAACGTTTCATTTTGTGATGTAAATATGACAGGACGCACCCCTCCCCAACACTCGCCCCCCCCCCCCCCCTCTCCCCACCGCAAGGTTTAAGTCCCGCCCACCTGTATATTTGATTGGCAGACTTTAGGTCAAAACGCACGCTGGCGTACTGTAGTACTTGCGCTTTGAGCTACTGAGCGTTGAGCTAATACTTTTAGAATAAGCGCTTAACAAATCTCCTTTATTATTATTATTATTATTATTATTATTATTATTATTATTATTATTATTATTATTATTATTATTATTATTATTATTATTATTATTATTATCTATTATTATTATTATTATTATTCAAACAACGCGCTTGTAAAAAAAAAAGCCATTGGCCCGACGTCGGTCGCCGTTAGCCCGCGATGGCCTTTGCGTTCTGGGAACACGCGTGCACACACGCACAACACATGCAGGCACCTATATAATGGCGCGCGCACACATACACAATAACACACACACACACACACACACACACACACACACACACGTGTAGACATATCACTCTGGCGCCTGAATCGTATTTTAAAGATACTCGAATAAAATGGAAGGTTACAAAGTAAAGTATGATATAGCACTGTCAGGGGAGAGAAATGTGCATGATCGACCAGTGATCATAGATCTACTGTGGCCAAAGCACAAAAAAAAAAGAGATAGGAAAGAGAGGGGGCGCTAAGAGAGTGACCGAAAGCAATGCATATGGAAGCCCCCCCCCCCCCCCCCCGAAGGGGGGCGTATCACATATCCACTGTTCCAGCCACAGTGGATATGTGATACGCCCCACTTCGGGGGGGCTTCCATATGCATTGCTTTCGGTCACTCTCTTAGCGCCCCCTCTTTCCTATCTCTTTTGTGTGTGTGTGTGTGTGTGCTTTGGCCACAGTAGATCTATGATCACTGGTCGATCATGCACATTTCTCTCCCCTGACAGTGCTATATCCTACTTTACTTTGTAACCTTCCTAGAATATTAGCACTGGCAGTCTCCCATTTTCTTTTCATTTATCACTCGAATAAAATGTTTCAGATATGCCCTGGTGCGCTTTAGGCTCGTAATAAGTGATATCCAGACACACAGGAATCTTTTTATTCGAAACGTTACTGATGGAATGAAAGACTGTCCCTTTTGCCCACAAAATATCGAAGACGAAGCTCAAGTTGTATTTCACTGTCCGAATTACAGAGACTTGTGTCCGGATTTTTCACTGTCCGAAGTATAGAGACTTGTGTCCGGATTTTTCACTGTCCGAAGTATAGAGACTTGCGTCCGGATTTTTCACTGTCCAAAGTATAGAGATTTCCGTCCGGATTTTTCACTATCCGATTATAGAGACTTGCGTCCGGATTTTTCACTGTCCGAAATATAGAGACTTGCGTCCGGATTTTTCACTGTCTGAAGTATAGAGACTTGCGTCCGGATTTTTTTTGCAACTATAGATAACAACCGTGAAAGTGTCTTGCTAAGAACCCCGAAATAACAGCTTACTCATGACTCCCACCTCAATCCCACGTGAAGTAGCCTTCGTTGTTTAGTCCTGCAGTCATTGGGAAATATTTCATCTGTTTGTTCAACGCCGCCGTGAGATGGTCTTTGCTACCTGCTCGTCGTTAAACCCTGATAACTAACTAACTGTTTGTTCCGCGCCCATGCTCAAACAGCAACAAGCAGACACGCCTTGCCAGTAGTGGCGGGTCCAGGAAGGCAGTCTTTCTATCAATGGTTGCCATACAGTACTGAAAAGTATATTTATGAAGAGTACATGACCTGTGTGATAATGATGCAGTAGCATTCGCTTGTTCAGCCAGACGGCCGTATTTCCCAAATTTGGGAGGCGTCACTGATCTAATGACTATGCACCAGTTGCAGGAGATGGATCGACCATGATATTCAAGGGTAGTGCCAGATTAGCTTGGCTCCGACAGGCGCCAAGCTAATCTGGCACTGCCCTTGAATTATCATGGTCGATCCATCTCCTGCAACTGGTGCATGGTCGTTAGACGTCGCCTCCACGATGTGGGAAATACGTGCGTCGGGCTGAATGAGTTAACATAAAAACTGATTGACGTGAGCACCGCAGTCTCAACGGGCCATGATAATCTACTCCTGTTGTTGAACAAGCTTGGCTGCGGTTGTGTCTACAAATGTAGTGTTATGTCGTGTTAAGTGTTCCTCCCCGTTTGTTACACAACCACTGGGGCGTGCACTATCCTTCAACCATACGAGACGACGGGCAAGCTGTAATTGGGCACCACATGTGAGCGGCCATGGTCGCCCCGGCGCGTGTTGTAGGTGTAATAGGGGATGAATTCGTCGAACTGTCTGGATATGCCATGGTTGTATAGCCATGAAAAGATCAGCACAACCTTTCAACAGCTGAGAAAAGTGTTATCACAATGAAGAATCAAGAGGTATAGATCCTCATCAGCCCCCGCAGTTGCGGGGACCATGAAGATCTATGCCCCTCGCTAACAACACTTAGTATCTATGTTCCTGGGACGGGCGGGGGCTTGTTGACTTTGAATTAACCCTTTTAGCCCCAAGGTCCCATTTCTCAAAATTTGGAGGTGTTGCATATCATGACTATGTACCAGTTGCCTGAAGGCGCCAAGGTAATCTGGCACTACGCTTGAATTATCATGGTCGATCCATCTCCTGCTGCAGAGACTCGGGGCTGAATGGGTTAACAAAGATTTCACAATACGAACTGCCACCACTCGCAGTCAAGGGGTTAAGGTCAATGGGGCTGATATGCACGACAGCTCCACTGTGTTGCTAAGTAGCAGAGAGTACCCTTTAATTTCACTTTTTGTTTCGGTCAATAGCCGCCCCCAGGCCCACCCGGTATAGGACTATTTGTTCTGCAGACAACGCACAACGTAAGCAAACACGTGCATGTACACACGCACAATGCTCGCACTCACAATATCACACACACACACACACGCACACACACACACACACACACACACACACACACACACACAGACACACACGCACACACACACACACACACGTACACACACACAAACACACACACGTCTCATATATATATATATATATATTTTCAGTAACACGAACACACAATTTTCTTCGGATTAAACTGTTTTTATGTTGACTCGTGACCGACAGTGAGTCTTTGCAATGAGCCATCAGTAATCTATTACCCAGTCGGCGGCAGCCGTTAGTCTGTTGAGCAATTTAACGTTGGCATTTTCTCAGAGAGCTTATATTTCATGTATGTGTGTCTGTGTGTGTGTGTGTATGTGTGAGTGTGTGTGTGTGTGTGCGTGTGTGTGTGGGGGGGGGAGGGATGAGGGTGGGAGGAAATGGGTGGGTTGGACGGAGGGAGGTGCGAGATGGGGGTGGGGGTGGGGTGGTGGTTGTAGTAGGCGCGGGGGATTTGTAAAAAATAGAAAAAAGGCTTCAGCTAATTTGTTTACCTTACAGCACTGTATGTATGTTTTGCTTTGTGATACAACGTGCTGTGTTCAATTTAACCCATTCAGCTCTGACGCACTACAGCAGGAGATGGATCGACATGATAATTTAAGGGTGGTGCCAGATTAGCTTGGCCCCTGTAGGCACCAAGTTAATCTGGCAATGCCCTTGAATTATCATGTCGATCCATCTCCTGCAACTGGTGCATAGTCATTAGATGATACCTCCAAAACTTGGGAAATACGACCGTCGGGCTGAATGAGTTAAGAAGACCATTTAGTGGGCTTTGCTGTTTGATGTGTTGTGTACTTCGTTTTGATCGTACTCTGTCTTTTTCAGAACATGCTGTTGTTTATTGACATGACTGTGTTGCCGTGCCCTCTTTCCGTTTGCTCGACCTGCTGATTGTATAGTGTTTGCTGACTGTACATGTACAGCTGGCGACACTGCTCAGGAAGCTGGTGCGGTAGGTGGTGTCTTGGAGAATGTGCACTGCATCACATCACATGTTGTAGGGCTAAATTATTATTATTATTATTATTATTATTATTATTATTATTATTAACACATTCGAGACGTGCTGCATCCGGATACGCGGTTGAAAGCCGCGTATCCGGATGCGGCACGTCTCGAATGAGTTAACCAATGATTGTATTTTGATATGCTCTATTTCCACTATGGTGATACGTGCACAGCAAGCAATGCTGAGGTTAGTTCGGGGTTTAACGTCCACGGCACCAAAGTGATAATGGGCGGCCCTGACGGGGGGACAGAGAAATCTATTTTCTATGGAGTACGACCTGAACACTGATCAATTCAGGCGCACCACAACTGTGGCACGTTGATTTACCAGGACCTTTCAACGGACATGCTATGGAACAAGCCCGTCCTTTTCCCCTGGATGCCATGCTGAGTGGAAGCTGGCCGCCTATATACATCTTACTCACCCTGATGCACTGGACGCCCGCCAAGGACTCCACTGCGGAGGTACACGCACGGATCTAAATTCAGTTGTGAAAGCGAGAGACTGACAATGACATGGCCCGAGCAAGGCGCATAGATCCTCAGGGGCCACTGCTGTTGCGGGGGATCCTGCCAATCTATGTCTCGTGCAGATGCTTGGCGTTCGCCCCCAAAATGCCGACAAACAAACTGAAGTACTATAATACAACGCAACATACTCTCATCAGGAACGGCACTCAGTCACTATTATGAAAACTGTTCAGATATTTGGACAAAATTTGTAGTGTACAAGTCTGTGTCGATTCAGTCGTTTCGGATAGCCGGACTGTTCCTGGTGTGTACGCCTGTCCTCTTTACATAGCACTGTTGTAGAGACGTTGGAAGGACAGAGCCAGAACCGTGATGTACATGGGCCAAGACATCAGGAACTGCGCAGCTGAAAAAAAACAAAAAAAACACACGTTGTTTTACATCCATTAATCCCTCACGAAGCTCGCCGTTGACAACCAACCAACTGACCAATCAACCAAATAACCAATATTGTACACAAACATTAATAAAGGCGATATTTAGAACCATGAACCATTTAACTCCTTCAGGCCTGACGCATTACAGCAGGAGATGGGTCGATCTGGCACTACCCTTCAATTATCATGGTCGATCCATCTCCTGCAACAGCTGCATAGTCATTAGATGACGCCTAAAAAAATTGGGAAATACGTGCGTCGGGCTGAATGAAGTAAGTCAAAGTGATGTGATGTCCCAAACGTGTTCTTCTTAATCCACCATTTTCGTGGAAACACGTGCAATTTTGACCTATTTCTGATTTCCGGAAATCGTCTGTTTTGTTACGTGTACTCATATGGCTTGTCAGTGAAAGGACGGGTAGGGAAGTCGTAGTTAAGATGATGAATATGTTAAGAGCCCGTATTATTGGCAAATTTGTTATCACTCAATGCATTTTCTTTTCAATGCAGCTTTAAGTGATACAATCATGGTGTCACGACACGAGTTTTTTTTTCGTCTAATTTTGTAGGGGAGTAAGTTTAGAGGGGTGACAGGGTTTAGTTAGTCACCGGGTAGCGATAGCGTAGGTGTGTAGTATTTGGCCTGTACACGAGTATTTGCTGCTGTACGTGAGTTTGGATTTGGCGTACCACACGTGATCGTTCAGTCTGAATGCCACCGGGTGGTTAGTGTTTCACGTGTTTTTTTACATCACGTGTTGTAGTGAGCGCTTTTTCGCCAACCTAACGGTTTCCAACTAGTTAACGAGTCGCATTTCCACCAGCGAACAAGTCAGTCGTCTTTTCAACGTAGTCTCTGAGGGGGAGGGTGGGGGGTTGTGCAGGCGTGGTTTTCCATTAGCCTCCAGCCTCAAGTAGCTGTGTCGTCCCTCTGTGACGGTCCTACGAGACGGCCCTGGTCGAGCCCGGAAGTCGGTGTCCTAAGACGAGAAAGAAGAGCTGCGACGACTTTACCCCTGGCTTGTCTTGTCTTGTTTGTCTTCGTCCTAGCCGGGGCGTCTTCACGGATGACAGTAAGTACACGCAACAATTCTTTAGTGGCCATTTGCTCGAGGGGTTTGTTTGCTTGTTCTGTATTATTATTTTGGCTAGCGTGTTGGGGGGCAGGTGTAGAATAAAAGAATAGAATGTAGATTGAATGTCGTTTGTTGTATATTGTAGTTTTAGAGTAGTTAGCGACGAATTAGTTATTGGGGTTTTAACGCCGAGCAGGCGACCAAGGCTATCTCACTATTCAACGTAGGGTTAGTGTAAATATCGGAAGCGAGTCACGGTGACGTGTAAATATGTATTCTGCTGAAGTTGAATTTATTGTTGTAGGAAGCGTGATGCGAATGTAAACATGTATTCTGTTCAGGTTATTTTGTGGTTGTGGGGAAAAAGGTGAAGGGAATATGTTGAGGTTGAATTGTATTGCGGGAGAACGGTGAAGGGTGTATAAGAAGCGGCAGTTGAAGCTGCGGGAAGGGTGGTGTGATTATTTTGTTTCTATTGTTATTTATATGCGTATTTTTGCACCTGTGTTTTAGTGCATCCTATTTCCGACGGGTTCCTTTCCTAACCCAATGGTGTGCTGAGAGTGGAGGCTGACGTTGTCACTCCGCCTTGTGGGGCTACGACGCCGAACCTGAGTGCCTTTGCGAGTGTGGCGGCGCGCCTCCTTTAGTCAGGTCGGGTCGTCCCGTTTAAATATTCCTAATTTGTTAAAGCGAAGTTTTGTTCGCGTACAATCTTGTAAAGAACGTCATACACTGTGAGATTTGTTTCATCTCCTCGTAGCGACTGTTTTGTGAGAGGAGCTTTATCAGTGACATTTTGAGTTATTGTATTATGTAAAAGTAACCTGTGTTGCGGAAGACCTTATCGCGGAAGCAAGAGCGTCGTGTTGAGCTGCGCTTAACGGTTGTGCTTTTGGCGAGAAGGTTCCGTGACGAGGAATATAATATTTATTCAACTAACTTTCAGTTGTATTAAGTTAAGGACATTTGCTCCATTCGCATATGTGATATTGTTCATTCTGAAACGTTGTTAGTTAAAGAAGCCTTGTGTATTCTGAGACGTGCTAGTTGAAAGAGCTTTGTGCTATTGATGTCTCATTTTCTAGAGCGTTAGCTTAATTCGAACTTGTTGTTCGTGATCCCTTTGAGGAGATATAGTAGTGTACGG